>OY998263.1:44074150-44824150 GCA_963922045.1 Persicaria maculosa | reverse complement strand
CTAACCCAATTAGTTTGAGACCTTACAGGTACTCCACTTTACAGAAGGACGCCATTGAAGTCCTAATCTCGGAGATGTTGCAAATCGGGGTAATCCAACCTAGCTCCAGTCCATATGCATCACCGGTGGTGTTGGTTAAAAAGAAAGATGGCACTTGGTGTATGTACGTCGATTACCGGAGGTTAAATGATCAGACTATCAAGGACAAGTACCCCATCCCATTGCTAGATGACTTGCTCGATGAATTGGGAGGTGCTTGTATTTTCTCTAAGCTCGATCTCAGGTCCGGGTTCCACCAGCTGCGAATGCACCCTCCCGATGTGCCTAAGACTGCCTTTAAGAGACACTCGGGCCATTACGAGTACTTGGTGATGCCTTTCGGCCTCACCAACGCACCGTGCACATTTCAGGGCCTTATGAATCATATTTTTCGAGCTTATTTGAGGCGATTTTTCCTTGTATTTTTCGATGATATATTGGTGTTTAGTGCTAACTGGATGGATTACTTGGCCCATCTAAAATCTGATTTCCAGATCTTACAGGAACAACAACTTTTTCTCAAGCCATCTAAGTGCATCTTTGGGGCTACCCAGATTGAATATCTAGGCCACTTCATTTCTTCTGAAGGTGTGAGTACTGACCCTGCAAAAATCCAAGCAATTCGGGATTGGCTCTTACCCGTCACACTCAAGCAGCTCCGGGGGTTTCTAGGCCGCGATTGCAAGGCCCTTGTCAGTTATGCTCAAAAGGGATCAATTTAAGTGGGATGAAAGATCAGTTGCTGCTTTCAATAACCTTAAACAAGCATTATCTTCTACCCCTGTTTTGGCCTTGCCCGATTTCAATAAGGAATTCATCGTGGATACTGATGCTTCCGGAACGGGAATTGGCGCCGTATTGATGCAAGACAAGCACCCAATCGCCTACATCAGTCGGGTCTTGAGTCCCAAGCACCAGGCCTTGTCCGTTTACGAGCGAGAGCTGCTAGCCGTGGTCTATGCAGTTCAGAAGTGGAGTTCCTACCTAATGCATAGGCACTTCATCATCAAAATGGATCAAAGGAGCCTCAAGTACCTCTTGGATCAGGTTGTCACGACTCCGTTTCAGCACATGTGGGTGGCAAAGCTGTTGGGCTATAGTTACATGATACAGTATAAACAAGGAAAGGAAAATATAGCTACTGATGCACTGTCTCAGGCCACTCACTCGCAACTCCTTCAAGTTGTCCTTTCGGTCGAAAATGATGATTTCTTTCACGAGATCAGGGGTTCGTGGGAGAAAGACCAGGCTCTCAAACAGATCATTATAGACCTAGAAGCTGACCCGGCCTCACACCTTTTGTTCACTTGGTCCAATGGGGAGCTCCGAAGAAGGTCTAAGTTGGTAGTTGGAAATGATGCCAGGCTCAAGGACAAGATCCTCAAATGGCTCCATGATTCTCTTTTAGGGGGACATTCAGGTCGGGATGCGACCATAAATAGGATCAAACAGCTCTTCTTTTGGAAAGGAATGCATAAAGAAGTGCAGAAGTATGTCCGACTCTGTTCCACCTGCTAGAAAAATAAATATGACCCACCCGCTTCACCCGGCTTATTGCAACCTCTTCCTATTCCCACTGGTGTTTGGCAAGACATAAGCATGGATTTCGTCGAGGGCCTCCCTGTTTCTATGAGCAAACATGCCATCTTGGTCGTGATCGACAGGTTCAGCAAGTATGCTCATTTCATTCCCCTCAAGAACTCGTATACAGCTGCAGATGTAGCACAACTTTACCTCGATCACGTATTCAAACTCCATGGATTTCCCCAATCCATTGTCAGTGATAGGGACCCAATCTTCATAAGTGAAGTATGGAGGGATTTCTTCTAGCTGCAGGGGGGTCTCTCTGAATATGTCGACAAGCTTACCACCCACAGAGTGATGGGCAAACGGAAGTAACAAACCGCACTATGGAGACTT
The DNA here is from genome assembly GCA_963922045.1 of Persicaria maculosa. Lineage (NCBI taxonomy): Eukaryota > Viridiplantae > Streptophyta > Magnoliopsida > Caryophyllales > Polygonaceae > Persicaria > Persicaria maculosa. The sequence continues at coordinate 44,822,191 of OY998263.1, read as the reverse complement.
ACTTACGGTGTATGTGCTCGGAGACTCCCCACACATGGTGTAAATGGCTCTCCCTAGCTGAATCTTGGTACAACACTTCCTACCATACCGCTGTCCAACTCACCCCGTTTGAAATTCTTTATGGGCAAGCTCCACCTTTCCATATGCCTTACTTACTAGGAGAAAGTAAAGTAGCATCGGTGGATCGTTCGATGCGAAAAAGGGATAAAGTTATTGCTCTTCTCAAATATCATCTCGCACGAGCACAAAACCGAATGTCTCAACTGGCAAACCGAAAGCGCTCCGATCGGAGTTTTGTTGTGGGGGATCATGTTTGTCTCAAGCTTCACCCGTACCGCCAACACTCCCTCAAGCAGCATGGCTCTCAGAAATTGTCTCCTTGGTACTTCGGGCCCTTCTTAGTTGAAGGTTCGATAATGTAAGACAAAGTAATGTAAAGATACTCTAGAAGGGGGGGGGGGGGTTGAATAGAGTATGCCGGTTTTTCTCAGATTCTCAAGACTTTTGAAGCTCGTGCAAAATCCTTTGAGATTAGACTTAGTCTTTCTTCGAAAACCTGAATCACAAAGTTAAAGAGAACGAACCAAGTGCGAAAATAAGGTAAAGCAATAAGTAAAGGACTCGATGAATTGTTTACGAGGTTCGGCACGAACTTGGCCTACGTCCCCGCCTAGAGTTCTTCCATAACCCTAGGATTCAACCGGCTTTTATTGATTCACAAGACTTAGGATCCTAGTAGCTGACCGAGAAGCCTCTCTCCTATACAATTGCAATCTAGTCAACTCACGTTCCCTTGGAGTCCTAGACCAATCTAGAAGAGCCCCACCTCTCTATGCTATCTAGTACAATCCTCTTACACTTAGTGAATCAATCGCCTAGTGTTCACTTCCTGAGTTACAAACTCTCGAGTATAACACTATAACAAAATATATCCTATAAGCTCACTGTGTAACTCTCAAATGCGTTGAAATGAAATAACAGACTGTTAAGGACTAGCAGAGAGCACACGAAGAAGACAGATTTCTCTTTGAAGGCTTGAGTGTATGAAAGCTTGTGTTCAACAAATCTATTGCTGTTTTCTTCTTCCTTTTCTTTATATTGAAACAAATCAGCGCCTAAGGATCTTCACCAACGGCTAGAGAGGATCATGGCTTGAGCTGGATTCTTCACAATCTTCTATCTTTGGAAACATCTGAAGCCATGATCTTCCGATTTGAATCTTCTCGATTTACAACTTAAGGAAGGAAATAATATTCGAAAAAGCTTCCTGAAATGTTAGTGAATATATAATAATAATATGGAAGCATATAATAACATAAAATAATATTCGAACATAATATCTTATATAACAGGTTTTGTGTTTCATCAACACTGTTAAAGCTTCAAGACCTTTGACACAAACAGACTGTCAAGGCCTTTGAAACTTATTCCGATTTTCATCAAGGGAGTGGAGTTATCAATCTCCCCCTTGATGAAAGACAAAACCTGTGCATCCCTGCAACTTAGTCAAACAGATATAATATAAGTAAAATCGGACTAAGTACCTGCATGGGTTAGACGAATGTTGGATCATAATTTTAAAGCATGAAAAATATCCAACTAAAAACAAAACAAGGTCTTCCAAGACCTTCATAGCAGTTTAAAAAGTTTTTAAAGTCTAAACCACAACATATCATCTCCCCCTTTTTGTCTTTCAATAAAGGGAGGAGGGTAAGTGTTGATAGGAGGAAATTGAGATCTGCAATCAAATATAAATAAATCAAAGCAAACCAGATTTTGTCCCTTGCAAATAATTACAAGACTCCCTCCCTATGCAGTAGTGGGAAGTCAGGATCGATCCACGAGGAAGCGTGTCAGCGGATCTCACGTAGCTGTAAATCTCACAAACAGAAAAGCAAACAGAAAGACAGAAATAACAAAGCAAAAGCAGAAAATAAAGCAAAGACAGCAGCTTGGTCGATATCGACAAAGGGGTACTCGATATCGACTAAGCTCAGTGACGACAGAAAGCAAACTCAGACACAGAAACTCGATCTCGACAAACCCTTACTCGATATCGACAAAGGGCTACTCGATATCGACTAAAAACTCCCCGAGATCGACAACACAGAAACTTAAATTGCAAAGCTTTCGAACTCAGAACACAGATTTTCGATGGAATAAATTCAATAAAATAAAGACTTCCAAAGCCAGGGTATCAACACCACAACGATAACCATGCAAAATAACACATAAAGGCATAAAAGATCATGCTTTCCATCAAATAACTTTCGTTATTAACAAATAGGAATATAGAGGCTTTCGCATAAACCCTAATTGTTACTAACCCTTTTCCCATAATTAACCCAAGTTGCATTAAGATCACTTTCGCTTCAATAATCCAAACAAGGATCACCTTCAACTTTCGCAAAAGAATCATACTCAAAGGGATAGAAGACGAATTGCATAAAAAACTCAAACCTTTACAGCATCACTTCACATGGCTACCGTCAGGCTCACCCCGACCCTAGAAGTGGGTGGACTACTCGCTCTTCATCGCAATAGCAGACATCTTTGATGAAAAAGAACTAACTTGCATTAATAAACTCAAACTTACAACCTCTTCTCCTTCTCTCTCTATATGTGACTAATTGTCTCTGAAATTGAATGAATAAAAACCAGGCCCTAAGGCTTTATTTATAGTGCTCAAACCCCTCTAATCAAGAAAAGAACAACTATATCTATATCTAAATCTCTTTATCTAAAAGCTTAAAGATAAATAAAATGGAATAAAGGAATTAAATCTTTAAAGGAAATTATATCTAAAGTAGCAAAATATCTTCTTGTGTGGTTAGATCTTCTCTCCATAGATAGACATGATAGGTGTGGATAGATCTCGGCAAACTCGGACAATCTTCCGCTCCAAGCGATCCAAAACCGCGTCGGACAGCTCACCGCATAACGCGGCTCAGGATGGCGCTCCTCGATATCGAGTAAACTACTCGATATCGAGTAAAAATGACGTCGACTTCAGCTGGCTCGGTGATGTCGGGTAGCAGGTCCTCGATCTGACTCGGCATGTGGTTCCGGGGTCCTCGGTATCGACAACTTTCGTCGATATCGAGTAAGCTGTGTCGACTTCTGTGTTGCTGGGCTTGGTCGAGTAACTCTTCCCCGACACTGGCTCGGAAAGGCGCTGCTGATCTTGTCGATATCGAGTAGTGTACTCGATATCGAGTAACTGGTGCTCGGCGTCTCTAGGTCTTCGGCTTCTCGACTTGGCACAGCTCCTCGACTCCGGGTATGGCATCAGGGTGTTTGTCGATATCGAGTAGCTTACTCGATATCGAGTAAAGCTCCGGAGTCGGGTTGCCTTCGTCTTCAGCTTCCTCGATCAGCTCTACTCGACCAGCACTGCTCGGACATCCTTTGTCGATATCGAGTAAAAGAACTCGATATCGAGTAACTCTGGGCTCCAACTTGATTCGTCATGGTTCTGTAGTTCTTTGACCTTGGACTTCTGTAGCTGATTTCTGAGCTTTTCCAACTTTCCTCAGAACTGCTGTAAATTGCCTCGAATTGTGCGAATTTAAACAGAAACAGGTGTAGATTCCATAATTTGGCAAATAAGCATAAACTACATAGATTCTGTACTATTCTAGCCCAAATGCATGAAATATATGCAGAAAACGATAAAAAAGTTACTGTAAAACATGACAGATCCGGCTCTCAACAAACACCCCATACTTAAGCTTCCTTGTCCTCAAGCAATACTTTTATTTGTCATTCAGGGGAAGAAATCAAAACTCTCAACATTTTAGATTCATTCTCATATGTCCCTGCAATCAATTACCATCCTCGAAAAGGTACTAGTGTCACAAATCCATGCATGTGCAATTAAAAGCAACATCTACTCACAAAAGGAGAGTTATGTAAAAACATTCATTCGTGACAAAGCATTAATAATCAAGAGGACTTCAATTTAAGCTCAAATAAAGAGTAGACTTGGTAAAACGCTAAAGGTGGGTGATAGGGTCTATTTTAGTCATGTTTTAAGTAGAGTTTTACATATTAATTTAGGGTACATTTACATGTTTTATAGCTTATTTGGTATTATTTGCTTTTCGGAGTCTACACTAGTGTTTTTATATATTTCAGGTATTTTTGGATTGGATCGTATGAAATGCGGGGTTGATCATAATTTAAAGGATTATTGGGCAAACTAAAAGCATGATGGCCGAACTATGTTCGTAGGGTATCTTGATGAATTGGAGAGAGATGCAAATTGGGCAAATTACAGCTGGACTAGGGTCAGTATTACGGAGGAGATAGGCCGGCTTTCGTCTCAACAAGTGCTGCTGGCCTACTTTCCTTATATAAAAATGGATATATTTATACGGAGTATTATTATATATATTTTTATCATGAGGTACTAGATATTGGATGGATTAAGTTTTAATTAGCATAGGATACTATATATATTGACATTCATACAGCCGCAAGGCACCGTAGCCGACTGACCGTATTTCCTTATACCCTAATTGTCTTTGTTTTATTTTTATGGAGATCTAAACTCCTCCGTTTCGTCTATAGATTGAAGCTTTGGTTTGATAAAGTTGTGAGATTTCTATTCTTGTTCTATTCCTATTGATTTGTATTGATTCTTTTGCGATTATTGTTGATTTCTTCTAGTCCGTACAACTAGTTGCGATTATTGCTAGGATTTTGTAAACCCCCTTTCTATTAATTGGTAAATAGACTTAATTTAGGAATAACTTGATTCTCTGTGGGATCGACTCGTGCTTACCACACTACATTAGTTAGTAAGTTCGAATTTATTTTGATACGGTTAACGCGACTAAAAACCGTCTATCAGTGGGCAATATTTGGCAATGTGGTGCTAATAATCCGGGGAAATGGAGTATTTCCAAACTGAATTTCCACATTCCTTCTCCATAAGATTCATCACCTTTCATATTGCTTTTATCAATAATAATGTTTTTACCTCTCTAACCTCAGCACTGCCTTCTCGCGAGTCGCAAACATGGGTGTCATGAATGGCCCCGGATACTTAGTGCTTTGGACTCCTCACCTGTGTGTCCCATCTCTCCAAACTATTATCTCAGAGAGCAGTGTCGATCTACCTTTATCTCCTGAGGTGATCAGATTTTCTTTCACTCATTAAATTTTCCATATATTCAAAACAATCCTTCCAAACTCCAATAATGATATATAACACCACAAACACCATATAATAATCTCCATAATGTACTTTCATTCTCAACATAATCCCCGAATAGGAAATAAGGTAAAGAATGGGCAATATTTAGATCATGTGAAGCAAATATATGAAATAAGGCATATTATGGCATTTGTGATGCATAAGCATAGGTAAGGCTAGGATTATAAACAATATGAGCATTATATGGAAATATAAAGTCCTCCATCCTCTTATCATGCAACATGTCAAAAGCAACATCAAATTTTACCTCATTTCATGGTTTTCATCAAAATAATGCACTTCATTGTGACTTCCCTTTACTAGGCAATTTCATGCTATATATCTAATGAATCCAATTTTGCATCGTCGAGTCCAATTAAAACTTCCATGACATTATTCAAAAAATTTCAATGGGGGTCATTTTTTCAAACTTTGGAAAACATGCATGTAAGTACATAAATCAATAATGAATTCCAAAATAGCCATGTATAAGCAATTCAAGAAATCATGCACACATAATGTCAAATAAATCAAATATGCACAAAGTAAGCCCTTCCCGCACCCCATACTTAAACATTACAGTGTCCTCACTGTATAAAAACAAGGGTAAAGAAAGAAACTCACTAGATAGGTGTGCAGATCGTCAGAATCGAGTGCTATGTTGCTGGGCGAAGTCTGAATTTAGCTTGCTTCTATCCCCATGGACCTGAAAAATGTAGAAGACATATACCCACAATAGAAAAACTAAAAGGTTCAAAACCAAAAATAAACAAAAAGCAATAATGTCCAAAAGTCCCAAAAATAAATGTCTATTTACAAGCTCTAGATTTTATAGTCGCTAGGCCGACTTTCTCCATTAAGCATTAGCCTGGCTCATCTTTGTCCGGAGGTATAGGTGGATCTGGTGGTTCCTCCGGTGGTGGGAAGCGTGGAATGTCATCCGGGGGCATTGTATGAAGAAGCTTAAACTTCCCCGAGTAAACGCTCCATGGCTTCACCCATTCATCTTCCTGGGCTCCAGCTGGCATGCATAAAGGAAGATATAATGAAAATATACATACCTCATCATCATACCTCTTCCGCTTCATTGGTTGATTTGTTTGCACATCTCCACCACAGCAAAACGGTGGAATGGGAAGAGATATTTCCACCTCATCTTGTGGAGTTTCATGCCACTTTGCTAGTACCCCATACTTTAATATGAACATCGTTTGCTCAAAATTGTCAGGAATGGCCTTCACCTTATAGGGTAAAAGCGACCTTGAAGCACCATGGGCAACGACGTCCGGATTCTGCGTTGGTGGCTCTTCTTCTTCTTGGGATCCTTCCAAAGATTCTTCAAAGATAGATAGCGAAATCGAAATAGAGGAAGGACCTACCTGGATTTCTGTGGTACAGTCGATTTCGGCTAGTGTTTTTGGATCAGTCCCTCCAGAATGCGTATATGTCGAGTCCAGGTAGTCGATGTCGACTGGCTCATAGAAAGGGACATTGTCGAACCAACTTGTCATTGTTGGTTTGTGCGATTTAGTGTAATGTTCCCAACTACGCAACACAAGCTTAGCTTCTGCCTTCCTCGCACACTCTACTTCCTGTTCCCTGGCTGCTCTCTCAGTGGTGAGAGCAGTATCTTTGGTGGCTATTTCCCTCCGAAGCCTCTCAATTAGCTATTCTTGTGTTTCTGCGGCCGCCATGGCTGTTTTATTTTAGCGTGGACGTGTAAGAGGCGTTCCGGTTCGTCTAAGCCGTCAAAGTCAAGTGGTTGACCAGAACGGCGCATACACCTGTGAAGTAACTCAAAGCAAACATGAGATTTAACTACCTAAGGCGCGAATGATTGCTTCCCCGGCAACGGCGCCAATTTGTTGATAGGAGGAAATTGAGACTTGCAATAAAATATAAATAAATCAAAGCAAACCAGATTCCGTCCCATGCAAATAATTACAAGACTCCCTCCCTATGCAGTAGTGGGAAGTCAGGATCGATCCACGAGGAAGCGTGTCAGCGGATCTCACGTAGCTGTAAATCTCACAAACAGAACAGCAAACAGAAAGACAGAAATAACAAAGCAAAAGCAGAAAATAAAGCAAAGACAGCAGCTTGGTCGATATCGACAAAGGGGTACTCGATATCGACTAAGCTCAGTGACGACAGAAAGCAAACTCAGACATAGAAACTCGATCTCGACAAACCCTTACTCGATATCGACAAAGGGCTACTCGATATCGACTAAAAACTCCCCGAGATCGACAACACAGAAACTTAAATTGCAAAGCTTTCGAACTCAGAACACAGATTTTCGATGGAATAAATTCAATAAAATAAAGACTTCCAAAGCCAGGGTATCAACACCACAACGATAACCATGCAAAATAACACATAAAGGCATAAAAGATCATGCTTTCCATCAAATAACTTTCGTTATTAACAAATAGGAATATAGAGGCTTTCGCATAAACCCTAATTGTTACTAACCCTTTTCACATAATTAACCCAAGTTGTATTAAGATCACTTTCGCTTCAATAATACAAATAAGGATCACCTTCAACTTTCGCAAAAGAATCATGCTCATAGGGATAGAAGACGAATTGCATAAAAAACTCAAACCTTTACAGCATCACTTCACATGGCTACCGTCGGGCTCACCCCGACCCTAGAAGTGGGTGGACTACTCGCTCTTCATCGCAATAGCAGACATCTTTGATGAAAAAGAACTAACTTGCATTAATAAACACAAACTCACAACCTCTTCTCCTTCTCTCTCTATATGTGACTAATTGTCTCTGAAATTGAATGAATAAAAACAAGCCCCTAAGGCTTTATTTATAGTGCTCAAACCCCGCTAATCAAGGAAAGAACAACTATATCTATATCTAAATCTCTTTATCTAAAAGCTTAAAGATAAATAAAATGGAATAAAGGAATTAAATCTTTAAAGGAAATTATATCTAAAGTGGCAAAATATCTTCTTGTGTGGGTAGATCTTCTCTCCATAGATAGAACATGATAGGTGTGGATAGATCTCGGCAAACTTGGACAATCTTCGGCTCCAAGCAATCCAAAACCGCGTCGGACAGCTCACCACGTAACGCGGCTCAGGATGGCGCTCCTCGATATCGAGTAAACTACTCGATATCGAGTAAAAATGACGTCGACTTCAGCTGGCTCGGTGATGTCGGGTAGCAGGTCCTCGATCTGACTCGGCATGTGGTTCTGGGGTCCTCGATATCGATAACTTTCGTCGATATCGAGTAAGCTGTGTTGACTTCTGTGTTGCTGGGCTTGGTCGAGTAACTCTTCCCCGACACTGGCTCGGACAAGCGCTGCTGATCTTGTCGATATCGAGTAGTGTACTCGATATCGAGTAACTAGTGCTCGGCGTCTCTAGGTCTTCGGCTTCTCGACTTGGCACAGCTTCTCGACTCCGGGTATGGCATCAGGGTGTTTGTTGATATCGAGTAGCTTACTCGATATCGAGTAAAGCTCAGGAGTCGGGTTGCCTTCGTCTTCAGCTTTCTCGATCAGCTCTACTCGACCAGCACTGCTCGGACATCCTTTGTCGATATCGAGTAAAAGAACTCGATATCGAGTAACTCTGGGCTCCAGCTTAATTCGTCATGGTTTTGTAGTTCTTTGACCTTGGACTTCTGTAGCTGATTTCCGAGCTTTTCCAACTTTCCTCAGAACTGCTGTAAATTGCCTCGAATTCTGCGAATTTAAACAGAAACTAGTGTAGATTCCTTAATTTGGCAAATAAGCATAAACTACATAGATTATGTACTATTCTAGCCCAAATGCATGAAATGTATGCAGAAAACGATATAAAAGTTACTGTAAAACATGGCAGATTCGGCTCAGAACAGTAAGGCAAAGCAGTCACCAACAGTTTTGAAACAGTTTCCAAAAACAACCAGCAATGTATCAAGTTTGGGATAAGGATGGGGTAGGGTAAGGCTAGGCTTCTTCATCCAGAGCATCATCAGTGAGCAACGACCTCATACTTTGCAGTAGCTTGGATATCCCGCTCATCTCCGTCATGAACTCCTTGTGCAGCTCCTTGATGTCCAGGCGAACTTCCTCCAAGCCCAACTCCAGGTTATCCATGCGCTCATCAATGGCTGAGGCAGTGGGAAGAGCCTTTGATGGAGAGACAAGACTCAAAGTCCATTTGGGGGACCGAGTGATGCCTATCTTCTCAAGACTCTTGGAGTCGAACTTACCCATATGACGCTGATGTTCTTCATTTTGAAAATCGATTCCAGAAGCTTTGAAGATTTGGGTCAAAAGAGTAGCAAAGGGGAGGGGAGTTCCTTTCCTGGCTTTTCTGGTGTGAGCCATGGATCCTAAAATGTTGTTGGCCAGATCAAGATCAAGGCCATTGAGGATTCGGTAAAGTAGGACCATGGCATTGTCGGTCAGGAGAGAGCTGGAGTTTAGACGGGGTAAGAGGCAACGCACAATGATGTTAAAGATAATTTTTGCCTCTAGGATAAGATATGAGTGGGTTAGCTGCTTTGAGGTGCTGGTGGATGCTTCGGGTAAGAGGCATTTAGAACGGGCAAGGGTAATGCAGTCTTCTTTAGAGGGGTTTTCTTGAGAGGGTGGACAAGGGCTAGGAAGGCCAAGGAAATCAGCGAAGTCAAAGGAGTTGAAAGAGATTCTAACTCTCTTGACGACAGATTCCAAGAACCAACCATCGTCAGTGTGTTTGGCTTTGAGGTTTATGTAGAACAGGCGGGTGAGTTGGGGATAATAGACGGTTTCAAGATTGAGAAGGGTCCAGGCTGAAGATTTTTTAAGAATAGCAATGCATGGTAAATTCAAAGCTTCAAAGAACGCAATATCTAAAAAATCAGAACAGCAGATCCTACGAGTTCAAAACTCATCTACCCACTTTCCAGCCGTTTCAGCATTTTCAAACCATGAAGAGGGTAAGGATTGGTTTACCTGGATGTAGGCAGGTGGGTCAGCATTCTTCCTTCGAGCCTGTGTTGGAGCAGTCCTCTTGAGGGTACCCTTCCTGGTACGCTTTGGAGATGGAGGCTTGACAGGTGCTGGGGCTTTCCGCTTCTTTGGAGACGGAGGAGGAGGAGAAGGAGAAGAAGAGGGAACAGGTTCGGGCTCCTCATCCTCTTCGTCCTCAGACCCCGTGTCCTCAGCGGACCCATCATTGTTGTCTCCTTCAACATCCTCGTCATCACCGGTCTCATCATCCTCCTCTTCTTCTTCCTCTGGTTCCTCCTCAGTGGGAACCTCCTTCTCAGCTTCTTTCTAAATTCTCTCGGCCTCCTCCTCGGCCAATTTCCTTGCCAGCTCGGCCTCTTCCTCGGCCTTTTTCTTCCTTAAAGCTTCTTCTTCAGCTTCCTTGGCGGCATCCTATTCCAGAATAGCATCGAGATCCTCCTCTTCCTCCTTATCATCCACCTCCTCAGCGATGATTTTCTTTTTCCCTTTCTGCTTTGCACTGAGAGGCTTCTTCGCTGAGCGTTTTTTAGAGCCCTTGGTTACTGTAGTCATGCTCTCAGCGATGGTGCTCTGGACAACAGCAGGAACGATAGCTTGAGGAGTGGGTTCAGGTGTAGGGGAATTAGCAGTAGCCTGGCGTCCCTTGGGGGTGGCGCCAAGTCTTTTGGGAGTGGAGGTTTTCTTCGCTTTGGGGGCCATGGAGGTAATTGGCTTAAGGTTTCAGGTCAGTTTGAGAGGTTGAAGAAGGAGAGTTGAAAGGGTTTTTAGGTTTTCTGAAGTTATGGGATAAGCTAGTGGGATTTGGGTTTAAAAAGAGAAGAGATTTATTTGAGTGATGGGACGGATTTGGGGTTCCAATGTAGGTAATGATAACATTGCCAATTTTAAAAGATCTCAATTCAAAATTCAAATCAACCCATTAAAATAGGAGGGAAATAATCCAAAATATTTTGTTCCAAAAATAAAATATCTCAACGGATGGAAATAAAATGTAACATAGAGAATTTTGAAATCCGATGAAAAAATATACTTGATCAAATATCTAAAGAGATATTAACCAAATATATGATCCGATATCTGTATTCCACTAGTTAATTCACAAACCTTGATATAGATCACAAAGGTCTTGACACTGGGTAGAATTTATCTTTCGTAAAGGAAAAGCTCCCCCTACGAAAGTGCATCCTTGTTAAGCATCCCAATCTCACGTCTAATGAAGGTGAACCTGTCCTCTGCCAATGGCTTAGTAAAAATGTCAGCCCATTGATAATCAGTTGAAATAAAAGAAATGGACACATCACCTTTTTCAACATGGTCTCTAATGAAATGATGTCTTACATCAATATGTTTGCTCCTTGAATGCTGAACAGGATTCTTTGTAATGGAGATGGCACTTGTATTGTCACACTTAATGGGAATGCCTTTGAGGTTGATGCCAAGATCTCGCATTTGTTGAGCTATCCAAAGGATTTGGGAGCAGCATGCTCCAGCTGCTATGTATTTGGCTTCTGCAGTGGATAGGGCAACTGAGTTTTGTTTCTTAGAATGCCAACTGATCAAAGATGCTCCTAAGAAATGGCAACATCTTGATGTGCTCTTCCTATCCACCTTATAGCCTGCAAAATCTGCATCAGAATACCCGATTAATGTGAAATCTTTTTGTTTTGGGTACCATAGTCCAAGCTCCTTAGTGCCATTGAGATATCGAAAGATCCTCTTCACAGCCACGAGGTGAGATTCTTTAGGATCAGATTGAAACCTAGCACACATGCAAACAATAAACATGATGTCAGGTCTACTAGCTGTAAGATATAGTAAGGATCCAATCATTCCTCAATACTCCTTTTGATTGACACTCTTCCCAGTCTTGTCTTGATCTAGAGATAATGTTGAGCTCATGGGTGTCTTGGTTTCTTTGGATTGATCCATCTTGAATCTCTTCAAGAGATCCTTAGTGTACTTGCTTTGGTTGACAAAGATCCCTTTCTTGGATTGATGAACTTGTAATCCCAAAAAGAAGTTGAGTTCACCCATTAAGCTCATCTCAAATTCGCTGCACATGATGTTAGAAAATTCCTTGCACAAAGATGTGTTAGTAGCACCAAATAATATATCATCAACATAAATTTGAACAACCAAAATGTCATTTCCTTTGGTCTTGATAAAAAGAGTCTTGTCGATCAACCCCCTCTTAAAATCATTTCCTAAAAGATATTTTGACAAGCGCTCATACCAAGCTCTTGGGGCTTGTTTCAAACCATAAAGCGCTTTGTCTAGTTTATAGACATGATTGGGAAATTCCGAACTTTTAAAATCTGGGGGTTGAGCCACATATACTTCTTCCTCTAAGAAACCATTAAAAAAAGCACACTTCACATCCATTTGATATAACTTTATGCCCATGAAAGATGCAAATGCTAATAATATACGAATGGCTTCAAGCCTGGCTACGGGAGCAAAGGTCTCCTCGTAGTCAATACCTTCCTCTGTATTGTAGCCTTGAGCAACAAGCCTTGCCTTGTTCCTCATGATCTTACCATTCTCATCTAGCTTGTTTCGAAATACCCATCGTGTTCCAATGACTGATTGATGCTTTGGCCTAGGCTTCAAGGTCCAGACTTTGTTCCTTTCAAATTCGTTAAGCTCACTTTGCATAGCAATGATCCAATCTGGCTCTTGAAGGGCCTCATCTACCTTCTTGGGTTCTATAAGAGAGACAAACGTGTTAAAAGCACAAAGATCTTTAAGTTTAGAATGAGTTTGAACACTAGAAGTAGGGTCAGAAATGATATCCTTTAATGAGTGTGATGAGGAGTATTTGAATTTTCTTTTGCTAGTCTCAGCTCCTTGATTCGTCACATCAGCAGGATTGATTTGAGGTACATCTGACTCTATAGTCCTGTTAGGTTCAATTACAGCAGTTTCTGACGTGTCAACACTGTTGGATTGGACACCAAGGGCTTTGGACAAATCTTCAACACCTTGGGTCAATTCTTCAGTGTAGAGAATCTGTTCTTGCATATTCCTCTTCTCTGTGGTCTTGGTAGCAGCATCATCACCTTCCTCGTTCTCTGCATGGATGTTAAGATCTATATCTGCAACACTTTCACTCAAAGAATCGTCATTGCATTCATCAAATATAACATGTATACTTTCTTCAACTAACTGGGTCCTTTTATTGAAGATTCTATAAGCTTTGCTACTTGTGGAATAGCCAAGAAATATACCTTCATCACTACGCGCATCAAATTTTCCAAGGTTATCTTTTCCGTTGTTATGAACAAAACAAGTACAGCCAAAGGGTTTAAAATAAGATATAAGTGATTTGCGGCCTTTGAAAAGTTCATAAGGAGTTTTCTTTAAGATGGAACGAATAAGACAAGGATTCAAAATATAGTTAGTTGTGTTAACAGCTTCAGCCCAATAGGTTTTAGGTAATGCATTTTCTAAAAGCAGTCCTGGCCATATCCTCTAAGGTGCGGTTCTTTCGTTCCACAACCCCGTTTTGTTGAGGTGTCCTAGGAGCAGAAAAGTTATGGGAGATGCCATATTTAGCACAAAACAAATCAAACTGAAGTTGATCAAACTCCCTACCATGATCACTTCGAATTGACACTATAGGCTCGTTTCTTAAAGTTTGCAACTCCTTACAAAGTTTTGAAAACTCAAATAAGGCCTCTGATTTTTCTTTTAAAAATGCAACCCAAGTATATCTAGAAAAATCATCAACAACGACAAGCATGTACTTTTTACCATTGGGAGATTTGACTCGCATAGGACCGCATAAATCCATATGTAAAAGTTCAAGAGGTCTAGAAGAACTTACAACCTTTTTGGGTTTGAAAGAGCTACGTGTTTGTTTACCTCGTGTGCATGCATTGCACATATCAATACCTTTGAAGTCCATCTCAGGTAGTCCTCTTACAAGCCCTTTGGACACAAGCTTCTCTAGTGTATGTGGACTCACATGACCGAGTCTCCTGTGTCAGAGCTTTGGATCATCCGTCAAAGCCTTTAGACAGGTTAAGCTTCCTTGTGCCACTTGATCAGCACTTACAGCGTATATATTATTGTAGCGATATGCAGTTAGTATAACTTCACCTGTATCTTCTCTGCATACTAGACATCTTTTCTTGTTAAATCTGAAATCATTGCCACTATCACATAATTGAGAAACACTAAGCAAATTGTACTTCAAACCGTTAACAAGATAAACATTTTTAATACTATGGTTGGAATCACTTCCAACACTACCAATACCAATGATGTCACATTTTCCTTTGTCACCAAGAGTGATTGTTCCTGTGGATTGCTCCTTTAGATCATGAAAGAGAGAACTCTTCCCACTCATATGCCTCGAGCATCCACTATCAATAATCCATTTTTGCTCCTTCACCTTGGTGATCTCCTGCAAAACAAACATCAACCTTTGTGGCTAGACCAATAAGCAAATTTGGATCCATTATTGGGATAAACCATATTTGGTAAAATAGTGCCTTTTGGGACCCAAACTTGTGTTATCCGTTCTTTTCTCAAATGAACAGGAAATGTATTGCGAATGATATATGGATCCTTTTTTCTATAGGGGCAGGTCTCTTTTACATGTCCCTTTCTAGCACAGTGGTGACATATAGGAGAGGTTCTGCTTCCTTTTGCCTTTACAAAGGTGGTAATGTGCTGCTTCTTTAAAAACCTTGGATTTTAACCAATACCACTTTTGTTTAGAGAACTTTGTTGCTCACCCAACATCCTATCAAGAGTGCCTTTGGATTTGGTAAAACTTATGAGGACTGTCTGTTGGTCTTGAATCTTATTATTCAGGGAGATCTTCTCGTTCTCTAAGTCATGATGTTCACTTCTCAGGGACGAGAGATCTTGTTTGAGTTCAGATTTCTCTGAGTCAAGAGTCTTGACTTTAATGTCAAGACCTGAATAAGAAGTTTCAAGACTTTTGACCCTCATAGACAGATCCTCAATAGTTCTTTCATGGTCCACAGTTTTCTTAATAAGAGTGTTAGTTTAGGCAATAAGTTTCTCTTCATTGGCAATCATATTAGAAAGGAATTCCAATAATACCTCTTTTGGACTTGTCATAAGTTCTCTTACAGTTAACTCAAGCTTCTCATCGTGGGATTCATCTCCTGAGGCCATAAGACAAACATTGGCCTTCTCATCATCGAAGTCAGAGTCAGAATCGCTCCAAGTTGCCACCATGGCTTTCTTTTTCCATTTATCACCCTTCTTGGACTGGCTCTTTGTCTTTTTAGGGCAATCCTTCACAAGATGATCTGTTTCGCCACATTCAAAACAAGACAAAGGTTTAGTCTTCTTATCATATTTGTTGTATTGAGGCTTACCTCGAAATTTAGAAGACTCTGATCCATCCTTGTTGTTGAATTGTTTCTTCATTTTAAGGATTCGAGCAAGGCCTCTTGTGATAAGAGCAAAAGGATCATCCTCATCGTCATCCTCATCTTCGGAATCAGATCCATCTTTGGGGTCATCCTTCTTAGACTTGAGCGCCAAGTTCTTAGTGCTTGCTGGAAGTTCTCCATCGTCTTCATTAAGGATCATCTCATGCGTGATCAGTTTCCCAAGCAGGTCATCAAGGGGTAGAGTAGTGAGGTCTTGGGCTTCCTCTATGGCTGTTACTTTAGGACCCCACTTTTCTTTTGGGAGACACCTCAATATCTTCCTTACTTTCTCAACATTTGTAATGCTCTTGCCGAGAGAGTCAAGGTTGTTGGTGATTTCTGTAAATCGTGTGAACATGGCCTTGATAGACTCATCAGACTTCATTTTCAAAAGCTCATACTTTCGAAGGTAGATACTGATCTTGGTGTCTTTAACTTGGCTTGTTCCTTCATAGGTGACGACCAGCTTGTCCCAAATCTCTTTAGCTGACCTACAAGATGAAATACGGTTAAACTCATCAGTGCTAAGACCACAATAGAGTAAGTTGATAGCCCTGTAGTTTTTGGAGATGAGTTCAAGATCCGCTTGGATGTATTCAGACTCCTTCTTTGCGACTTTGGTTCCATTTGGTCCGTCTTTCTCTAGAATCTTCGGACCATTCTCTATAATGTTCCAAAGTTCCAGATCTTGATCTATAATGAACATCTTCATCAATGATCTCCAGTAGACAAAGTTGTTTCCTACAAAGAGTGGTGGTCTGCTGGTAGACCTTCCCTGTGCAAATCCTCCGCTTGCTTCACCAGACATGATCGAAAACACACAAGATTGTTAGATCAAAAGTAGTGAGTAAAGCTCTGATACCAATTGAAGGTTCGATAATGTAAGACAAAGTAATGTAAAGATACTCTAGAAGGGGAAGGGGGGGGGGGGTTGAATAGAGTATGCCGGTTTTTCTCAGATTCTCAAGACTTTTGAAGCTCGTGCAAAATCCTTTGAGATTAGACTTAGTCTTTCTTCGAAAACCTGAATCACAAAGTTAAACAGTACGAACCAAGTGCGGAAATAAGGTAAAGCAATAAGTAAAGGACTCGATGGATTGTTTACGAGGTTCGGCACGAACTTGGCCTACGTTCCCGCATAGGGTTCTTCCACAACCTTAAGATTCAACCGGCTTTTATTGATTCACAAGACTTAGGATCCTAGTAGCTCACCGAGAAGCCTCTCTCCTATACAATTGCAATCTAGTCAACTCACGTTCCCTTGGAGTCCTAGACCAATCTAGAAGAGCCCCACCTCTCTATGCTATCTAGTACAATCCTCTTACACTTAGTGAATCAATCGCCTAATATTCACTTCCTGAGTTACAAACTCTCGAGTATAACCCTATAACAAAATATATCCTATAAGCTCACTGTGTAACTCTCAAATGCTTTGAAATGAAATAACAGACTCTTAAGGACTAGCAGAGAGCACACGAAGAAGACAGATTTCTCTTTGAAGGCTTGAGTGTATGAAAGCTTGTGTTCAACGAATCTATAGCTGTCTTCTTCTTCTTTTTCTTTATATTGAAACAAATCGGCGCCTAAGGATCTTCATCAACGGCTAGAGAGGATCATGGCTTGAGCTGGATTCTTTACAATCTTCTATCTTTGGAAACTTCTGAAGCCATGATCTTCCGATTTGAATCTTCTCGATTTACTGCTTAAGGAAAGAAATAATATTCGAAAAAACTTCCTGAAATGTTATTGAATATATAATAATAATATGGAAGCATATAATAACATAAAATAATATTCGAACATAATATCTTATATAACAGGTTTTGTGTTTCATCAACACTGCTAAAGCTTCAAGACCTTTGACACAAACACACTGTCAAGGCCTTTGAAATTTATTCCGATTTTCATCAAGGGAGTGGAGTTATCATTAGTAATTGAGCAGATTGGGAAGGTATCCTACAGGCTACAGCTACCTGCCGACAGCAAGATCCATGACGTTTTTCATGTTAGCCAACTAAAGCTATGCCCGAATCCATCCTTGGTTACCCCATCTCAGTTGCCAAACTACCTCCCTGATTTGGGCCTTGACATCAAACCAAAAGCTATTATTGAAAGGCAAATGCTGCTTCGGGGCAATGCTGCTGCCACCATGGTGTTAGTCAAATGGAAAATCAAGCCAGTAGAGGAAGCAACGTGGGAATTCAACGATCATTTGATGATCAAGCTCCCTTCTTTCAATCCTTCAGGACAAGGATGTTCTCCCCAGGGGAGTACTGTTGCAGGGTGAATCACCTCCGTTTCAATAACAGATTCACCTTTTATTAATTAGCTGTTATTTCTTATTTCCAAATGTAGGGAAAGCCAGCAGGTCCAAGGCCATTTCGGTCCACTTTCAATTACTGCACAAATTGGCTCTAGTAGCCCAATCTTGTAAGGCTTTATAAGCCACGTTTCATCTCAATGGGAAATCAGAAAAAGATTCCTTTCTCCTACCTCTCTTTCTCCCTTATCTGTCTGGAACTTGTATAACGATTTTGTCAGGAAATTATATGTTTGGGGGTTTCTTCCTCACACACCCACCAAACCACGTTTTCTGTCAATCAATCTCGGACCTCACGTCCCTGATTGATACCTAAAATCCCTCGTCTGGCATCACAGGACGAGGCTCATATTAAAAAATGGGAGGAATTGGCCCGGGTCCGATTTAATTTGTTTTCAAAATCAAGCCCGTTTTCATTTTAAGAGAATTTTCATTTTGAAAAGCATGTCCTACTAAGATGGCATCACACGTATGATCAATTACACATATTAGTTACACATATAGATAGTTCATATCAATATGGAATCTGATACTAAGATGCTCAGACATGCCATAGCACTATAAAAGGGAACATATAAAGGGGGCACAATAACTATCGCATTATACAACAACGAGGGCTACATGATAATACAAGTATGGCATTTAATCATACGATGAACTATACTTGAAAAGCATGTCCTACATGATTCTAACTGGTCATGACGTGGCATAAGTATAACCCAAGATGATTACTGACGTACAAGTTCAACATCAGATCATATTTCATGTATATGTGCATTTCATCATGTTGTAGTATGTAACATGCAAGGTGGCACCCAATTACTGATTAACACAGGACTCACAATTATACATGCTTAACAAGACAAGCATAGATTAACGATATATGCTAAGCAAAACTGTAATGTGAGAACTTGGACATGACCTTAACTATAATAGGGGGTGCATAGTCGGACAAGGTACAAGCTACTAGAACACAGTAAGCATCACAAGATCATCATACGGTAAGACCAGCAAATTATATGAGACACACACACACATAGGCACATCATTAGTCATATTAAGCATGATTCAAGGTTGTTGAGGCATAGCATGATATAACTATATTACCAACATCAAACATGCTCAAATAGTCATAAGATCATATAAAGTGGCATATTATGGCTATCACAACCTGTGGCAAGAGTACTGGACGATGATACAATTTGAACATGGAATTATGAAAATCATATTTCTAAGGGCTTAGATTACACATGATTCGAGTAGTGCCTGACAAGTCATAGATATATGAAAAATAAGGTGCATCAAATAACTTCACATACTGGCATGGGGAGTCATAGAGGCTTAAGCAAGACTACCATCGCAACCAGCATCAATGTATATAAGGAGAATATAAGCAAGTGTAACAGGTCATGCGAGTGTCTAGCAACCATCATTAGGGCTGGGCATCCGGTCTAGACCGGATCGGACCGGACCGGACATTCCGGTCCCGGTCCGATCCGATGGACAGGAATTTTCGGAAACTTGGACCACGGATCGGACCGGGACCGAGATATATGGTCCCGGGTTTCCCGGTCCGTGGACCGTTAGGACCGTTTAGACCGGAAAACTAAATCTGGAAATTCTTTTTTTTTTCCTAAAATCTGAAAATTCCTCATAATTCTTAAATGTTTAAGCTGTACAATTGAAATTCCTCCTGCGCTCAAAAAAGAAAAATCCTCCTAGATCTAGATCTGAAAATTGAAATTGCTCCTACAACCTGTACACAAAACTAGATCTGCAAATTTTTGTATTTGTACTTTGATAGTTCGATTTGAAATTTCTATACACCTAGATCTAAAAAACAGAGAGTGAAGAGAGAGAGGTCTACGGTTGGGTGGCGGCGATGGACAGTGCAGACTACGATTGGCCGGTGGCGGTGGCAACAGGCGAGGGCCAGACTCGAGAGAGTCGAGTTGTTGCTTCTGGCAAGACCGCGAGACTGAGGTTCTGCTCTCTGCGAGAGAGCGAGGTTGTGAGCGGACGTGAACAATGAGAAGAGATGGGAGAGAGATGCCTGCTCGATGAGCGACGGGGATCGGGCGAGGGCGGCGGCGAGGGCTGTGGCAATGGGCGACGGCGACTGGGCGAGTGAGTCTGAGAGGGTGAGAGGGTGAGAGAGCAGCGATGAACTCGATCTTGTTGGGCGAAGAGAGACTGAGAGATATCTTGAAACGGAGACTCAGAGAGATTGAGATTGGGGATGAATTGTTTAATTAGGGCCGACGCACTACTACTGAGCTAAACAAAAGAAAGAAAGAAAGAGGCAGGAGGGATGGGCTAAAGGAGGACGCTGCTCAGCTTTTGCCCAAGTGGCCAACAATAATTTTTTTTAAAAAAAAATGATACGGATTCCGGTCCAATTCCGGTCCGGACCGGAAATTCCGGTCTGGTCCCGGTCCGATTCCGGTCCGATCCATATTTTGCCCAGCCCTAACCATCATGGTGTGTGAGCATGCAAGGTGTCAGATCGGGTATTCAAGAAGCATGAGAGGAGGTCACAGAAAGTATATCGAGCATCTACTGTAATGATCAGGCTATCATGCTAAGGAAACCAATTTACAAGGATACAAAGAGGGGCTAACCGCACTATCAGGGACCTAGTTCAACGGGAAACAATAATCATGCGGACTTATACATGCAGCACACACATTTATTCACAAGTACAACAATGCGAGAAGCCAAGTATGTCATGCTAAGAATACATTATTTCATACAATCGCGAGGGCTACCATTATAACCGGACAGAAATCCCTAAGGGCAATCATCGACTCGTCCCAACCGACTCGACACCCCATTTCCCGTGGGGTTCTATTATGACTCCTTTGGTAGAACACAAGGACACCTCATGCTATTTCCTATAGAAGATGGTAGAGTTCGTGTTTAGACTCTGGTGGCAAGAAGACACGAGTGACCACCACGAAGGTTGAGAGGGATAACTCCATAACACGACTCACTATTATAATCAAAATCAAGTCAACAACCACCTGCCCTCACAGACTCGAGTAACCCTCTCATCAGAACACAACCACCGGAAGCAGTTAGCTGACCAACCCAATTTCCCATAGCGGACGTCAACATCAAGCAAGAGGCTTGGTAGGAACATCAACGACTTGAATACGAAATAGGACTCAGAACAAGGGGGACGGACACTTTTCAACCCTTATCAACACACCAGGACATTTTTGTGGAATGAACGACAGAATGATAGGGATCATCAAGAGGTTGGAACAAAGGAAAACATTGTTCCACCGTAACTGAAACTCCGACTATATAGAAAAAAGGCTTCTCCCGCTATCCCATTTGCACAGACATTCAACACATGTTTTTCAGTCAAGACAGACCAATTGAATTTCTAGCTTAATTAGCACAACAACACTCAACACAGAAGCAATCAACAAGATTAATATGATCCCTTTCAAAGTTAATAAAAGCACTGAGACGATCTATGCTGCCCTTCGAGGGGCAGCTAACCGGAGGGGGAAAATAAAATAACTCACGGTCTCCTAACCCATGCTACTCTAACGTTGGGGTTCCTTGGAGTCTTTTAGATCCATCTGTAAATAAAAGCTAGTACTTGCCTACCGTTCCCCGAATTCTACATCCATAAGGGACGTCTACCGCTTGGGTCTCTACCCACGAATTTGATCATATAGGTCGGTTAGTCTATGGTTAGGTCCTGGCTCTGATACCACCTTTGTAACGGCCCGTGATTATGATTCCTGGGTTACGTTTCGAGGAATGAAACCCCTCGTTGGGATCTTGCGCCCCGAGTACTGGTTGAAGGTTTGAAATCAACACATGTACTTTAAAGGTGGGATTTCGCACCCAAAAACCGAGAGGGATTGTTGGAATCCCAGGGGTAAGTCCCCTGTACCTGTCATATGGCCTAAGTCGTAAAATCTAATTATCATGCAAACCGGCAAAATTCTAAAACCATACATAAGGTAGCCACGGCGGACTCGGCTCAAAACGTAATCCAAATATTCAAATCCAAGCCATTAATAATTTAGCGAAGTCAGAGTCTCAACTCTCTCTTTCCTCCATGTCAAAACCCCGCGGTCATGGAGCCAAATCAACATCGTTATACATATATGACATACCTAAATAAAATACAAGGTGTGGGATCAGACTGAGGCATGCACACAGGATTAGGTCCTAGTGTAATCATACCATATACGCTATTCCTAATATCATGCTTCTAATGCAAGACAGGAATTTAAATCAGACAAGCATGCTAGCAGTTTATATATATATATATATATATATATATATATATATATATATATATATATATATATATATATATATATATAAAGCGATTAATGGATCCACACAGAATGCCAGGTGGCATGTCCCACTAGGCTCCTAAGGAATCCTGTAGCAACTCACCATCAAATGAGCTGCCTCACCTCAAGGTGCAGGCCAACCCCACGTGATGAGCCTACTAACTATGAAAGGGAGACAAACAATGACAACTACATAAGGCCTGAGGCTATAAGAGTCCTATGACACTCACTACTAAAAAGCCTACCGCATCATCGAGAGCAGGCAACTTTCTATACTAGAAAGCCTAGTAAATATCGCATAGTAAATATAAAAATCGTATAATTCATCGTATGCCATCTCACATCTCATCTAATAAAGGATCTCGTCGTTATACTTCGGTATCATCATCATCATTCAACTTGTCTCATAATTCATCGTATGCCATCTCACATCTCATCAAGTATCTCACATATCATCCCTTATCTCATCGTTATCAATTCGTAATGTGTAGCATAATATATCATCATCTCAGGTATTCATACTTTTCATCAAATCATATTACATCATGCCTTCATATATCGACACATCATAATCTCATCCTAAGTCATATATCATCGCATGCTTCATAATTAATCATATAACACATTGAATCATTATCACATATCATATTTTATACTTAACAATCATATTAATTTCATAGCATCATGCTTGAATTCAAAGGTCATAATATTCATCGTATCACATATATCATATCATAATCACACATACATAAATCACCAAGACAAACAACCATTTAGTCAAGGTAAGTCAACTCCCCAAAATTCCCTAAGACCCTTACAATCTCAAGTTAGCTTAAATCATTATTTAAAATATTTTCCCAATCATACTTGACCCAAATACACTTATAAAATACCACCCCTTTTTTAATTGACTCATTATTTATTTTATCAAAATAATCTCATCAAGGTTAAGGTATTCCCAAAAATCATCTTTTAACTTTATTAAATCCATTTTCATTTAACCGTTAAAACCTTTTTCCAACTCCCCTTTTAAAAATCCAAGCCTCTTAATATCATGTTTTTAAATCCCATATAATAATAATAATATATTTTTAAATCTCATCAATAATACCTTATAATATTTTATATTTCAATAATACATTTTAAATCTCCTATATTTTACAAGGCCATAATATTTCCTTAAATATCCTTTATATATATATATATATATATATACATATATATATATATATATATATATATATATAGGGTTTGCTTCAAATGTAAAAAGTTCTTAACGTGTAAAAAGTGCTTATCGTGTAAAATTCCCTTAATTAACACAATTGGGCTCGGATTACTCTTTCCCTGAATTGATGGGCCTGTTTTGCGTTGGGTTGCCTGTTTTTTTAATTCCGTTTCATCTCTTTCCCTTTCGTTTAGATCATCTTCAGCTCTGTTCTTCGTTTCTCTCTCTCTCTCTCTCTCTCTCTCTCTCTCTCTCTCTCTCTCTCTCTCTCTCTCTCGTTCGATTTCTCGTTCTTCTGTGTCCTTGATCTCCGACGATCTTTTTTCGGTGTCTTTGTTGTCGTCGTTTCATTATGTCAAGTTCTTCAGTTGGTACGCCAATGATTCCTTGTTACTCCCTCCTATTTAAGTTGTCCTCTTTGTTAGGGTTTATTTTTACTTCGATTTTGTGCGTTTTTATGTTTTCCCCTTTTCTTCAGCGATTTTATGCCTCATTGCTTGTATTTGTGGAATTATTGTGTTCCTTTTCTTATTCAAGCTGTTTCGTTTTTTTTTTTCCGGTGATTTATGTGTTTTTTGTTTTTATATTTTTTTTATAGTCGTTTATGATCTTAAGTAATTGCTATTATTAATATTCATTGTGTATTTGTGTTTATACTTTGTTTGTTGTTCGGTTTATGTTAGTTTTTGGTGTTCATTTATTCTCCTTTGTAGATTTTATATATTTATTGCTAATTATGTTCAATTTACTTGTGGTTAGGATTTTATGTCTGTTTATATTTTTGTTCTTTTATTCCTTATAGGGAAAAGAACAAGGTCCAAGGTTGATGGTGAAGCTCTAGCTGTTGTTGCTTATCGTTCAAAACGTAGTAAGAAATCTCAGCCCCCTCGCTCTGTTCCTAAAGCTATTGATTTGGCACGTGATTCCCCTGGGTTTTCTATAGCCGATGGGGAAGGGGTGTCACTTGATCTTGAATCAGAAGATAATGTGCCTCTAATACATAAATCAAGGGAAGATGATAATAGTATAGGTGGTTTATCCAAAGATGTTTCCCATGATATTTCCTCAGGTCCCAGTACTGAATTTTTGTCTCCTAATTCCCAATATAATTTGACTGATGAGCTCCCTTCTGGAGCTGATGTTCCTATTGAGAAGGAAGGGCAACCAACTGTTGGAGAGAATTTGCAATCCGAAGGGACTAATGTGTAGTCTGTCGCCTCTGATGTGCCACTCCAATCCACAACTGCTCCCCAAGATGTTGGGTCTGGTGCTGTTTTTGTTAAGAAGTTGAGGGTTAGAAGGGCTAATCAATACCCCTCTTTGAAAACAAGGTCAAATCCTCGTGCGTTTGTGTGTGCATAGGGTAGATTTAATGATAAACAAAAGGAGTGTATCAAGAGGATAGGTTTTGGTTCTTTATTGAATTTGGAAATTCATTATCTTCCTCTGTGCCTTTGTCATTGGTTGGTTGAGCAGTTTGATGCCAACCGATGTTGCTTGGTATTGGCTGATGGAAGTAGGTTAGATATTACTGAACTTGATGTCCATATCACATTAGGCTTGCCTATGGGCAAGAATTTGATATGTAGGAAAACTTCTAAAGAGAAGTCAGATGTTCTTACGAAGTGGAAGAGTTTATTTTCTGGTGGAGATTCCATTAATCCTTCTGTTCTTATTGATCATATGGCTGCTGATGCCGATGCTGGTGATAAATTTGTCATCAACTTTCCTGTGTTATTTGATTCATTGCTTGTGGACAGTATCCAAAATGGCAATGTTAATCACAATTTGGTTAAAGTTTTTTTCTGGGAATGAGGACTTCAAATAATTGAATTGGTGTGCTTTTGTTCTTGAAAGCTTAGTGGATTCCAAGAAATTTTGGGACAAGAACAAGACCAGTCGGTTTAAAGGTCCTATTCTCTTCCTCATTGTGAGTATTTTTCTTTTTTTCACCTTCTCTTTTGCATTTTATACTTTTCTGTTGTGTTATTATATCATCATCTCTTGTATTTATAATAATTTGTTTTCTTATCTATTTTCTTTTTTTGTTTGTTTGTTTGTTTGGTTGTGTTTGTTCGTTGTTTTATATTGATAGGGTGAAGTTATTCTCAAGTACTTCGTCGAGGAGAGTAACTCGGTCTTTCCCTGTTTTTATGGGTTTGACATCACCTATGCTTCGTAAGCGTGAGGACGATGATCTTTCCAGTGGAGGCTTTGGACGTGGCAGAATTGAGGAACGTCAATCTGTTCCTGTATATCAACCTATTTCTCCATGTGCTGCCCCTTCAACTGCTCCTACTGACAATCCACATGTTTCTGCAAAAAAAACCATCTCCTATTGAGGTTTCTGCTATTCTTTATATATAGTTTATTTTTTATAATATTGTTTGGTGTTTTATTTGATTTTGGTTCTCTTTGTTTGTGTGTGTGTTTGTGTGCTTTTTTTCCCCTTGTAGAATTTTATTCAATCCTTTGCTCAAAAAACTGCTGCTCTTGCTACTTCCATATCTGAGTTTGTTGATTTGGCTGATAAAATTCCTCCTGAATTTAAAGAGAATGAAATGGTTAAAACCCTTAGTAATGCTGCAAAGAAGCTAATGGGTTTGGAGTTTGAGGGTGATAAGGGTGCTTCTGCCCCTGCAGACCATTCTGATATGGGTGACTCCAATGCTTCTGTTTGGATTTCCTCCCAGGATCCTTTATGGTAAGATCCTGTGTTTTTGGATGCTCTTACACAAACTGAGTTAGCATTCATGAATAAATGTAAGATGAAATCGTCTGGTCAGACTAATCATCCTTTTTGTTCAGTTGGGAATGTATCTGAGGGTGGGCTTGGTGGTGTTTGTTTTGAGAATGAATGTGATGATGGAAAGAAGGGTGATTCTGCAGTATCTAAGGGTAAGGGGACTATGCCGATGAATCTTCCTGCTGAGCCATCGTTTGATCTTTTTGGTTCTGATCCTGCTTTCCAATCTCAAAAAAAAATCTACTGAAGAAGAAATTGTCAAAGATTTTACCAAGTCTGATCAGTCTGCACAAAAGGGGTTTGTACCTGCACCCAACTCCAATGCTGATGCACAAAAAGATATTAGAGATGCACCGACTGTTGTCGATGGTGTAACTGGTGTTCCTTCCTCTGTTGTCGATATTGCCAAAGAATATTCTGGCGGAGATGCTGCTTCTTCCTTAGGTATATCAACATCAAGTGATATTTAGTGTGCAACTCCTAAAGTGTTTAAGAGGAAGCACAAGTCTCCTGTTGCCATGCCTTTACGTAGGTCTACTAGGGGTTGCCCTGCTGATCAAATTGAAAAAGATGTTGGGAGTAAGAGGGTTTCAAAACCTGCTGATTCCTTGAAGAGTCCTTACTATTCTAGGGTTGTTGATGTGAATGAGCGTGTGTCTGACATTGAGCGTTGCATTTGTGCATATTTGTCTAAGAAATCAGCTTCTGATGTGTAAGTCTCTTTTTTTCCTTTTTTTTTTTACTTTAGTTATTTTATTATATTTAAGTTTCTGTGAGTTATACTTATTTATTATAATTTGTTTTTTGCCTATTGCAGTGAAGTTCTTTTTAAGAATTCATCTGTTGTAGTTATTAGAGCTGATTTTAAATCCCTTGAAGAAGATTTTGAAGTGGCTCTCTCTGTTGTGACTGCATGGGCTTCTGTCCTTAATTATAAAGAACAATAAAAAAGTGATGTTTCTCCATCAAGGCTTTTTTTTATCACTTCAGGCTTCCGTAAGTTATATTTTTCTTTTTCATTTTCCCTATCATTTGTTTCTATTTTTTAACCATTCTACATGTGTTTATTTCCTTGTTCTTTATTTTTTATTTTTTTCCAGCAATTTGCCCCAGAACCCCCCTTGAGATGACTTTAATGACCGTTTTGCAAAATTTAGTATCCGTCTTGATTCTGAACTGGCTGCTGCTTCTCACATTCGGTTGAAAGATGTTGATATGGTATTTGAGTTTCTATTTTCTTTTATGCTTTTTAATTCTTTTTATTTAATCTACCTTCCTCTTTATCTTTCTTCATTTATTTTCTGTTGACTTGTTCTTTTTATATTTTTTTATAGTTTGTATTTGGTGTTTATCATGCGACAATCTATTCCATGGTAGTCTTTAATCTGAAGATGAAATCTGTTCAATTCCTGGATGTGTCAAGGGATACTCCAAATTCTACTTCCATCTTTCAATATACAGTCGGTACTTTGGTTAGTTTTCATACTTATCTGTCCCTTTTTTCCTTTTTGTCCTTTTTTTATTATTATTATTCTTTTTCTTTTGTTAATTTTAATTTTAGTTTGTCATTTATAGTAATCTCTTTTTTTATTTATCTTCTTTTGCAGCATCATTTGTTGATTGATTATTTGAAGTCTAAAGGATGTTCGAAGAAAGCGGAGTTAGTTTCTCTTTGTGCTCAATCACACATTTATCTCCCTTGGGCTGGTGAAGAAAAGCGTCCCCATTCTGGTATTTGCATGATGCGCCATATCGAGGCATTTTTTGGATTGGAGAAGGGATTCAAGTGTGGTTTTGACCCCGGGAGTGACAAGAACATCTCAAAGCTTCGTGTGAAGTACATGACTGACATAATCTGTTCTGATGTCAATGAAATTCGATCTGAAATTTCAGCTCAAGCTAAGGCACATGCATCCTTGACCTTAAAAGGTGTTCATGCTCTGAAATTGCGCTTGGATTGATGGGATAGGAACTAGTAGTTAACAAACACTAGTATTTCCTGGACATTTAGTACTTTTGAGGGTATACAAATTTTGTGTCCTACATGTCTTGTAATGTATAACCCTTTACGATTCCCTTTTTGGGTTGTCTTTTTCTATTTTACTCTATGTTTGTACGCTTGGGGCTGTTGGCATTAAATATATATCGTTGTGTTTTTTTTTATGTGCGAATTCGAATCTTTGTGCGTTTTTTTATTTTATTTTAAAATTCACATTTAAACGTGTACCTATGTCTTTATGTTGTGACATTATTATATAGTCATATGCTGGCCTAATATTAATATGTGCAATTATACTATTATTTTGTGCAACCTTAACACCTTATTGTGCATATGCAATAGAATGCTCTTTATTTTTTATAATTGAGATGCCTATCTATTCATGCTTTTATGTTGGCGTCTCTTTCTCTATTTGCTTTCTTATATCGGTATGGATTCCTATTTTCTTTTTTATTTTAATTTATTTTTTATTTTTGATTTTTGTGAATTTCTTTTACTTTGTGTGCGTTTTATATTAGTTTAAAACTGACATTTCAACCTAAATTACTTTTTCGTATGCAATAGTGCAAAAGCATCCCTGTTTTGTGCAATTATAACTGTATTATGTGCAGTTATAAAGGGACCCAGTATTATATGTGCAATCATATTGTCGTTTTGTGCAATTATACACCCTTATTGTGCAATGTTCAAAAGTATTTTTGATTTATGTAACATCGTGTTTTTAATTACCTAATTTTCTTTAAATCTATTTTTTTTTATTTTTCCTAGTTGTAGTGATTTTCTTTTACTTTGTATGCAATTTATATACTTTAAACCTCACATTTAAGTATAATTTCTTTTTACTTCTGTTGTAGTGCACAAGTATCCCCATTTTGTGCAATTATAAATTTATTATGTTAGTTATTAAATGCATGTAAGATAATGTGCAATCACAATATCGTTTTGTGCAAATATAACATCTTATTGTGCATATTTTAAATATAATGTTTTTTACTTATTTACTTGCCTTTAAATCTATTATAATTTATATTTTTTGTGGGTTTTGTCAATCTATTGTCCTTTGTGTGCTTTTTATATAGTTTAAAAATCACATTTAATTCCAATTTATTATTCTGTTATTGTGCACTTGTAACCTTGTGTTGTGCAATTGTAATCTTGTTCTGTGCAATTGTAACATCTTATTGTGCATCGACAACAATATATTGTGCAAATAAATCATAGTTTATATTTATAATATTAACTGAGATTACATTTAATTTTACAGTTACATATCAAATATACTGAAATCCTCAACATTACAAAATTCAGAATTACAGTTAATATTCAAAAGTAAAATATGATTTCTTCTTAATCTTCTCCTTCCTCCCTGCCCTTGATTGCCTATCTTCCAAGAACGTCTGCAGTTTTCCTCCTCCTCTTTTCTTTATCTTCAAATACCTACATGTTGCATTCAATCACATAGACAAATATACTGCAATACATTCATTATAATTTAAAATTCTTAGTTACAACTTCATAATTGTTTTTAAAACCCAAAATACCATTGTTTCAAACTTATACTTCAGATTAAGAAGAAATACAGACATTTCATATAAAATATATAATTAATATTGCAAAAGTAAAGTCTGTTTTCTTCAACTTCTTCTTCTTCCTGCCCTTGACTGCTTATCTTCCAAGGAAGTTTGCAATCTTCCTCCTCCTCTTGTCTTCTTCCTCAAAGACCTCCCGGATGCAGTCAGTCACGTATTCCCTGTACTGTGCCAGTTCTTCCTCCACTTGCTCTTGTTTCTTTTGGAACTACATAAATTTTTATACTCAAAAGTTAAATAATTTTGGAATCTTATTTTAAATCAAACTATTTAAAGTTTTGATAACTTACCGTCTCCAGTATTTCCTGCTCCCCATTTGCAGTTGCCTCCAAGATCTTGTACGCATTTGGATTTTTCTCCTGGTTGAGGGCAGACAGGAAAAGCTGATGCTTCTCGGCGGCATCCAGAAGGCCCTTTCTTATGGCCTCTGTGTTTGTCTCTGCAGCTTCTTCCAGGAGAGACATATGGTACCCTGGGTACAGGTACTTGTCTATCTGCTCGTTGATCTTGTAGTACTCTTCGCAAAAAACAAAAGGGTTGAATCCTTCCATTTTTTCCTTTTGAAGTTGGGGTTTCTCTGTTTTTTGATGGGTAAGAGAGGAAGACTTCTTTTCAGGCGTTTTGTGTGATGTGTTATGATGGAGGATCCCTGTATATATAGGCGGTTTTGGCTCTTCAACTCCCATCATCTGATTGGCCTTATCCAATTGGCGGTTTTCCAAAGCCAATTACCCGTCCCCAACTTCCTATAACTGTAATCATTACCCTTTTAAATGTTTAATACTTCCCAACTTCCCATAACTGCAATAATTATTTCATACAGTATTTTTTATTTTCTTGCACAAGTATCCGCTTGTATGCTTTTTTTTAGTTGGAGACTTCATTATTCTATTTTATATTTTTCCTTGAATCTTCACATTTTTTTTAAAAAAAAGCCATTTATTTAATTTGTTCTTGTTATATTTAATTTTTTTTAATTTTATAAAATATTTATTACTATAGTAACTGTGTTTTGTATACGCTTGTTTTCAAATAATCCCCTTTCATACTGTTGGTTTTCTTCTTTTATTGATGTTTACAGATTGCACATTAATTAAGAAGTACTTATTTGTTGATTAGATGGGTGTAGTCGAGTCTATGGAAATGGAACTTCCATCATTATCTGAATTGCACTTTGTCCAAGACTTTCACAATATTGCAAAGCAAGTCATAATTAAGAGGTTCTACTCTGTACTATCAATTTGTAATTCGGGATTTTTTTCTTTTTTTCTTTAAAATAATTATTGTTTATAGTACTAAGGAAAATATAAAAAGTGATTGGACTGCACAATCAAATATTACCTGAATACAAAACCGAGAGAGTAATAAACAGAATATAAAAGTTGTTACATAACATCTATGAATAAAAAAACTCAAAGTATAATATTTTTCTAATAATAAAGTGCATTTATAAAATTCAATCACAAATTGTGCTTATTATTCATATTATGTTTCCCTTACTGGATATGTCCTGCTGTTGTGAGGTGCATATTCAAGGCATATTGAGCATATTCTTTTCCCCTTTTTCTGTGTTTGAATTGATGATTCTTTCCCGCCTTTAAGCCTCTTCCCACTGCCTTTTGTCTTTGCTTGTTTTGGGTCTCTTATTACCACATTCTTCGGGAGGCTTACTCCAGCAAACTCTTCAAACATAGCTTCAAGTTAACAAACTTATTAAAATTAGTATACTTTGAATATATATTTCTGGACTATTTTTTTTATATATAAAACGGTGTAAATAAGCAATTAGTAATCTTGGGTTTCTCCATCAAACCCATCATACATACCAGACTGTGAAGCCGTTGAGGATGCTGATGTTTGTGCACTTTGTTGGAGCTCTTTTTTTGCATTTGTCAATGCAGATGTTAAGTGCTTAATCTGATCACTATTGTCCTTAACTAAATCCACACAAGCATGAAATTCAGCTAACATATTTCTCAAGAGGAGTTTTTGTTCTTGCTTTGCAGTTGACTGTCTCACCACAACATCATCCAAAGTGAAAACATTACTCAAATTTGCTGCCTTGGTCCAACGAGTAAACAATAGTGTTTCTGGCAACTTCTCAAGTTGTATATCCTTCAAAACAGTTAATATATGTCGGCATGGATATCCTAACTTGTTGAACAAGTTACAAGAGCAGCGGCAATCATGATCTTCAAGTTGGTGCTGAACAGTGTTTATCTTGTTGTTTTCCTTTAGAGTATATATCTCCAACTCATCAAGCTCTGTCACATTTGTCACTCTGCAGTTGTACAATGCTCCCTGCAATTCCTCCTGAAATTTCCCCCACATTTTTATTGTGTATAATGTGGATGCATGCTTTTCTAGAGGAAGTGGCGAAATCAGAATTGGTTTCAGGATTTCAGAGTCATAGTTCTTCTTCCCTTGAAGATGCCTTTGATTTTCAATTCCACTTTCATAATACAACATAAATTCAATTAAATTTGCAGAGCAGTTGGAGAACTTACGGAAGAAGCTGTTCATGCTCTCTGAAATGGATATTGTTTTAATCAATCCACTAAGCTTCACATTCTGAAAATATGCAGGGATCCACTTGTCTCTGATTCTAAACAGTTCACTTAACCACGAGTGACTTGTCATTCCATACTCTTCCATTAAAGCATTCCACTCCTTTCCAAATTCTTCTAGCATACTCTCCCTGTTCCATACAATACTCCTCAACTTGTCACTGAATTTGAAGTATCCATTCATTGAGTTGTCTATTTTCTGAGATAGCTTGTCCATGATATGCCACATGCATAATCTATGTCTAGCCTCTGGAAATACAGTTTGGACAACAATCTTCATTGATGGATCCTGGTCTGTTGTGAAAATTCTAGGACTCCCACCCATTGCTTTTTTGAAGTGCTCAAACAACCACACATATGACTCTACATTCTCATTCATCAAAAGCCCTGATGCTAGCAGCACCAATGATTTATGGTGGTCATATGCTGTGAAGGGACTGAACACCATTTTGTACCTTTAATATAAGACACTTGTGAAAATTAGATTAATTTCAAAAGAAAAATGTGCAAAGTTGTTATTACAGATGCATATAAATAAAAGATCACTAGCCTGTGTGGTTGTCCACTTATTGGATCTTGCAGTGCATAATATACATGATTTTGTGCATCTATACATTCTATCTGTGCAGTCTAGTTACTATATTTGTGAATAAATCAAGCAATCTATATTTTGTCTGTTTTATAACTAAAATCTATGACAGTGCTTACATATATGATGTATGTAAATGTTCAATATGAATAATTTGTAATACCTGTTTGTGTTGTACGTTGAATCAAATGAAATAACATCCCCAAATAATGAGAAGTTTTTTCTGCTTACTGCATCACACCAGAACAATCTGTTCAACTGATTGTCTTCATCTACATCAAAAGCAAAGTAGTATGCACTTGCATATTTCTTGCTTATGGAAGAATCTGTCAATAACAACTTGTGCATCAGATCCTTTGAAATAAGCTAAAAGATCTCTTCTGTGATTTGTGAAATCAATTACTGATGGACCCACATTGCTATATCCTCCCATCATTTCTTTATATTGTAAAGGCTCGGATTTTCAAATCCTAATTTTTCGGAAAAAGGAAAATAAAAATGACCGATTTAAAATTTGTAAAGTAGATTCCGACCTGAATCCAAAAATTTAACGAACGATTTCCGTCCTTTTACCTCGAAAATTCAAAATAATTATCGGATAGCGATATCCTTGCTAATTTTAAAAATCTAATTGATCGAGGAAGCGAGAGTCGGGGAAACTAACATTTGTGAACTAATTCGAGGTTTGAGATTCGCGTATTCGGGATTTATTGTCGGGTATTAGTTTAACCAATTTCACACTCCACCCTTACTTTACCCACTCCCTCACCCTCACCATGCCTCCTTCAAATCACCTTACCCCGTCACCCTCACCATGACCATTCACCATCACTTTCACCAACTCCATCTCCCCATCATCTGCCTTCGATTCCCATTGGAATAAGGATGAGCAAATCCTCCCTCCCCTTCTTCATTACCTCCAATCCAGCCCTCCTTCTGTTCCAATTCTCCCCGAGCCGCCGTCGCCCTCACCATCTCAACCACCGCCTTCATCTCCTCTGTACTTGCCGGGAACATTCAAGTTCCAAGTTCTTCCTCCTCCTTTGAGTCACCTATCATTACCACATCCTTTCCTCGTGAAGACCGACGTTTGGGGATGAACCCAAGCCACCCAAGAGCCGCCCAGGAGTCACCAGCGCCGCCGACGAGCCACCGAAGTCCATCGCCCCGTTCAAGCGCGAACAATCTTCCGGTAAGCCGTTCTTACTCGTTTTCGAGCGGAATCACCCTCGGACTTCACCATCACGCTCACCCATATCCAACGCAGGTCCGATGAGGCATCGCGAGCCACCGATGAAGCCCAGAACTCCGATCGAAGCTCTGATGTCCGCGAAACCACCTCGGTGAGCCTCGTTCACTTCGTTCCTTTAGCTTCATTCCATGTGTTCGCGTCATTGGTGGTCGGGAATTGAGTGTCGGAGAGAAAAGAGTGGGTGAGGTCGAGGTCCGACGAGGCGAGCTCGAGAGCGAGTCCGGGGGTGCGAGGCGAGCGTGAGTCCGAGCGGGGCAGGCGGGTGTGTGGGGGCGGGGGAGTGCGAGACGCGGTTTGGGGAGGCGAGTCCGAGTGAAGCTAAGCTAGCCGGGAGGAGCTCAAGAGCTCGGGCCATCGGCGTCGATCACCATGGCGGCGCCGGCAGGAGCGGGGTCGAGCGGAGCGATGGCGCCAGGCGAAGTTTGAAATCGGGAAGAAGGAGAAGCCACCGTGGCTCCTGTGGGCCCCACCTTTCCAATTGGTCTTTTGTTTAGTATTAAACCGGGTTGGGATTATATAACCGGTTCGGTTCGGTTCTGGTTATCCGCTTATTATTTAACTAATTAGCGGTAATTAAAATATATTATAATAGTATTTGAGGATTTAATAGATAAAGTATTAATTTTGGAGATTTATAAAGGGTTGATTTTATTAAATAAAAACGGTTTGGATTTTAGGGGATTTGGAAATAACTTATAAGGGTGTTTTTATTAAATGGTGTTTTATAATATTATATCTATAATAATAATTGGGATTTAACATAAATAAGTTAACATAAATAAGTTGGACTTGTCTGTTTAGAAGAGAATTTGGAAAATGAATTGCAAGGTCGGAAATGATTATTAAATAATTAAAAAAAGGAATTTAGCGAGTATTTTCAATGGTCGGAATACTTAACTATTTAACTGGGATTTGAAACGGCTTTGAAACTAACTTGGGAATAAGACTTATTCGATGACCAACTAGCATGATAATATAATCGTTTGACTAACAGTATGATATGCATGACTTGTGGTGAATTATTATATGAGATTAAATGTTGGATGATTATGACGATCTAGTAAGATTTTATATCACACAAATTATGTCTTATGATTTTGATGAACCGTTTAGGTATATGCGGAAATGATGTATATGAACATGTGGAATTGGTTGAATGATTTATGGAGAACGATGTGGTCTTGAGGAGCGGATGATGCGATGAAATGACTTTCATAATGTGTTACTTGTTCTATTGATTGAGGTGTGCTTGAGTGCTTAATAGTTGGATGTAGACTTATGTATATTCCATTATTTACTAGGTGTTACTCTGTGATTGTGACTACTGTGTGCTGGATTCTTCTGTTGCCGATCTGCTAGCCAGGTAAGTACCTCCGGGGCTTACTCAGTAACCAGTACCTCCTGCCTGATGTGTCATATAGTATGTAGGTGTTTCATATGCATAAGAGCATGCCATGTAGTACCATGCTTAGGAATTGCACTTATGAATGAGCATTCTTATTCTGTATGCGTTTGAATACAGAACGACCGTTATCTGTGAGTCCTAGAGTCCTTGCTAGGGTCATAGGGCAGCCCAGCTTAATCGGGTGTTGTCCTCCTCGAGTCATTTATATATATATCACGAGATACGAGATGGGCATGAGATATGATATGATGATGAGATTTGATATGATTATAGCATCGAACTGGCCAGTCTCCACCCTATCTGTAAGGGGGTGGTGGTAGAAAAGGGATATACCACTTGGTATTCTTTGTTAAGGCCTTCCTCCATATTCTGCGCATATGAATTAGGAGCATGATAGTGTGGTTTTATTTCAGTACTGCATGAAGGCATCCTTTATTCTAGGTATAGGCGTATTATATGTCCTCAGCGCGGTCAGAGGACCCGCGGGCGGACTCTTGGCCTGACTTGGTGGTATAGTTTCAGGTACCCGATACACTGCTTGATTTTGTGTTGTTATGACGGGGTCTATTCATATGGCGGAGAGTGAGTGTTTGAAACCTGACTTCACCAGATTCACGCTTTTGGGATTTCTCTCTAATTATACTCTGTTTTGACCCGGCTCTGCCGTGGCACTGGTTGTATCACTTTCAGAACTTATGCCCTTTGCATGATAAAGAATTTCCCGCGTTGTAGACTTAGGACAGGTACAGGGGTTTACCCCGGGGTCTCCAACGGACCTTCCAGATTTGGGTGCGAAATCCCACTTTAAACTACACATCTTCGATGTAAAACCTTCAATCTATACTCGGGGCGCAAGATCCCAACGAGGGGTTTCATCCCTCGAAACGTAACTCGGGAATCATAATCCCGGGCCGTTACATATATAATCTGTATGCTTTTGCTGGTCCAACTCTTTGCTTTGCACGGTCAAGTACAAATTTTTGATGGTAACTTTGCATCCTCCTATTACTCTTCATGTATACCCTGCAGATCTCATCAACAAAAGGATGTGTGTGCTTCTCCTCAAATTTTTTCACCACATATCCTTGTTCAGGTATATATTTGTATATTATCTTAGCAGTACAACCAACTCGTGTAGATAATCTTTTTCTTAACTTCTTTGAATGTTTACCATTCGAGTATCCTTCTCTGTTGCAGTATAAGTACTTCAGTTGCTGTACACCGTTAGCATTAACTGTGGTTCCATGTCTTACATCAAATCCAGCTTTATATCCATAATCTTTATATGTCTTCACAGCTTCATTCAATGTCTGGAACACTTTCCTATCTTTTGGCTCTAACTCTTCACTGCAAATCGGTATACAATATCTCGTGTTGTTTGGTGTCACAAACACTCTGTATGGTAGCTGATGTTGCACTATCAGATTATTGATATTCACTTCAGGGCCTGCATCAACACTGCTTGGTGTTGCACAAATGATTGCAGTAGTCGAAGCAGCTGAGTATTCTATGTTTTCATTATGTGACTCTGTTACACACTCCATATCTGCTGTTAAACCAACATTGTAAAACTTATCAGATAAATTGAATTTGTGTAACCAATGCCATCAATCTATCAACAGTGCAATTTATAATTACATAAGTGCGAAACCAACATTTTATACTGAATATTAAGATCAGATAGCAAACTCTCATATATCAGTTCTTTGAGGTTATATTCATATCAATTTCATGCAAATGAGGATCGTATTGTATAATAACAGTGTTTTCTATTCAATTTTCTGTTTTTCAAACTTCAAACCCTAGGTTCGTTTTTGCCAATAATTTTATTTTTACTAAAAATCTGAAATTCGTTTACACAA
This sequence comes from Persicaria maculosa, assembly GCA_963922045.1. NCBI lineage: Eukaryota > Viridiplantae > Streptophyta > Magnoliopsida > Caryophyllales > Polygonaceae > Persicaria > Persicaria maculosa. Next base: position 44,784,732 of record OY998263.1, on the reverse strand, counting down.
ATTACACTGATATTGTGCACCTTTTTCAAGACGAATCCGAATTTAGGACAGATTATATGAAGTTTGGACAGATTAATAACGTAACGAATGCGAATTTTAATCTATAATAAGAACGGAGATATTGTGCACCTTTTTCTGAAAAATTCTTCTTCTGATGCTGTTGTTGTAGCTTCGTTCAGGATATTCGACTGATCTTCGTTGATTCCTTTCGCTGATTACAGGTTTTTGCAATTTGTTTTGTTTGATTGTTATCGCCGGCGTTTTTGGAAGGGATCGGTTTTCTTCTGTTTTTTTTTATTTTTTCCGGTTCAACCCGGTTTTTTTTTGTAAAATTCCAGGCGCGCGCCCCCTAAACCCAAATTTTACACGTTAAGCATATTTTACACGTTAAGGAGTTTTTACATTTTAAAGCTTCCCTATATATATAGGCCCAACATTTTGAGTTTCAAACCAAATACTTTGACTAAAAATTAGCCCCGAGTCTTTGCCAAAATCGGATCCAAGAGCCCAACCCTTTAAATGTGAACCAGTTCAACTGATTTTATAGGAAAAAAAAAGCTAAACCGAACCCATCTATTACTCTTCTACTGATTCAAAATGAAAGAAAATGAAATAAATTAAAATAAGGGAAATTTACAGAAAACCACCCTTTAAATATGAGTGTTTTCACTTAACCACCTCTTAAATAAAAAATTGCAGAAAACCACCCTTTAAATGAACTTTACATACAATTCACCACCCATACATCTATTTTCATTAATTTATTATTAAATATGTTATATTTTCATATTTTTAAAGAATTTTTTTTTCTAAATATTCACTCAAAAATAAATAATTACAAAAATATTCACACTTTCAAACTATTTACGAAAATATTCATTTTTGTCATATTTGGCAGAAAAACGCGGTCTGAAACCGAGTTTTATGCGTTAGTTGGGTATTTATCTTCGGATCTGGAAAAAAAAATCTTATAAAAACGCGGTTCTAAACCGCGTTTTTCTCTTTTCTCTTTTTTAATTTTAAAAAACAACCAAACCGCGTTTTACTTCAAAAATAAAAAAAAAAGAAAAAAGAAAAAGGAAGGAGGTGACGGAGAGGTTCTAGGGAGCCGAGGAGGCGAATGTTCTGGCCGGCAAGGAAGTGAGGGTCATCGGGGGAGAGGAGGACTCCGGTGGGGGAGAGGACGACTTCCGTCGCGCGCCATAGCTCTTGGCTCCCACGGTGAAGCTCTCCGATCTTCAAGCTCCCACGGCCCACATACGCGAACCTCTCCGGCCTTCAAATCCTCCACCAGTCCTTCGCGCTATTCGCAGTCATGGCCACCGCCGACGCCGCTCTGGCCTTCAAGCTTCTGCGCCCTCACCGATTTATGCAATTCCCGACTTCGATTTGAGCTCCCACTCTCGACTCCGAGTCCTTCTCAAGCGGAACTACGGATTCGGACAATTGGGGGAGAAAGAAGGAGGATGGAGACGTTTCCGAAACTGGCTGCCAATTGGGGAAGGAAGGAGGCTGGCGGAGGAGCAGATTCGGACAATTGGAGAGGAATAAGAGAGGTGACAGTATGGGGAGAAAGAAGGAGAAGGGGGCGGTGGTTGTGGGTGCTAGAGGAGGAGGAGAGAGACGAGGGCAGCGGCACTAGAGGCAGACGGAGCAGACGTTGGAGACCAGGGCGGCGCCGCAAACCATGAAGGAGGAGAGCGGCGGCGGCGGCGCAACCGTCTGTGCGAATGAGGGCCAGATCCACCGTCTGCATCCGTCCAAAGTTCAACCTGCAAAAAGAAAATGAAAAAAAAAACATAAAATAGAGAGACGCGGAAACACAACGCGTTTCTAGGTAAAAAAATAATAATAATATTGAATATATAAATATTATTCATCCGGGATAAAATTAATGAAAGAAACGCGGTTTCAAACCGCGTTTCTTTCATTAATTTTATTCCATTTTTTTTCCAATTTCAAATTTTCAATGCATTAATAAAACGCGGTTTCGTACCGCGTTTTTCTGCCGAATCTGACAAAAATGAATATTTTCAAAATAGTTTAAAAGTGTAAATATTTTTATAATTATTTATTTTTGAGTGAATATTTAGAAAAAAAATTCATTTTTAAACTTAAATTTGATTATAAATATATTTAAAATTTGAATTTAAGGGCTTGATTATGTTTTAGCGATCATTTTATTTATTTTTAAAAAAATAATAATAAATATAGCCTACAATTATTATCTTCATTTATGTTTGAAAATTTATAAGTTCTTAAAATATTATATAATTATATTTAAGTTTGAGGTATATTTATTATTATAGTTGTATTTATAAGCTTCAAACATAAATTAAGATAATAATTGTAGGCTATATTTATTATTATTTTTAAAAAATTAATAAAATAATTGAGCCCTTAAATTCAAAATTTAAATATATTTATAATTAAAGTTGAGTTTTAAATATTGAAATTTGACATATTTCATGATAAATTAATAAAAATAGATGAAGAAGTGGTGAGTTATAAGTAAAAGGGAAAATTACAGAAAATCGCCCTTTAAATATGGATGTTTTCACTTAACCACCCCGTAAATTTAAAATTACAGAAAACCACCCTTTAAATGGTATTTGTTTACAACTCACCACCCATTCAACTATTTTCGTTACTTTATCATTAAATATATTATATTTTAATATTTTTAAAATCAAATTTGATTGTAAATATATTCAAATTTTGAATTTAAGGGCCCAATTATATTTTAGGGATCATTGTATTTATTTTTAAAAATAATAATCAATAAAGCCTAGAATTATTATCTTAATTTATGTTTCAAATTGTTTATAAATTTTTAAAACATTATGTAAATTACACTTATTTAAAATATAAATAAATAAGAGTAATTTCCATAATATTGAAATTAGATTGAAATAGATAGAAATAGAGGGAGTGTTTGGTGGAAACTTGAGCACAGAGGGAGTGTTTGGTGGAAACTGAAATTGAAATTAGATAGAAATAGAGGGGAGTCAAAACTATGAAATTGGTATCAAGCAGTGGCGTGGATTGCAGAACAAAAGCAAGGTTTTGTTTGGCCTTTTGTCAAAATGGTGGAGCAATGGTGGTGTGATGAGGAGAAGGGGAAGATGGGGTTTTGCCCAAATTGGCCGTGACAGGTTGGAGGGGAACTGTTGCTGTGGTCGACAGTGGGGAAGAGAAACGGAGGGAGAGGGAGACAAGGGTACGCGGTCCTAACACTAAAAATCAATAACCGAACATTTAAATCCCCAAACCTGCTATCTCGATCTTATCCGGACTCGATCAAACTAAATTTTAATTTTTTTCAATCCGAATTTAATAATGAAATCCGAACATCGTTTTCCGATTCTCGGTATATGAAAGCGGGAAGAAAAATCTATTTTGCATAAATTCCAAAATTTGGTCGAAATCCGCTTGAAGAGTTTCGAGTTTGATTGAAATGGTGACGAATTTCCTTGAAATATTCGATTTAACTTCATTTTTTTGAAAATTAAAATTTTTAAATCCAGGCCTTTACACGAAGTTTGTCCTGTTCCGCCTCTTTCTCTCTCGCGTTGATTCCACCACCAAGGTCGCTCCCCTCCTCTTTCCTCCTTGTTCTTCTTGTGGACTCGACCCCCTCCGCTCTCAATCTCTCTCTGATTTTTCTCTTATCGCCCGCCTCCAATCCCATTCCTTCTCCAGTCTTCTTTCTCTCTCGCAGTCTCTGTCTCTTTCTCTCTCTCCACCGACTAACCGGTTGATTACCGAGGTTAGTCAGAGCAAATTTTATATGTGAACAGTGAAAAGGGTTCGTGGTGCAAAGAAATCCGGATGGAGGCTTAGTTTGTGCAAATCCCTCTAAGTTTAAATAAATAATATAGTAATAAATAAATCAATAATAAAATAAATACATAATAATTTATTTGTTCTATTGCATTAAATTGAATTTTATTTAAAATACCATAAATATTAATGAATATTTTATTTTAATTATTTTTATGTTATTCGTTCTTTTTTATTTATTAATAAATAAATAAAAATATAAATAATACAATAACGAAACAAATAGATACACGAACGTGGTCGGTAGTATTCGTAGTTAATATAATAGATACCCGTTCTCAGATTCCCGCGTAAATTACGCGGGTCATTCACTTATAGTTGTTTGTAATTTTATTTAATTGATTGATTTATTTATATATCTATTTGATTGATTAATAAATTAAAAAATAACATATAAGAAATTGGTGATTAAATAAAATACATTCAAATACAAATTTTAATAACACAAAATTAAATAAATACATAAACAATGTATAAATAACTAAATAAAAAACATAAATAAAACAATAAATATATTAATTAATTAACATTAAAAATCAATACCAAAAAATAATTACATAATAAAATAGACTTTATTATATAATTATTTATTATTTATTTATTTATTATAATAAATAAATACATAAATAAATCATTATTTATGTATTTTGTTATTAATTATGTATTCTAATAAATATAATCACACTAATTAAATACATTAATACATTAAAATAATATTCACTTATACAAATAATATCAAATAAATAAATAAATAAATAAATACATATTTTAATTACAAAAATTGATTAAAGTGGAAAAAAGTACATAAATAGTGTGCGCAACCCGGATGCGCCTAACTTAGGTTAAAACGCAGCCCGGGGGCGTCCACCACTTCGTCTTCCTCTCGCTTCTTCTTCCTCGCCCGACCGCCGCTGCAAATACTCCCTCCAATCAACTTCTCTCTCCAACTCTCTCTCTCTGTCGCTCGAAATCTCTCTCTCTCTCTCTCTCTCGCGCGCGCTCGAAATCTCTCTCAATCTCGCCCTCAATCGATGGCTAGTGGACGCCGGGGAGTTCGTGGTGATAGCGGGGAAGGCGTGAATGACCAATGGCTCAAACCATGGCGAGCCTTTAGACCGGCAAGGGGTGCTCGTGATGGGACGGGTCGCGGGCAGGGGGTTGCAGGCGGCTCCGACGAAGAGATCCCTGTGGTGGCGGGGGTTGTGGCGGCCGGTGAGGCCGAGACTGTGGCGCCGGAGGTGGTGGTCAGGGCGAGATGGTGGCGCCGGAGGTGGTGGGCAGTGGATGCGACGGAGACTTGAAAGGCCTAGAAACATAAAGAACCTGTGATTTCTCTGAAATTGTAAGAATAAATAAATAGGGTTGTTATATGAACTGAACAGCTCGAGCTCGGCTCGGGATCGGCTCGAAAAAGCTCGACTCGAGCTCGTTCATTTATTTAAATAAGCCGAGATTGAACAAAATTTTAAGCTCGGTTGAAAGCTCGGCTCGTTCGAATAAAGCTCGAATAGCTCGAATTTTATGAAATTTCAAAATTTTCCTTTAGGTTAACATGTTATAACCAAGTAGAACTACTTATAGCTCGAAAAAAGCTCGACTCGAACTCGTTCATTTCTTAAACAAGCCGAGCTTGAACAAAATCAAAAGCTCGTTTAAAAATTAGGCTCGGCTTGGCTCGAACTCGTTTAACAAATGAACAAGCTTTAACATGTCAAGCTCGGCTCGTTCGGCTCGAATAACACCCCTAGTAAAATAAATGGGGGAGTTTGTAAAATGTCCAAAAAAGTGGTCTAAATTAGTGAAATGTCCACAATATAACACGCGTTGCTCCCTCTCTCTCCTACGCGCTCCCTCGGATGCTCACCTTCTCTCGTGCCGATCATAGTAATTCCAATGCCGATCATCTCTCCGATCAAATCAAAATCGACGATTTTACCGTTTCTCCAATCGAATCAAGTAATTACAGTATTCCAGTAATTATTGCGTTCAAAACTGCATTGAAATCAGAGAAATTTGCGCAGAAGGCGCAAATTTTCTTTGAATTTTGACGTCTCTAAGTAGATTCTGAAGTATACAATCGAATATAGTAATCAATGTATTGGAATTACAAAAAATTTGCGCCGAATGCGCAAATTTTCTTCGACTTTTGAAGTGTCGGGGTCGATTTTTGAAGTCTCTAGTGATTATTGCAATGGAATAATTCTTTGATTTTTGATGTATCGGAAATAATTTTGAAGTCTCCATCCGAATATGTGACAGTTTATGCTCGTTTTTGCTATATCTGAATCAAATACAGTCGAATCCAGTGATTGCTGTAATGAAATGACAGAAAATTTACGCCAAAGGCGCAAATTTTGTTTGATTTTTGATGTATCAAATACTGTTTATGCTCGTTTTTGCTATATCTGTTTGATTTTGAAGTCTCCATTCAAATCTGTGTCTGTCTCCATTTTTGATGTATGAAACACTGTTTATGCTCGTTTTACCTATACTACATTCGAATCAAAATATAATGTATTGTTGTAGGAATCAAGTTTATTGCATTCTAATCATACTATTGATTTGCTGATCTGCAGATTGCTATTGTATTATATACTAGATTTGATACATTAGACTTTAAATCTTAGAACAATACACTGAATTCTCATTCGTTATGTCAGGACTACATTATACTTTGATTGTTTATGTCAGAAATCAACTGAATTTCAATACATTAGCTAATAATGCACTTAACTCATAAAAAATTTGCACAGGAGGTGCAAATTTTCTACAATTGTGTTTGAAACTGCTGCATTCTAATCATAGACTTGAATTGATGATGACCAGATTACTATTGGATTCAATACTGCATTATGTCATCACTTAAATCCCTGCCTTATGCCATCAATGTATTATACTTTGATTTCTTATGTTGTCACTAAATTGAATTTGACAATCCATTCCTTAATACACTTGAATCCAATAGAATTTGCACAAGAGGTGGAAATTCTATATAATTTGAGTTTGTAACTATTACATTCTAATCATACTCTTTACTTTCTAATCTGCAGATTACTATTGCATTTAATATTAAATTTTATACATTAGACTATGAATCTTAGAATAATACACTGAATACCATTTCCTTATGTCAGCACTACATTATACTTTAATCTATATCTATATAAACTCTTAATTTAGAAGAGTTCAAACTGACGTGTCGACCTTAGAGGATTTTTAGACATTTTGACCAATCATAATTTTTCATTTTCTCTTTATTTAACTTTAATTCCCATTTCATATCTTTTTACTTTAATTTCTCTTCATTTTTTTCTTTAATTTTTTTTTTCTGTAGTGGCCTCCCAACTGGATCTTAGGGTTGTTCGTTTGTCCGTCTCTTCTCCGCCTGGCCATCTCGATCATTCACCTTCCTCCGCTTGGCCGACTCGATCACCTTCCTCCGCCTGGCCATCTCCGTCCCCTTCTCCGCCTCCTCCTATGGATTCATTATGTACTTTCCTGTTCCTGATCTCCCACGATCAAAATCCTCTCTCTCTCTCTCTCCTTCTCCAATGTCCATCTCCTTCTATATGCAATACAAAATCAATCCATATCTAGCTCTATTTGGTATAGACTCAGCTCGATATATTTAAATTGCAGAACAAGAACTCAGGAACAATCTAAAATAAATAACAAAACTGAATTCTACAGTCCACATACTAATATTTTAATTTGAATTGATATTTGTTGATTGGCAAATTCAAAAGCAGGTTCTTATAAAGGAGTAATATATAGATGTAATTTACACAAAATGAAAATATGAAGAGTTTATATATATGTAAAATGCAGAACATGAAAAATTATTAAGAGTGGGTAAAGAGCAAGCATACCAGTGCAGATCTAGAATCGCAGATCCAAATCCTAAGAATTAAAGAGAAAAAAAAAAGAAAAAGAAAAGGAATGAAGATCAATTGAGTAGGTAAAGAGCAAGCATACCAGTGCAGATCCAGAATAGCCGGTCAGTGGGAGAGGGAAGATCAAGAGGACGATGAGAGAGAAGTAGTTAAAGACTGAGATCTTTGTTAGGGTTGATGCCAAACACAAGCCCCACCAACCACTCTTCGAAAGCCCTTCGATTTCGGCATACTCCTCCCAAGAGGATTGGAGAAAGAGATGGGAAGAATTCGGTGAGGTATCATGCATTAAACCAGGAACCATTTTAGCTTGAAAGGAAAGGAAGTAAAGTTTTTATATATCCCATCCTTTGCCAAATGTATTGGGAGCCAAATAGAAAACGGTTGCAATTGTTCTTCAAGTACGCCAGCACCAACAACATACACATTGCAATCGTAGACGTTGATCACCTTCTCCTTAATTATAATCTCCAACGCAACCCAATGCTTGTTTATGACATTGAATGGTGTGTAGATTTTCTTTACTGAATCCCATGGTTTACCATACTCAGCAAGACACATACCAACAAAATACTCCCAGTGCTACCTTTAAGGGGTAACTTTTCCGCATAGTTTACAACATATCCAGGTAGGTACTTTAGGTAAAAAAGCCAATCAAGAACAAGAACCCCTCCATATTTGACAGAGTCCTCAGAAATGTGCCTCCTCATGTGAATCAACCTTGCTTCGAGATGCTATACAACACATTAAAAAACTGATGTCAGCAATCAACTTATACACTAGAATCCAATCCACACACATATATCTTTTTTTAACACCAACATTTATTACCTTACAATCCAACCACATAGTCTTGCCTAGGATATGCTGAAAAAATGATTTGTCTCACCTCGTAATTGGACCAGCAGCAGAAAAATTCCTGACCCCAATTACACAAGATGCATAACAATATATTTAGCATTAGGTGTTGTAACTAATACAATGTGAACAACATTTCATAAATGCTTGAACAAAAAAATAAAGCATACCGTTTCCTCTTTAGAATACCATGCATAAACTCATGATCCTTCAGGCTGATTGATGAGAGGAAAACCTGTCGTTGATCCGTCAAAATAAATCTCAAACCTATAACTAATATAGCAATAAGCAAGAGGTCGATCCATGGGGAAATTTATTATTCAAGTATGATTTAGATGCCCATTAAGTAACCAAAAAGAGGGTTTTTTATGAGTGTAAAAGGTCCGTGTTTTATCAAAGCGGGTTGATGAGAACAAAAGTAAGTGATTTTGATTCAGAAAATGGTGAGAAATAGTTCTACCTAAAATTTTCCACTTTATTTGGTTGTAACGATCCTTGTAACTTCTTGTCATCCTTTTAGGTTTCCAGTGAATGTCCTTGTCCCAATCTAATATAGTTACTAGTCCAACCAGACCTAGAAACCCTTATCAATTGAACAGTCCCTCAGAAAATGATTTAACCCAATTGATAGCTTTAATTTCAGAAATTAACCAAGGTATTTGCAGTTCCTCGGAAAGGAATTTAACAACACATCCAACTTCCTACCTATCCAATTAGTTCCACCAATCCTAAAGGGACAAGTTTGCTACTTGGGTTAAGGTTTGCAATCAGGAATCTACAAAACCCCAGCAATTGAATTGATCTAACAAGTTGGCTAGACAAGATGGAACAAAACAATCAATCAATAAGCACAAAGAAGTTGAAGCATTCAATAAAGGAATCACTACTAGAATTCTGTTCATAGACATCGGGTATAAACCGATGTTAATCAAAAAAAAATTCGATGTGTTAGTGGGTGGTGTTAAAAATCCAAACTTTACCACATCGGTTAATAACCGATGTCTATAATGATTTATAACATCATTTCTCTTTGTAATATCGACTTAAATGCATGAATATAATTACATTTTGATTGATTCACTTAATGTTAAAACATTAATATTTGGCATTTCTAGCTATCTAAAGATATGTAGAGCAATAAAAAGATTCACATTAACATCGATATTTTTTTCCAAAAACAATGTTGTAATATCTTATTTACATCAGTTATAGGTGATTCATTTCATGTTTATTAACTTTTCCTTTGTATTTTGTCTTGTTATTCCGTTTAAAAAACAGTATACAACATTCAATATTTATAAAGACAATGTTATATGTATATATTTAAATCAATATATTTGAAAAAAATAATGTCCAAAAATATTACAACATCAATTTCTTTATGAATAACAATGTATAATTTCGCAAAAGACATCAGTTTTATTAGTCGTTTTGTTGTGTTTCCATACATTTTAAAATCGCTTTTTATTCTATTAAATGATGTCTCATTTCCTATTTGTATCCATTAATAGGCTACTTCTCAAATAATCAAAATCGGATCAAATCCATGATGCATTATCCAAAATAGTCATACATGATGAAATACCGAAAGTAGATTCAAATCTAATTCTTATTATAATAAGGTGAAATACATCAATAATCGAATTCTATGTTTCTAGTCTTTTACATAATACTACAAAACATATAGAGATGAATCCACCCGAGGACAAGTGTATCAAGCACCAACAGCACTACACAATTCCCCCAACACAATCCCGACTGCACTCACCACAGCTGCTACAACACAATCAAATCCCCAACAGCAGCCATGGTATACCAGCAGCAGCCCGGAACAAAGGCAGCTCCCACCTTCCACCAACACACACGAAACTCTGCAGTGAGTTCAACCCATTTCCTAAATATGCAAGAGTCAAGGAAGTGTGAGCGAGAGGGAGACACCACCCAAGAAACAACTCCTCGCAGCACCATTACACAACCGCTAGCAGTACAAACGTATCACCAGCACCAAGTCCGACCCAACCCGAACAAAGCAGCCACTACCAACACCTCAAGGAACCCAAAATCTCATAGGAATCCAGTGAAGAAGCACACATTCAGCTCTCATTCAAATAAAAAACTAAGCTCCTTACAACAGACAGATGATGCTCCGAGGCACCCGGAAGATGATGGAGAGAACAAACATAATGGGAAGAGCAATTACCTCGAGACCCAGGAATAGGAAGAGATGGGTGCACCACCACACTAAAAGACGTTGCACAAGCTGCACAAGCCCTGAACAAGCACAGAAAATGGGAAAATGACAGCAGCCCGGCAAACAAGGGACGACATGAACCTACAGTAAACTGGGTTGTCATATTCAAGGAAACTGGGGTGTCATATTCAAGTAAGCAACCTCAAGTCTGTTGCAACATAAGATTATCCATATATAACAGAGGAAGAATGATATAAACTTTGACTCAATGACATGAAAGACAACAATACGGATATGACAGCAAAACACAGTTGAAAACTGCAACAAACACAGTTGAAAACTACTTAAGGAAAAATACAACAGCACAAAATGCAGCTGAAAAATGCAGCAGAAACTGCTTCATAAAATCCAGCAGCAACTGCTTGAGGGAAAAAAGCAGCAACAATATATTCATTAATCGAACAAGTGCATTCATCAGCGACGTATTTAAGGGAAAAACAATTGCATTCAAGGGAATAAAACAAGTGCATTCATCACAAATATTCAAGGGAAAAAACAGCAACTAAACAATTGAATGAATGAGGTTCATCAGCGATATATTCATTAGCTGAACAACCAAACAAGTCTATTCATCAGCAGCCATAATTGCTGTTTTTTTTAGAAACAAAAAAATCAGCAACTAAGGTAATCAACAACATCAATCAAAAAACAATAAAAAAAAAATTAGAAGGAACGGATTGAAAGAATGACAAGAACAGCAGCTAAGGAAAATTGAACAAGTGCATATGAGGGAACAAAACAACAAACCGAAATCAACTTATGCCTCAGAAAGGATTGACAAGAACAACAACAAAACGAAATCAGAAAGGAACAAAACAACAATCGGATATTCAGAACAATAAATGAGGAACAGATATTGAACAGCGCATGGTGAGATGGATACAAGTGCAGTTACACAACTAAAGGCAAACATAGGAATCGGAACGAACCAATCCAATTCATCGTACTAATTCCACAATACCAAACATGTCCCCAAAGGAACTCTATCTGGTGCAAATTTGGAAGAATTCTTGTAGCACAAATAATTCTTATAATTGCTAGTAATCTTCTTTTTCTTTTTTTTTTTAATAAGGATATACAAAAAGAGCTTGTTTAAATTATCTTTTCTTTGATTCCAAGGCTGTAAAACTGGGTTACATTTAGATGAAAAGTGTTTTTATTCATTACATATTTTTTAAAATGCCCATTAATAGATCCTTTTTGTCACATAATATAAAGATAAATGTGTAAATTGATACATGATTTCCCTTTACTTTATACTCATTCACCAAAGGCACAAACGGGGATGATGGTTCAAGACGATTGGATGAGACACTGAAAAGCAATTCTTTTCCATGAGAGAAAACAGATAAGGCAAAGCTCTGCTACAACATATCAGTAATGGCCAAGTAATTGTTTAATAGAATGAGACATTTGAAAGAAGAGACTTGGGTAGTCTCCACTTTTAATTCTGAAGAATATCGATTTCAATGGATATAATTGTCATTTTATGCCTCCTAAACAAGCTAGTGTAGGCTAAATTTTAAATTCTAAAATATATTACTCTTAATACGCATTCCTCATCCTTGACAAAATATTTCTTCGAAAAATGCAGTTCATCTTCCATGATAAGCAAATCCCATCTTAATAGAGTTATCAAGTGATACAGTTAAGTTTTAACAGGACTTATTAGCAACAAAGATGATAATGTTGATAGAGATCAGTGGAGGGATTAGATCACTGAATCTTCTCTGATCAACTCAATTCTCAATAGTAGCATCGAAATGAGAAAAAAAGAAGGAGATGGAACAGACATAATAGAATTCTTTGAGAGTTTCCAGATCTACCTTTGTAACAAACAATCATCAGCAACGAGAGTAAAAAATTGCCTGAAATGTGAATTTTTTTTTGAAGAAACCTCAAAAACCCCAAACAAGGAGGATAACAATCAAAAGAACACACCCGAATTTGACAAAGCACTTCGAGACTTGCATCAAATTAAGAGAAGAACTATACTGAGAAAAAAAAAGGAAAGAGGAGAACCAGATCTAACAAAATACTTCGAGACTTACCTAGATCTACCTTTCTAAACATAGGATCCGCCATTGCAGCCGCCATCTCCTAACAAACATCATCACTGAGAGAAAAAATTTCCCAAAGGCTTTAAAAAATCGAAGATAGCCATATAATCCAAACAAGAAAATGAAAAATCAAATGACTTACCCAGATCTACTAATGGGCCGTAGTTGGTTCGTCACGTCCTCAGGATCAGATTTGAGGGTGAGGAATCTTTTTCTTCACCATGGTAGTCGGAGACGCCAATCTAAGGGCGGGGAATCGTCTTCTGCACCGTGGTAGTCGGAGGCTCCCAAGTTCGGCATCGTGGTAGTCTGATAGGCTAAAAACCTACCCGCAAGTATACGGGATCGATCGTAGTATCAAGTAATAGAAATTATCGTTCTTCCCAAAGGACCTAAGGCTCAATATCAATTAATCTAATTAAGCTAAACTAGTAAATAAGAACCAAGAAGAGAATTGATAAAAAATATATAACAAAAACTAATCAACGAGTCAAAACTAATATAAAATAGAGATAAAAGACATCTAAGGATCCGGGTATTAGGTTAACATCATGCCAAGTATCGAATTAATCCAGTTTTTCATATTCATCTAAAAGCTATTAAACTCTCGTTATTCACTTTAGACTATTAACTAGTAAACCAGTGTTATTCACTCTCAAACCAAAGCTAGTAAATTCACTCTCAATCTAAGGCTATTATGTGTTCACTTTCGATTAAAAGCTATTAAGCGTGTCAAAGCTATTTACTTTAAATCAAAAGCTAGCGAGTTCACCTCAAATAGAAAGCTATTAGATTCACTTTGATTCGGAACTATTAAACATACTATGTTATTCACCTTGATTCGAAGCTATTAAGCTACGCTATTCAGACCAAATCAGACTATTAAACAAATCAATACTTGACTACATATTAAACCTAATAACCCATCACCTTAGAGAAGAGAATTAGTCAAGCACAATCGAATACATGATAAAAGCAATTAAATCAATCACAACAATCATGAACTAAATTAGAAGAGAAAGAGTAAGAAGACTTATCCCAATCTTGCAAATAATCCAAAAGTTGAAACTTGATTAAAGCTCAAATCTTCGATCACACCAAATTAATTAAATCTCCATTTTCTTGTGAAACGATAGAAAAATAGACTCGGAACTAAACCCTAATCTAGACCTAAACTCAACTCTAAGATGAACAGTGGCCGAAGCCTTATTGCGGTAGCACAAGTCCGTCTGCTTGAATTCTAAAACACACGAGTATATATTAGGTTTTTAGGAAAATTACATTTTCAACCCACAAAATTAAATAATTGAAAACTAGCCCTGCACCCAATTATAGATTTAACTCCGCAAAACAGCCCCAAGATTTAGCAACTTCCGCACTTGACAATTTAGCTTAACGGGTCCGATCCAAAATGCTCGCCGCTCCGTATTAAACCTTGAATTTCCTCATTATCGGCCTCAAAATGCCTAAAACACATAAAAACAAGGTGTAGACTCCGAAAATGCAAAATAAAATAAATAAAGCATAAAATATGATAAATATGCATCAAAATGACCTAAACTAATATGCAAATGCAACCCTAAAATATGACTACAATAGATGTTATCATAGTCGGAGGAGCTAGATCTGAGGGCGAGGAATCTTCTTCTTCACCGTCTTCATCAGCACGTTGAGGAGGGAGGTTAGGAGGACGGGAGCATCAACAAGGGTAGAGCATGAGAGGAAGGAGACCATGGGTTCGGGATTCTCCATGGCTAAGGGTAGGAGTTCTCGGATCGAGAAGGTTGAGAAAGAGAGAAACCATAGAACCGGAACGAGGAGAGTGAAGATGAACTAGGGCTTTCAGATTTCAATTTTGGGGGAAATTTGAGTTTATGGGTGAATTTTTTCCAAGTGTTGAAGGGAAATACTAAATGGAAATTTGATTGAATGGATTTTTTTTTAAGTGTTGGTATATGGCTGAAGCACTTGGAGCTACATCTTTTACCGCTTTAAATTTTAAGTGAGTGTTGTACGCGGGCTTTCAAAAAAATTTAAAACGAAATTTTAACATTGTCCAACAAGTACAACCGAAGTATCAAATCTCAATAACATCGATAATTTTCAAAACGATGTTATAACTATTTTTAACATCAGGCGTTTTTCTGACCGATATAAAAGACCCGATGTCTATTAACACAATTCTAGTAGTGAATTAAGGAACGAGAATTAGAAACTCACAATCAATCCAAATAAAGCTTCAAATCGTAGGCAGAACAAATGAGTTTGATTCCTCATGGAAAACATCGCTCAAATCTCTAGTTGTCTCCTGAAAAAATAGAATAGAATAGAATAGATAAAAGGTAGGGAAAATCGGTCTTAATACTCCCAAGTCCTAAGTCGGCCAAAAAACCCTAGAATAGATAGATAGAGTTTCCACAAAGATAGAATTGGGCCGGATCTGAAGGGACGGCGGGCGCCGCCTAAACCACGGAGGGCGCCGCCTAAACCACGGAGGGCGCCGCTTATGCATTGTCGCCAGCTTCGGCAGACTGAACTTGTAATGCACTTTCTGGAGTCTTTGTTTGTCCGATTGACGCATATGAATATGCATTAGAAAGATATTTTCAAGGACTACAACTCTCATGAAGAACTCAGAAGCGAAATACAACTTTTTTTTTTGATAACGAGGAACCCACCTTTGGTGGCAACTTCGCATATCCTTAAAGAGACGGGGTCTCCATGTGCTCCATTTCCGCTCATGTTCTTGTCCTTCTTGGCTTCCCAAATCGCCTTCTAATCCTTCCTTGACTCGTTCCTTGTTCTTTGTACATTCTCTTCGGTCTCTCTTAAGCTCCTCACCATGTCGGCACTACGAAACTGCAAAAATCCAATAAAATAGCGTAGTTTCCGAACTTTACCACTAAAAGAGTATAATATGCAATTAACTCTAAAACATAACCAAACACCTATGAAATGCAACTAAAAATACTCTATAATGCCTATCAAAATATGCCTTATCACTGACCAATGACTTCTTAGGAACGTGCTTTGGCAGCCTCACCTTCTTTTCAATCTCAGGTGGGTTAAACAAGAAGGTATTGGTTTATGGGATAAGATTAGATGCCTTTAATTTTTCAACTTCATTTATAATTTCAATATCCTTGGCATAGGAATCCCAATCAAATCCTACCAATGTGTCATCATCATCATCAGACAGCGGGATAAACTTTTCTAAGGTTGTTTGCCCTTCAACTATTAGGGCTTTAGCTGGAGAATATGTAGTTTCAGAACCAGCTATAGTACCTTTTGCATGAGCATCCTCTCCTTTTACCCCACCAGCAACCTACTTTAATGCAACACCATCAACACCTCCACAAACATCAACACCTTCACCATCACACTTCACAAATCGAGTAACTTTAGAAGAAGTTGATGGAATTCCAAGCTCATCTCCACTCCCTTTGACATCATCATCTTGACCCCGCATTAATGAAATCTCACCAGCCTTCCCAAATACTTCTTTCGCATGATCATTTAGTACATCCTTCACATCTGAGCCTATCGCTTGAAATTCAGTGTCAGCGACACCAGCTGAAAATCCTGAATGAGTTTTAGTAGACGGAATATCCTTATCGCCAGTTGGACCCTCATATTTGAATGATGGCAAAGACACATCCTTAGCATTAATAGAAGGGGGTGATGATTTTAGCATTACATCCTCAGCAAAGAAACTCTTCTGAATATCAGCAACAACTTCATTCACAGTTTTTGCACTGACATCATCATCATCATCATTGACAAGAGTTCCTTGCGACTTACCAACATATCCTCATCATCAGGCTTGATAGGATTTGCCTGCGATCTGGCAACCAAAGACTAATGCTTAGTAACCCTGTCTTTAATATCATCATACCTCTTCACCATCTCAGCAACAACTTCCATTATCCCAGTCAACCTTCCAATACGTGACTCAATTTCATCTACTCTGGCGGCCAACTCATTCATACGATCAGGCAGCTTTTCCAACTTCTCAAGCCGCCTAAAAATCTCCTTCACCCAATCAGGATAAGATGGGATAGAAGGAGCAGAAGCATCACCATCTGTTTTTGGAGGCACCTCTGCCGCTGAATCATTGTTGGCCTCCATTTAAGGAGATACCTCTTCAGTACCAACCATTTTCTCTCCCTCGCCTTCCATTTTGTCAGCTTCAAGATTTGAAAGACCAATTTCTTCATCACCACCACCATCAGATGTTTGAGCAAACACATCACCTCCATCAAATCCATTGTGTGCTTCCTCACTCCCTAGAGGGGACCTCTTCACACAAGGTGTCAGAACATCACCCTCTTCCCACCATTCAAAACAAGGTATCTCAACTCTATGAACTTTGCCACCAAATATATCCGCATCAACCACATCAGCAACCTCTTTCAGGACAGAAAGCCCAGCAGTCGAGGAAGCAGGCAACTCATCAAATCTAGAAGAATGGGTGTCATCAGTAGCATCATCAACCTAGTCATCAACATCACTACCTTCACCACCAGAAATAGATCCTGCACCATCAAATCCTTGTTTCTCCACTCCATCAGCACTCTCGCGATCTACAACAAACACTGAAAGCAGAAATGAAGACCTGTCAGCATCAACTCTCACTGTCATACAATGGCCTCCCACTACCTATACCAGCTTTCTTCATCTTAAACCTCCGATGAAAGACAATATTCAACGGGACATCATCATGTAATACATCACATGTATAAGTATCCAACCGATCTCTTTTTTAAGGTGAATCAATCACATCCACCTGCTCATGCTTATCTATGTCAGCATCAACTCTCCTAGCCTTCTTAGCAGGCATATCCCCTAGATCATCCTTCCTTGTGTCAGCATCATCTCTCCCAGCCTTTTTCCCTACCTTATCTTTCTTAGCAAGCGCATCCACCACCTCATCCCCCTGCTCATCCTCATATGTTTCATCATCAACTCTACCAGTCTTCCTCACTGCTGAAGCCTTCTTTCTAATCTTCTTTACTTTACTCTTAATATATTTCTTATGCTCTAAATTACTAGATGGATTGGGCAGAATAGGATCTGTAGAACGACCCCTCCTCACAGCAACCCTTTTCACAGGGCTATCACTAGACGTCACCTTCTGTTTCTTTTTACCAACCATGTCTCATGTCACAGATTTCCTCTTCTTTGAGCCCTCTACTACATCATCTTTCTCCACCACATGGAAAATTTCAAAAGTGGTATCCATGCATAGACTTTCCATCCTGTTTCTTTTTAGCACCCTTGCCTCTTCTCACAAGTTTAATCTTCTTTGAGGTCTCTCATTCATCCTGTTTCTGCAAGACATTATCTTCTTCACCACCAACATCTACATCCCTATTTGAAAACTTATATTCTTATGCCTTCATACGAACACGATGACACTCATACAATGCATCGTCAACAGGTTGAGAAAAACACAGGATCAGCAAGGTCGTCAACAACTTCATCAACTTTTTCATCACCATACGCCATCCCTTCTGTGCATGGAAACTCACCATAAGTAGGGAACAACGGAGTCTGTATAAAATGCATTTAAAATAGAATTAAAAAAAAAGATGCAACCACTAAAAATGTTCTTAAAGCTAAATAATATAAAATTATTGCCAAATCACCAACAAACAACTTCTCGGCCTCAGCATATGAATGGATAATATTGCATTGCCAATGCAATGAGTACGGATCTCTCTCAGACATCTTAAAATTACAATCAAATTGGGCAGATAGGGCTGAGAAAGCTTCTAATATCCAAGCCTGTTAAACAAGAAAACTCGTTATGACATTACAAAACAGTAGTAGACATATGCTGACATAAATAATAAGTTTGTGCTCACTGATGGAAGGAAAACGTCGTTAGATTTCACCTCACCAAAGAAATAACCCAAACTAATAAACTAAAACTAGCAATCTAGTATAGCGGATAAGTAAGGGGTCAAACCGACAGAGAAACAAGTACTTCAATGCAATGTGTATTTACCAATTATGACACTAACAATAGAATAGGAATACGAATGAAGATAGACAATGCAAATAAACTATGACAATGATATGAATAGGAACAAACAGAAGATAAAAGATAAGAGTGTGGTTTGCCTACAATTCACAACATTGGTTGATTTACTTGATCCTTGAGTTGATATCAATATTATTCCTAAGCCTATGTCGACTTGACTAAAGTTGAAAGATCCGCAGGGATACAATCACTTTATTCAATATTTAAAGAATAACATTAAGAACTCAAGTGCTTAGTCCAATTGCATATCGATTCAATTCAATTAAGACACGATTGGAACAACCCTTTGTAAAGGCTTGGATTTTTGAATCCTAATTTTTTTCCGAAAAAAGGAAAATAAAAATGAATTTAAATCAGATTTACAACTTGTAAAGCGGATTCCGACCTGAATCTAAAAATTTGACCAACAATTTCGTCCCTTTCACCTCGAGAATTTAAAATAATTTCCGATGGCGATATCCTTTTCGATTTTAAAAAAAATCTAATTGATCGAGAAAGCGAGAGTCAGATAAACTAACATTCGGGGACTAAGTACGGGATTCGAAATTCCCCTATTCAAAATTTATTAATGGGTATTTAAATTGACTGATGCCCGCATTTATTACCAGTCACATCCCCCGTCTTTACACATCACATCGCCCCTTCCCTACTGACAGGAGGAAACTGTCGTTGTTTCTATCAAAGTATAACTCAAACCTACAAACTAGTATAGTAAGCAAGTAAGAGGTCGATCCCACAGAGAATCAAGTATTCCTAAGAAATGTATATTTACCAAGTAGTAGGAAAGAGGGGTTTTGGTGATTGAAGATGAGAAACGAAACTATAAACAAGTTAATAGAGATAGCAATTAGTTGATCCTCGATTCTTCTTCAAGTTCTCTTTTCATCCTATTATTGTTCCTGTCCTGATCTTGTGTAGATTGCTAGTCCTACGAGTCCTAGTAACCCTTACTAATTAGATAACCTTAACACGGTCAAGATTTAACCTAATAGTAGCATTAAGATTAAGGATTAACCAAGATACATTCAACACCAAGCTACGAGTCAGCATTTAACATATAATTGATTCTCTACACACCAATTTAGTTCTACGAGTCCTAAAAAGGCATGCTTGCTACTATGGATTAAGATTCGCTACGAGAAATCTACAAAATCCTAGCAATAATCTCAACTAGTTGTACGGACTAGAAAAAATCAACAATATTCGCAAAAGAATCAAAACGAATTAATAGAAATAGAACAAGAATGGAAATCTCACAACTTTATCAAACCAAAGCTTCAATCCATAGACGAAACGGGAGAGTTTAGATCTCCATAAAACTAAGACAAAATATAATTAGGATTTAGAGTTGAAGTCAGTCGGTCGGTCTCGGTTAGTCCGCCTCCCTTCTCTCCGTATGAATGTATGAATATATATAGTAGGTTGTATAGTAACTCTATCTATCATAATTTATATAATATAAATATATAACTAACATATCTAATTTATCTATCTAATTCAATCTCTCTTTGTAGTGGAAGCCGCCGACTTTGGAAACGTGTGACCTTTCTTTCAATGAAATTCATCAACCCAAATCCTCGCGTACTCCGATCTCGTTTAAGTTGTTGGATGCCAAAAATACCTGAAATTAAATAAAACAAATGTGTAGACTCCGAAAACTAAATAACACTAAATAACTATAAAATATGTAAAATATGCATGAAAATAACATAATATAATATATAAATATATGACTAAAATAGAACCTATCACCTACCCCCTTCAACCGTAGCTACTCCCGTTACTCTTCTTCTACACGCCTTCCATCACTTTACCTCACCCTCTTTCATTTCATTCCTTCCTCCATCTTCTTCCTTTCTCTTCATCTCCATCATTCGTCACCTACCTCTACTCTTCACACAAACCACCACCATCCGACACCTCTCGCCTCTCTTCACCTCAAAACACCACCGCCAACCCTTCTTCACTCCTCAGACCTCCCTTTCTGAGACCACGGCAGCAGCAGCATCCCTCGGAGCCACCACAAGCTGCAGCCGCCATCATTGGACTCCAGCAACGCCACCTCCAAGGTCACCGTCCGATTCGGTCGCGAACCAAACTTTTAGTGAGTCGTTCTCCTTCGTTTCCAATCCAAATCACCCTCGAGCTCCTCCATCACACTCACCCATGTCCGGCCCAAGTCCGACGAGCCATCGCAAGCCACCGACAAAGCCCATAACTCCGATCAAAGCTCTAACGCCCGCGAAACCACCTCGATGAGCTTCCACCTTTCCTCCTTTGTTTTGATTCGATTCTGACTTGGCTCGGGCTGTGGGCGAGTGTTGAGTGTGCATGAGCTGAGTGCGGGGCATTTAGGTGAACTCGTGAGCCCTGGCGAGAACTTCGGCGTAGTCAAGTACGTGTGCGAGGCTGAGTAGAGCTGAGACGAGCGAGCCATCTGGGTAGAGGCGAGCACGGGAGACAGCGAGCACAGGTTGGCGGGAGCACGAGCTGCTCAGTGGGCGCGGTTGAGAGACTGAACCAGTGAAGGCGCGACTTCCATTTGAGATCCTGAGGAAGAGGAAGGTTGACGTGGCCTGGTGGGCCCCATGTCATTTTGCAGATTGTATTTCAATGTTTAACCGGGTTGGGTTAGGTTCGGTTCGGGTTATCCGTTTATTATTTAACTAATTACCGGTATTTAAATTATCATATAATATTATATGAGGATTTAAAAGATAAAATATTATTTTGAGAAGATTTATAAAGGGTTGGTTCTATTAAATAAATGTGGTTTGGATTTTTAAGGGTTTCGAAAATATTTTATAAATAATTGAAAAGGGAGTTTTGCTAACACTTTCAAAGGTCGGGATTTTAATTCGGATTTGAAACGGTTTTGAAACTAACCTGAGAATAAGACTTACTCGATGACTAACTAGCATGATAATATGATCGTTTGACTAACGGTATGATATGTGTGACTAATAGCATGATATTAGGGTGATTTTTAGAAGAGATTTAATGTTCGATACCTATAATGGTGATGATATATATATATATATATATATATATATATATATATATATATATATATATATATATATATATATATATATATATATCCTTATGTAAAGTATGAGTATGAAATAATAATATGCGAATTTGGCTAAGTATGATATGGAGATTATATTAAGTTGATAAGAGATGGTTGATCAGGATGGACTGAAAGTATGGTTTATGTGAGCTTGCGTATTTATTTTCTTGTATGAGTGTGTAATATATGTGATCAGAAAAGATATAGCAGTATACTCAGTATATTCTCGTTATGTAATTAGGTGATATTCTGTGATCGTGACTACTGTGTGCTGGATTCTTCTTTCGCTCATCTTCTAGCCAAGTAAGTCCTCCGGGGCTTACTCAGTAGCAAGGACCCCCTGCCTGATGTGTCATATAGTATGTTGGTGTTGCATATGAATAAAAGCATGTCATTTAGTAACATGCTTAGGACTTGCACTTATGAATGAGCATTCTTATTTGTATGCGTTAGAATACAGAACGACCGTTATCTGTGAGTCCTAGAGTCTTTGCTAGGGTCATAGGGCATCCCAACTTCATCGGGTGTTGTCCTCCTTGAGTCATTTATATATCTATAAATCATGAGATACGATATGATGATGAGATTTGATATGCTATATGTTTGGAAGTAAAATTTCGTCTTTTATTAAAAAGGCATCATATGTGTTCATCTTGTGAAAATTGTCATTTGATAGTTTGTGTATCAAACAAATACAAGTTGGGTGACAATAGTTATAAAAAAAAAGTGAAGTGTATGTGGGGTGCGATACATGTCAAATACATCATTGTAGCATATTACAAGCTCACAAACTGGAGTACAAAAATTCAATACAAAGGTCGAGCTTCTGAGATGAAATGACGGCTCGTAAGCTTCCACTAACACTGCCCAATGAGATTGTAGATCAATGGCGTTGTTGATCGATCTACTCGGAAATCAGACAAGTGCCTTAATCTTTCTTGTCTCATAAGCAAATTGTCCAGCTGTAAAAAAAAAAAAAATATAAACCAAGTTAAGACATGTGGATTCTAAAGTAATTCACACACACATAAAAATGCAATCGGGCCTGTCAAATTGAAATGTAAGGTCCAGGCTTAAAATCTCAGCCCAATCCATTGGTACAAAAATAAAATAAAGAAGGAAAAGTGGTAAGTAGATCAGCAGCTAGAAGGCCCGAAAATAAGCAAAAAGGGCTGAAAACTCAGCAGTGCAAAAGGGAAAGAAATCAATCCCTAAGCCACTGTATTCTCAAGAAAAAGAGGCAAGAAGATCATTCCTTTTTTTTAAGAAAAGAAGACCATTCACATCATCACCTAAAAGGTAAAGCTAAGCAACAGTACGTGTACGTGTGTGATGGGGAAAATATTTCAACTATACACACATAAGAGACAAAAAAGGAAAGAGGAAAATATTGTGCACATGAAGGTAAGGAAAGTAGGTACTGTATTTTCCTCCTAGTCTCCTACGGCTTTCTATTATAAAAGGTGTCTTTGGCTGATTTTTCTGGGGGGGGGGGGGGGGGGGGCTAGAAGAGAAGCTCACGGCGGCACAGAAAAAAGGCAGAGGGAAAGAAAGAAAAAGCCACCCCTCAAAAGCCACACAAACACAGCAGAAAGAAAAGAAAAGCAGGCAAACAAAGCAGGAAGAAGAAAAGAAGAAGAGGGCGAGTAGGGTTGCTCTCTCTCTCTCTCTCTGTGTGAGGGTTCCAGTCGACTCCCGAGACCCCGCCCTTGCAAAGTCACTGGCTTTCGCTTGTGGCCTGGGTCTCGGGGTCAGTAAATACCCTCAAACCCAAACGGAGTGCTGACCATATTGATTCTCGAAACCCCGCCCTTGCAAAGTCGCTGGCTTTCGCTTGTGGCCTGGGTTTCAGGGTCATCAAGTACCTTCAAATGAAGACGAAGCTCTGCCCAAATCGATTCTTGGAACCCCGCCCTTGCAAAGTCACTGGCTTTCGCTCGCGGCCTTGGTTTCGGAGTCAGCAAATCATCCCAAGTGAAGTCGAAGTGCTGCCGAAATCGATTCTCGAAACCTCGCCCTTGCAAAGTCACTGGCTTTTGCTCGCGGCCTGGGTTTCGGAATCATCAAATAGCCCTAAAAGAGGGCGAAACGCTGCTGAATTTTCCTAAACTAGCCAACTAATGCAAGCACAAACATTGCAAGCAAATTCAAGCAAGCCAAGGGAGGAAAACTCTACTGCAACCAAGACATGGGAATTCTGAAACTAAAACAGTTCAGTGCCTGTAAAAATAAATCAAGCAGGAAAGTCTCTCTCTTGGCTGTCTCTAACAAAGCACATCATGTGCGGCAACAAAATTAGCCGAGACGCTGCTAAATTTTGCTAAATAGGCTAACTAGCAGTTTCAAACAATGCAAGAGTAAACAAATTCATTCCAGCCAAGACGATGATGAAATCGAAATCAAAGAAAGGGAACAATTTCATTGCAGCCAGTCATGAGAATGCTAAAACCCAAACTTATTTCTGTACTAACCAAACAAGTTAGATTGTACACAGAATAAAAATCATCGGGCTGGAATTAGTTTCCATCCTAAATAAACCAAATAAACGGGTGGTCTATTATCCTAAGCAAACAGGCTCCAAATTGAAAAGCATCGACCGTTGAAGTTGATCTTCAATAGTCCAAATTATCAAACCCAAATCAAAGACAGGGAGGAGATGACAATCAAGCAGGACATTCTTCCTCTCAACCAAAAGTCACAAGTGCAGAAAAAAAAGATAACAACAGACAGTAAAAAAAAATGAAGGCAAAGACTTCAAATTGGTGGATAGCGTCAACGTACCTAATCCGAGCTAGGTTCCCCTAAACTGATGCTTTCAATTGGCAGGAGTATGATCCGGCCCCTCCTTCCATCAGTTGGCCCTAATGAAAAAAAAAACACGAATAACAAAAATTCAAGAAGTTGCTATGAAGGATTGCACAAATCTAAACAAACAAAAGTCCAGTGGAAGAAAAAAAAATATGTGCAGTGTACCTGTCTCTCTCGATCCTCTCCTGACTGCCTTAAACAAAATAGACAGGAGTGAGGGCAAATCAAATTAAAATCAGCCATGTTCTCTGAAAAGGAAAAAGCCCAGATTATCAATCGTCCAAAGCCCAGATCAGTTCAAATCAAGGGGCAAATCGCAAAGGGAGGAGGAAGCAAACCTGTTGCACATTTTCTTTGCAGAAACTCTCGACGCCTTCAATTGGCAGAGGGTCGTTCTAGGGTGTCAAATCTCGACCCGCTCCACCCTCACTTCGCCCGCAGCCACCTTCTCCTTCAAGAACCCGAGGTCGGACGCACGAAGCCACCGACGACCTTCAGGCAATCACGGACCCTCGAACCTCGTCGATCAAAATCATCCCCAAAATTACAAAAGGGGAAAGAGGGGTTAATTGACGGGGTTCGTAAATTGGGCTAGAGAGAGCAGTGCAAGGAATTCAAAATTTGGGGTTCTATCACTCGGATTTCACCCAAATAGATGATTTGGGGCAAGAAATTGACAAAACAAGAAACCCTAAAAATCACCTGAGCGGAGGTCCGAATTAGAACTTTCTTTCGACCGTTTGTGATACGTTTGGGATACCCGATCCTTCGCCTGTGGGCTTCAGATCAAGAACTACGCCGTATATTTTCTTCGATCTTGCAATGCTCTTTGATATCTCCTGATTTGGAACAATTCAAACAAGTGATTAGGATTCTGATTTAGCGACAGAATTAACACTTAGAAAATTCAGCAACTTGAAACAGAGAAATAGCGACAGAAAGGAGGAACGAAGAACAGCGAAGAAGTAGCGAAGGCTGGCGCGCAGGTCTTGGGCACACAGGACACGGGTCCTCAGGGTGTGCGGGTGGATGCGCGCGGGGACGAAGTTCGCTAGAAGCGAAGGTGTTGGCGAGCGCGCGGGTGAGCGCCTGGGAGCGCGCGGACGAGGCGCCTGGGCGCTGCAGGAGCGAGGACGATGACGCGGGAGCAGGTGCCGCGCTCGCTGGGAGCGAAGCTTGCCGCGGACGTCACCAAGGGTTGCGCTCTCCTTCTTGCGACAGTTCCTGATTTCTATGGTTGTGTTTGGTTTAGGGTTTGTCGATGGAATTCAAGATGTTGGAGATGGTTGATGGTTGTCGAAAATAATGAGAACATAGAACACAATAGCTTTGGGGATTGATAATCGAAGAACCCTTAATCCATAAAGGGTTTCTTCAATTCTATTTCAATCTGATTAAATTCAAAGTGCATAACATGAATTTATAGGAAAACTATGAGAGATCTAACCAATCCTTCCTTGCAAAGGAAAGGGGTTTGGATAGATTAATTCTATCTAAGATAAATGAAATAGCTTAAAGATAAATAAATCCTAAGAAGATAGAAATATAATAACTTGGTGGCCAAGTATTATATCTAGAAGAGATATAATTAATTTCCACCTTATTTATCTAAATTGCATAAAATAATAACATAATTAATAACTAGCTAATTTCGGACCAAGCATAGGACACTCGGCCCACTTCTCTCGACAAGGTGTTTGGTCCACTCGGCCGAGTGACCCAAGGGCATGTCGAGTATGGCTTGGTTCATGGTGGGTGCTGACGAGTCTTCATGAGCTCCGTGTGTGGACGTAAGCTCACTTCCTGTGCTGGGGGTGTAACCTTGAGCCAAGTGATCCAGGGTGGCCTGAACCCTTGCTCTAAAGTTCCATGGTGACGGACTAGAAAGGCCTTAGTTACATTTTGAATCTTCTTGGCCCTTGCACGAGTGACAGGGCCATCAAATGGAACCTTCATGTTGTCCTCAATGTCACCAGGAGTCATCGATAATTGCACGGCATCATTCTCCTCCACTTGACTTCGATTTGTCCTCAAATCGTCGTCAGAGTCATCGTCAGGCACGAACAGGGATAGATCGGCGACGTTGAATGTAGAATGGACGATGTACTTATCTGCAGGGAGATCCAGCTTGTATGCATTAGGACCCATCTTCTGAACCACTCTGAATGGTCCATCTCCCCTGGGGTCCAGCTTAGATTTCCGTTGTAGCGGAAACCTTTCCTTCCTGAGATGCAGCCAGACCAGATCACCAACGTTGAACTGCACATCCTTGCGATGCTTGTCCTTCGCGGCCTTGTATTGCGCAGTCTTCCTCTCCAGCTGGGCTTTGGTACGCTCATGCAAGCTTTTGATGAAGTCCACTTGCTTAGCTACATCCACTCTCTCCTTGTCCTTATATGGCCGAGGCATCATGTCCACTGGAGTTAAGGGGTTTCGGCCATATACTACCTCGAAGGGGGTCATCTTTGTTGCAGAGTGCCTAGACCTGTTATATGCAAACTCTATAAATGGTAGACAGTCTTCCCATCTCCGCAGGTTAGTTCGTAGCATGACTCTAAGGAGAGCCCCAAGAGTTCTATTTGTGACCTCAGTTTGGCCATCAGTTTGTGGGTGACAAGAAGTAGAAAATAGCAATTTTGTACCCAATTTAGACCATAGAGTTTTCCAAAAAGAGCTTAAGAATTTAGGATCACGGTCAGAAACTATAGACAATGGCAATCCATGTAAGCGAACAACATCTTTGAAGAATAAATGAGCAACATGAATAGCATCATCAGTTATATGACATGGGATAAAATGAGCCATTTTGGAAAATCTGTCTACAACAACAAATATGGAATCATGACCCTTAGAAGTTCTAGGCAATCCTACAATAAAATCCATAGAAACATCTTCCCAGGGTGCATTAGCAATTGGCAAAGGTTGGTATAGACCATTAGCATTAGATTTCGATTTGGCTTTAGCACATGTAACACAACTTTTGACAAATCTCAGCACATAATTAGACATTTTAGGCCAAAAGTAATGTTCCTTTAGTCCCGCTAGAGTTTTTTCGAAACCTCCATGTCCCCTAGATTCATGAATTTCTTGGGTTAACAATCGGCGAATAGAAGAAGACGGGATACAAAGCTTGCCCATCTTAAACAAATACCCATTATCAACAAAAAATGAATCAACTTCACCTTTGGACACACATTGAGCATATATATGTTTAAAGAAACTATCAGAAGCATACAATTCCTTTATTAAAACAAAACCCAAAATATGTGCATCCATATGGTTTAAGAGGACATACCTGCGTGATAGCGCGTCAGCTACCACATTATCCTTTCCCTTCTTGTGGTGAACCACATAGGAAAAGGTCTCTATGAACTCCACCCAACGAGCAAGTCGCC
Source organism: Persicaria maculosa (assembly GCA_963922045.1). Taxonomy (NCBI): domain Eukaryota; kingdom Viridiplantae; phylum Streptophyta; class Magnoliopsida; order Caryophyllales; family Polygonaceae; genus Persicaria; species Persicaria maculosa. The sequence continues at coordinate 44,756,505 of OY998263.1, read as the reverse complement.
TGCTGAGCACTGCTTGTCCTTTGAGATACTTGAGAGCTTCATGATCCGAATGAATCACAAACTCCTTAGGCCAGAGATAGTGTTGCCAAGTCTGTAAGCAGCGAACCAGGGCAAATAGCTCCTTGTCGTAGGTAGAATAGTTGAGCTTAGCGGTGCCCAACTTTTCGCTGAAGTAGGCGATGGGACGCTTGTTCTGCAGCAGGACCCCTCCAATACCAGTGCCAGAAGCGTCACACTCGAGCTCAAAAGGTTGAGCAAAGTCAGGTAACTGCAGCACTGGGGCGTGTGTCAGGCGGTCCTTAAGGGCGTCGAAAGCCTTTTGATGTGAGTCAGTCCAGCGAAATGTCACATCTTTCTTGGTCAGCTCATGTAGGGGGCGGCAATCAGGCTGAAATCTTTGACAAAACGTCGATAGAAGCCAGCAAGGCCCAAGAATGAGCGGACATGGGTGGGTGTAGTCGGCCTAGCCCACTCCTGAATAGCACGAATCTTCTCCTCATCCACCTTTAATCCAGATGCAGTCACTACAAAACCAAGAAAAATGGTAGACTCGGATGCAAAAGAACACTTCTTTAAATTGGCATATAATTTCTCCTTTCTTAGACAATCAAAAACCAATTTTAAGTGACTTAAGTGATCATGCATATTCTTACTGTAGATTAAGATATCGTCAAAATAGACAACGACAAATTTTCCTAAGTGTCTTCTAAGCACATGGTTCATAAGCCTCATAAATGTAGAAGGTGCATTAGTCAATCCAAAAGGCATTACTAACCATTCATATAAACCATACTTAGTGTTAAAAGCCGTTTTCCATTCATCACCCTGTTTCATCCTAATTTGATGATATCCACTTCTAAGGTCAATTTTAGAGAAAATAGCAGCACCATGAAGTTCATCAAGCATATCATCTAAACGAGGAATAGGGTGGCGATACTTAACCGTTATTTGGTTGATTGCGCGACAATCAACACACATGCGCCAGGAGCCATCCTTCTTTGGAACCAATATGACTGGCACGGCACAGGGAGACAGGCTCTCACGAACAAAGCCTTTATCCATCAGCTCCGTGACCTGGCGTTGCAGCTCCTTTGTTTCCTCAGGACTAGCTCTATAAGCGGCGCGATTAGGCAAGGCTGCTCCAGGCACAAAGTCAATCTGGTGCTCAATACCTCTAATAGGAGGCAAGCCTTGTGGAAGTTCAGCTGGAAGCACATCCAAGTAATCCTGCAGAAGAGCGGCAATAGGTGCAGGAATATGACTCAATTCAATATTAAGTAATACCTGTTTCATGACTAGAAGAATGTGAGGTCGATGAGCATTCCAGGTGATGGTCCCTTTTTGAGGTTGAGAGACCAACGATCGACGTTCCACAGAGCCCTTAATTGAAGCAGAAGGGGGCTTAGTCGACGTCGGAAGGGGAGGAGAGGGCGCCAAGGGGGCTGCAGGTGCGGCTGCGGGCGCTGCTGCTGAGGCCGCGGGCGCGGCATGCTGGGCCGCGGGTGCGGCTTGTGCAGCCGAGCTCTCTTTGAGCTTCTCCAACCTTTCAGCTTCTCTGTCGGCGTTCCTTTGTTGCTGCTTGCGAACCTGATCCTTCAGAATAGTTTGTGGCGAAAGGGGTAGGAGAGTAACTCTCCTCCCGTCATAGGTGAAGGCATATGTATTTGCACGACCATCATGAAGGACATTACGATCATATAACCAAGGACGCCCTAACAATATATGACTACAATCCATGCGTGCAACATCACATAATATTTTATCATGATATGATCCAATAGAAAGAGAAACTAAGCATTGTTTGGTGACCATTATATCAGATCCATCATCAGTGATACCATTCAATCCATAGTGAGTAGCACGAGGAGTAGTAGGTAAATGGAGGAAATCTACTACCTTTTCATTGATGAGATTGCAGCAACTCCCACCATCGATGATGAGGTTTAAGGTAGCCTCGCGAACCATACATCTGGTGTGGAAGATGTTCTCCCTTTGATCAGCCATGGGAGACTCCTGAATGTGTAGGACCCGCCGGTTGACAAGACAGAGGACGTTGTCATATTCTGATGTGTCGATCTCCTCAATAATTTCAGACGGCTGGTCCTCCTCCACTTCACTCGAAATTACATGGTCCTCAACAGTCTCCTCCTCATAGTAATGGTCTCCCAAATCATTAAGAAGAACCTTCTTTTTCTGAGGGCAATTGCGAGAGACATGCCCAGAACCACCACAAGTGAAGCAGCGGATGTCTTTGTTGCGATCTGTAGAAGGGGCAGCAACTCGTCTAGTTTCAACCTGATAACCCTGTTGAGGTGAGTTGGAAACTCCCTTTTGCTGCATAGAAGGGTTAGAAGTAGAAGGTTTAGATTGACTAGAAGGGTTAAAGGGAACAAACCTGCGACCTTGAGAGGTCTGGTCAAATCGGCCCCTCTGCTGCCGTAGCTGCTGCTGCTGTTGTTCATACAGAAGCTGTGCTTTATGAGTCAAAGTGTTAATATCTTTAATAGAATGGATCGATAAAGGATTTTTAATAGAGATATTAAGACCAGCAAGAAATTGAGTACACAAAGCACGTTCAGTAAGATAAACATTAGCCTGATGGGATAGTCGTTCCAGCTCATCCCTGAAGTCATTAGGAGAGCGAGTTCCTTGACGGCAGGACGCCAATTGCATCCTCATTGACTCCGTGTATTCCTCAGGCACATGTCTCTTCTTCAGGAGATAGCGAAGCTGTGGCCATGTTTCAACAGGTTGCTTGTCCTGACGACGGCGCATCTCACGAGTGCGGAACCACCAGGTGCGAGCTTTACCTACTAAATGTAATATAACAACTTCCAACTTCTCCGTTTCCTCATAGCGTAAATGTTCAAGCATATAGTCAATATGAGTTTCCCAAACAAGATAAGCTTCAGGATCAGTGTTACCATCAAAAGGTTCTAATTTAAGCTTAACATCTCGTCTCTGGACAGCTTGAGCATTATCAAATCTAGGACGACCAAAATTAGGAGGGGGTAAATCATCAAAGTTAGGATTTACCTCGTGGTAAGCATCCGCCAAATGTGGATGCTCATACAGATCGTTATTGCTGCGGCTGTCATCCCAGTTAGCACGGCCATGCGGCAGTTGCTGTTGACGCTGATAGAACCTCCCTTGCTGCTGATGCTGTGGTGGTGTATACTCACGACGATCCTGGTTGCCATTGAAGCCATCTAGGTGGTCGTCGTCGTTTTCTCCAGGGAAAGGATTAGGAGTAGCAGACTTAAGTGGTATATATAATTGACCAGAAGGAGGGGGTTTAACAGCATAAGAAGTATTACCTGGAGGGGGTACGTTACCTGACTGTGGTGTGGGGTTGATCGGCGGTGTAGGTGTCGTAGGTGGTGGAGGCGGCCTACCTCCAGAGGGAGGTGTGGATCCAGAAGCCTCCGCCTGTTTTGCCTCATCCAATTGTCGGGTAACTGCCTGTCTGATGAGGTTAGACCAGTATACGCGGTCCTCCTGGCGTTCAATAGCCCGACGATTTTCAGCCTCTGCCATTTCCTTACGGAAAACCAAAGTAGATTCTTGGACAGCAGAGTCAATAATGAACCGCATATTATCGGCAGAAATGCCAGCAGGTGGGGTAGGGGAAGGGTTGGGGTCGCTATCGTTCGTCATGTTCCTACAATATCAAAAGAGCAACAAGTAAACGAAGCAAAGACCAGAAACCAAGTAATGCAAGCTCTAGTGATCCCTAAGAGTGATTCACGGTTTTAGAAATCAAAGAGCGAGAAAACAAGGCACAATATTCAAGCAATTCCCCTGGACACAGAATTTTGCAATATTGACGACAGCAAGTAATAATCAAATTGCAAATTAAATCAGCCACAAAGTCGGATATCAAGGATAGCAAGTATAAACAAGCGGCTGAATGTGTATAGAAAAAGAACTACAATGTGATGCTTGAATAATGAATGTGTAATAATTGACAATAGCAATCACAAGGGCAATCAAGTGCACACACTCCGTCAACTATTATCTGACGGTTGCAACACGGTTCAGAGAGAAAGGGGTGTGACCAAGGCTCCAGTGTCGGCACAGCACAAAATCACAAAAGTAGGGTTCTTTTGTAATGCTTTAAACCGTTTAGATCATCTAACATGTAGCAATCAAAGAACTAACAAGGAAGAGTTACTAACTCAACAATGTAATGAAGGAATGTTCTCTTTTTTTTTTTTGAATGTATGCTCTCGGTGTTTTTTTTTTTTTTTTTTTTATGATGAACAAGATGCTGTAATATGGGGGTAGCAACCGAAAATTGAAGAGCAAGAAAAAAAAGAAAAATAAAAAAGCTACGATGATCTAAAAGTAAGCAAAAATAAAGAAAATAGGGAACAAATGGCTAGAAACTGGAGAAATTTGGGTTCTTTTGTGGTGCAAGTTTATAGAATGCTTTTAATCCAAGAATCACAGTCATAGGCATGATATGTAGCAACTAGGAACAAAAGATCACAACTTGTAGGCAAGAACTCAATATCTTCCAAATTATAGATCCAAACAAAGAATAACAAAAATAAAGTGCCAATTTTGATGGGTGAATAATAAAGATTCAACTTTTATGCAGCAGCTATGGTGAAAAATAAGGCACGAAAAATAAATCACTCAAATAGAAATCAAGAGAGTAAAGAACTTGCATTAACCTGAAATCCGATACCACTTGATACGTTTGGGATACCCGATCCTTCGCCTGTGGGCTTCAGATCAAGAACCACGCCGTATATTTGCTTCGATCTTACAATGCTCTTTGATATCTCCTGATTTGGAACAATTCAAACAAGTGATTAGGATTCTGATTTAGCGACAGAATTAACACTTAGAAAATTCAGCAACTTGAAACAGAGAAATAGCGACAGAAAGGAGGAACGAAGAACAGCGAAGAAGTAGCGAAGGCTGGCGCGCAGGTCTCGGGCACACAGGACACGGGTCCTCAGGGTGTGCGGGTGGATGCGCGCGGGGACGAAGTTCGCTGGAAGCGAAGGTGTTGGCGAGCGCGCGGGTGAGCGCTTGAGAGCGCGCGGACGAGGCGCCTGGGCGCTGCAGGAGCGAGGACGATGACGCGGGAGCAGGTGCCGCGCTCGCTGGGAGCGAAGCTGGCCGCGGACGTCACCAAGGGTTGCGCTCTCCTTCTTGCGACAGTTCCTGATTTCTATGGTTGTGTTTGGTTTAGGGTTTGTCGATGGAATTCAAGATGTTGGAGATGGTTGATGGTTGCCGAAAATAATGAGAACATAGAACACAATAGCTTTGGGGATTGATAATCGAAGAACCCTTAATCCATAAAGGGTTTCTTCAATTCTATTTCAATCTGATTAAATTCAAAGTGCATAACATGAATTTATAGGAAAACTATGAGAGATCTAACCAATCCTTCCTTGCAAAGGAAAGGGGTTTGGATAGATTAATTCTATCTAAGATAAATGAAATAGCTTAAAGATAAATAAATCCTAAGAAGATAGAAATATAATAACTTGGTGGCCAAGTATTATATCTAGAAGAGATATAATTAATTTCCACCTTATTTATCTAAATTGCATAAAATAATAACATAATTAATAACTAGCTAATTTCGGCCCAAGCATAGGACACTCGGCCCACTTCTCTCGACAAGGTGTTTGGTCCACTCGGCCGAGTGACCCAAGGGCATGTCAAGTATGGCTTGGTTCATGGTGGGTGCTGACGAGTCTTCATGAGCTCCGTGTGTGGACGTAAGCTCACTTCCTGTGCTGGGGTGTAACCTTGAGCCAAGTGATCAAGGGTGGCCTGAACCCTTGCTCTAAAGTTCCATGGTGACGGACAAGAAAGGCCTTAGTTGCATTTTGAATCTTCTTGGCCCTTGCACGAGTGACAGGGCCATCAAATGGAACCTTCATGTTGTCCTCAATGTCACCAGGAGTCATCGATAATTGCACGGCATCAGTTTGGAAGGTCGAAGCCTTGGCTGTTCCGTCCTTTGTTCTTTTCCGGTTGCCCGAGCTCCAAATTTCCTGCCGGCTACCGAGGGATGAGTGACGGAGTGAGAGAGAGCAGCCGCCGGTCTCGTTCTCAAAGAAGAAAACCCCGAAGAGGTCAGAGATGGACGAAGATAAAAATAAAATAAAATGACGTTTTGCTAAAAAAATATGGGATGAATTCATCCACTTTGAAAGTGGGCTTTACAGCCCGTTTTAAAAAAAATCACATTTGAAAGTGATGGAAATCAAGTTACTTCACAAAATCCACCCATGAACATTTTTGACATGGGCAATCGATTTCGTTAAGTCAAATTGTGGTTAATTACAAAAATTAACCCACAAATAATAAGAAATATATAGCTGGCACAAATTAGAAATTGGGTTTAACAAAATCATAAAGTTAAACTCGTAAAATTTCGTTGCCAGTTTATTCTAGTGGGTCGATCTTAAAATTGACTTCTAAGCAAAAGACGGAGTCAAAATCTCAAATTAAGTTTTCTCCAAATTCAAACGGTTCTTAAGAGAACTACGTAAAGACTTGACGCCTTATATCGGCTACGTAGGTAACCCGATATTAAATCCTAAAAAATATATCGGGTACAGTCGTCAACCTCTTAATTCACTTTTAAATGAATATGAGGTCAAGGTCCAACCAAATTAAATCATTTGTGCTCAAAAGAACTACGCCTGATTTGATTCCGGCTGGTTGGATACGTAGGCTACTCGAGGCAAAGTTAAAGCCCGTCAAGTTCAATCGTCAAACCAAAAAAAATCAAGTTAGTTCTTTAGAACTACGTGAAGACTTGATACTCTTTTATGAGTTACGTAGGAAATCCGATGTCAAAATTCAAATATACATTGGATCCAGTCGTCCATCTCAAGTCAAATTTAAATTTGTTCTCGAAAGAACTATATAAGATTTGATTCCCGACACAAAGCTAAAGCTCGTCAGAGTCAATCGCCAAATTCAAAATAATTTGGTTCGTTTAGAACTACAAGTGAGGTGATTCTCTCTCAAGAGATATATAGGACACTCGGTGTCAAACCAAAGTCCATCGAGTTCAATCACCACCCTCGAATAATTCCATGATCAAACTCAAATACAAAATCCATTTTTTGTCCCGAACTACGATGACTTGATTCCACCGTATAAGTGGATACGTAGGAAACTTGGTGCAAATCAAATTCTCACTGAGTCCAGTCAAACCCAAACATCTCATCAAATCTCCTCAAATTCATTTGCCGACTCTAGTCGTTCCAAATACCAAATTTTCATCAAAGCCAAAGTGTCTACTCTAACTCGATACAAAGCTTTCGCTCGTCGAGTTTAGCCACATCCAAAAATCAAAAATCAAATACCACAATCCTCAAATTGACTTCTAAGTCAAAACTCAAGTCAAGTTTCAAATTCAACTCCACCTCAAAGTCAAACCGTTTTCCTATGCAAATGATAGGCGGGTTACTGGAGTTACCCTTTCGAGAGGGTGGACTCAGGTTACTCGGGTGGAGTGTTGTTCAAGCTACCCTTCTTAGAAGGTGGGTCTGAACTTCATCCTCTGATGCGTACAAGAAAACAAAAACCAAATCCATATCTATCCAAATAAAGTCAAATCCAAATTTATCTAAACCAAACCAAATTCAAATCAAACCAAACACAAATTCCAAAAGTCCAAAACACTCTGAACTACGTAAGGCTTGATTCTCTTCCAAGAGATACGTAGGCAACCCGTTAAAATTCGGGTGCAGCCCAAATCACCAAAACCACTCAAGTCTTGGTGTCAATACAACTTCGAATCAAGAGGAGAACCAAAAGGGGTCGAACTCAAATTCTAAAAAATTAAATAAAATGTGTTGTACGATTATTCGCGCATTTTTGTTCAATACTATAGCATCGAACTGGCCAGTCTCCACCATATCGGGAAGAGGGGGTGGTGGTAGAAGAGGGATATACTACTTGGTATTCTTTGTTAAGGCCTTACTTAATATTATGCATATATGAATTAGGAGCATGATAATGTGGTTAAGATTTCAGCACTGCATTAAGGCATCCTTATTCTAGATATAGGCATATTATATGTCCTCAGCGCGGTCTTTAGGGCCTGTAGGCGAACTCTTGGCTTCACTTTGTGGTATAGTTTCAGGTACCTGTTCCATCGATTGATTCTGTGTTGTTATGACGGGGTCCTTTTGCATGGTGAAGAGTGAGCGTTTGAGACTCTAACTTCACCAATTTATACTTTTGGAATTTCATACTACTTATGCTCTATTTTGACCCGGCTCTGCTGCGTCACTCGTTGTATTGTTTTCAAAACTTGTGTGCCTCGCATGACAAATGGATTTCCTGCGTCGTAGACTTAGGATAGGTTTAGGGGTTTACCCCAGGGTCTCCAACGGGCCTTACGAATTTGGGTGCGAAATCCCACTTTTAAATACTAATCTTTGATTTCAAATCTTCAACCTGTACTCTATGCACAAGATCCTAACGAGGGGTTTTATCCCTCGAAACGTAACTCGGAAATCATAATCTCGGGCCATTACAAAGGTGGTATCAAAGCCAGGTTTTGTAATCCGAGTATGATAGGTTGAAGTGGTTTTGAAAATGGCTCAAGGATTTCAAATGGTTTTGGAAAATGTTTTCAAGGGGCAACAATGAATTTAATTGGACCTAACCCTAGACTGACCAGTCTTTAGGATCGAACTCGTGGGTACAGACCCAAGCGGTAGACATCTCTTATGGATGTAGAATTCGGGGAACGGTAGGAAAAATACTAGCTTTCTTTTACATATGAGTTTTGAAGACTCCAGGGAGCCCGAGGGTTGGAGTAGCATGGGTTAGAAGGCTGTGAGGTATTTGCCCCTTCGGTCCATCGTTCCTCGAAGGACAACATAGATTGTCTATGTGCATGTATCTCTTATATCCTCCTCGAAGAGGATCATATTAATCTTGTTGATTGCTTCCGTGCTGAGTGTTATTATGCTTAGGATAGTGAACTAATTAGTATGCCTTGACTTGAATCATGTGTTGAATAACTATGCAAACGGGATAGCGGGGGAAACCCTTGTTCTTATGTAATCGAAATTCCTGTCTTGTCGGAATAGCCCTTCCATAATTCAAACCCCCTGATGGTTCTGACTCCGTCATTCACCCCACCAAAACATCTAGGCATGTTAGCAAGGGTCGAGAAGCATTTGCTCTCCCCGTTTTGAGTCATGTTTCGTATCCCACCATTGATGCTTCTATCGAGTCTCGTACCTGAGGTTGGGGTCTTCCACGAAAAATTTAGGTCGGTCAACTAATTACCTTCGGAAATCGTGTCGGATGTGAGGGTTACCTGAGTATGTTAGCGAGGGTGAGGATTTAAATCTTTTCGAGATAGAAGTGAGTTGTCTTATGGAGACATCCCTTTCGATCCTCGTAATGGCCAAGTCTTCTTGTCACAAGAGTTTAAACACGAGTTTTACCCTCACCTCTCGGAAACAGCGTGAATGTCTTTGTGTCCTACCTAGCGAGTCATACTAGCGTCCCACGGGGAAACGGGGTGGTGAGTCGGTGATTTCTCTTAGAGAATTCTGTCAAGTTATAATGATAGACTCCTTGTGATTTCATGACATGCTATATTGGTATAATTCAGCATGACTTGCCTGGTACCTTTCATGGTTGCACTTAGGACTGGATGTATATGTCGTATGTTTTGAATTCCCATGATTATTGTCTCCCTAGGAACTAGGTCCATGATAGTGTGGTCAACTCTCGTTGTATGTTTAAAACGTGAATTGGATTACTTAGCATCCCAGATTAACCTAATTGGACCTCATTGACTGTGTACATGTTTAATGAGTATGGCTAGTATCATGTAGGACATATACCTCCCAATTATAGGCCCTCATATGATTGTGTGACGTCCCAGTCTTACTATGCGAATATGGATGTATGTGATGTTTGCTATGTCTTGCATAACTTATGCCATGTAAAGATGATTGCCTCAACCATGTCAGTCTGTGCATACATGTTCCTAGTCTGTCAAGCACGATTGGTGAATGAAAAGATAGGTTGCTAGCTTGTTCTGCGCACATATAAAGATGATTATATGAACATGTTATGAATGCATAAATCAATATTCCTTGAGATAGGTGCATACTAGTGTGAAATAATGTGATGAGATCTCTTGATTTTTATGTGTTTGTGTGCCACAATTATAAGGGCATCGTTGTAACTCTCGGGTTGGGATCTTATCCTTGGTCTCGTCGTCCCTAGTCCTGGTCCATGCCTTAACCCTTAAGGAAGTTGTGTTGTCCTCCTTTGTCTCTCCCTTATCTCTGTAACTTCTAACCCTTGCAATCCTTCGATGAGTGTCGACATGTAAGAAAGGACCGATGACCAAGTGGCACCAGAGTAGCGCAACGGAATTGTGATGGGTCCATGACCCGTAAACCACAAGAGATACGTCACCAAAGGTATACAAAGGATGAAAACATTTCGAAGATGTGGTAGTCGCGGACGTGATTCTCTTAGATGACTCAAGGAAGGGCATTCTTCATTCAAATCGTGAATTCTTCTATATCAATTGGAATTTGCATAGTGCAATAGACCTAGAGCTGTCAAAATTGGGCGTGTGAGAACTGATATGCTAAACTAGTGGCGAGTGATTGTCTGACTAACTTGTTTCTATGATGGTGTGCCTCGATGCTTGGTGTACTAATTTCCTGGTAAATAGATTATGGGTTATATATATATATATGGTAGTGTTTTCTTCTTAAGCTTGAGTCGTGAGATTCTTCGGTGAGATGGGTCGGAAAGTGGCAGTTGGATTGAGGTCTTCGGATTGGGTCATTGGTTGTGTGAGATGTGGTGTAGGAAGGATGCATTAGCTTGGGTAGAGCCGAGTGAGTTGGGATGTGTCAAAGATAGTGGTCCGTGAGTATTGGTAGGAAGTGGGTGCGCGGTGTGAGCGTTTAAAATATGAAGGTAGCGGCTGAGGTCTGGACTAGTTCCATGAGGGTGACCTTGAGAGTGAGTATGAGTATAGGCCATTGGCATAGTTCTAGAGGTGGATGAGAGAGCTAGGAGTGGATTGGAAGGATTTTTTAGGGGAAGTGTTGTAAGGCGGGTTAGTATGCCTAAGAGAGAGTGTCTAGATAGTTTAGGAGTGGATCGTGGGCGACATTGAGGATGATCGGTTGAGGGATGTCTAAGGAACCGTAGAATTGTGGACTAGGTTCTATGTGCAGTGATTGGGAGCGGTTTTTGGTAAAGGATGAGGTAGAGAAAGTGCTAAGGAAGAGTAGTATAAGATTGCTTGGGAAGTTATTGGTCTTGGATGTTAGGTTGTTCATATCAGGTTGTACATGTGATAAGTATTGGGGTTGTCTAGGTAGGATTGGTATTCCCTGGAGAATTCATGAGGAAAGGATTTCTAGATGCAATGTTGGAGGAAATTTGAAGTGTAAGATAAATCTTCGAGGAAAGATGGGTAGCTAGGCAAGGATGTCGTTGAGATTTTAGTGAGACCGTGGGCTTGAGATTGAGATAGGGGGATTCTGGGCATGGATTTGGGAACTAGGCAAGGTAGAAGGCATTGAGAATGCTAGAGGAAGAAGGTTTTGGAAGATTGGCGAAGTTGCGGCACTTGGGATATTTGGATGAGGAAGTCATAGGAGTTCTGTGGGAATTCTATCGGTTGGAAAATCGTGACATAACATTTTCTTGGGGAGAATGGTCATGGTTAAGGAGTGGTAACTTGAGGTAAATTCGGAAAATGCTGGAAAGAGGATCTAGGGTAGGCGAGCTTGAGGAGTCATGAGTTGTTCAGGTTTCGTGAGTTCTGGAATGGGATGAGTAGGTAAAATCAGTGGTTGGTCTTTAAGGATAGGCGTTGGTGATGAGGGTCTTGGTAATTTGTGGTTGGGAGTAGCACGAGATGGATTTCTGCGTTAGAGTTGGTCGAGAGTGACAGGTGTGAGATGATCAGTATAAGTCGGGTTCTTAGAGGTGGATGGTTAGTGAGAGTGGTTAGTGGTGTGGGGAGTATGATCAAGTTAGCAAGGTGATTCGAGATGTCTCTTTGGGGGATGATGTTCAAGAGGAGTCTTGAGAGCCTAGAAAAAGTAAGCGAGATTGTTAAGAAGCGTCTAGATCAATCGTGAGAGCGGTTCAGTTGAGGACTCGGGATTCCTCTTATAGGGTAAAGATGGGACTAGTAGAGTACCCCTAGGGCAAGGACGTGCTCTATATGGAGTCTTGGTAGTAGATCGAGTTGTTCAGCTTGTCGGAATGAGAGAATTTTGTGATTTGAGAATTCCGAGAGGTAGTTTTAATTGGTCGAATGGAAGGTAAGACTTGAGATTGGGATGTCGAAGTGGATTGGTCCTTAGATGACTTGGTGGAATATGAGTTGGAATACCTAGTAGTTGGTTTGGGTAACTGGCCTTGATTGCGGGTAGTTATTAGGCTAGAAATGTTGTATGTGAGCGGGATGCAATGGTGTCTAGAACTAGTAGTGGATTGAGTTGGTAGACCTCGGTGAAGTTGATCTTAATGCAAGAGCTGATAGGTAGTGGTCGTGTCTTGTCATGATTGATAGCTATAGGCAAGTTCTCTTGAGGATGTGATCTAGTGTATGCTTTAGTTAGAGCCGAATGTGGTGTGAATTCTATGCTACAATGTTGATTCTATGATGTATGATCGTTGACAACAGTGACCTATTAGTACTAACATAGTTATCCCCTGAACTCGATGGAATGCTAATGTACGGAAGTACTTGTTTGCCTCTAATGCGATGACGCTTGGCAGTAGCATGAGTATGATGTGCTTATCTGATTGATATGACGTGCTTATCTGATTGATATGGCCGGTGTGTAACTTCTGTGAGATGATGTGATAAATCCTACCATGAACGATACGATGCTAGATATGTTATGGTATGTGACTGTCCGTGATATGAGTATGACCTGGTTATGAATGTGTGATACGATTACCATGTTGCACAATTGTTATGATATATGATGCCTTGAATTGGAATTGCTAGGATGATAGAACCGAATTGATGTGATTTGATTCTGGCTTGGAACCTATGAAGGAAATATGAGATTAGCCCTTAGAGGTGGATGATTCCACCTCCTAAGATTTGAAAATTGCTTGACTAACGTCGGGTTAAGGAAATTTGAATGGTGTTTAAAAAGGACTAACTTGGATTTTGAAAAATCGAATGTGATCGATAACTTCAAATATTTTGAGACCAAACCCTTTCAAACTAAGCACCCCTCTTGAAATTTTCTGACCGAGTTTTCCTTATGACACCCTACAAAGTGGATACATGCATTTTATAGGGGCCCTTATAGACTACTTGCTAAGACCTAGTGGAGATGTTGTAATGCTTTTCGAGTTATGATATAACCGAGAAGTCGGGGTAAGGATGTGTTAAGGGCCCATATTACATTCTCGCTACGACCAATCGGGAATATTATGATCATGACGAAGGTACTGTGAGGATCTCATATGGGCACTTATGAGGTACTTACAGGATCAATGGAATGATCCTTAGACTCACCTATTTCAAACTCCATCCCCTACTTTAAAATGATTTCAGTCTCGGGGACGAGACTTGTTTTTAGAGGTGGATGATGTAAAGGCTCTGATTTTCGAATCCTCATTTTTTTCGGAAAAAGGAAAATAAAAATGAATTTAAATCAGATTTAAAACTTGTAAAGCGGATTCCAACTTGAGTCCAAAAATTTGACCAACAATTTCGTCCCTTTCACCTCGAGAATTTAAAATAATTTCTCGATTGATCGAGAAATCGAGACACTATTAGAATACTGCAATTAGACATCATATAATTTAAGTCCGTCAAAAAATAACAAATATTAAATTATTCTGTTACATCAATAAATTTTTTTGTGATGTGTAAAACAGATTACACAACTGCCAAATATAGGGACAGATGTGAAATTCTTAGTTATGAGAAAAGCAAGACACGCGTGATTAGGAAAAAAAGCCTGGGATGAAAAAACTTGGAAAATTTCCCAAAAAAATTGAAACGGGCTTTGGAGGTAAGGTTAACTTTCTAAAAAAAATTGGAGAAAGCTGCTAACACTTAAAAAAAAAAAATTCAACCCAGTTTTTTAACTCTCTATCTTCTTTAATTTCTCTCCTCCCTCACATTCAACATTGTTCTACCTCTCTTCTCTCTTGAACCGAGCCCCTAAATCCTCAACCGAATCTTCACCTCTCTCCAGATCCGAGCTTCCTCTTGCTAGCTCCAGCAACCCTACAATGTTTTCTTCTTCCTCCAGCCGTCAGCTCTGTGAAGCCCATACGACCCGACCGCTGCGAAAATGAATAGGAATTGAAGAACCCTAAATCACCGGTATCTGCCCTCCTTAGCTCTTTATTCTTCATATACCGGATTCCTTCCTTTGAATCCGACCTTCTTCTCTTGGCTCTGGTCTCATTCTTCCTTCGTCGCCTACATGCTTCTGTCAATTTATTCAACCCTAACAGGCGGATGTTCTCTCGTATGAAAACCCAATCCATGCTTTTTTTTTCCTCAATTTTTTTACAGATCTATATTTCTAAGGTTCTTAGGGTTTCTTTTTCTTTCATGTATGTGTCTGAATTTAGGGGTTTCGTCATGGATGTTGAGCAGCAGATCTCGGGAAGGTGGGTTAGCGATGGCCTGAGTCAGGGTTCTTGTATGTCTCTCTTCGTTCCTATTGTTGTTCTCAGTTAATTTACAAGGTGGTAGAGGGTGTAGATCTGGTAGTTTCGGGTGACAAGAGATGTTCGGCGATAGTGTTTAGGGTGGTGGAGGGTCTAGATCTGGTGGTTTCAGAGCCTCCTTGTGTTCTCTCCCTGAAGTGCTGGTCTTGACTGAGAAAGACGAGCAAGTTATGTTGTGCTCCTCACAAATGATGAATACAACACAAAATATGAGCAAGTTACGCAGCTCAGGTAATGTTAATATGCCCCCATTGATTTTCTGTTTAAGCATTTGGAACCTCAAACTTGACTGTCTCTATGTCTATATTCAGATTTAGAACAGCAGTTGCATTCCCAAAAGAACTCATTAATGGCGAAAAGGTCAGCAACAACCACTTACTCTGTCCATCCCTTTCCTTGAATTCAATTTGACCATGGCTACATTTTCTTATGTGGAATTACACTCATTTTTGGCAGTGAAGTCGAGCTGCTAAATCAATAAGTTGTTGCTTCCCATGAAGACACCGTGTTGGCCAATCATGAGTGAGTTCACAACTGATCACCTTCAATTCAATTGCAAATTTAATTATAGTGCAAACCAATTTTATACATGCTACTTCACATTGTTCTTAACAACTCAACTTGAACTGTTTTAACCAACTAATTAGTTGGTGATCGAAGATGGACATTCTTCCTAGTATGAAGAAATTGAACGCCCTCCTAACTTTTTTAACTAATTCGTTCTTCCTGATCTATTCTGATAGTTCAGCCATTTAATTTTGCAATAAATGGGGAAACTTCATCCTTTTAGAGAAATCCTCTTAACATAGCCGCATATACATACAGATCTGAATTTTTTTGCAACAAACAAAAAGGAGATGGTAGGTATAGTAATCACTCCTATTTCAGAATAAAAATAATAATGTTTGTATTTATATAAATTTGTATTTGAGTGAAGCAACTGATGAAAACTAACTAATGAATGTGGCTACCTATTTCCCTATCATCAATGTAAAGGTATCTTGATGCAGCTGGATTAAAAAGATACCCTTATTACAAATGATATTTCTTAATGTCAACTCTGATTGCAAATTAATGTTTCTACTGGGTAATGTGAAAGAAATTAAAATATCATGCCTACAAATATGAAACAAATTAAAATATATGCAATTTCAATTGTCAAAATACCTCTAATCAGTGCTTTCGACAGTAAGATACTCTTACTGAGTACTGGAGAGTACTAATTAACAAAAGAAAATTAAAAAAAGAATGAAAAATAACGGGCTAATTATCCACAAGAGAATCTTGGAGGAGTTGTTATCTTAGCAAAACCTTCCATAAGTTCATTGTGTACTGGAATTTCAAAGGTTAATTCGGACTGATCTGCATTTGATTCCATGGTTTTAGGAATAACTATAAAAAATAAATCACTTTGTGTGGAGAAAACTTCTCTTGCTTTTCTGAGTTGCTTCTAACTTTTCTTTTCTTTTTTTGCTGCAGAATTATAGTGAATATGTAGGCTCAAAAAGTACATTCTGTCTTCTGAAGAGAGATTCTACCAAAGCACTTGATAAAGTTAGAGAACTCTGTGGATACTTAATGGAGGTTCTCATTCTGCAGATGTTTGCAAGGAGGCCTTGATCATCAAAACAATTGTTCATGACATTATGAATAAAATGATCTAGGTTAGTACATAAATGTTTTCCTTAGTTAATGTCTTTTATATATCAGAATCTCAGCAATGTCCTGTTTTGTACAAACCCTTCTGTAAGTTCTCGTGCATCTTAGGTACCTAATGTTAGGTGCATCTTTTGGGTTAGCTGTGAGAGGAACTGAGCTCAAGGGTCTTATTTGGCTTATGAACACACACACACACACACACACACACACACACACACACACACACACACACACACACACACACACTATTACCTCATGCTGTTTTAACCTCTATGCGTTTAATTTACTTTATCAATTCACATGAACTTAGACGTCTTTATTTGGACAAATTTTTTTTTATCTTCTTACGTTGAAGAACTTTATGTTGTGGATTTTCTAAATATGCTTACAGACTGTAACAGAAACATCAATACATGATCTCACTTTCGTATCATCCAAACCTTGATATTTGATCCTTTAGTGCTATAGTCTTGCTCAATTTTCTTTCTTCTCTCTATGTAGGGTAGGCGAAAAGACACCTCCTTACAACCGGTTGGAGCACATTCATTAGCTCAAAGCGACTTCGAGTAGAATCTCATGTCCTCATCATCGGGTAAAAGCACATATCAGTTCGGTCACCTTTGATTCATGGGCACATTGGATGCTCTATCTAAATTCGTATCATCTCTTTTCCTCTCCAGAGATGAGAATCGCAGTTAATGGTCGGAGTGAGACGAGCAAACCGTCAGCAAACAACGATGCCTTCATCAGTCCTCTCTCCTGACAGTATGCACATTTGGGTTCTTCTGATCTCTTTTATTTTGCATCTCTTTGAGTGACTGTCATTTTGCATCTCAAGAACCGAACTTGGATCTGGTTTGGACTTAGCTAGAAGTGTTCTGGTGTTAACCGCCTATAATGGTTTAAGTGGATTTGATTAGGACTTGGGAGTTCTAGTGAATAGTCCATTTTGACATTGTGAGTTCATGTGAATAAAAAAATATTCACTTGAAATTCATGTAATCTATCAATATTTTTAGGTTCTACATCAAAATTGAAGGGTGGCATGAATTATTTATGGAAGGTGTAATGAGAAGTGATTCTTTGATGAAAAAATCTTAGAGCTGGAATTTTAAAATGAAGAAGTTTAGCATGATATTTAATCTCATATGGCGATGAGATGATGCATTTATGGTCTTATTTCATGCTCTTACAGCTCCTTATTTGTCTGTGTTTGTAGTGACATTGTGTTTCTGTCTTGTGTTGGGCTGTAGGAGATACAATATAGCCATGACATTCTAAATTTTTAATCCTTCTGTAACTCCATGTATTAGGCGCATCTACTCAAAGCAACTCTTTTTTCAAACTTGCACTTAGCAGCTCATATTTATCAGAAACTCATTTGTTTCTCATTGCTGTGAAGACATGGATTGAAGGATCTGAAGAAGCTCGGATTCGTGCAGCATCTCTACCCATTTTACTTTTCCATGGTTTAGGTATCTTTAATGGTGTATGTTGTGTCGGTTTTCGATGAGTGTTCATGATGATAGCATGCAATTAAATCCTTTGGGAATCTTGTGGCGTTTCAGCTAATGAGTTAATCGGTCACAAGCAAGAGGAGAGGTCTACTGAAACTCTAACTTCGGTTGACTTTCATAATCTTACTTTCAAGAGCCATGAAGGGTAATTCATTCATCTTCCTTTAAATTCCCCTCATTTTTGGTCTAACAAAATGCCTCTCCTAGTTTAAGTAGCGATTTGCTTTATGCAAACTCGGGCACTATATGGTCCCAGAAGAAACCAATGACATCTGCAGCTGGCTGAGAGATGCGAGGCCTTAATGGAGCCGATTCAGACTCTTGAAAAGGGTTCTGCTGGAGGAGAAGATCTAATGGTGTGCAAAAGAATCACCTCGTAACAACTCTAGTTGTCGTCTTATATGTATACCGGGGATCACTCTTTGTTTCTGAAAGTGGGAGTGCAGCAGCATCTACAACATTAAATCCTTGATGAATTTGGGATTAGGTGGGGGTTGAAGATGCTGAAGAAACCACTAGCCTTGGCCAAGATGGTGGAGAAGATGATGTTGTTCTCAAGAGCTTTCCTGTGAGTTTCGTTCTTCTCTTTTTCTTTGGTTTAGTGACACTGATGGCTTATTGACCTTCTTGTCCTTTAACATTGAAAGTTTGTGATGCTAGGCACTCGAAATTGATTTATTGCTTATATAGACACCTCATATATGATAATACCATTTAAGATTGAATTTATATTTATCTTTGACTGAACACTACGAAAGAAATCCTTTATTGCTTTGTGCTTATCGTTTGTGTATCCCTTATTGGCTCTAGAACGGTAACAAAGAAACATGCTAATGCAAAGGTGCATGCAACCATCAATGCAGTTGTGGAGATTGTGAAAGATGATTGCTTGGCAAGTGTCTTTTTTTTCCTGGTTTTGCTTTTCAAGGAGATCCATTTGTTAGAAGTGATCATTTGGAAAGGAATTGACTGAATCCTAATGTATCTATTCTAAACAGGTGTTTTCACCTGACTTTCCTCATCATTTGTAAAAGTGTATCTTTTAAATACATATGCTTTGTAAAACATTTGTAAATGTCGATTTCGCGTTTATCTTAATATATATGTTGATTAAAGTATGTTGCCATTTGCAAAATCTTATTATATGAACAAAGGGAGTTCTGTATCGAATGAAAAAGAATTAGATTATACATGTAAAGTGTTGTGATTAAATAGCTATGAAATCAAACCATTACATGAAAACAGATGCTAGTATCATTATAGACATCGTCTAAATAATCTAAATCAACGTATCATGTATATTTTTACAACACAATATTAATATAAATTGATATATATTGCTAACAACAACATCTTTATAAAAATCTAAAATGATGTCTAAAGCATATTAATACATTAGTTATGTACATATTTTTATACGAGATATTATTTTAAAACAATAAAAATCACAAATTATACATATGAAATTAATATACACAAAATCAATAAAATAAAAAAGATGTCTATTTTGTTTTAATACATTGATTATTTTGAAAATAGTAATGTAAAGGTAAAATTTAGGCTTGTTGTGGACATCTTCAAAAGCTTATAAATGAAAAATAATGAGGTTTTAACAACAAGTGAACATGTCAAAAATAAATTGAGGGGCTTAAAACCGAGAAAAGACATCGGCTTAAAACCGATGTGGAAAAATTGATCTTTTACTACACGAACAAAGAGATCGGAAATTTTTTTGAAAGACATTTGTACACAACAGATGTATAATTGTATTTTTCTAGTAGTGAGAGTCAGATAAACTAACATTCGGGGACTAAATACGGGATTTGAAATTCGCGTATTCGGAATTTATTACGGGGTATTTAAATTGACCGATGCCCGCATTTATTACCAGTCACATCCCCCGTCTGTACACATCACATCGCCCCTTCCCTACCCTCTGCAACCGCAGCTACTCGCGTTCCTCTTCTTCTAGACGCCTTCCATCACTTCACCTCTCCCTCTTCCATTTCATTCCTTCCTCCAACTTCTTCCTTTCTCTTCATCTCCATCATCCGTCACCTCCCTCTACTCTTTACACAAACAACCACCATCCGGCACCTCCCGCCTCTCTTCACTTCAAAACATCGCCGTCAACCCTTCTTCACTCCTCCGACCTCCCTTTCTGAGACCAAGGCGACAGCAGCATCCCTCGGAGCCGCCACAAGCTGCAGCCGCCACCATTGGACTCCAGCAACGCCACCGCCAAGGTCGCCGCCCGATTCGATCGCGAACCAAACTTTCGGTGAGTCGTTCTCCTTCGTTTCCGATCCAAATCACCCCCGATCTCCTCCATCACACTCACCCATGTCCGGCGCAGGTCCAACGATCCATCGCGAGTCACCGGTGAAGCCCAGAACTCCGAACGAAGCTCCGACACCCGCAAAACCACCTCCATGAGCTTTCACTTTTCCTCTTCTGTTCTGATTCGATTCTGACTTGGGTCGGGTTGTGGGCGAGTGTCGAGTGTGCGTGAGCTGAGTGCGAGGCATTTGGGTGAACTCGTGAGCCTTGGCGAGAACTTCGGCGTAGTCGAGTACGTGTGCGAGGCTGAGCAGAGCCAAGACAAGCAGCAGCGAGCGCGAGCACCAACAAGAGCGGGGTCGAGACCAGCGAGCCATCTGGGCAGAGGCAAGCGCGGGAGACAGCGAGTAGAGGCCGGCGGGAGCACGAGCTGCTCAGCGGACGCGGGCGAGAGATTGAACCAGCGAAGGCGCGGCTTCCATTTAAGATCCAGAGGGAGAGGGAGGCTGACGTGGACTGGTGGGCCCCATGTCATTTTGCATATTGTATTTTAATGTTTAACCGAGTTGGGTTCAGCTCGGTTTGGGTTATCCGTTTATTATTTAACTAACTAGCGGTATTTAAATTATCATATAATATTATATGAGGATTTAAAAGATAAAATATTATTTTGAGAAGATTTATAAAGAGTTGGTTCTATTAAATAAAAGTGGTTTGGATTTTTAAGGGTTTCGAAAATATCTTATAAATAATTGAAAAAGGAGTTTTGCTAACACTTTCAAGGGTTGGAATTTTAATTCGGATTTGAAACGGTTTTGAAACTAACTTGAGATAAGACTTACTGGATGACTAACTAGCATGATAATATGATCGTTTGACTAACGGTATGATATGTGTGACTAATAGCATGATATTGTGGTGATTTTTAAAAGAGATTTAATGTTTGATACCTATGATGATGATGATGATGATATATATATATACATATATATATAATGTAGGGGTCGGGGCGATCCGAGCGCCTGAGCGGCGGTCGGGGCGATTCGACCACTACTCTCTTCCACCAGCGATTCCATCACCCTCGCCTCCACTGCCCTCCGCCGGTTCTGCTTCTCCACGAACGGGCCTGGTTCTGCTTCTCCGCCGATTCTGGCCTCTCAAACACCCCATCGACACCGCCTATTCTCAATCTGAGATCCGGCGACCTGGTCTCGGCCAATACCGCATCAATCACTATCGCTAAGCGACTGCCCCTCAACTCAACCGAGTCAGACTCAGACGGAATAAGATCGGAGTCACTATTCGGGAAGTTTCGAGTTTATATTCGTTGATAATATAGAATTATTCATATGTGTGTGGTTAATTAGAGGTGGAAAATCAAGAATTACATTTACATACTCTCTTTCAGTATAGCAAATAATTGCTATCAAGTTAGCGAATAATTATTGTCAACCTAACGAATATTAGCGAATAATTACTGTCAACTAAGCGAATAGTTGCAAATTTGACCAACCCTTTTGCTATTATGTAAATGATAACTCCTCTTTACAGATGAATATTAACGTTCAATTTAGTGAATAATTACTATTAGTCTAGCGAATAGTTGCAAAATTGACCAACCCTTTTGTTAATCTATAAACGATATCTCCTCTTTGCACACGAATAATTACTATAAGTTAACTAATATTTCATATCACCTTATCGGATAGTTCAAACAGCGCACTAGACAAAAAAAAACAACGTGCCACAAAAAAAAACGCGCGTGTAATCCAGCAAATGGGCAAGGAAAGAGGTGGGTCCAATTAATTTTTAATTAAAGAAAAAGTCAAAATTGACAAATAATCTCAGCCATCCATTTCATTCAATCAAAGGCCCAGATTTGTTAACATTTAATACCATAAGGGATGTTAACACATGACCCAACCTCTCTCTCTCTCTTTATATATATATATATATATATATATATATATATATATATATATATATATATATATATATATATATATATATATATATATATATATTACACACTCATACAAGCATATAAATACGCAAGCTCATATAAACCATACTTTCAGTTCATACTGATCAACCATCTCTTATCAACTTAAGATAATCTCCATATCATACTCAGCCAAATTCGCATATTATTATTTCATACTCATACTTTCCATAAGGATATAAACTTAAGATAATCTCCATATCATACTCAGCCAAATTAGCATATTATTATTTCATACTCATACTTTCCATAAGGATATATATATATATATATCCTTATGGAAAGTATGAGTATGAAATAATAATATGCGAATTTGGCTGAGTATGATATGGAGATTATCTTAAGTTGATAAGAGATGGTTGATCAGTATGAACTGAAAGTATGGTTTATATGAGCTTGCGTATTTATATGCTTGTATGAGTGTGTAATATATGTAATCAGAAAAGCTATAGCAGTATACTCAGTATATTCTCGTTATGTAATTAGGTGATATTCTGTGATAGTGACTACTGTGCTGGATTCTTCTTTCGCTGATCTTCTAGCCAGGTAAGTCCTCCAGGGCTTACTCAGTAACCAGGACCTCTTGCCTGATGTGTCATATAGTATGTAAGTGTTGCATATGCATAAGAGTATGTCATTTAGTAACAGGCTTAGGACTTGCACTTATGAATGAACATTCTTATTCTGTATGCGTTTGATTACAGAACGACCGTTATCTGTGAGTCCTAGAGTCCCTGCTAGGGTCATAGGGCATCCCAGCTTCATCGGGTGTTGTCCTCCTTGAGTCATTTATATATCTATAAATCATGAGATACGAGATGAGCATGAGATACGATATGATGATTAGATTTGATATGATATAGCATCGAACAGGCCAGTCTCCACTCTATCGGGAAGTGGGGGTGGGGGTAGAAGAGGGATATACTACTTGGTATTCTTTTTTAAGGCCTTACTTAATATTTTGCATATATGAATTAGGATCATGATAGTGTGGTTAAGATTTCAGTACTACATTAAGGCATCCTTATTCTAGGTATTGGCATATTATATGTCCTCAACGCGGTCTCTAGGGCCCGCAAGCAAACTCTTGGCCTGACTTTGTGGTATAGTTTCAGGTACCCGTTCCACTGATTGATTCTGTGATGTTATGACGGGTTCTTTTGCATGGTGGAGAGTGAGTGTTTGAGACTCTAACTTCACCTTTTTATACTTTTGGGATTTCATATTACTTATGCTCTGTTTTGACCCGGCTCTGTCGCGGCACTCGTTGTATTGTTTTCAAAACTTGTGTGGCTCGCATGACAAATGGATTTCCCGCGTCGTAGACTTACCTATAATGCCTAATGCACCTAAGACCGACCTATAATGCCTATATAAAATATGCATTATCAAACTCCCCACACTTAAGTGTCGCTAGTCCTCTAGCGAACATAGAATAGAGCATAGAGATTGAGACTTCTTCATGTCTAAACAAAATTTTTTTATATATCATAACAAGTGAAAATTAAACATGAAAGAAGCAAACAAATTGTTATAACTCCAACTCCCCCTCACTTAAGCTTTTGCTTGTCCTCAAGCAATGAAAAACATAGCAATAACCAAACATCCCACTAACATATTCATCATGTATTCACCTCATCAAAAGCAACATCTCAATAGTGTGCAAACATGAACAAGGTACATAAACATCATAGCATGTATATAAATGACCAAGTAGCTCGCATGCCTATCCATCCAACCTCACAGGGATAAATGTGTTTCTCTCGCTCTCATGTGTTTAGGCTTTAAAGAACAACTCTCAACTCATACGTTATACAAAAAGCTACATAAGCATTGACATTTATATCACAAATTCTCCACCAAATACGTCAAAGCAAATAAGCAACATCAAGAGGGCTTTCGCTCAATGGAAACCTTCATAGAAGACTCCATTTGGAGGGGTTGTAATGGGGCTTTTGGTAGGAACATAAGGCATGAGAAACATTTAGGCTTGTGGTGTTAAAAATCTGGGAAAAAGGGTTAGCAAACAACCAGAGCAACACCCCAACTTCCATGCTTCGCAAACCATTCCAATGAAAAAAACTCCAATGCATAAAAATGAGCTCTCATAACATAAGTATCATCTCTCAAAATAACATAAGACTCTCAAAACACTCAAAAGATGTTAACTCTCAATATCAAACTTCCAACAAACATTTATCCAACTCTCATATGCAAGAAATAACAAGGCTCTTTTTTTTTTCTTTCTTTCTTTGTCAAATGCCCCCTTTTTTTTCTTTTTTTTTTTGGGCATTTGTTTTGTTTTTTTTTTTCGATTGCTCTCTTTTTTTCTAGCTTACTTTTGCCCCTAGGTGAATTTTATCCCCCCTGGGTCCAACCTTTTGATTCTTTTTTTTTTTTTTTTTCCAAAATGCATGAAATACAATATGAGGAAAATAAGCACATCACATTACATCTCTCTCAAAGCTTCTCAACATAAGCACAAACCATAACTTTTCTCTCTCAACTCAAAATAACATCCATAACCAACTCAAATCCTAATTCCCGGATGGGTCAGACTTATCATAGGCTAGGAAACATGAATTTTGTGGAGGTTCAAAGAAAAAGGCTAAAGGCTCAAATTGGCTTCAAGCAAAGATATGATGTAAGATAGGTATGGATAAAATGTGGCTAAAAGGTGCCTCTATCACTTAACACTTATAAGCAATGAACAATGTATATAATAGGTCTCAAAAATAGATAAACATGTCAATACTAAGAGGTAATTGCATAAGGTGAGTAAATCACACAACAAAATAAGAGGGAATATAGATGTGACCCCTATAAGGCCAAATATATCTCACTAGGACAAATATTTGTTGGATTTCAATCATGTCTAGGAACTTAAATCATACATGCTCAATTAAATCCACCGAACATGTTTCACATGAAAACCAAATTTTATAGGACAAGGCTAAACAATCCAAACATGTTATGGAATTTATATGATCATGCCAAAATACATAATAGAGGACAAACATTGCAAGATGGGTAGTTGAATAACACATATTTATGCAATGCGTGATATTTTTGGGTTTTTGACATTTTTTAATTTTTTTTCTTTTTTTGATGCAATAAAATAATGGAAAAGTAAACATGACCTAATGCACTATATGACCTAACTCACTATCCCCTCCCCCACACTTAAACTTCTCATCATCCTTAAATGAAAATCAAATAAAGACGACAAAACTTAAAATAAAATCACAAGTGAGGGAAAAAGAAACCTACTTGATCATGGTAATGGTGGTTAACATCGCCGAATAACAAAATTTGGAGCACTGAGGTGGCAGCGGGCGCCGGCTATACCTAGCTGTGAATCCGAGTTGCAAAGTCGATGTTCCGACGTCCAAACTCCTTCCAAATTG
Organism: Persicaria maculosa; assembly: GCA_963922045.1. NCBI lineage: Eukaryota > Viridiplantae > Streptophyta > Magnoliopsida > Caryophyllales > Polygonaceae > Persicaria > Persicaria maculosa. Next base: position 44,730,931 of record OY998263.1, on the reverse strand, counting down.
CTCTTTGAAGATCGAGACATGGTTTCAAAGTCTCCCTTTGAGGGTAGGGATGGTGATGGTATGAAAAGAATCGAGTTTTGATGGATGAAGGATATTGATGAATGTGGATGATAGATGGGAAAAGAAAGGCTTTTGATTGAAACTCAAGGCTTAGGTTTTGGAATTTAGATTCAAGTAGAGAAAATTAGGGTTCTTGTGTGGCTTGGAGACAAAGGCTTGAATGATCAAATTTGGGAATTGGGATATGTGATTAATTGGAAAGGGAAAGGATCATCTAGCAAAAAGAAAAAAGAAATATTAGAAATAGATAGAAATAATAAAATAAATAAAATAAAATAAAATGATAAAATCTAGTCCTAAGATAAATAAAAACTAATTCTGAGATAGATAGAATAGATAGAAGATAAATAAAACTAACCTAAAATAAAAAGAAATCTAATCCTAAAGATAGATAGAATAAAATATACTCCTAAAATAAAAAGATACACATAAATCTAACCTAAATAAAGAGAGAAAATCAAATCTACCCTAACAATAATGGAAATATTATAAAAATATAGATAGAAAATACTCCCTTCCAATGTTACCAAAATTCGAATTGTGTCACTGAGAACAGCGGCTGCGGGCGCCGTGGATGGAACGGCGGGTGCCGTGATGTACAGAATGTCATTACGTCATTCAATCAAGGAAATTTCATGGTTAACTCAAGACTCCTCCAAAAACACATATCTAAATGGAACTCTATCATTTTATTGAATTTGAAAGACTAAATACCTAACTAGGAATTGAAAAACTGAATTGCATACAAGGAAACAAATCATGGGTTGCCTCCCAAGAAGCGTCCTTGGCTATCGTCATAGACTCGACGGTTTATTTTATCCTTCCCTTAAGACTCATTCAGACATTGTTAAAGCCCTTAAAATCAAATAAAATTCATGTGCCCAACCAAAATTTAAAAGAACACTAAACATGAAAAACTTTGCAATTAAGGATACCTTTGACACTTCCCTATTTACCTTGGTTCGATCATCTCCAGAGGGAATGTAAGACCACAAACACAGTACCGTTGGCGTCTTGTAGAAGTAATGCTCCTAGGGATCTAAATATTCACCATAATCCAAAAAAGTGTTAGAAATTTCATTACCTTGCTCAATAGTCACAGAAATCGGCTCTAGAATTGGTTATGTGATTGTAGTGATCGAGATGAGCTCGGAAGGTATGATAGATGATGGAGACGAAGGCACAATGGGTGATGGGGAGGAAAACATAATGGATGGTGAAGGAGAGGGCATAAAAGATAATGGAGAAGAAGGCATAATAGATGAAACCTCATGCGTCGACTCATGAGACTCCGTTTCAAGAAGCGCGCGCTAGATCCTCTTCCTCATTGCAATCATCGTTAGCAAATAGATGCGTCTCCCACGACTCCTTCAATCTTTTGCACTGTTCCTCCCATTCTTACTTAGTTATCCTTTCATATGGTAGAGGTTCTGTGGGGGCGGCGGGCGCCGTGGATGGGGCGACGGGGGCTATCATGTGCAGTGCGTCCTCCTCCTTGTTTTACTCGGCTACTTCCTTGCGTTCTTCCTCCAATGCTTCGTCAGACAGGTCATGGAAAAGATCCCACATTTTCGACAATCCAGGGTTGCATAGACCATCGTCACCCATGTCATCGATAAGTTCTCGCATTTCAGGACTTACCCCTTCATAAATGCAAAGAACCATATCTCGCTCACTATCATCGATGCCTTGTGATTTACGCTCGCTCACTAATTCTTGCACTCTTTTGAAGTAATGGTGAAAATATTCTCCCTAGTTTTGATATAGCCTCAATATTTTTTTTAAATTTTTTCGAAAGAAATAAAACAAAATAAAGAGATATAATCACAAAACAAAAGAAACAAAAATCAATAAACACACAAAATAAAGAAATAAACTTGATTCCCCGTTAACGGCGCCACTTTTGACGGAATGAAAACGTCGTTAGATTTCACCTCACCAAAGAAATAACCCAAACTAGTAATAAACTAAACTAGCAACCTAGTATAGTGAATAAGTAAGGGGTCGAACCCATAGAGAAATAAGTACTTCAATGCAATGTGTATTTACCAATTACGACACTAACGATAGAATAGGAAAACGAATGAAGAAAGACAATGCAAATAAACTATGACAATGATATGAATATGAACAACGATAAGATAAAAGATAAGAGTGTGGTTTGCCTACAATTCACAACATTGGTTGATTTACTTGATCCTTGAGTTGATATCAATATTATTCCTAAGCCTATGTCGACTTGACTAAAGTTGAAGGATCCGCAGGGACACAATCACCTTATTCAATATCACTAAAGAATAGCATTAAGAACTCAAGTGCTTAGACCAATTAGCATATCGATTCAATGCAATTAAGACACAATTGGAACACTAGTACAAAATGATAGATTAATAGCGGAAAATTAAAAGCGCTTGTTTTAAACCGCTATTAATTTGTGGGAAGGATAGCGCTTTTTATAGATAAATGCTGAGAATGTATTTAAGTTTATTTTTAAAAAAAATTATTTTTAGAAGCATAGCGGTTATATATAAAAAGTGTTGTTAAGTTAAATTTCTATTAGCGTTTTTATTAAAAAGCGCTGTTAAATTAAACCTCTCTTAGCGTTTTTGTTAAAAAGCGCTATCTAATAAGTGATTGAAAAACCCGCGCAAACATGATCGAATTTCTTTCCCTCTATCTCGTAAAAAATTTACAAGGAAATTAAGTCGAATAAAAGAAAAATCATGTAAATAACTTTGTTTTAGGAAAAAAATAGTTCCTGATTTCCAAAATATTATCGATACAATTCCAAATCCCTAACTTCCGATCGATCGTCTCCCTGATTTCCAAAAGCCCTAACTTCCGAACGTCTCCCTGCAACTAAGCCGTCGCCCAGCAGTGCATTGCTGACTTCCGACCGCCATCATCGTCGACCAGCCCTACTTCCGACCGCCCTCACCGTCGACAATCACCTACCAAGCACAATCAGTCCTCGGCGCCGCTTCGGCCACCAACAGCACGCCCTACTTCTGACCGCCATTGTTGTTGATAGGTGTGATTTTCGACCGCCCTCACCGTCGACAAGCACCTACCAAGCACAATCAATCCTCGGCGCCGCTTCGGCCACCAACAGCGCACCCTACTTCCGACCGCCATTGTTGTTGATAGGTGTGATTTCCTCTCTGTTTTGATTGAGTTCTTGTCTTCTTCTAGTCTGATTTGCTATATGCGATTTCTGATTTCCTGTTATTGCTTCTTCTCATATGCGATCTGATTGTCTAGGCTGCCCTTCGATTTCTGATTTTGATTTATGGGCTGCGTTTTTTAGATTTATTTCTGGGCTGCGTTTTGCGATTTTTGATCTGATTGCGATTTCTGGTGCGTCAGAAACTGGTACTGCTGCGATTGGTGCGGTATGGTTTTGTCTGATCAGATTTCGTTTGATCTCTAAACTAGTACTGTGTTTTTAGGGCTGTTCGAATGCATTTTGGAAGTCAAAGCCAATGGCCGTTCCAGTGTCTATGACTCTAATTCATCTGCCTCTGCCTTAGTCCAGGCATCGAGTGCTCAGCAGTAGTGTAACTTCTAGATTACCTTTTAGATTATCTAATGGAAGAAAAATTATATAATGGAAATAACATATGGTATTTCCATTAGATCATTCATATGCCTCTGCCTTAGATTTATATTTCCTCAAACATTTCTTTTTGTGAGTAGCTAGACTCTCTTCATTTATATTTCCATTAGATAATTCATCTTCCTTTGCCTTAGATTTATATTTCCTCAAACATTTCTTTTTGTGAGTAGCTAGACTCTCTTCATTTTGATTATGGTGACTTCTTACATTTATATTTCCTCACACCTTTCTTTTTGTGAGTAGCTAGACTCTCTTCGTTTTTGGGATTAATATTTATTTTTGAGGAGACTTGCTATAGACTTTGTGTAAAAAAAAAAACAGATTCTAAAAAAACAGATTCTAAAATCAGAACTGAATTTCATCCACCGCCACTTCTTTAGAACTGAACTGAATTTTTAAAATGTAAAAAAAAAAAACAGATTCTAAAATCTGTAATAGACTGAACTGAATTTCTAAAATGTAAAAAAAAATCAGATTCTAAAATCTAAATTACATAACAGCCTAGAACTGATTTCTTTTTTGCAAAATCTAAATTACATAACAGCCTAGAACTAAATTACAGAACAGCCTAAAATCAGATTCTAAAATCTGAATTTCAGAACAGCCTAAAATCAGATTCTAAAATCTGAATTACAGAACAGCCTAAAATCAGATTCTAAATTGTAACACTCTTCTAAAATCTGAATTACAGAACAGCCTAAAATCTGAATTATAGAACATAACTCAATTTTTGTAAAAACAGAACTCAATTTCTAAAAACAAAAACAGAACTCAATTTTTGATGCAAATGACCTAAAATGTAGATTCTGAATTGTAAAATAAAGTACAAAATTGAATTTCTAAAATAACAGAACTCAATCAGATTCTTAAATAAACAGAACTGAATTTCTAAAAAAAAAAACAGAACTCAGCAGATTCTAAAAAAAACAGTAGACAAATTCTTAAGTAAATAGAACTGATATATGCACTTTGATCTGAATTTAAGTTGTAGCCTGTAGTGTAGTATAGACTATAGACAGTAGACATTAAAATTTAAAAGTTAAAACATTAAAAAAACAATTTATAAGTTTCATAAATTAATAAGATTATAATCCTTCATATCTATAAAAAAAATAAAAATAAAAATAAAAAATAAAAAATCCTTTCATATCCTTGCATTAGTTATATGTGGTAGATAGAGTATAGTAATCAATATTATAGGACCACAAATGAGTGTATCGTTGCTTTGATGAAAGTGTTTTGGGTATGAATAGAATAATAGTTGATGGTATTCACAATAAATTTCCATATCACTAAAATTAATTGTTTTTAGGACATCTCTTATGGATCGAAAATGGATGTCTGCTAATCGTTTGACCAAAGAGTATGAGAAAGGAGTTGACGAGTTCATTACGTTTGCAGCTCGTAATGCTAAAAATCATAGCAAAATTTTTTGTCCTTGCACAAAATGCTTCAATACCAATCAAAAGAGTATTAAAGATGTGAAAGGTGATTTGTTTGAAAATAGAATTGATCAAACATACACTTGTTGGGCATTTCATGGTGAAGAAGAGCACATATCTAGTAGTGGTGATGGAATGTCTAATGCACATGACTATGAAACTGATCAACTTGAAGAAATGGCCCAAGCCGTCGCACTAGACTTCCATGATAGGAGTGATATGTTTGAAAATATACTAAGTGATGCTCAAGAACCTCTTTATCCATCATGTACCAAGTTCACCAAATTGTCAACTATATTGAAGTTGTACAACTTGAAAGCAGCCCATGGGTGGTCTGACAAGAGTTTCACAGCCTTGCTTCAACTTTTGAAAGAAATGTTGCCGGATGATAATGTTCTCCCTGATTCTACGTATAGGGCCAAGAGAAGTCTTTGCTCATTAGGTATGGAATATGAGAGAATTCATGCTTGTCCTAATGATTGCATATTATATCGAACCACTGTTGCCGGATGATAATGTTCTCCCTGATTCTACGTATAGGGCCAAGAGAAGTCTTTGCTCATTAGGTATGGAATATGAGAGAATTCATGCTTGTCCTAATGATTGCATATTATATCGAAAGGAATTTGATGCACTTGACCATTGTCCAAATCCTAATTGTCTTCTACAACGGTATAAGAGAAAGCGTGTTCCTGCGAAGGTGGTATGGTATTTTCCTATCATACCTCGATTTAGACGTCTATTTGGGAGTGTAGAAGAAGCGAAGCTTTTAAGATGGCATAAAGAAGAGAGCAACCCAGATGGTAAATTAAGGCATCCGTCAGATTCTCCGCAGTGGATTCATATTGACAATCGATTCCCCGAATTTGGTTCCGATTCAAGAAACTTGCGTCTTGCATTGTCAACCGATGGAATGAATCCACATTCTAATCAATCAACCAGTCATAGTACTTGGCCTGTTTTGCTTGTAATTTATAACCTTCCTCCATGGTTATGCATGAAGCGAAAGTATATGATGCTATCTTTGTTGATCTCAGGACCGAAACAGCCAGGAAATGACATTGATGTTTATTTGGCACCTCTAATAGATGATCTCCTTCTTATGTGGAAAAGCGGGGTAGATGTTCTAGATGCATATGGTGGAGAAACTTTTTCTTTAAGGGCGATGTTGTTTTGCACGATAAATGATTTTCCAGCATATGGAAATTTATCTGGGTATACTACTAAGGGTTATCATGCATGCCCAATTTGTGAGGATGACACTAATTCTGAATGGTTATTTCATAGTGGCAAGGCAGTTTATCTTGGTCATCGTCGGTTTTTGCCCACAAACCATCGGTATCGTAAGTTGAGAAAGGCCTTCAACGGTAAATCAGAGACACGAAGTGCTCCAATACCTTTAACTGGTCAACAAATTCTAGCTAAGGTAAGGGAGTTTAACTTGGTACTTGGGAAAAAAGGTGATAAACCTCCTACAACAGGTTGGAAGAAGCGGTCAATCTTTTTCAGTCTTCCGTATTGGGAGCACTTATATGTCAGACACTGCTTAGATGTAATGCATATTGAGAAAAATGTTTGTGATAGTCTGCTGGGAACCTTACTTAATGTTCCAGGAAAGACCAAAGATGGCCTCAAAGCTAGGAAGGACATGGTTCGTATGAAAATTAGACCAGAGTTGGCGGCTGTAGAGAAAGGGAAACGTACCTATCTTCCACCAGCGTGTTATACTCTCTCCAAAAAGGAAAAGAAGCAGTTTTGTGAATTCTTTAGTGGAGTTAAGGTTCCTTCTGGATTTTCTGCAAATGTTCAAAGTCTTGTCAATTTAAAAGAGTCAAAGCTTCAGGGAATGAAATCTCATGATTGCCACATTGTGATGCAAGAATTTTTGCCGATTGCTATGCGTGGCATTCTACCAAATCATGTTCGTACGACAATTACTAGACTTTGTATCTTTTTCAAAAAAATTTGCAGTAAGGTCATTGATCCCGATGAATTGGCGTCTTTGCAAATGGGCATTTGTCTTACTCTGTGTCAGCTAGAAATGTATTTTCCTCCATCCTTTTTTGTAATTATGGTTCACTTAATGGTCCATCTTGTAAGAGAGATCAAATTGTGTGGACCCGTTTACTTGAGATGGATGTATCCATTTGAGAGATACATGAAAGTACTTAAAGGCTACGTAAAGAATAGATTTCGGCCAGAAGGTTGTATAGTTGAAGGATATATTGTTGAAGAAGCCGTAGAGTTCTGTACGGGGTATTTATCACACACTGCAGCTATAGGCCTTCCTAAGGTGAATGAAGATTTAACAGAAGGACGGGGTACAGCTGGTTTTTGCATTGAAGGAATAAGCGCAGAAGTTGTCAATCAAGCACATTTATATGTCCTCCAGAACAACGATGAAGTCGAGCCATATGTACAAGAGCATAAGTCATTTTTACGAAGGACAAATCCTACTCGTAAGAATGACACATGGATTCAAAATGAACACAATCGTTCATTTGTTCAGTGGTTCAAGACGCGAATACTAGAACAATGTACAGATTCTCCCGATTTGGTGTCAGATACGCTGAATTGGTTGTCAAGAGGGCCCTTGTTTGATGCAGCATCTTTCACGTCATATGAGATTAATGGTTATACTTTTGCAACCAAATTGCATGATGATAACAGCACCACACAGAATAGTGGTGTCATGGTGGTTGCTCAATCAATGCATATAGCGAGTGCCAAAGACAAAAACCCGATTCATGCAGATTTGGCATACTATGGATTTATTGAGAAAATATGGGAGCTAAACTATATTGACTTCACGGTGCCTATTTTTTGTTGTAAGTGGGTTGATGTTACCCATGGTGTGCGCGTTGATGAGTTAGGCTTCACTCTAGTTGATATGAACAGGTTGGGTTATACAACTGAACCCTTCATTTTGGCATCTCAAGCGAAGCAAGTGTTTTTTGTTCCCGACCCTTCCGATTCTAAATGGTCAATTGTTGTATCCACTAAAGAGGGATACCAATCTGACTACACAGATAGAGACAGTGAATTGATTCGAACTTCAGTAACCATGCCTTCCTTGGATACCAACGTTAATGAAGATGAGATATACATACGACCAGACCATACAGAAGGGATAGAGATATTGAACGATAATTCACTACCAAAAGGTAGAAAAAGTTCTAAAAGAAAGAGACAAAATTAAGGTAATAATTAACAAGATCTATCCTTTCCTTACAAGATCTTCATGCATATGGTTTTTTATTGTCTTAATTAGTATATATTCCTCACATGCAACATCTTGTTTATCTTTGTCTGGGGTTTGTTATTTTGTGAATGTTATACGTTCTGGCTTTTCTTGCCAAATAGCAGTTATTGCCTGCACCTTCTACTCTGCACAGGCTTACATGTCAAGGTTTTATATTATTATGTTTAATTGATTCAATGTCCCTCCGACAAATTAAAATAAAATTGATTGAATGTTCGTTATTGATAGAATATTACCCATTATAAAATGCAAGCCCATTATCGATCTTGCATTTGCTAAGCCCACTACAGATTCCACATATAAGATTCTAGAAGCTATGCTTAGATGATGACAAATGGCTCCACATGGACTTTAAGCTTTATTAAATATCTTTAGAATATTAATTTGGCCAAGTATGATTCAATGACTTTGTTGGTGGGCTGAGTTAGTGTCTGTGCTATTACTCTTTAAAGTTTTGTTTCTTCTAATTTTTAAGGCTCAACGTACAGTAGCTTAAGTCTGTTTTATTTCTCTTGAAATTAATTGAAGTTCACTTTTTCCTTGAAGGAAAATGGTTGGGTCTCCTCGTGATACAGGAGGCAAAGATACGGATAATGAATCCGTAGATGATGACAATTCTGAAGATCCTATTGTCTCACCAAGTGGTGATTGTCCTACAAAGTCACGTGTTAGAGGAGCTCGTCTTGTATCTAGAGTCAGAAAGTTGAGCTGCGATGGAGAAAAAAAAATCAGCGTGAAGTGTAATGCAAAGGGAAAAGAAACTTGTAGAAATTCATCTCTTATGGAGAGTTATCTTGGTTATCTAGCTCGCCGATTTGTTTCCATTGCATACGAAAGGTGGCCGGCTGTCCCCATGCAGATAAAGAATGATATTTATAATACCATTCAGGTGATTACCGCTCTTAATTTTTCTAATTAACTTTTAATCTTAACAAATAATTTGGATGATTGTAACTAGCATTTATATATGGATTTGTTTTTTTTTTTTCAGAAATACTTTGACATTCCAGAAAGAATGACTCGAAAATTGATTCTTAAAAGTGCCGGTAACAAGTGGAGAAATTTTAAAACCTTCCTAGGAAAGTTGATATATGACAAGAAAGAAAATCAAATCCGTGCAGAGCCTCCCGAAGAGTATCAATATATCGATTTGGATGCATGGAAGGAATTTGTACAAAAACGAGTTACTAAGGAATTTCAGGTGATGTCGATATTAATACTAATATTTTGCATTTACTAAGATAAAATTTTAATAGATTGTCTATTGTTTAGGATAAAAGTCGTGCTAATACAGAGCGTGCAAAGCAAAACAAGTACCCGTATAGGTATGCAAGCATGGGGTATGCACGACTGGAATTTGAATTGGTAATGAACTTAACAAATTTAACGTGAAAAATATTTTCAGCAATCTATATCTACTTTTTTTTCCAGAAAATCTTAATGCTTTTTTTTATTTGGTTTTAGCTCACGCAACAACAACTAGATCCTGACACATCTGCGGTTGATAGACATGAATTATGGAAAGTCGCAAGAAGGGATTCAAATGGAGAATATTGTGATGCAGAAATGGCTAGGATGGCAAGAAAAATTATAAGTACATAATTTGCATTCATGCATACTTCCACGTTATATAATAGAGTATATCTTAAAAAAATTGTTCTAAATGTATTTTTGCGGTAGGATTTATGTGTAGAACAAGAATCTCAAGGCATTATCAAACTTCATAGAGGACAAGATATTTTATCAGTTGCATTTGAGAAGGATGATCATCCTGGTCGGATCAGGGGGGCAGGATTTGGAGTAACTAAGAAGGGTTACTTTGATGTAACAAAGCCTAGATCCGCAACTTCTCAACAAGAAGTAACCTTACTCAGGGATGAAGTGGCAGAGCTGAGAAAAATAGTTTCAGAGTTACAGAAGGCTGCTGTAACCGAAGCTCAGAAGGCTATTGTAACCGAAGCTCAGAAGGCTGCTGTAATAGAAGCTCAGAAAGCTGCTGTAACAGAACCTCATTCACGAAAAACAGCTGATGTAACAGTAGCTAATTCGTCAAAAAAGGATGCTGTCACCAAAGCTAATGTAACCGAAGCTCAGAAGGCTGCTGTAACCGAAGCTCAGAAGGCTGCTGTAACCGAAGCTGAGAAGGCTGCTGTAACAGAGCATCATTCACGAAAAATAGCTGCTGTAACAGTAGCTAATTCGTCAAAAAAGGTTGTTGTCACCAAAGCTACTGTAACCAAAGCTCATTTGCAACCAAAGGCTCCTGAAAATGAAGCTTATTTGCAACCAAAGGCTGTTGCAATAGAAGCTCATTCGCCAGAACAACAATTGTCAAACTCTCCAAATGTAGATGTTAGTCTCTCGATAGGAAATTCTCCTTCACCCGTTGAACCAAGGGTACGTATGACTTTTATATAACTATTATTACCATGCATCATGTCTTTAATATGTTATATATATTTATATTATAAGTCCGAATTCATGTCATGTTTGTTACTCGTTATAGGAGGAGATTAGAAGCTGCAGATTATTTAGCCCAACTCTATCAAATGAAGTGGCTAAGGGACGTGCATTTATCCCTCTTGGTGGTTGCATTACAGTGCTTCATGGGAAAAAATTGGACTCTGGTGTGTTAAAGGTTACAATACACACAATTGTTGACGAGAATGGGCAATTGCCGTTACCAACCGAAGAAGTTCCATGTTTGTCAGAAGAATTGGGAGGTTTCATCGGATGGCCAAAGGATTTAGTTATCCTTGAACCGGTAAAGTTAATATTATATTATGCAAGCATGCATTATTTTTTTTATATTACTATTTCTATATTCAATTTACTGAATTAAAGTACTCTGCAATATAGAAGTCTGTCCAAAGGTCAAAAGGCAGTAGTACCTCTATGCCTAAGACGTTGCCGTTGCAAGTTGACAAGAACAACCATAATAAACGTCAAAAGTCTACTGCACTTGCTAGATGTATGAAGTTAGCATCCACGGGAAATGACTTTCTAATTGAGATCAATATGGAAAAAGATATTGTGCATCATACACATAAAATCCCAATCGATAAAGAGGATCTCAACTTGTGGTTAGCATGTGGAGAGATTGAGGCCATCCATGTTAGCTTCTATATAAAGTAAGTATAAATGTATAGAATATGTACGTGATAGTAAGCATACGCTTTTTTATCCTTAATTCAAATAAATATTTTTTTTGTCAATTGTATAATGCTAGGTTGCTATTCGAGAAGTACAAGCCAAACCTACACTCTTTTCTTTGCCCAACACGTTTGGCTTATAGGTTTACACCTAAGGAAGGATGTGTAGATCCACGACCAAGATATATGGCCACTTCTATGTGTCAGGCACAACTCACTCAGCGTCTTTGGCTTGCCCCATACAATGGAGGGTAGGTAAATTAAATTAGTTATGTGTAGGATACATGCTTTTATATATGTCATTGATGGAATTTTATTTTATTTTGTAGGAGACATTGGATGCTAGCCATGATAAATCCAAGATTGAGTGTAATATATTGGCTAGATCCATTACAAGAGGAAATTCGAGATGATTTTAAGAATTTATGTGAAGCGTAAGTATTTACTTTCACTTAATTATGCCATCATTTGATTATCTATATATTGGTTCTAGCTACTACCTTTAATCTTATTTATAACCCTTGAAATCTCATATGCAGTGCATTGCGTGATTTTCATAAAATTGGGAAAACAGAACGACCACCAAAACCTTGCTGGAAAAAAATCAAGGTTAGCATTATATAATTTCTTGTATTTTACTGTATAATTTCTTATCGTGAAATAGTGGATCAGTTTAGCGTAATAGGAAGAAGGTCTACTTCGTTGTATTTTACCGTATAAGTTTGCGAATCTACGATTATAATTATTAATCATATAAACCTAGTATAATAATGTAAAAAAATGATTTTTAATCTTTATCATATTTCTGTTTATAATAAATATTATTATTTCTTGTAAAAATATCTGAAATTTTCAAATTTTATTATGTTTAATGGAATATTTATTTAGCATATCTTGTAACATCTTATAAAATAAGGTAATCAATGCCTACTGCCTAGGCATAGTAGTTTAGATGGAAAATATTTTCACATTGACTTTAGTGTTATATACGGAGTATAAAGTTTGTAGATTGTGTCCCGTCCCTTATGTATTAATATAAATTGCGTTCATGGATTTATTTTCGTTGTATGTATATAATTATGAAAGGATATCTAACACGATGATCAACTTTTTTTTTTTTTCTAACTAGTGTCCTCTTCAACCAAATGATGAGCAATGTGGGTTTTATATATGTCGGTACATGCGAGACATCATTCAACAAGTTGCCGACTTTATCCCCAAAGCGGTATGTCTAAATGTTTAGTACTCTTCTATATATATATATATATATAAAATATTAAATGCATGAATAAACTAACTGATTTTGGTTTAACAAACTCTTCTGTAGTACTTTCCAGGTTCAGGTTCCTCATTTACACAAGATCTAATCAATGAAGTAAAGGAAGAATGGGTTGAGTTTCTGGAACCGTTTCTTAGACTGAATGTGGATATTTAGGTGTGATTCGACTACCAATAGCAGGAAACGACTCGTGTGTATGGTAGATGGGAATCATTTTGACTATCTAGAAATTATTTTGATTATCCTGGAAATACTTTTTCGTACCTAAATAGATTAGACATTTCATTTTCATTTTATATGATGCAGGAATTAAATATTTTAGACATTGTTATGATAATTCAAGTATTTGGTATTCTCTGTGTATGAAAATGGTATTTTTGGGTTCATATGTACATTTGAATAGCTGGAAATCTGGAATGGTCAATTGTTCTTATTATTAACAGGGATGTATTATTGGATTAATATATTAATTATCTACGAAAAAAAATATATAGATAGACAGCGGTTATTAGTATAACCGCTGTGATTTCAATTAAAAAAAAATTAGACAGCGGTTATTATGTCAAAAGCGCTGTCTTCTTTTAAAATTAAAAAAAAAAAAAAAAAAGAGGCAAGATAGCGGTTTTTACAAATAACCACTGTCCGTGTCCTTTTAACAGCGTTTTTTAATTTCCGCTCTTACAAGTACTAACAGCGCTTTAGTTAACATCACTCCAATAAGCGCTGTCCTTCCCTATAAAAAAACCGCTCTTAATTAGTAGATTTGTACTAGTGGAACAACCCTAATCGGCATAATCAACATCTAACGATATAGATCAATTGTTATCATCCACTACAAAGACAAAGAAATATCACTACTTCAATACATTCGTTTGCTATCAAAAACACAACAACGGATTCATAGCAAAGATGCAAATCCTAACTAAATGGCCAGTCATGGAAAGGAACACAAATGTAACATGAAGAACAAGATGATAAATAAACTCATGAATAATATAGAAATCAAGTCGCACAATCAATCAACCAAGTCTTGAATCATAGAAAAACCACAAGAATTCTAGGCAAGCATAACGAACCTTGAATCCCTAAACTTAAATCCTCTCATCTCTCTCAATTGAATATGAAACTAAGTCTATGAATTATATCTATGAAAGCTGCTGAAATATGTCTAATATAGGCCTCCTTCCGTCGGCCAAAAACCCTAGGAACGATAGATAAGAGTTACTATAAAGATAGACTTGGGCCGCGTATCACAAATCCGGATCTGACGAGGATGGCGGGTGCCGTGGATTTGGCGTCGGGCGTCACTCTTACGGTGCTGACAGCTTCGGCAGACTGAACTTGTAGCGCACTTTCTGAAGTTATCCTTTGTTCGATTGACGCATATGAATATGCGTTGGAAAGCTCTTTCCAAGCACTACGATTCTTATGCAGACTTCAGAAGCTAATTCCAACTTTTCAAAACCTTAAAGATGGGATTTCTCCATATTATCCATTTTCGCTCTTGTTCCTTAGCTCTTATTTATTCATTTGCTCCATTCTTTCTCCATCTTTCGAGGCCGGATCTTATAACCTACAAATAAACACTAGAAACCGTAGATTCCGCACTTAGAATACCAAATGACCAAGAATATGAATAAGTGTATTAAACATGCAATATAAATACCTAATGCACCTAAGACCTACCTATAATGCCTATATAAAATATGCATTATCATTGACACACAAGAAAACTGATGGCAAAGAGAAGGAAACACTAAAAAAAAATACCTGAAATGCAAGGCAATACCCATACAGTTCATAAGAACCCCTAACACCATTACGATCTGTAACAGATGACTTCTTCAATGAGTTAAACAAACGCATGTATGACTCTCTCCCCTAAGGATATACTTCAAATTCCTTCTCATTGCACGCAAGAGATAAGAATTTTGCACTTACAACCTCTGACCTCCTATGCACTATTAACCTCTCAATGAGCAGCAACTTCGCCATAATCAACTTCTTCTGAGAGTTCTTTTTCTCAGATTTGAAACGGGCAACTAACTCATCATGAGTGCATTTCTTCTTCCCAAAGAAATCAGATATAGACACTTGCTCAGTGAGATCACAAACACGGTCTTCACAAGGGAGGCTAGTAATCACATGGAACTTCACCAAGGAAAAGCGCGCGTGCAACAAATTCATCAATTTTAAACCACATCTGCTCTTTTTTTTGTCTTCACTTGACGCAACATCATTTCATGCATAAGCTAAAAATTCTTAACCATTTTGGTGCCCTGCGTCAACACCCATCCCGCGCAACTTTTGCACAGAATCTCGTAATGAGCAAGACACAAATGCTTCTTTATGAGATTGCAGACATCAAGATATGAATAGATGTTCGATCTACAATGAAACTGCTCACTAACAGGAATGCAGTAATCCAACCCCTGCTCATTCACAAACAAGTATCCAACAAACCAAGATGACATTGCTAAAAAAAACAAATCGATCTTTCTCATCAACAAAACAATTTAAAATAGAAAACAAAAAAACTCACATCAAATTTACTTCTGTAGATGGCCGAATCACCAGATGCCCATGCTATTAAGAACAAAGGAAAGAAGAATGTAAAAACACAATAACAGAATCAATGCTAAACCAAACAATCATAAACAAAAACAATAAAATATCACCAACACATACTAAAACAACATAAATATCACATAGACAATCCAATGAAGAAAAGAAAGAGAAAAAGAGTCATGGCAATGGAATGGAGAGAGTGTTTGAATGTATGTTCGTCGATGAAAGAGAGGGTTTTGCGGGTAAGATCGACACAAAAAATACATTGATCGACCGATTTCGGAAGCGTCTAAGGAGTCCAACTTCTCCCAATTATTTCCCCAAGAATCATCTCTAGCAGATGTATTCCAAGATGATACATTGCCTTCCTTTAGTGCAGTCCACTTCCCGCTTGGAATAATAGAAATAATAAAAAAAAATACAAAACCATAAATAATAGTAACTATTCAAAATAAATACATGAACATAAATAATAAAGAAATAAGTAGACAAATAACAAAATAAGTACATAAAATCTCTCTTCGCAATTCAAATTTCATGGGCGCTAGCCTTATCATTATAAATTATAAGCTCGTCGTTGTGGGTGACATTTTTTAGATGATTTGATGCCATGTTTTTGAAGTAAGAGATGCAATTTAGGCTATGCATTTGTGAATCTCACCACCGCACGAGCCGCTTTCAAGTCTTACAAGGGTTGGGGTGGGATAAGATGGGTAAATTTCTACGAATGCACCAAGATTTGTGCCATTACCATGTCGTTTGGATCAGAATGTGACAAGTACATCTAACCAATATAGTCTGAAAATTGAAAATAATAATTCTTAAATAATATAACCGATAAGAATAGATCGATCGGCGACATATGCAAGTATATAACCATACACAATCAGTGTGTTCATTTATTCTCATCACAATATCAGAGAAATCGCATGTGCTTTATGTTATGAAATACTTATGCATATAGAAGTTGTCCACATTGAGTATACGCATTCTAGATGCGCAAATGTATCCTAATACTCTTTAGGCGCACCCTTGATGCATCCTCTCTAGGTAGTGATTTTTCTTACACATAACTATTTCCAAACGTAAAGAACATGTGATTTCTCTTAAATTCTAAAGAGAATAAAAAAACACACTGAATAGATATGAATATTGATTTAGATATATCTTCGCTTGATATATTATTCCCTGCTATATTTTTTGTAAGGGGTTTTGAATAGGCGAATCCTGATTGCTTCTACATCGTTTCATATTTACGCCCTGACCACGCCATTTCTGAGGTAAGTCGCCCCTACTGATTCCACGTATTCATTTTGTTCTTGGGCAGAATAAGAATTGGGATGAGAGCGAAGAGAATCTTGAGAGTATAGGAGCAGGGAAGGATATGCGATTGCTCAACACTAAACACAAATTACAAAGTAAAGGAACGTGGGGGAAAAAACAAAATAACGCACGTACATGTACTGATTAGGGATAATGTGGATCATAGGAATGGTGTGAAGATCAAGACCAGTTGTGCTGACACTAGCAGTGGCAGGAACAGCTTGCGAGTTGGTCTTCTTGAACATAACAAGGGATGGGTCAATGGAGTGATGGAGGTGATTGTCATATCTGGTGGTGGTGCTGCTACTGGGTTTGTAGCTACTGATGGCGTTAATTGGGGTATTGAGGTGATGGCGGTGTGGGGAGGAGATGAGACAGCAGCAGCAGCAGCAGTAGGAGGAAGAGGAGGAGGAGTAGTAGTAGTAAGGGGGAGGAGTCAAGCTGCATGGCCGGAGGAAGATATGGGATGGACGAGGCGATGGTGGCGGAGAGAGGATGAGGAAGAAATAAGGCCAGGATTAAGGGACGTCGGGGTTGAGATGTTTCTCACCGCCCCTCCTCCGGCTGCTCCTACTAGCCATAGCCAACCATATTAATTACGGAGTATAGTGGTGGTGTTGATCGAGGGGCCCACACGCCACCTATTCCAAAACGGCGTCGGATTAATAGCTTTAAGACAGAGTCAATGAACCTTGCATGCGCATAGCCAATTTAGAATACATTTACACATACTTATCAAACATTGAATGCCTCCCTTTTAGGCCTTTCGGGTTAGCTAGTAACCTCACCAATAATATATATATTAAGTTACAAACATAATTTGCATGAATATGCGTGAGCAAAACATTGTTTAATTGTCAATGACACTTTCTAAAATGATTATTAAAAAAAAAGATGGATCAAGTGGAAAGTTTCTGCAGTTCTTCTATGCTAGTTTTCCTCACAATTAGAAGCTCTTGGGTCTTGCATTGCAAAAAGAAGTCCTGAGATACTTGACGGAACAAATGCTTGTGAACTTGGTCTCGCGAGTTCGTAATAAGGCACCCAAGACATTTGGTTTGACATGTTCAATTCATATATACCCATCTGTCAAAATAGCAAAGAATATAAGCAAATAACCAAGCATAAAAAAAAAATTGTAGTGTTATGCATCATTCTCATAGTCACCATCTCAATTTTAGATTTGAAAGTTTGTTTTGATTTCTCTAAATCCTCAATGCTTCTTATGTCTACTGTCTAGGGGTGAATGTTAGTCGACTTTAACGTACTAAACAAAATATTTAACAATTTTCTACTAACATATTGTCCATGCTTCTTATTGATCTTTGAAATATTTGGTTATCATGGTGAAATATTCTTTTCTTGAGATGATCGATACTTTAAATTTGACAAAGAAGAGTAAACAACCACTTCCAGACATCTCCTAACATCCGTTCTAATTGAAGGCAAAGAAAAGAAACTTTATAGTTTTTTGCTTAAGAAAATTAAGTTCGGGTCTTCTATGATACTTTATCTATTATACATCATGTTACACCTTTTAAATTGGTCTAAATTATAAACCGATTTGATAAAGATACCTTAAGTTTAAATGTATAAACCCTATATAGATAAAGAATAAAAAATGATATTTAGTGGGTGTTTTTTATAATGTCTTAGATCCTTAATTAAAAAAAGGTACTCTATGTTTAAGTGTATAAACCCTAAGAGGCGAAAACATTAAAAAAAAATGATATAGTTCCTTAATCTTATTGTATTTGATACTGAACACTTAATTTCATTGTCATATTTTTTTTCCCATGGCTAGCCTATGAAATGAACTGAATAATATTAATGGTGTTATAAGCTAGGTTAAGACCATAGTTCAACGAAACTATATCACCTTCAAATGACTATGTTGTTATTTCACTTTCTTCACGGTTGTGTTGTATTTCATGACACCCATGTGAAATAATTTGCAAATTGTTTTGAAGGTGTGACTTCCATTCATGACACCCATCTTAAAAAATCACTTACAAAAAATATAATAATTAATAAGAGATAGAAAGATTTTTTAAAGTTAAAAAGATGTGATTTTACTATAGATTTTAAATAAAAAATTACAATTCAATTTTGTAAGATTTTTTTTCCAAATGTGTTATAATAAGTATGAAGAAGCTAAATATATATTTTTTAATTTTTTTAATATTAATTTAATGGTAAAATAATTTCGTGGAACGGGGTTTTGGGACGGGGTTGTGGAGCAGAAGATTTGCCCCGAATCTCAAGATAGCTCGATTATATATGACAATAGAAGATAAAACAAACCTGCAAGTAGGGAGTGAATCCACTGCAAAATTAATATCAAACATAGGTACGATGATCACATCTTCAGAGACAAAAGCACGGTAAGAAAAAATGAATGGAGGACTTTTAGAGGAGTCTAAAGCTCCGGGAAGTAGATCTCTATTTCAAGCATTAACCATCCATTCATCCCCGTTCTCAATTACATCAGCAAATAGCTTCTGCACATCAGAAACAATAGAGAGCTTCTACATATCCTTGTCATCCCCCTTGCTCTAAACCAAAATATTTCAAAAAGAGTCTAATCCCTCACCACCTTAATTAATCCAACCTACCCATTACATCTTTAACTTTCCAAAAAGGATAACATTAAAATTAAAACATCCAGAAGGGCCCAACCAAAAAACTACAGTACCTAAAATGAACCCACCCCCGTTAGCATGGGCATCATTTCCTTCTACTTTCATGTTTCTTAACAGCTTCGTCGACCAGGGATGCTATGCCTTCCTCTTTCAGCATCCCTCAGAATCCTCACCTTCATACAACTCACGTGGGTCATTGTCCTCATCATAGTTTTGCAATGCTAAAATATTCGCACTCCGAGCCAACCTAGCAGCCCTCCTGCATTGCTTTTCATTTTTCGCCGAGGATTTTCGCAGCACCTTCTTAGCACTTCCTACGATCAAAGGTGTTGTATGGATGGAGAGGAAAGCAAGGCTTTAGCAGGTCATGATCGCTCATCAGATTGCTCGGAGCCTTTCTTCATTGGTGTGGACCGATGCCCTCCAACTGTCATAGATTGATGTTGTACTCCATTTTGTGTTTGCATCTCAGCTGCTCCCATTCCCTTGCTCTCTTCCCTGCCTTCTGTCATAGATGCCTTCACATCTCTCTTGATTCCATTCGGTTGTGTTACAATCGAGCTCGACTTGCCCCTCCCACTTACATTGCCCCGCTTTGAAGCTGTCACACCTTTTATATCAGCTGGCTGGTTGCACTCCTTCCGTTCAAGAGGGCAGTAGGCCGGGAATATTTTCACCGCACCCTCCAGTTGGCATGATCTTGGAGTTATCAAAAGGGGGAGAGGTAGACCGAAGAAGAGTTGGAAGGAGGTCATTCAGCACGATCTCAATCTTCTGAATCTGTCGAAAGCTATGACTACGGACAGGGACCACTGGAGGCAGTGCATTCGGGCTGTGGATGTATAGAGTTTCGGGTCTTGATGTTTTGCTCTATTGTCCTTGCTTTTCCTGTCTTCTTCCTGCTTCGTTTCTGATATAGTTTTCCCTCTATGAGTTATGCTTTCTTGTTGTTCTGGTATCCTATTGTTCTGGGTCTATCGGAAACACTCTCTCGACTTGCTCGGGGAAGGAGTGCGTAGATCCTGACCCCCAGACCTTGCGTTTGCGGGATATACTGGGTTGTTGTTGTTGTACCCTCCGGTTGGCAGATCGTCACCCTTATCATCTGTGGTTGTAAGTTGCTGCACATACTCTTTAATTTTATTTTTAATCAATTTCCCTTGCTGCTGCTCACCACTAATTCTTTTTGCAACAGACCCATCATCAACACTAATAGCACCCTTTTGATCTATTACTGTCATACTTGCAACAAACACCTCTTTTCCTAATGTTTCAGGCGCAATTGCAGCCACCCTTGATGGAACTTGGTCTGCTGCAAATAAACTCTCCTTGTTCCCCTCTTTCTTAGCCTTTTTCTTAGTTATCATTGACATTATAGGTTCATCCTTTTTCTTATTACACCTGCTAATTCACAAAAAAGATATCGTATACAAGTTTTATGTACAAACATCTAGTTTTAAACACTAAAGCATTCGAAGGAGTTGAAGCTCTAGGAAGAAATTGCAATCGAATCTCAGTATAGTTGGTTCTGAAGGATGCTAGTTATGTGAGGACTGAGGAGTTTGTGATTGGGAATTCATCCCAAAATGAATGTCCCCAAGAGTCATGAGCAACTTAATGATATAGTGGGGAAAACAAATATGAATGGTCATTGTTTAAACTTGTGCAAATAATGTAAACCATTGAAAAAACATTGAAAATAGCAAGGAAAAGATATACTAAATATGGTTTGAGATTACTACAATCAATCTAGTTGACAATTAGTGTTAAGTCCAGTAACCAATGGTGCTCGGAGTTATAAGCTACATTTCATTTGTCCTGCATACCAGTTAGCATAATAAGGACTTCCATTAAATTTAAAAATAAACAAATGACTTCTAGTTTCTTGAGCACACAATTTAACTAAAGAAAATGAAGTCTCAATATTTACCTACAAAGCTACAGATTTATTTCTTTGATTAACCCCAAAGCACACGTTGTATAAACTAAATCGCTAGAATAAGAACCTTCCAAATCCCTCTTCTAGCTTTGTCCATCACATGTTTTGCACGCCTGGCCTTCAACAGAAAATGCATCACCTGCATAGCATACAAGGTTTGCTGTGTATTAAATTTATAGCTGGTCGTGTATGAGTTCCCAAACACTTAATATCAATAACTAAAATTACCTGGTTGTACTTCTTTATAGTCTTTGTATTAGCAATGAGTTCCAGTTGCCAAGAGACCTATGGCTATGGATTAGAGTCATGTGAGAAAGGAAAAGGTCAAAGACTGTAAAAGTAATGGATAAATAGTAAGCCTATCACTTAGCTCCTTAATATGTACTTTGTAACTGAAGTTGAGCACATCAAGCCCATTAATACCCAAGTTGTTCTCATGAAATTGATAGAATTATATGCATCGTTTCCATCAAGATCAGAATGCTTGGTAAGAGAGACGACCAATGAATCATGAGCACTCAGTATCATGTGATCAGTAGAATTTGTAATTGACTCTTACAAAGATGGAATAAACTCCTTAATGACCATCTACAAATACAAAAAGTAGTATCAACAGGAATACAATGGTATGGGTCTCCACAACAGTGAAATAATGAAATGGTCAAAAATTCAAAGTGCATAGGGTACGTGAGTGGAAATGAGCCTAAAGATTAACACAACAGAGATCAAATAGATAACCCGAAAAAATAGCAAACACCATACTTGAACCTCGAAACAATTTTCTTTCTCTTCACCAAAGCTCCACATAAAGAGCAACAAATAATGGAAGGACATTACTAATCAAATGAATGAAGAACACAATCTGACCTTGGAAAGGCAACCGGCATCAGTTCCAAGTTCCAACCCTTTGCGGAACGGAATCGGAACCGCCATCCTTCGAATTGGATGAATCTTTGTCAACCGAAGGTGGAGGAGGATCAAGAGGAGTAGACGGTGAAGTTCTTGATGGATTATTGAACCACTTAAAAGTATGAAATTAATAGAAGTGAATTTTAGTAGGAGGGGTACGACCTTGCTAGACAATGGATGGCAATCACATCCAATTGTTCGGGGGTATGAAATCACTTGTAAGCGTTACACCTGAACTATTGTGCAAGGATTCATATATTTCAATTGCACAATAGTCATGATATCTATGAAACCTATATAATATATGAAACCTTGCACAGTAGTTAGTAAAAATGTGATAATTAATGACATGAAATGACAACAACCACCCCAAACTCATTTGAGTTCTAAAGACAAAACTGCTTAAAAACACAAAATGAAATAGACAATAAGAAAGAAAATGCAAATTCAAAGGCAATAATAAAAGATGTGGACCTGGTCATCTATAACAGATAAGTTAGATTATTAAAAGAGAACTCATGCTACTAATAGAATAATGGCATTTCCAGCATTTTGGTGGCAAATATGAGCAACTCATTCACCCATTCAATACAATCCACCACATGAGAAGTTCACATAAAATCACAAATTATTATCTGGTACGAACAAAATCGAATCCCGCACATTAGGGACATCACAAATTACTCAGGCAAGAAAATCAATAGATGTCTCAATCAGTTCCACATTAACTAAGCACAAACTCAATTTAGTCCAGTTCGGACAAACTCAATCTAGCACAAACCCGATCGAAATTTTCGAACCTCATACATAATTGATCCTCTAAGTCACAAAAACTCATAAATTCAGGGTTCAAAACTGCGGATAGTGGCCGAAGATACTTACCTGGAAGGAGCAAGCAGCAGTGGCCTGGGAGGGGTAGGCCGGCGCGACAGGAGATCGCTGGAGGAAGTCTCGGGAGGCGAGCAGACTCTTTACGGTGGAAAGGGCGGACTGGGGATCGGAAAAATGGAACAACTGGCCGCCGCAAGTGGAGGTCGATGGAGCAGCCATAGAGAGAGGCAAATGGAGGCGGCGCTGGTGGTCTCTGGCGGTTCTAGCGCTGTTGGCGGAGGAAGTCCGGTGGACAGGCTCGGCGGAGGAGGGCTGTTCTGCCGATTTAGGGTTCCGGCGCCGCCTCATCTCCTCTCTACGCCGTCGTCAACTATCGATGGGCAGCCCCTTAATCTACTCTCTCTCCGTTGATCCGTCTCCAATTTCAAAACCCCAATTGCAGATTTATCCTTGTTTAATGGCAAAGCCCAGAACAACCCCTGATGTCCACCTTCGCCTCCAGTTTCGACGCCTACCATCACACTCTCGTTTGATCGAATCCAAATATTGAGTTGAACCCGATTCTGCCTACCACCTTCACCTCCAATTTCGCCTACCATTGCCTCCAATTTCACCGCCTACCACCCGATTGCCACCTCCAACCCTCACCGAATGCGACGCCGCCCACCAACAACTCTCCGGGCACTCACCGATCACACACAGAGTCCACGATAACCCCAATCAATTCTGAGGAAGAAGTTACTTGTGAGGAAGAATGTGGATGCTCTTCTGCCTAATTCTAATGTGGAAGAAGCGGTTGAAGGAGAACGTGGAGCTGCAAAATTGGGTTTTTAGGGTTGCTCAGGATAAACGTCAATTAGTGAACGTGGGTTAAAGTGGAGGGGAAAACTTACCTTTGCTCAGAGAAGGACACGTGACTCAATTTTTTACAAAGACATTGCTTCTGATTTTATAAGTATATAAGGGGTGGATAATTTATTATGTATTTAAAATACGTAATAATTTATATAAAATAAATAAATAATATAAAAAACACTAGATAAATAAATACTATATTAATAAATTAAAAAAAACAATAATAGATTAATAAACAAAATAAATAAATAAATAAATGTAATAACAAATTAATTTAATATTAGATAAATAAATATATACATAAAATAAATATATAAATTCAATCAATAATTAACAATTTATTAAAAATGATATATTTATTTTATTGCATTTAATTGAACTTTATATTAAATCAAAAAAATATTACTAAAGATTTTTTCTTAATAAAATTTATTATTAATTAATTTATAGATGAATCTATTTAATTTATTTATTTTTAGGTAATTTATTTACACACATACAGAGCGTTTGCAGGCCTACACAGCACCGACACAAGCTGATCTTGTCTCGTCTCGTCTCTTATGTAAGACTTTTACTCTTTAAAGACAAAACCCGGATGCACAATAGATTAAAAAATAAAATAAACATAATAATAGATAAATAAATAAATACATAAAATAAATATAAAAGTATTACATATTAACTTGTATTATTACTATAAATATCCATGTATTTATTTTTATACTTATGTATTTAATTATTTTATTTATATTTTATTATTTTATCCATTTATTTTATGAAATGGTAATTAATATTTATTTACTATACAAAATAAAAATAATTATTTTTTAAAACAAATAAATATTTTCTGTATTTGTAACTAACTGTAATTTTAATAATATATTTATTTAGTAAATGTATTATTATTTATGTACTTTATTTTTTAAAAATAGAAAAATATAGGAAATAAACTGTTATATATTTATTTTAGGAATTTTTTGGTAAGTGTCTATATTTTAGGCAAAAATTAAGCCCTAGGACAAAAAAGGGAAAAAAATGAGGGGAGTGTCCACAATTAACAATTTTGCCCCTACCCTAATTTCTTATGTTTTTCACGCTCCTCCTCTTTCTGATTCACATATTTTTACAGTTTCATCAAAACAACTTGAATGGACTCCCAATTTGATCGATCAATCGATCTCTGCTCCATAAGCTCCTTCTCCTTCCCCCGAATTTGCCTCCCAGATCCCCTTCCCTCTCCCTCTCCTCGTCACTCCCTCTCGCCTCTCACAGGTTGCCGCCATTGAAGGCTTCTCTGAGCTCCCCTCCGAGCTTCCAGCCATGGCTGCCTCCCGCGCTCTCCGATTTTGATCTCCTTATCCGGGGCCTCCTCTTCCCAGCCTCCTATCGCTTACCATGCGGGTATGGAGCCAATTTCGAAGGCGGAATCAAAGCCCAACCAAAGTAGATCGCTCACCCTCTCTTCGATAAAGGCTCATTTGAAGCTTTGTGAGATTGCACTCGTCATTGTCACCACGTTCTACATCTCTCAATGATGGTTTTCGTGCAAAAACCCCTCTCAAATTTATACAAAATCGCTAACCTCCATTGTCGGACACCTTGGAGCTTCGTGAAACAACTACTTAGCAGCCACTGTTCAAGCACTCGTCTCGGTGTATCAGATCATCCTTCGACAAAATCAACACAACAATGCTGAAGTAGAGTTTGCACTCGTCAGTTTGATAGGTCATATGCGTCAAACGGAGCTCTGTGTAAGGAGAACGAGCCGTCGAAAGATCGCCGAAAATCACTGTTGAAGCTGCTCGAGTTGTTGTCGAGATGGGGGAAGAAGGAGTAATTACACCAAACCTCCCAGACTTTCTGTTTTTAAAAAATTCAAAATGTAACTACTGTTGTCACCATAATAAAAATAAAGTCATAGATACTGTCACCACTATAAAAACATGGTCATAGACACTGTATTCAAAGAGAAATCATATGATAAGGGAAGCACAACCCCTATAGAGGCTAATGAGAAGCCAAAATAAATGTGAGGACAGTTCTCCTTTAATATATGAATGGGTAAGAGGGTCATAGATGCTGTAAGCAAAGTAAAAATAGGGTCATAGACACTATAACCAAAGGAAAACCCTAGGATGAGGGAAGTATAAACCATATAGGGGCTAATTAATGAGAAGTCAAAATACATGTGGTGACAGTTCTCCTATAATATATGAATGGTTAAGAGGGTGATAGACGCTATAAGAAAAATAAAAATAGGGTCATAGACACTGTCACCACTATAAAAATAAGGTCATAGACATTGTAATCAAAAGGAAAACCCTATAGACATTGTAACCAAAATAAAAACAGCTTTATAAAAAATGTCACCACTATGAAAAAAGGGTCATAGACACTGTAATCAAAGGAAACTCCTAGGAAAAGGAAAGCACAAACCCTGTAGGGGCTAATGAGAAGTCGATATTCATGTGGTAAAAGTTCTTCTCTAATATATGAAGGGGTAAGATGGACATAGACATTGTAATCAATGTTAAAACAGGGTCATAGACACTGTCACCACTATAAAAATAAGGTCATAGACACTGTCACCACTATAAAAATAGGTTCATAGACACTGTAATCAAAGGCCAGAAAAACCTAGAGCAAGGGAAAAGCACAAACCCTCTGGGGGCTAATGAGAAGCCAAAATACATGTGGTGACAGTTCTTCTCTAATTTCGAATTTCTAGTTTTTTAGATTTTTTTAAAGTAGTGTCACCACAATAAAAAAAAATTAAAAATGTAACTACTGTTGTAACCACTATAAAAAATAAAGTCATAGATACTGTCACCACTATAAAAACATGGTCATAGACACTGTAATCAAAGGGAAATCACCCTATAGGGACTAATGAGAAGCCAAAATAAATGTGGTGACAGTTCTCCTCTAATACATGAATGGGTAAGAGGGTCATAGACACTGTAATCAAAATAAAAACAGTGTCATAGCCACTGTCACCACTATAAAAACAAAGTCATAAACACTGTAATCAAAAGGAAAACTCTATAGACGTTGTAACCAAAATAAAAACGGCTTTATAGACACTGTCACCACTATAAAAAAAGGTTCATAGACATTGTAATCAAAAGAAAACCCTATAAAGAGGGAACCACAAACTCTAAAGGGGCTAATGAGAAGCCAAAAGAACATGTGATGTACAGTATGGTTTAGGGTTTAGGATTAAGTCTTTAGGGTTTAGGGCCAAGGCCCTAAACCCTAAAATGTTAAGTACAGTACGTCGTTAAGAGATGATTGTTGTTACCAAATGGAAAACCCTAGGACAAGGTAAGCACAAACCCTAAAAGGGCAATTGAGAAGCCAAAAGACATTAGGTGGACAGTTCTCCTTCAATATATGAATGGGTAAGAGAGTCATAAAAAATGTCATCACTATAAAAATAAGGTCATAGACACTGTAATCAAAGGTCGTAGACATTGTCACTCAAAATACATGTGGTTACAAGGTCATAGACATTATCATCGCTATAAAAACAAGGTCATATACACTGTAATCAAAGGAAAACCCTAGGATAAACCCAATAGGGGTAATGAGAAACCAAAATACATGTGGTGACAGTTCTCCTCTAATATATGAATGGGCAGGAGGGTCATATATGAGGTACCAAAATAAAAATAGGGTCATATACACTGTCACCAAAATAAAAATAGGATCACAGACACCGTCACCACTATACCACTATAAAAACTAGGTCATTAACATTGTCACCAATATAAAATCTAGGCAATAAACATTGTCACCACTATATAAACAGGACAATAGAAATTGTAATTCCGTCTAGATGGATTTAGTTAACAGAATTTTAAGTTCATTCGATTCCAATACTATTAATTCTTCGACAATGGACTTACACAACAAAAAAACCACCCATTCCGATTCAATCAAACGAAATCTTCAAAATCGAGCTTCTATACCATTCCACAACACCTAAATTCCGTCTAGATGATTTTGAGTCACAAAATCTACATTTCATCGGATCTCTTTACTGTGATAAATCCATCAGATCTACAAAGCAAAAATCCTGGTGCAAATTCAATCAACATTTCAGTACAACCAAACATTAAATTAGACAGACCACGTGGCTCAAAACTCAATTCAATTAATGTTTAAAACAAGAACATATAGCAGCACTACAGAAGCAGTAGCAGCAAACGAAAATCAAGTAGCAACAGTAATAATTGGGCTCGTTTGTAGCAGCAGCAGCAGCAGCAGCAATCAAAGAGATACAGAGAAGCAATTGAGCTCGTTTGGCACCCAAAATCAAGTTGTAGTAAACAAAAATGAAGTAGCACTACAAAAGCAGTAGCTGCAAACGAAAATCGAGTAACAGCAGCAATAATTGGGCTTGTTTGTAGCAGCTTCATCAATCGAAGAGATACAAAGAAGCGATTGGGCTCGTTTGGCACCCAAAATCAAGTTGCAGTAGCAGCAGGATCGACGCCTTTCTCCCCGGAGAGTCGATTCCATCAGAGCCGATTCCAAAAGTAGCAGTAACATCGGCGTCTTGCTCCCCTCCGGAATCCGAGACGCTGGCGAAGCCGATGCCGAGGAGCCATGGAGGACGCGCCTGAGTTCGACCAATTCCACCACTCTGGAATCCGAGAATTGCTCGGTAAAACAGGCAATTGCCCTCGCTCTCTTTTGTTCCTACTTCCGGTGCACTACGAAGTCGCAATTGCCCTCGCGCTCAGTGAAGCCACAATGACGGATCTGGACAGTGAAGCCATGGCATCAAGCCTTCAAGGTCTCATGGAGAACGGGAGAACGAGGGTTGAGGGTTGAGGGGTGGGAATAAATTAAAACGATGGTAGTATTGGTATTAAGAAATGTTTTTGGACATTTACTAGCAAAGGTAAAACCTTAGGACATTTTCTAAATTAAAACGAGGGTAGTATTGGTATTATCAAATTTCTTCTTTATTTTATTAGTAATTATTTATTCTAATAAATAAAATTACACTGTCTTAATAAATTAATAAAATTAAATAAAAATTCAATTACTCGAACAAAATTATAAATTTTATTAATTATTTCTTTATGTATGTATATATTTTTATTATTTATCTATGTATTAATTATATTAATTATTATATATATATATATGCATTTCTAAATTAGTTATATTATATAAATATATATATTATATCGATGTATTAATTATATTATTTATTTATTTGTATTTTTATATTGATTACATTATATATATACTATTTATTTATGTCCACACGTGTGGAAGAATTCGGAAATGGACGCGGGTGTGCCACCCTTGTGCGCACACTGGATGCGCACAGGGCCGGACCAGAGATTTTACTTGCCTGAGGCGAGTTACAAAAATTGTGCCCTCACGAGTCACGAGTAAAAAAAAATGAATACCAAGTGATTAAAAAAAGCATATTGTTATTCCAAAACAAATTCAAATCCTAAATCCTGCAAATTCAATTCCAAATTTGAATTCTTAGTAATTCTAAAAATCTAATTACTAAATCTTATGAATTAAATCCAAATACTTCTTTTCTATTTTATAAATAAATTTAAGAACTGATTGTGATTTATTTTTTCCAAAAAACCTTGACATAATTTTATATAGATGGTGATTTGTTAACAAAATATATTTAATGAGTGATTTTGTGTAAATTTATAATTTAACTAGTGATTAAATAAATAAAAAAAGTAATATTTAGTGGGTGGTTTTTGTAATTCTCAACTAGAGAGTAAAAGGTTCTTACATTCATTTTCCATTAAGTTTTGCAACTCTAAGTTGGACATTCCGACTTTATAAAGATACCGACTACACTTCATAGTCTTGATGGGACGTAGGAGCAATATGAAGCCCAATACATAATACTTTTTCTAGAACTTCTATCATTCATGGGTTGAAGCTTTTATATTATATATACACACAGAATATGGGCCCTTGTTATACGCTTGTTTCAGTCGGGTAAGGACTGCTTTTAACTTTAACTAGGAACCTCTTAGTGTGAGAGGTTTCCATAGACGGCGTTAGTGATGAAACCTGAAATTCTGAACCCCACGTCAGCAGTAGGGTCGGATCAGTCAAGATTATTTGATTGTTTGGTCAACGGTCTTACCTGAGATATCCTGCTCTAGGGAGCAAAGATATCATTTCCTGGGCCGCGGACAATTTCCTAAATAGTCCAATCCATCCCTCTTCCTATCTTTCAGATTCATCAAGGCCATTTATACAAATGAGAATCGTAATCAATGGAAAACCTCTTCATATCTTTCAGATTCATCAAGGCCATCATGTGTCTTCAATCGGTTCGGATCGAGAAAAAGGATGTATGCGCTGGGTTACCGATGATACTTACATGCTTATGATTCTTTGGACGCAGTCAGGGTTTTCTCTTAATCTTTCAATCTCTCCCCATTTCTCCAAAAAGTATTTTAATTGAAAAATGTTCGGGTATTTATAGTATCGTCCATGGAGGCCTCGTGGACACGTCATCACAATTGTTCGACAAATGTCGTGGAGTTGATGCCACATGTCGGAGCCCCATTGACACGTGAGAGGGGGGGATGCGAGCCACCCCATGCCTCTTACAAGCCTTATCCGCGGATGAATATGTTACATCTTTCTGGTTTTTATTTCTTGAAGGGGGGCATTGTCAATCACCGATGAGACATCGTGTTAGGCCCTACACTCACCAATCATCGTGTGAGACATTGTGTTTTTGTTTTATCGTTTGTGTTTGTTTGTGTTGTATTAGGACGGTTTTTCCGCTTGGCGTTTCTTTTACTCCCTCTCAATCTACCAGACGTTTCTCTAGTATTTCAAATTATTCCCCGTATCAGGAAAAAAAAACATTGTAATTGACAAGATTGCTTCTCCTTCTATTGGACATCATTACGGCCAATGTTTTTAAAACGCGCTAGGTGGCGGTGAGACGGATGCCTAGGTAGCATCTAGGCGGACTTGGAACAAACTTGATTATTTCTTTATATGTTAACGCATGTCACATGTCAATAACTCTTATAATGTAATAATAATTCATAATATCACTCATAAATTCAAATTTGTGATGCTTAACTAACACTAAAGTAAATAAACGCAAAAAATACGCGTCCGACTAGTGATTCTAAACCTCCTAAAATCTAAAACAATATGTTCAACTCAATAGCAAATAGCAAATACATCCCAACTTGGGGATAAAAATAAAAGTGAATAATTATCGGGCTAGTTGGGCCTCTGCCTAGGCCTGCACCTAGGTGGGACTAGGTGATGCATAAGCGGATTTCTGCTTAGAGGGCCGCCTAGGTTTAAAAATTTCTAGGTGTCCTTCTGCCTAGGCGGTACCTAAACGCGATTTTTATAACACTGATTGCGACTCGTCCTAAACTGACATGACAACCATCCTCTGTAGGGGTGCTATGGAGTGGTTAATCAAGTCCCAACTAACTTTTATCTTAACAAAAAAAAAATACTCATCTGATAATTTCACAGAGATACCGAAATGCAGTTATTCACCTTCAGGGAGACAAAAGACTCGGAATTGCATTTATTCACCTTCAAGGGGGCATGAAAATGGTACGAATATCCACAAAAAAGCCAGCCACTTGGACGGAAAACTCCTCGTGGCAATCACAAGCACATTCCAGTTCCACCAAATGCACCAACACCTTCCCACCAAAAAAAAAAATGCACCAACACCTTGTGAATTCAACAAAAATTGCAGTTGCCAAATTTCATCTCTCTATATTTCCTAACTAGGTTGTGCCCTAATACATTTTTCTAAAAAAATGGTGTCAACCCTGCACTGATTTTTTTCCCATAGTGTCCTCCATGGTTGGACCCGAAAGTGATTTCATACTAAAAAGAGATTTCCTTACAGTGTTCACTTGCTGTCTGTGAAATCAGCATCGATAACATCCCCTTCCGGTCCTTTTCCGGAACTGGGTTCAGCCTCGCCTCCTGGTGCAGGTCCAGCACCGGGTGCACCTCCTGCTCCTGGCTGGTTGTAAAGGGACTGCCCGAGCTGCATGACCTCCTGGTTAAGGGCAGCGATGGCATCCTTCATAGCTTGAGGAGAACCGCCCGAGATTGCTTCCTTGAGCTCCCCCAGCTTGGCCTCCACCTTTTCTTTGACTGGCCCAGGCACCTTGTCTCCAAGCTCTTTCAGCTGCTTCTCAGTCTGGTAGACAACTGAATCAGCCTGGTTTTGGGTGTCGATGGCATCTCTCTTCTCTTTGTCCTCCTTTGCAAACCTTTCAGCTTCTTGTACCATCCTCTCCACCTGACCATGTCATGAGCAAACATTTAGACCACTAATTCACTTTTTACATTTATTGATGAGGGTAACTAAAACAAAAGAATACTAACTTGGGCCCTTCTACATAAAACCAGAGGTTATAAACGAAACTGAATTTTAACCACTCGTTGTCCATAATTATGATAGCCACCACACAGATCAACTTTACCAATAGTAAAACATTAATACAAGCGTGACCAGTTCCATGTAATACTTGATATATTTAATATGTTATTACAACATGTATGTATGACCAGTTCCAAGTAATACTTGACATATTTACTATTTTATTATAACAAATATTTGGGACATTACACTTTCCATAATAACTGTTGAATACCATACTGGTGTTGAATTTCTCACAAAATAGGGATAATGAGTGGTAAATGCAATTTTACTTTTGAAGGATGTTTTGGTGCAAATTGGCTAAAATTGTGTAAATACTAACATAATATTGGAGTATATAATACTGTTGTGGCATCCAATTAAGAAGAAAAGAGTAATACCTCATCACCAGGTAAAGTGCTTGCACCAGTAATTGTAATGTCTTGCTTCTTTCCTGTTCCTTTGTCAATGGCAGTAACAGAGAGGATGCCATTTGCATCTATGTCGAATTTTACTTCAATCTGTGGGACCCCACGAGGAGCTGGGGGAATGCCATCAAGACGGAAGCTGCCCAGAGATTTGTTATCTCTAACAAACTCCCGCTCACCCTGTAGGACATTAATCTCCACACTAGTCTGTCCGTCTGCTGCGGTTGAGAAAACCTCTGACTTGGAAGTGGGTAATGTTGTGTTGCGTGGTATGATCTTTGTCATCACACCACCAAGGGTCTCGAGACCAATAGACAATGGTGCCACATCCAAGAGGACAATGTCACTGACATCTCCAGCTAAGACACCAGCCTGCAGTAAACGAAGTCCACAAAGCAGAAGGGATTGAATAGAGAATTACAACTGCAATTAACAAACTAGTGCAAATATTCTTGATATCAAGTAAATATCTAGAATTTAAACCTACTATAGAGTGCAAGGCCCCATAACAAACAAGGCAGGATCAAGCAAGCATTACCTGAACTGCTGCCCCAAGGGCTACAACTTCATCAGGGTTTACCGTGACATTGGGAGCTTTTCCACTCATCTTCTTAACCAACTCCTGGACTGCTGGGATACGCGTAGAACCACCAACAAGGATAACCTCATCCAAATCGCTGTAGGATAGTTTTGCATCCCTCAGAGAATTCTCCACTGGAGTTCGCAGCCTACAAAGATCAACACAAGACCACAATGGTCAATAAAGAAAGGACTTTGGTAGGAAATGACCATGCCTCTGACCACAAAAGCACTTTATACCTGTCAATGAGGTCTGAGCATAACTCTTCAAACTTGGCTCTAGTCAAAGTGGTCTCTATGTGCTTAGGGCCTTCAGCAGTAGCTGTGATGAAAGGCAAACTGAAGAAACAAGAGATATTCATCCATTACAAGTCTAAGCCTTGACTCAGCAAGTTGAAGTGTGTAGCTTGAACAAGAGGTAGCAAGTCCACAAAGCCAGATTGGAGTACAGAGAACAACATTTTTGGTACCTAATATTTGTCTGTGTCAAAGATGAAAGCTCCATCTTTGCCTTCTCAGCAGTTTCAGTCAAGCGCTGAAGTGCTTGTTTGTCCTTCAAAAGGTCAATGCCTTCATTTCTTTTGAAATCTGCCGCTAGCCAATCAACAATCCTCTGCTCCATTATTAGAATGATATATTAGAAGTGCCACATTCGAAGAGAAACACTAAAACATAGAAAATTTGTATCGTAATTTGAACAACACAAATCTCGCCATTCAAACCTTGTCAAAATCGTCCCCTCCCAAATGAGTATCTCCAGATGTTGAAAGCACTTCAAATACACCATCACCTACTTCAAGAACTGCAACAATAACAAGAGATCAACACATTTAAAAGACGAAAAACCTGGAAAATTAAGGAAAATTGTTTTCTAATGATTCCTCCAAGAAACACATCCATGAATACTTAAAAAAGACAATGGTTCCAAGGTCACATACAATCTAAGAACATTAGAAGTACCTGAAACATCAAAAGTACCACCTCCGAGATCAAACACTAAAATTGTCTCATTGTTCTTCCTTTCAAATCCATAAGCCAATGACGCAGCAGTAGGTTCATTAATGATACGGAGAACTTCCAGACCAGCAATACGCCCAGCATCTTTGGTGGCAGTCCTTTGGGAGTCATTGAAGTATGCAGGAACTGTAACTACAGCTTTGTTTACTTTGTCGTTGAGAAACTTCGAAGCATCATCTACAAGTTTTCTCAAAACCTTTTCCAACATACGAGAGAAAAGGATGGGTTTCAGATGCATTTTAAAAGAAACAAACGATCAGAAGTTTTTAAAAAAATTATTTTGAATCTCAAAGCATAGCATCCACGAATTATATGCAACTCATAAGGTTTGCGATTGATGGAATAATGATTAGATAAACATAGGCCACACTTTGTCCAATCCAATAGCAATAACATACAATATGATATCAACTCATCCACGAATTATATTGAAAATTACAATAACCGCCCATTAGCCAGTGAGCACACAATCCCAAAACAACTTCATAAAGCAATAAAGAAATCAATCACACATGAAGAACTTAAAGTAACTCAATTCAGAAAATGAAGCAGAAGAACAAATTAATTACCTGAGCGGATATTTCCTCAGCAGCAAACTGTTTGCCAATGGCAGGGCAGTCAAGCTTGACATTGCCATTATCATCCCTAACAACCCTGTAACTAACCTGCTTCGACTCCTCGTCCACCTCAGACATTTTCCTCCCGATAAACCTCTTGACGGAGAAGAAGGTATTCTCCGGGTTGACCACCGCCTGCCTCTTGGCGATCTGCCCCACCAACCTGTCGCCGCTCTTCGTGTACGCCACCACCGAAGGCGTCGTCCTCTGCCCCTCGACGTTCGTCACGATAGTTGGCTTCCCTCCCTCCATGGCAGCCACCGCCGAGTTGGTGGTCCCGAGGTCAATCCCCACCACCTTCTCGCTCACCACCCTCACAGGGCCGGCGCGGCGGGCGCTGCGGCCGCGATGGCTCTTGTTTCCGACCTTGAGGAAGGCCGACTTAGGGAGGCTGGAATTGGGCTTCTGGCCGAAGAAGAGGGAAGCGTTGGGGACGGAATTGGGCTTCGACTTGGAGGAATTGAGGTGAGATGCTGCGAATACATGGATTTGGGCAGCAGAAGACGCCATTTTCGAAGGAACGCAAAACCCCTTATCCAACCTCTACCTCTGTTTGAGGATTTAGGGTTCTGGTTTGTGGGGATGAAGATTGAAGAGAGAAGGCAACGAACGAGGGGAGGATAAAGAGTGTGGGGAGAGGGGTTGTTTTAAGAGGAGGGAAGGCTGCCTAGCTGGGTCAGCTGAGTGGGTGGTGTGAAGGGTGTGATGGGTTGTCTTCTAGAAGCTTCTAACGAGCGTTAGGAGATATTCCTTCGGTTTCAAGTTGGAATTGGGCTTTACTATATTCTCTTTGGGCTTTTTGAATGTCATAACTCAACTCAATGGGCTTTGAGTTGAGTTGGAGATTTTTTTGTTCTTTGACGACATCCGATACACAAATCTAGCTTTCCAATTTCTTTGTTTTATGTAGTAGTTACGCTATAATCGAAATCTCGTCCTATTGAATGTCATAACTCAACTAGTGCAGCCCCTATGCGTTAGACATGATATTTATAAATTATTTTATGTAAATGTACCTATTATAATATAAATATAATAATGACATACTAGTATGATATCCGCGTCATGACGCGGTCTTTTATAAATAAAATCTTACTAATATGTTAAAATAATAGTAAAAAGTTTAAATAATTAAATATTTAATTTTATGTTTCCTTATTATTAATTAATTTTATGTTTTGAATTAATCCCATTGTTTTTTTTTTAAATACTAAAATTATAATTTAGGATAAATTCAGTTTTTTTTTAAAAAAATGATTAAATAACCTACCTTTAAGGAGAGAGTGACACCTCATAAAAAATACTTCTCTTTTAATAGTTAAAAATATAGATAGATTGGTTGGGAAAACAATTAAAGTATTATATATAGATATAGATTACGAATATTAATTTTATGTTTCCTTATTATTCATTAATTTTATGTTTTGAATTAATCCCATTGTTTTTTTAAAAAACTACTAAAATTATAATTTAGGCTAAATTGAATTTTAAAAAAAATTGATTGAATAACCTACTTTAAGAAGAGAGTGACACCTCATCAAAACTGTTTCTCATTTAATAGTTAGACTAGTACAGTACCAGTGTCTAAGGCACGAGCTTGCTATTTCAATTCAAATGTACTCACATCAACAATGAATATTTATTGGTATACGAAATCCAAAAGGATGCTATCGGATAGATAATCTCTCCCTAGTTGTTACATAAACAAAACAATAAAATCGTATTGGTATATGGAAGACAATTAAAAAAATGTTATACAGGGCTAATCTTGCTCTATTAAAGTAATCTAGATACAATTTATTTGGAGGGAATTGTAGTAAATAATTCATTACCTGCCCAACTTTGCATGCCTAACCCACTATCCAAAACAATTGCAAAGGTTAACCCCCAGGGCCGGCCCTATGTGTTTCAGGGCTAAAGGCGAGGTCAAAATTGGGGGCCTTCTTATCGAAAAATATAGTTAAATTTTTTTTACTTCTATAAATGAAATATAAGATTAAACGATTAAACAACATATAAATACTAGCAATATATATATAGCAATAACAAATCCGCCTACACAAAATACAAAATCATTCAAATAGAAAGCAATAAGGGGTGTTTAGACAAAATACAAAATCTCCTTTGATTTTTCTCTTTTGTGCACTAGAAGGATAGCTCCTACCACCTGGAGCCATTTCGAATTGTCGATAACGGAAGATCTAACAAAAGCAATAAGAAATTCAGTTTTTGAAGAACTGGTCATTTGATCACTACCAAAATTCATCACAACTGCACAACCTATAATTAAGGAATAAATCATAATAAAGTAAACTATGAAAATAATATTATTTATTCTCAATTAACCAATTTTGATAATTCCAATTTCCAAATTGCATGATAGCATGAGTTTTAAATGAAAGAAAGAAAGGCTTAAGGGGTGTTTAGATAAGAAAGGAGATGGTCAATGATGATGAATGGCCACTTTCTTCTACTTTTTTCAACCGATTGTGATTCTTCAAAAATTGAAAGCATCACCCACAAAATCAAAACAACGGCAAACGCAAGCAGTAGTAGGGTGTATTAGTATACACCCATTAAAGCTAAATAGAGAGAAAACTAGATAGATTAATTGATTATCTTGTGAATTTTCACAGAACGCCCAAGCACAAGATGAGAAGACGGAGAGACAACTGGAATTGGGATTGAAACAGTGATTGCAAATTGCAACCAGCAAACAAGTACCCTAATTAAAATAAAATAAAACACCCTATATCTGTATTTTTTTTATTTATTTTTTTCCGAATTCTTCTCTCCGTTTGAGTTTCTTCAGGAGTAACTTTTCATCTGCTAAATATACATATCACATATGGGTTTTTTTATCTGATATGTACCTATGGGTTTTATAAAACCTAGGGGCCCATATAAATTGGGGGCCCTAGGCACAGGCTTCTTGTGCCTAGCCCAAGGGCCGGCTCTGCCCCCCCCCCCCAAAAAAAAAATTCCAAAGATTCCGGTCAAAAAAGGGAGAAGTTAACCGGGACAGAGGAGAGAGAAAGTAAAGGTGGAGAGAGAGAGGAAGCGGGGTAAGTTAATGAGGAGAGAGAAAGCAAAGGTGGAGAGAGAGAGAGAGAGGAAGAGTGAGAGAGGAACATAAAAGTGGACAGTTTAATTTAAAAAGTGTAAACTCAACTACCTCTCACGGGCTTACAAAAGAGGAAGAGAGAGAGGGCAATACTTGCGCATGCAAACTTGAGAAAAACAAGAAGAGAAGGAAGAAGAAGAGGAAGAATACGACAGAGAAAGAGAGGAGAAAAAGAAGCTGACCCGACATTGAAGAGACCGAATTTGAAATAAGTAAACCCTAACTCTGGCGATTAATTATGTTTTGCTTGGATTCATAGGGGAGGAACCGATTGGAAGAACCTAAACTGTTTTTGATTGTGTGAAAATGGGATGAACAGGTCGAATGGGTTGACAGTTCGCAATATCGCCCTGTCATGTAGGAAGTATTCGGCGTCAAGTTAAAAACAAAGGGTGGAAAGTTTGGGAACTGGGGTGTGCGCGACTGGGAGAGAAGGGAATTTTTGGGAATGGGGAAATTGGGCAACGTTTATATCGAATCCAACTTATCAAGAGCAGAGAGAGTGTAGATACGTTCAGTTTAGGGGGAAATTGGCCGAAATGGGGAGAATTAGGGTTAGGGGAAAGGTTAGAAAGGGTGAACGTTTATGTCGAATCGAAATAATCAAGAGTAGGGAGACTTGTGCAATTGGAGATGTATAGATTGAATAGGTGGACTGTCATGTATGAACATTTATGTGTCATGTGTAACTATATTTATCTCATGTTAAAAGTAAACTGTTGGGTTGGATGTGTGGAAGTGAAACTGCATGGATAATTTCGATATGCATAGGTTCTGAAATAGGTTTGAATATTAAGATGAATGGGGAAACTGCAGTAATTGGGTGCATTGATATAATACATTTATAAAATATTTCCAAAACCCATAAAATCCAAACCATTTTTTATTTAATAAAACCAACCCTTTATGAATCTCTCCAAAATAATATTTTATCTTTTAAATTCACAAATAATATTATAATATATTTTAATTACTGCTAATTAGTTAAATAATAACGGATAACCCGAACCGAACGAAAGCGAACACATACTCGTTAATTCTGAACCGATTAACTATTAAAATAAAATCTGAAACTAGCAAGGGCCCCACACGAGCCACGCTAGCTCCCTCACCTTCTTCCCAAATTCGAAAGCGAAGCCTCGCCTGCGTGATAGCATGCATTTAGAGGGTCATAATAGGTTGCATTTAGCTTAGTTAAGATGCATATCGTGCATGGTTTAAGTACAATTTGCATATTTGCTCTCTACGTTGGTGGAGTCGGAATCTACACACTTTTATTGATTATTTTAGGTAATTGTGGATCCGAGGAGGAGACATGGGTTGATAACGCATTAGATGAGAATGTCTAGTTGATCGAAGAAGCTTACATGAAGATCTCAAGAGGTCCTGAGAAGAAGAAACGAATCTAAACGAAGAACAAGTCTACAGAAGTTGTCGCCAGACATGCTGAACTTGTTTTGCACTTTCTGGAGGCCTCGGTTGTCCGATTGGCTATTATGACCATGTGTTGGAAAGCTCTTTTAGAGAACTACAACTTTCCTGTTGATAAAAAGAGCAAATTCGGGATATATTTTTCGTGAAAGGCCCCTGGCTGCGGCCGCAGCAACGATGCTGCGGCCGCGGCCAATCAATTTGCCGCGGCCGCAGCACGGGTTGCCAGCGCAACGCCGTTTCATTTAAGAAAACCCTAGTTTGTGTTGGATGTTTTTATGGCCGACTTGGGATTGTTTATAAGGCCAATTTTAGTTATTTTTCGACAACTTCTATTCTATTATTTCATTCATCAGACACTTTAGAGATTTGAGCGATGTCTTCCATGAGGAACTAAACTCATCTATTCTGCCTGCAATTTGAAGCTTTATTTGGATTGATTGTGAGTTTCTAATTCTCGTTCCTTGTTTCTTATATTTGAATGCTTCAACTTCTTTGCGCTTGATTGTCTATTGTTTTATTCTATCTAGCCCGCGCAACTAGTTAGAATCAATTCAATTGCTAAGGTTTTGTAGATTCCTGGTTGTGAACCTTAACCTAAGTAGCAAACTTGTTCCTTTAGGGCTGGTTGAACTAATTGAATGAGTAGGAAGTTGGATGTGTTGTTAAATCCCTCTTTAGGGACTGCAAATACCTTGGTCAATCTCTGAACTTAAAGCTATCAATTGGGTTAAATCCTTCTTTAGGGTCTGTTTGATTTATAAGGGTTTCTAGGACTGGTTGGACTAGTAACTATATTAGGTTGGGACAAGGGCATTTATAGGAAACCTAAAAGGACAAGAGGAAGTTACAATATCAATTCAACCAAAGAAAGTGAATAGTTGTCGGTAGAGCGATCTTCTCTAAATTGTTTTGCATTATGTGTTTTTATTTTATTTTATTTTCTTTTCAATCTCAATCAACCAAAACCCCCCTTTTCTACTAATTGGTAAATACACATTGCTGAGAAATACTTAATTCTTTGTGGGATCGACCTCTTACTTACTTGCTATACTAGTTTGTAGGTTTGAGTTTTATTTTGATACGGTTTACGCGACTAAAAACCGTCCATCACTGCGCCATGGCGTCGATTGGCCTTGCTCCCGCCGGCTGCCGAAGGGCCTCCTTTCGGCCTCTCTCGTCGTCCTCGTTGTCTCCGATCTCGCCTTGATCTCCTGCTCAACCGCCCAGCTTGCAGCGCTGCTGCTCGTCCTCGACTCCTGCTGGACGCTCGTCCTCGCCAATTCGAAGTCGCCGGAGGTCTCGAGCCTACCCGACATCCTGCACTCAGCTCACACACACTCACACTTTCCCACAACCTGACCCAAGACATAATCGAATCTAAACAGAGGAGAGAAAGGTGTAGGGCCGGACCTGAGGCAAGGCCCAACTGGCCCTCGCCTCGGGCCCAAGTAAATCAGAGGGCCCATATTTTGTGTGTGTATATATAATATAAAAGCTTCAACCCATGAATGACAGAAGTCTTAAAAAAATTATTATGTATTGGGCTTCATATTGCTCCTACGGCCCATCAAGACTATAAAGTGTAGTCGGTATCTTTATAAAGTCGGAAAGTCCAACTTAGAGTTGCAAAACTTAATGGAAAATGAATGTAAGAACCTTTTACTCTCTAGTTGATAATTACATAAAACCACCCTCTAAATATTAAATTTTTTATTTAATCACTAGTTAAATTAGAAATTTACACAAAATCACTCATTTAATATATTTTGTTAACAAATCACCATCTATATAAAATTATGTCAAGGTTTTTTGGAAAAAATAAATCACAATCAGTTCTTAAATTTATATATATAATAGAAAAGAAGTATTTGGATTTAATTCATAAGATTTAGTAATTAGATTTTTAGAATTACTAAGAATTAGAATTTGGAATTGAATTTGCAGGATTTAGGATTTGAATTTGTTTTGGAATAACAATATGCTTTTTTTTTATCACTTGGTATTAATTTTTTTTACTCGTGACACGTGAGGGCACAATTTTTGTAACTCACCTCAGGCAAGTAAAATCTCAGGTCCGGCCCTGGAAATGTGGAAGCTTACCGAGGTGATTTCGCAACTTCGGAGCTCTCGATCGGAGTTCTGAGCGTTGTCGGAGGCTCGTGATGGCTAGTCGGACCTGCGCCAGACAAGGGTGAGGATGATGGTGAAGTCCAAGGGCGATTTCGATCGGAAACGAGTGAGAACGGCTTACCAGAAGATTATTCGCGTTTGAACGGGGCGATGGAGCTTCGGTGACGGTTCCGGCAGCTCACGGGCGGTGTCGGGGTGGCGGTGGACGTCGGAAGAGGTGGCTTGGGTTTCTTCTCAGAGGAAGAAGTAAGGGCGGAGTTGCTGCTGTCGCTTGGAGCTCGGGAGGGACTGGCTCGGCTCGATGGTCTTCGAACAGAGGAAGCTTGGGCTTCCGGCAATCAGGGGTGAACGATGGTGGTGGCAGCGACGGAATGAGGTTGTGATGGCGAGGGGGAGATGGTGGTGGTGATGAGGAATGGTGGTGGTGGGGAGGAGGTGTGTTGATCGTGGGTGATGGTGAAGACGGTGATGGTGAAGGCCCGAGGAGCAGGTGAGGGTGATGACGATGAATGAATGACAGGGTGAGGGGGTGGGTTGAATTTGAAAGGTAAGGTGAGTGATGGGAGTGGGTGAGGGATTGTGCGTTGAATTGGTGAAAACCAATACCCGGAAATAAATCTCGAATACGCGAATTTCGAATCCTGCAATTAGTTCCCAAATGTTAGTTTTTCCGACTCTCGCTCTCTCGATCATTTTTTTTTTTAAATCGACAAGGATATCGCCATCCGATAATTATTTTGAATTTTCGAGGAAAAAGGACGGAAACTGTTCGTCAAATTTTATATTCCGGACGGAATCCGCTAAACAAGTTTTAAATTCAATTTAAATTCATTTTTAATTCTCTTTTTTCGGGAAATTAGGATTTGAAAATCCGAGCCTTTACATCATCCACCTCTAAAAACAAGTCTCGTCCCTGAGACTAAAATCATTTTAAAACAGGGGATGAAGTTTGAAATGGGTGAGTCCAAGGATCATGCCATTGATCCCGTAAGCACCTCATAAGTGCCCCTACGGGATCCTCACAGTACCGTTGTCATGATCATAATATCGCTAATAGACCGTAGCAAGAATGTAATATGGGCCCCTACCACATCCTTATTTCGACTTCTCGACCATATCATAACTCAAAAAGCATAATAGCGTCACCACTAGGTCTTACCAAGCAATCTACACGTGTCCCCATAAAATACTTGTACCCATTTCGTGGAGCGTTATAATGAAAACTAGAGTCGCATTAGTTTCTAAAAATCCAAGTAAGTCTCTTTTAAAATACCGTTCAAAATTTTAAGTTCGACGTTAGTCAAAATCATTTCCAACTTCTCAGTTCATCCTATCATCCATCTCTAAGGGCTAATCCCATTTTCTCTTCCTAGGTTCCAAGTCATAATCAAATTCCAATACTTCAGCTTCCATCATTTCTATCATCAAGCATCGTATATGTATAGAGTGACACTCATATCATATATTAATAGCATGACAATAACACGTCAAGGATAGTCGCATACCATAATATATCTAGCACCTCATCACATCATCAAGGCTCATCACATCATATCACCAAAGATCTGTACACAACTACCAAGCATAAGCAC
This sequence comes from Persicaria maculosa, assembly GCA_963922045.1. Classification (NCBI taxonomy): domain Eukaryota; kingdom Viridiplantae; phylum Streptophyta; class Magnoliopsida; order Caryophyllales; family Polygonaceae; genus Persicaria; species Persicaria maculosa. Next base: position 44,687,704 of record OY998263.1, on the reverse strand, counting down.
GAAATCAAGGAGACATCACTAACCCATACCCAATCAAACTAGACAACTAACCGCACTCACGAGGTCAAGGAAATATCTACGCTCAGTTCGACATAGGACGCAAGCAACTCGTCTAGGACATCCCATACCTAGGCCAAATACTCTCCTCGGTCTCCCACCTGGCCTCCTCATAACTCCTCCTAGACCACTAAACTAGAAGACAAGGAACCCTTCTGTTCCTAAGCCTCTTGACACGATGGTCAAGAACCCTCACTAAACTCTCTACAAAGGTGTGGTCGGGCTCAATCTGAAGGTTCGAATAGCCAAGGATGGGGGTGAAGCTAAGAGATAGGCTACCTCACCAATTCTATCCAGAATCTCAAACGGGCCAATATACCTCGGACTCAACTTTCCTTTGATGCCAAACCGTGAGACTCCTCTGGTAGGCGAAACTCGAAGCCACGCATGCGAACCCACCTTGAACTCAGTCTCTGTCTTTCGTCTGTCTGCTTACTTCTTCTGGCAATCATGGGCGACTCTCATGTGTTCACAGATGTGTCCCACCTGATCAATTGTCTCTCCGATTAGGTCTGGCAAAGATGAAACAGTGTCCGTAGGCTTATTCCAACCCACTGGCGACTTGCATGGCCTCCCATACAGAGCCTCATATGGTGCCATCTCGATCATCACGTGGTAACTATTGTTGCACAAAAACTCCACCAACGGTAAGAATCTGACCCAACGGTCGCCCCACTCTAACACACACGATCTCAGCATGTCCTCCAAAATCTGAATCGTTCTCTCGCTCTGACCATCTGCCTAAGGATGATAAGATATGCTAAAGTGCAATCTGGTACCTAGGCCCTCCTGAATCTGATGCCAAAACCTCGAGGAAAAACGTCCATCTTTTTCAGATACGATCCTCTCAGGTACTCCATGAAGTCTCACGATCTGGCGAATGAACTCCTTAGCTAACCACGATGTTGGCCATGTCTCGTGAATCAGAATGAAGTGAGCCGACATGGTCAACCTATCGACCACAACCCAAATGGTGTCGAAACCTCGAACATCCCGTCTTAGTCCGGTGATGAAATCCATAGAGATGCCCGTCCACTTCCACTCGGGAATTGGAAGCGACCTGAAAAGCCCTCATGACCTCTAGTGCTCAATCCAAACCTACTGGCAAACCTGACATCTGGCTACAAAAAATGTGATGTCTGCTTGTATCCTCTGCCACCAATAACACCTCCTCAAGTCCTGATACGTCTTATTCGTCCCTGGATGGACATAATAAGGAGTGGAGTGAGCCTCCTGCATGGTCCTCTGCCTGAGGTCCGATGTCGATGGAACTATAACTCTGACCTGAAAGGTCAGCATCCCATCTACTCTCTTTGCAAGCTCTCTGAATCGACCCTGGGCCATCCATTCCCTCAGAACGGCAATATTTCGGCAATCTGTTTGATCTCGAAGAATCTCCCCGATCAGCTCAGCCCAAACCTCCAAGAATGACAACTGTCCAGTCTCTCACTGAACCTACACCTCGAAGCAACACCTCATCAAATCTATCTGCAAATCCTTCTGAGTTGTAAGCCTCGCAACTGATGCCTCTTGGTGAGTCTTCATACTGAGCGCATCTGCCACCACATTGGCCTTCCTTGGGTGAAAAACTATGTCCAAGTCATAGTCCTTCAGAAGCTCTTGCGCGCCACCGTCTCTGTCGCATGTTGAATTCCTTCTGAGTGAAAATATACTTCAAGCTCTTGTGATCCGTCATCACCTTGCATGAAGTGTCATACAGGTAGTGCCTCCAAATCTTCAAAGCATGAACTACATCTACCAACTCCAATTCATAGACGGGATAAGACACCTCTGCAGGGTCCAACTAGCGCGAAGCATAACTGATGAACCGATCTCTCTGATGCAGAACACATCCCAAGCCGGAACGCGAAGCGCCTGTATAGATGACAAGTCCTCTGTCCCATCTGGCAATGCTAGAACTGGAGCGGTCGTCAGCTTCTCCTTCAGAAGCTCAAAGCTGGCCTGACACTCTACACTCCACTCAAACGGAACATCCTTCTTCAGCACTTGCGTCATCGGCATAACCATGCTCGAGAAACCCTAGACAAATCTCTCGTAGTAACTGACGAATCCTAGAAACGAGCGGATGTACCTGACGTTCTTGGGCACCTCCCAAGAAACGATGACATCAATCTTCATCGGATCCACGACAACTCCCTCAGCTGAAATCACATGGCCTAAGAAAGCCACCTCTGTGAGCCAGAACTTACACTTGCTGTATTTCCCATACAGCTGATGCTTCCTCAGCGTCTCCAGCACAATCCTCAAATGCTCCTCATGCTCCTCTCTACTCCTCGAGTAGACTAAAATATCATCTATGAAGACGACGATGAATCTGTCCAGGTAGTCGATGAACACGCGGTTCATGAGCTCCATGAAAGCAGTTGGTGCACAGGTCAGCTCAAACGGCATGACCACGAACTCGTAGTGTCTATAGCAGGTCCTAAAAGCGGTCTTTGGAACATTTTCTGGCTTCACTCTCAACTGATGATAACCTGACCTTGAATCAATCTTAGAAAAGACAATGGCACCCTGCAGCTGATCCAACAGATCATCAATCCGGGGAAGGGGATAGCGGTTCTTCACTGTCGCACGATTCAACTCCCTATAATCGATGCACAGCCTCAATGATCCATCTTTCTTCTTGACGAACAGCACTGGTGCTCCCCAAGGTGACTCACTCGGTTTGATGTAGCCGTTCTCAGCTAGCTTCTCTAGTTGAGCCTTCAACTCTGCCATCTCCGTCAACACCATGCGGAAAGGGACTCGCAAAATGGGCCTGGTCCTAGCTCTAGCTCGATCGCAAAGTCGACCTCTCTCGGCGTGGGAAGTCTCGGTAGCTCCTCTAGAAACACATATACGAAGTCTCTAACAACAGGGACATCTGACAAGCTGGGATGTACGCGATCCACCTCTAAAGCGTAACACCAATATCCGACGCAACCCTGATTTAGAAGTCTGGAGGCTCTGACTGTGCTGATGAGCGCCCCGTTCCTCTTGAGGTCACTTCCCCAAACCTGCCACTCGGTCTCGTCGTTTGCCAAGATAGACACTGTCCTCGTCCTCGGGTTGATAATCGCTCCATAGCAGTCCATGAAATCCATACCCAGAATAAGATCGTCCAAATTCAGCGGGATGACGATAAGGTCGGCTGGCCACTCACGCTCATCTATACGGATGGGGCACCCTAAGATCTCTCGACACATCTTAATCTTGGCCCCATCCGGCAGACCAATAGTAAGAGGTGAACCACTCCTACAGCACAGGCTCAGCCTGATAACGCGCGCCTCTGCGATAAAGCAGTAAGTAGCACCACTATCAATTAGTTAACCAAGCACTCAAAATGGAACAATGTCGTACCCATGGAAGAAGGGGCACTACGATCATTAGCTCTCATCTGGAATACGCAGGGCGGTGGGGGTACTCTAGGTGCAACTTCGATGATATCCTCATCTGGACGATTCTTCTCTAACAAACATGTCTCGGCTAGACTCCATAGCTCTCCGCCTCTTCTCACCTCGAGGAGGGTAAGAATACTGGTAGGTCGCAGCCGACGGAAGACGTGGTGCATGCTGCTGTCTCCTCTGCCTCGGAATTATTTCTAGCATCGCCTGCTTGAGTCCAGGCTTGGCCATGGGCATCTGTTGCTGTGCGAGAGTCTCTGGTGTCGCCTGTCGTGTCCTCTGAAGCACCTCACACATTATCTACTCGAGCCCGGCCCGATCTTTGGGCATTGGCTGCTGAACAGGAACCTCTGTCATCGGTGACGTAGATAGAGCTCCTCCCCATAACTCGTGCAGAATATCGTGAAGTGCCGCCTCTAGCTGCCTAATACTAGTCTTTGTGGAATCAGGAACTCTGTCATCAGCCGACGGTGGTGAAAATCGCTCCTTGATGTGATCGTCAGCGACACGCTCTTCAGCGTCCTCAATAGCAACTTGGCAGGGGCGTCCCCTGCCACGACAATCCCTACCCCCACGCCCAACTAAACCGCATCTAGGATCGACCATGATGGTTATATGAACGGTTAATTTAAACACTCAACACGGAAGCACTCAACGATTAATATGATCCTCTTCCAGGATCGAGGATCGCCCTAGGGCCCAATTGCATATATATATATAAACGTACGTACGCATAGAGACGATCTACCCACGAGATTGTTTCTGTTGTGCGCCTAAATTGCAATGTTTTACACTAACTTTTTTATCGTTTTCTGCATACATTTCATCTCATTGGGTTAGAATTATACAGAATCTATGTAGTTTATGCTTATGTGCCAAATTATGGAGTCTACACTAGTTTCTGTTTAATTTCGCAGAAATCGAGTCATTTTATAGCAGTTCGGAGAAGGAAGAAAATCATGAAACAGCTCGAGGTCGAATACAGAAAGTCCATGGTCAAGTAGCAGATGAATCAAAGCACATCAAGCAGAAGAGAAGAGAAAAGAGCACTCGACAAAACTAGTCGAAATCGACCATACTAGTCGATATCGAGTACAGCATAGTCGAAATCCACCAGTCGAGAACAGAACTGTTGTGAGCCTAATCTGCCATGTTTACTGTGACTTTTATATCGATTTCTGCATGCATTTCATTCATTCGGGCTAAGATAGTACAGAACCTATGTAGTTTATGTTTATTTGCCAAATTATGGAATCTACACCAGTTTCTGTTTAATTCGCAGAATTCGAGGCGTTTTACAGCAATTCTAAGGAAGGTCGGAAAAGCTCGGAAAACAGCTACAGAAGTCCAAGGTCAAAGCAGCAACGGAATCAGTCGAATCGAGCCGAGAAACCAGACTACTCGACCTCGAGTAGCCCTTACTCGATTTCGACAAGTATGCCCGAGCACAGCCTTGTCGACCAGGAGCAACGTCGAGAGCCAGACCACCCGACTTCCGGAGCCTACTCGATCTCGACAAGACCTGGTCGAGATCGACGAAGCCCAGCGCCACACCCGGAGTCGAGGAGAGAACTGATCGAGAAGCCGAGGACAATCCTACTCGATCTCGACAAGCTTCTAGTCGAGATCGACGAGCCCCACAGCGCCAGTCCGAGTCCATCCCAAGGAGAAGCTGCTCGACCAGAGAAGGCCACACCCTAGTCGATCTCGAGGAGCCCTAGTCGAGATCGACGAGCTCCGAGTCCAGATCCGAGCCTGTCGAGTAGAGCCACCCGAGAAGACCCAGTCGACATAGCCAGTCTACTCGACCTCAACGAGTCCTTGTCGACATCGACGAGCACCGTGAACCAGGTCCGAGTCTGTCGAGCGCCAGCTAGCCGAGACGACGAAGCCGAGCCAGTCAACCCTACTCGAGATCGACTAGACCCTTGTCGAGATCGAATAGACCTCCAGAGCTGCGTTACTCGGTTCGACGAATCCTACTCGACTTGGGATTGCTTGGGCGTGAAGATTGCTGATTCTATCCGAAAATATCAAGATCTACCATGAAGAAGAAAAGTTCTATCCATTGAAGACACTTTAGATATATTTCCTATTTTAGATTTAATTCCTTTATGTCTTTTATTTATCATTAAAGTTTTAGATAAAATTTTAGATTTAGATATAGATATTCTATCCTTGACTAGCAAGGATTAGAAAGCTATAAATAAAGCCCATGGGGCTCAGTTTTATTCATTCAAATTCAGAAGTAGGAGAAGTAGGAGAGAGAGAGAGAGAGTGAGTGGCCAAGAGGAGTTTTGTGAAGTGAGAGCGGAATTGACTTCCTTTGGTTGTAAGCTCTATTTTATTTTATTAATGCAAGTTTATTTCCTTTTATTATTGATGTCTTTAATTATGATGAAGCGCGAGTAGTCAACCCACTTCTAGGGTTGGGGCGAGCCCGATGATAGCCATGCATATTTGAGGTAAAAATCCGACCTTTATCATGTTTTGAGCATTTTCCTACTTGTTGATGTGTTTATTGCCCATCTAATGGAGATCCATGTTAACCACTTGGATTATAAACATAAAATCGGTAGAGACAATTAGGGTTTCTTGAGAGAGTTGTCTAATTGTTGGAAAAGGCGAAAGCTTAGTCCTTTAATGGAAATTATATGAATATCTGTTTGGTTCTACCTTATGCATGCTTGGTTATTGTCGTTGCAAACCCCAATCTTGGAAGTTCTTTTACATTAAAGTTTAGTTCGAAACCCCAAAGCATTTGTTTTTACTTTCTTTCATTTTCGTTTTAAGTTTCTGCCCTCGTCGATCTCGACCAGCCCCTGGTCGACCTCGACTACTGATCTTCGACCTAGAGTCGTCGTAGCTTACTTGTGCAGGAATCGACGAAGACCAACTCGACCCAGACGAAGGCTACTCGATATCGAGTAGAGCCTTGTCGAGATCGACCACCCTTGCCGAGTTGCTGCTGCTGTGTTCGACTGTCCGATCTTCTGTCGAGTAGCTGTACTCGAGATCTAGGACCCTGTTGTCGACTTCTGACCGTGAGATTACTCCGCTGCCTAGGATCCGCTGACACGCTTCCTCGTGGATCGATCCTGACTTCCCGCTGCTACATCAGGAGGAGGTCTTGTAATTATTTGCAAGGGACGGAATCTGGTTTGCTGTGATTATTTATATTTAATTTTGCATACTCGATTTCCTCCTATCAACAAATTGGCGCCGTTGCCGGGGAGGCTATCATTCGCGCCTTAGGTAGTGAAATCTCACATCTGCTTTGAGTTACTTTACAGGTGTATGCGCCGTTCTGGTCAACCACCTGAGTTTGACGGCTTAGACGAACCAGAGCGTCTTCTACACATCAGAGCTAAACTACAAAGAGCCATGGCGGCCGCTGAAACACAAGAACAACTGATTGCCAGGCTTACAAGGGAGCTAGCCGAAAAGGATACCACTATCGCCAATGAAAGGGCAGCGAAGGAGCAAGAGAAAGCAGCAAGGGAGCAAGCAGAAGCTGAGCTTGCCCAATATCCAACTACAGCAGAGGATTATATGCATCCAACTCTCATCGTGCCTGAATCGGCGATTCTAATCCCTGAAAACTCTTTTGAAATCCGCACTCAGTTTCTTATAGAACTTAAAAACAACGCTTTTCATGGAAGATATAATGAGTGCCCTCTTGAACATATTACCAATTTTCATGACACGTGCCGTACTCTTGCTGAAGGTACAACTCTGGAATATGTCAAGATGAAAGCTTTCCGCTGGTCGCTCGCTGGACCTGCACTGAAGTGGCTAGAAGGACTGAAACCAAGATCCCTTACAACATGGGCACAAGTAGAGCAAGAGTTTCTCAACAAATTCTTCCCTCCTGCCAAGACAGCATTCCTCCGCCAAAAGATCACAGCTTTCAAACAAAAGCCTGGGGAGCCGCTAGCAAAGGCATGGGAAAGGTACAAGGAATTACTGCGATCTTGCCCTACTCATGGACAGCCACCCTACGTCATTCAGGAGATCTTCTTCAACTCTCTTGATCAAGTCACCAAGGACAGGATCAATCAGTACACTCGATATGAGTACCTGACGATGCCACCAATTGACGCATGGGGTGTGCTAGACAAGCTCACGGCATATGACAACAAGTATGGGACTTCTGCAAACTATGATGAGAACGCCTGTGCCAGACCAGCACCATCTATGCCACTCTATGAGCCAGCAAAGGAGATTGACCCAGATGTCAGGGAGCAGTTCTACAGGGACCAGAATCGTAAGCTCCTCAAGCAAGTCAAATATCTGTCTGTCAATCAGCCTTGCATCGAATGCGAATTGCAGAGGCACACCACTACTGAGTGCCCACACACAGAGCAAGTCAGAATGGCAGAAACACATGAGGAAGCAGCCTACGCCGGGGGTCCAAATCGCTACATGGGAGATCAAAGGTTCTATCAACCTCAGTGGAACCAAGGCCCTCCTAGGAATCCCCCACCCTACAGAGCCCCAAGACATCCAGAAAGGGATCAAAAGAAGGATGATCTGCAGCTGATCCTTGAGGAGATGCGTCGGAATCATGCACAGAACCTGCAGGCTACAAACACCATCAACAATCAGCTCCAGCATGTCAACACAAAATTTGTAGAGCTGGATATCTGGAAAAAGGGCATTGAGACTCAGATGGGACAAATAGCTGCACAGATCCCACGACCATCCGGACAGCTCCTTGGGCAAACAGAACCAAATCCTAAGGGGAAGACCGGACACGTCGCAACTATCAAACTCAGGAGTGGGCATCAACTACACGAGCCAGAGGTCGGAAAACAGCAAAGCAACGCAGAGCAGCAACTCGAGACAGAGCAGAACCTGGTCGATCTCGAGGAGCCCGTACTCGATGTCGACAAGCCTCTACTCGACCAAGACCAGAAGCTGAGCTCGGACTCCGCTGCGCAGACCAGCAACCCGAGGTCGACAACCCAACTCGATGTCGACAAGCCCCTAGTCGAGATCGACAAGCCCGTGGTCGAGATCGAGGAACAGCAAGCCGAGGTCGACGACTCTGCAGCATCTCCGACAGCTGATCTGGCTCTGAAGCAGAAAAAGCCACTGCCTTTCCCTTCAAAAGCACAGAAAGATCCCACTGCAGGTAGGTTTACCAGATTTGTTAATATGCTGCAAGAACTGAATGTTTCTATTCCATTTACAGAAGCCCTGCAAGAGATGCCTGGATACGTCAAGTTTCTGAAGGAAATCCTGAGCAAGAAGCGATCCATCTCAGAGATCGCAGGCGAATGCAAAGTACTCCACTTCCCTGAAAAGAGGCTTGACCCTGGTAAGTTTTCTGTTACTGTGGGTTTTGGACAATATAAATATGATTCTCTATGCGATTTAGGAGCAAGTGTGAGCATCATGCCTTTATCAATCTGGCGGAAGGTCAAGATAGGATGCATAGAACCTGTGGATGCTAAATTATACATGGCTAACAATACAGTGGTCATCCCTACAGGTATAGTTGAAAATGTCCCCGTCCAGGTTGGTAAATTTTTGTTCCAGCTGATTTCCTTATCATTGACTGTGCTGAAGATCCTACTAGCCCTATTATTCTTGGTAGACCATTCTTAGCTACTGCAGATGCCCGAATTAGTGTCAAGAATAGGTCGCTCACCTTCACCATAGGCGATGAGGTTTTGGATTTCTCTTTTGGCCCTGCAAAGGAGGAAGTTTCATGGCTGGAGGTGAAAAGCATCAGCAACCACAGGACTCAGCAAACAACGGAGGAAAGTGCCAGAACTGTACTCGAGGTCGACAAGCCCTACTCGACCTCGACAAGCGCTCTACTCGACCTCGACAAACCTTTGTCGATCTCGACCACCACCACTGAGCCAGAAACTTGCCAGGAGCCTAAGTATGGGGTCCCTGTACTCGATCTCGACCAGCAGTACTCGACATCGAGTAGACCCAAGCCCAAAGATTTCTGTTTTGGGTCCGAACAGGTAAGTGCAGGTATGAATTCTACTCCTCCTCAGTCCATAAGTAAAATTTTCAATGATTTAAAGGGAGCTAAGACACCATGGCGAGAGAATTTGCAGAAATTAAAGGCTACAAAGAAGAAAGGGAAAGGAGATGATGCAAGCAACCACCTGTCAGCTGAGCTTGCATACTACCATCAGGACCTAGATGATCCAGGAGAAGGGCCAAGCATGAGTGGGCCCCACAATAATGGTCCTTGAGCGCAAACAGAGAAGTCGGCCTAGCGACTCTAAAATCTAGAGCATGTACATAGACATTTATTTTTGGGACTTTTGAACTTTTTAGTTTTTGGTTTTTGTTTTTGGGTTTGGTTTTATGTCTTTTAGAATACTTCATGTGGATAGTCTTGTTCTTTTGGGCAATCTAACACTTTTAGGTCGGGAAGCATATAAGGATCGCGATAAGTGGAATAAGAAGTCCCTGAAAAACAGTCAAAATCGACGAAGGCCAAGTCGACGACGACAAGGAGGAGAAGCCCCGAAGTTACTCGACCTCGAGTAGACGTACTCGACATCGACAAGCCCAGATGCTCCTCGACTTCAAATTTCACCAGACGCTGAGAAGTCTACTCGATATCGAGTAAGGAGTACTCGATATCGACAAGCCAGCTACTCGACCTGCCCAATTTCGCCTTCCTCGATGCTTTATCCTGTGAGTTCCTTCCTTTACTCTTGTTTTTACTTGTTTTTATACAGTGAGGACACTTTAAATTTTAAGTATGGGGTGGGGGAAGGGCTTACTTTATGCATATTTGCTATATTTGATCATATTTGACATAAATGTGCATATTTAGAAGTTATTACTTTGAATTGCTACATGGTCATTTTGGAATTCATTGATTTATGTGCTTATATGCATGTTTTCCAAAATTTGAGAAAAATGACCCCCATTGAAAATTTTGATTAATGTCATGGAAGCTTATATTGAACTCGACGATGCAGAATTGGATTCATTAGAGATATAGCATGAAATTACCTAGTAAAGGGAAGTCACAATGAAGTGTATTATTTCTTGAAAACCATGAAAGGAGGTAAAATTTGAAGTTGCTTTTGACATGTTGCATGATAAGATGATGGAGGACTTTATATTTCCATATAATGCTCATTGTTTATAATCCTAGCCTTACCTATGCTTATGCATTACACAAAGCCATAATATGCCTTATTTCAAATATTGCTCCACATGATCTAAACATTTGCCATTCTTTACCTTATCCGGGGATTATGTTGAGAATGATGTTAAATTATGGAGATTGTTATATGGTGTTTGTGTGATTGTTATCATTATTGGAGTTTGGCGGAATTATTTGAAATATATGGAAAATTTAATGAGTGAAAGAAAATCCGATCAAAGATCGACCCTGCTCGCTGAGATAATAGTTTGGCGAGATGGGACACCAAGTGAGGAGTCCTACGCACTAAGTATCCGGGGCCATTCATGACACCCATGTTTGCGACTCGCGAGAAGGCAGTGCTGAGGTTAGAGAGGTAAAAGCATTATTATGGATAAAAGCATTATGAAAGGTGATGAATCTCAAAGAGAAGGAATGTGGAAATTCATTTTGGAAATACTCCATTTCCCCGGATCATTAGCACCACATTGCCAAAAATTGCCCACCTTTAGCCTTTTGCCAATCTACTCCTTATTTGAGCTTAAATTAAAGTTCTCTTGATTATCGATGCTTTGTCACATAAAAATTATTTGTGCATAAACCTCCTTTTGTGAGTAGATGTTGCTTTGATATATTTACACATGCATGGATCTGTGACACTAGTAGCTTTTCGAGGATGGTAATTGATTGCAGGGTTATATGAAAATGAATCTAAGATGTTGAGAGTTTAAATTCTTCCCCTAAATGACAATTAAAAGTATTGCTTGAGGACAAGCAAGCTTAAGTATGGGGTGTTTGTTGTGAGCCTAATCTGCCATGTTTACTGTGACTTTTATATCGATTTCTGCATGCATTTCATTCATTCGGGCTAAGATAGTACAGAACCTATGTAGTTTATGTTTATTTGCCAAATTATGAAATCTACACCAGTTTCCGTTTAATTCGCAGAATTCGAGGCGTTTTACAGCAATTCTAAGGAAGGTCGGAAAAGCTCGGAAAACAGCTACAGAAGTCCAAGGTCAAAGCAGCAACGGAATCAGTCGAATCGAGCCGAGAAACCAGACTACTCGACCTCGAGTAGCCCTTACTCGATTTCGACAAGTATGCCCGAGCACAGCCTTGTCGATCAGGAGCAACGTCGAGAGCCAGACCACCCGACTTCCGGATTCTACTCGATCTCGACAAGACCTGGTCGAGATCGACGAAGCCCGGCGCCACACCCGGAGTCGAGGAGAGAACTGATCGAGAAGCCGAGGACAATCCTACTCGATCTCGACAAGCTTCTAGTCGAGATCGACGAGCCCCACAGCGCCAGTCCGAGTCCATGCCGAGGAGAAGCTGCTCGACCAGAGAAGGCCACACCCTAGTCGATCTCGAGGAGCCCTAGTCGAGATCGACGAGCTCCGAGTCCAGATCCGAGCCTGTCGAGTAGAGCCACCCGAGAAGACCCAGTCGACATAGCCAGTCTACTCGACCTCGACGAGTCCTTGTCGACATCGACGAGCACCGTGAACCAGGTCCGAGTCTGTCGAGCGCCAGCTAGCCGAGACGACGAAGCCGAGCCAGTCAACCCTACTCGTGATCGACCAGACCCTTGTCGAGATCGAGTAGACCTCCAGAGCTGCGTTACTCGGTTCGACGAATCCTACTCGACTTGGGATTGCTTGGGCGTGAAGATTGCTGATTCTATCCGAAAATATCAAGATCTACCATGAAGAAGAAAAGTTCTATCCATTGAAGACACTTTAGATATATTTCCTATTTTAGATTTAATTCCTTTATGTCTTTTATTTATCATTAAAGTTTTAGATAAAATTTTAGATTTAGATATAGATATTCTATCCTTGACTAGCAAGGATTAGAAAGCTATAAATAAAGCCCATGGGGCTCAGTTTTATTCATTCAAATTCAGAAGTACGAGAAGTAGGAGAGAGAGAGAGAGAGAGTGAGTGGCCAAGAGGAGTTTTGTGAAGCGAGAGCGGAATTGACTTCCTTTGGTTGTAAGCTCTATTTTATTTTATTAATGCAAGTTTATTTCCTTTTATTATTGATAAATCCAACCCTTTATGAATCTCCCCAAAATAATATTTTATCTTTTAAATCCGCAAATAATATTATAATATATTTTAATTACCGCTAATTAGTTAAATAATAACGGATAACCCGAACTGAACCAAACCGAACACATACTCGTTAATCCCAAATCGGTATACTATTAAAATAAAACTAGTGTAGACCCCGCGTCATAGCGCGTATTTAACCAATTAATAATATCGTATAATAAATATAGAATGAAATAATCTTGTATAGTTAATATTAACTTTATTAAAAAAAATGTTTTGAATTAATCCCATTGTTTAAAAAAATGTAGTATGAAACGGTATTATGTAATTAATATAAAATGAAATAATATTGTATAGTTAATAATTAACTTTATTAAAAAAAGTATTGAATTAATCAAAAACTATATTTAAATAATATTGTGTAATTAATATAGAATGAAATAATATTGTACAGTTAATATTAACTTTATTAAAAAAGAGTTTTGAATTAATCCCATTGGTTTAAAAAATGTAGTATGAAATGATATTATGTAATTAGTATTAGATAAAAATAGGATATATCAATATATATATATATATATATATATTATAAATGAAAATGTAAATAGAATATAAAAAATATATATTTTCGAAAAAGTTATTTCTAAATATATTCAATATAAATAATGCTAAAAATAACTTTGCACGAGAAGACGACACGTGGCGTAGGTGCTTTGGTTTTAATTAATATATAGATATAGATTGTTTAAAAAAATGTAGTATGAAACGGTATTATGTAATTAATATAAAATGAAATAATATTGTATAGTTAATAATTAACGTTATTAAAAACAGTTTTGAATTAATCAAAAACTATATTTAAATGATATTGTGTAATTAATATAGAATGAAATAATATTGTATAGTTAATATTAACTTTATTAAAAAAGAGTTTTGAATTAATCCCATTGGTTTAAAAAATGTAGTATGAAATGATATTATGTAATTAATATTATATAAAAATAGGATATATGAATATATATATATATATATATATATATATATATATATATTATAAATGAAAATGTAAATAGAATATAAAAAATATATATTTCCAAAAAAGTTATTTCTAAATATATTCAATATAAATAATGCCAAAAATAACTTTGCACGAGAAGACGACACATGGCGTAGGTGCTTTGGTTTTAATTAATACTAGTATAGTACCCGTGCCCGAGGCACGAGAGTATATGAACACATTGTAATCAATATGCATATGATATGCTTGGTTTTTCTAACTTGCAATATTGTAACATACTTTTTATAAATTTTGAATTCAAAAAATATTATATGAGATTAGGTAATTCAATATTTTTAGGCAATCTATTTTCATATCTAGATTATCAACCATAATTGTTTCAATTGATGCTGTCATTCCTCATTCCCGTCTTGATTTTCATCATCCTCTTAATCACTTACATATTTTATTTAATATATACGAAGTATTATATTTCTCTTATGATTATCTTTATCCCAATCTTTCTTAATTTCTTCAGCTAAATAATCCTCATTAGCTTCATCACATACCAAATATTCATTTTTTCTGGTACGTATATTTAACCATTCTTATACTGTTATAAATAATCCTCATTAATTAGCTTCACCACACAACAAATATTTATTTTTTTTCTAATCATGTTAACTCGGCATAGTTTCTGGGAAAGTGAGTTACATTAGCAAATTACCCATATGTATGAATTTTCAGTTTTATTGTTAAAAATATTGAATAATCCCATTTAAATAATTTGTTGAGAAGAAGCAAAAAATGGGATATAAGTTGTTACGAGTAAAAAAAATCCCATCAAATTTTACTATAAGTAAAAAAAATCTCACCAAATATTCAGTTTTATCAAATCCTTATATTCTAGATTGCAATCTTTTTGTTTGTAAATAGATAAACATTGAATTTTAACAAATCATTTTTTACATTTAACCCTCGCCAATTTCCGTTTGAAAAAACATATCCTTTGTCAATTTCGATCAGAAAAAATTACATAGAAGAAAAACGAAGCATATTTGACCGTCGACGATATTGGCGAAAAGATGACGCAACATGTGTATTGTGGATTATGTTATATAGGTGAATGTACAAACTTCGATCATAAGAGAGGAAACAAAGAGGATGATGAGCTTTATATTTTATTTTTTAATGATTATTATATTTGATTGTTAGTATAATGAAATTAAAGATGGTATAGTATAAATTATGGACCAACTGAAGTATATAAGTATTTGATAGACACGTAACACTTTAAAAGTTAGTTGCCACGTGAGAGCAAAAACAACTATATAAATAATTAAAACTACTTAAATATATAATAAATAGATATATAGATTAATAGAATTAGAAAAGATATAGATAGGTAATTTTTTCATCAAATTTTCAAACTGTAATCAATGAATAACTATGCAGAAATGTAGAATGAGTTATAAGTTAGTTCGATAATTGAATAAGACTTCGGAATGTGGAGGAGACAACACATAAATAATCAACATTATTGTAGAAGCATGAACTTCAATTTCACAAAAATAATAATGATTTAAAGAATACAATGAATTAAAATACTTATAAACCATATATATACTTCAACATACCTTAAAATTAATAACCATACTATAAAAATATGCATGGAAATATAAAACAATTAGTATTAAAGATAAAACCGTACGTGTATACCATTACGTACCACAACTAACTTGACCGTAGCCAATGACCTATGATCAAAATACAACCTTATTTAAAACTATGATGATCGGTCGTGCTTGTTTCATTCCTGCAATAAAAAAAAAAATCAAACAGCTAATAATAAACACAAAGTTAGAAAAATCAAGTAGGAAGAGGTAGAAATAAAATCATGTGCGTAATTGGTTATTTGGGAAGATGGGTGATATCAATTAGATTTTGAAGATTGATATTTCTAGGAATAAGGGTCGAGATATGATATTATTTTTCGTTTAAATTTATGATTTTGATATGATATTTTTATTCATGTATATCAGTTAGGAGAAAATCTTTATCAAATATATAATTTGTAAAATTTAGTTATTTAATGTCTAATTGTTAAAGAGGGATTCACAAATAATTGCAATTAATAAATTTAAAATAGGATCATTATCTTCAACCAATTAAATTAAATAATTAAAGTGGGACCACGATTGATATTAAGTTGCCACGTAAGCCAAATTTTAAGGTAAAGCTGCCATGTGGCATGGGCAACATCTGATTTAGTATTATATTAGATATAGATATAGATGTTTAAAAAAAAAATGTAGTATGAAACGGTATTGTGTAATTAATGTAAAATGGAATAATATTGTATAGATAATAAATAAATTCAATAAAAAAAGTTTTGAATTAATCAAAAAATATATTTAAATGATATTGTGTAATTAATATAGAATGAAATAATATTGTATAGATAATATTAACTTTATTAAAAAAAATTTTTGAATTAATCCCATTGGTTGAAAAAATGTAGTATGAAATGATATTATATAATTAATATTAGATAAAAATAGGATATATGAATATATATATATATATATATATATATATATTATATAAATGAAAATATAAATAGAATATATCAAATATATATTTCCAAAAAAGTTATTTCTAAATATATTCAATATAAATGTTGCCAAAAATAACTTTGCATGAGAGGACGACACGTGGCGTAGGTGCTTTGATTTTAATTAATATATATAGATATATAGATTAATATATATAGATGGTTGAAAAAATGTAGTATGAAATGATATTATGTAATTAATATTAGATAAAAATAGGATATATGAATATATATATATATATATATATATATATATTATATAAATGAAAATGTAAATAGAATATATCAAATATATATTTCCAAAAAAGTTATTTCTAAATATATTCAATATAAATGTTGCCAAAAATAACTTTGCGTGAGAGGATGACACGTGGCGTATGTGCTTTGGTTTTAATTAATATTAGTCTAGTACCCGCACTTTTGTGCGGGTCTTTTATTAAAATTAATATGTTTAATATTAGAAAATTTATATTTTTTTTCTAAATAAACTCTAAACTCTAAGTACCACTATTCACATCTAAACATTATTAATTATTATATAGTTAATAGTACAAAAACTTTGAAAATTTGTAATTAAAGACAAATTTTATCCCATTGTTGATTAATATTTGTACCCAAATGCATGTATGTAAAAATAATCTTAAATTATATATGAAATGTCTATTATTTAGAGTTGAATTTTTTTTCTTTAATTTATTCTTCTTCTCTTCGAATGCATTTGTCATCTTTGAATGCATCTGTCATCAATTATATTGTGGAACAATGTAAATGAACATGTATTATTTATATTTGGAAATTGTTTAGTAAATTTGTTTATTGTGATTTGTTAGGTATACTTGAGATTTGTTTTTATCTCTTGGTATAAATAGTTGAGATTTGTTTTTACCGCGCGCGCACACACACATATATTAAAAGAGATTTCATTAACAATTGCATGTATTTCAAATCAAACATAATAAAGGAAGAGATGTGAATTCACATCAACAACGGCAAACTACAAACATATAGATATTAATTTTTAGATAAATGTGAGTGCAAGAGAATCGATAACTGGACGAATTGGAAATATAGAGAATTTTTTTTTATCCCAATAGAGAAATGAAACCCTCCACATTAAGTTAAAAGGTCGTAGAAAGACATTAATAGTTGAATTTGTAAATTATAATTATAGAATACAAATTTGTGCATTACTCACCTCGAAAACTATAAAGTTATTGAGCAGGGGTAGAAAAACACAAATTGAACTAAATCAAGTCGATTCTCAAAGTTTTACTTTTACACTATCCTATAAACAAACAATTGCATGCACATACTAATTAAGAGTCAATTTGAATAAATTATAAACAAACAAACAAACAAACAAACAAAGTAGAAAGATAAAATGCTAAAAATTAGATCGATGACAAGATTGCAAGAAATTTAAAATAAATTAGAATGATCAATAAAAACTTATAGTGAGGAAGACACATTGATGGAAATATGATAGAATTTATAGACTTGAAGACACAAGGGTATTTTTGTATATCAATCTTGTTGAAAAGATCCATAATAGATTTTGTTAGTTATTTAAGTTTATCCGAATTGTTATTCAAATTCAAAATTGCAATAATATCCAATTCAAAATAATTTTAATGAAATTAATAAAAATAAATTTAAAAATAAAATCAATCGGTTAAGATTTAGGGAAAAATGAATGAATTAATTAATTACGTATTTCAATAAGTAATTAAATTTATAATAAATAATAAAAAGAAAACCAATTAGATTTTTTAAGTTATTTAAGTTTATCCAAATTTTTATTCAAATTCAAAATTGCAACAATATCAAATTCAAAATAATTTTAATGAAATTAATAAAAAGAAATTTAAAAAGAAAATCAAGCGGTTAAGATTTAGGGAAAAAATGAATGAATGAATTAATTATGTATTTAAATAAGTAATTTTATTATTAATAAATAATAAAATGAAAACCAATTTGATTTTTTAATTTATTTAAGTTTATCCGAACTGTTATTCAAATTCAAAATTGCAATAATATCCAATTCAAAATAATTTTAATGAAATTAATAAAAAGAAATTTAAAAATAAAATCCATTGGTTAAGATTTAGGGAAAAATGAATGAATGAATTAATTACATATTTAAATAAGTAATTTGATTTATAATAAGTAATAAAAAGAAAACTAAAATTAGATTTTGTTAGTTAGTTAAGTTTATCTGAATTGTTATTCAAATTCAAAATTGCAATACTATCCGATTCAAAATAATTTTAATGAAATTAATAAAAAGAATTTTAAAAAAAAAATCAATCGGTTAAGATTTAGAGACAAATTAATTAATTAATTAATTACATATTTAAATAAGTAATTTGATTTATAATAAATAATAGTTTATTTAAAAATTGAAAAATACCTAATTGGTTAATATTCCTATATTAAAGGAGAAGACGCCACATCAACATATAAAATCCAATCGAGACCAAAACCTAATTGACACCTTCAATTTCAAATATATGATTAGATCGGACAGTGCAAACAAACTAATAAATATTTAACAACAATTACATTTTCATCTATCACAATCAGGTCAATCGAATGAAGTTTTCCAGGATCATTGTAGCTTAGGGACCTAGACATTCTTAATACGCGAACCATAATATTCCATCGGATTCGTGTGGTGTTTATGTGTTGTTGTAGTAACTCGTCCAGGTAATGAAATTTTCGAGTGCTACACTCAACGTTTTCATCATCTGAAAAAAAAAAAGATTAATTCAAAGTGCAAACGCATAAACTCCATAATGAATTCCATAACGATCTAAACTAATCCGCACAAACAAATAAACTAAACTAATGTGCACATACGTGATTAAACAACTCCATCATCAATTGATTTAACTCAATCAAAAACGAAATGAATCTCACAAGCGCATAAACTAAAATAATATTTAACGTACCTTTTTTTCGATGCTTCCTATTACTACTACCTTTAATATTTGTCATTGTGGATAGCTCGGTTGTGGGTAGCTCGGTTGAAAATAAACTCTACGTCCACGTACGTCAACCTTACCTTCCTCTACATCTTTCAATTAGAGAATCAATTACTACCGGCTAAATTCATTTGCAATCAATTATGCAGTCTCAGTATATATATGAAAATGAAATGAAATCGTAACAACATGATCCAATCGTAACCGATCGGAAAATTAATTAATTAATTAACCACTTGACCTGATCCAAAATCATAACCACCAGAGATTCGGCAAAATCCTATTGACAAATTCTATACTTTAATTAATAAATACTTTAATTACTTAAATATGCAATTATTTAATTAACAAATCCAAAAAAAAAATTAAAAACCCCTACTTTAAAGGAGAAGCTGCCACATGTCGCAGGCGACTTCTCCTTTAGTATTATAATATAGATATATAGATATATAGATATGAAACTAGCAAGGGCCCCACACGAGCCACACTGGCTCCCTCACCTTCTTCCCGAATTCGAAAGCGAAGTCCCGCCTGCGCCATGCCGTCGCTCGGCCTTGCTCCCGACGGCGACCAGAGCACCTCCTCTCGGCCTCTCTCATCGTCCTCGTTGTCTCTAGTCTGACCTTGATCTCCCACTCAACCTCCCAGCTCGCAGTGCCGCTGCTCGTCCTCGACTCCCGCTAGATGCTCGTCCTCGCCAATTCGAATTCGTCGGAGCTCTCGCCGGAGGTCTCGAGCCCACCCGACATCCCGCACTCAGCTCACACACACTCATGTTCGCCCACAGCCCACCCCAAGACAGAATCGAATCAAAATAGATGAGAGAAAGGCGGAAGCTTACCGAGGTAATTTCGCGGCTTCGAAGCTCTCGATCGGAGTTCTGGGCGTCATCGGAGGCTCGTGGTGGCTCGTCAGACCTGCACCGGACAATGGTGAGAGTGATGGTGAAGTCCGAGGGCGATTCCGATCGGAAACGAGTGAGAACGGCTTACCGGAAGATTGTTCGCGCTCGAACGGGGCAATGGAGCTTCGATGGCGGTTTCGGCGGCTCATAGGCTATGTCGGGGTGGCGGTGGACGTCGGAAGAGGTGGATCGGGTTGCTGCTCAGAGAAAGAAGCAAGGGTGGAGCTTCTGCTGTTGCTTGGAGCTCGGGAGGGACTGGCTCGGCTCGACGGTCTTTGAACAGAGGAAGCTTGGGCTTCCGGCAATCAGGGGCGAACGGTGGTGGTAGCAGCGATGTAATGAGGTGGTGATGGCGAGGGGGAGATGGTGGTGTGATAATGCGTATTTCATATAGGCATTATAGGTGTTTCCTATTGCAATTAGGTAGTGGTTTTGCGATTGTTTGAGTCTAGTTCCGTATATTACTTGTGAAGAATTCGAGTTTGGAATCGATGCGTTTTTAATGTTTATTTTGCAGAATTGCATTCCGACCTTGGATGGACTTTGGGAAGAGCTTAAGAAGCATGTTTTAGAACATATGGAGGCTAAGGAGGAGCTAAGAAAGAGCACTATAAGGAAGAGCAAGGAGGCACGACATTTGAATCCGTTGAAGGAAATTAAAGAACGTCGGACACTGCAGAGACGTCGCCCGCCGCCCCTTGCACGGTGCCCATCGTGACCCCAAATTCCGGAAACGCGATTTTGGATCCGAAGACCACTATTTTATATTATTTCTTACTAGGGTTTGGCCGACCTTTAAGAGGCTTTATTAGTTGTTTTTCAGTTTTTTTGAGTGTGGTTACATTTAGAGAGAGACTATGAACTCAATTAGAGAGAGAGAGAGAGAGAGAGTTGGCCTATGAGTTGCTAAACTCATAGTTTTGCCTATGATTCGAAGACATGGTTGTTTGGATTGTGAGGATTTGATTCTATTTGATTATTCATGTTCTTAGTAATCATCTTGTGCTTAATTTATATTTGTGTTCCTTTCTATGCCTGGTCAACGTGTTAGGAATTGCATCTTTGTCTTTGAATTCGTTGTTGTTTTCTTGATAGCAAACAAAGGTATTGATGATAGTGATGTCTCTTTGTCTTTGTAGTGGATGATTTCAATTGATCTATGTTGAGGATATTCGATTAGGGTTGAGTTCGGTATGCGCCTATTAGTCTTAATGTGTTGAGTCAATGTGCCAACTGGTCTTGATTACTTAAGTTCTTAATGTTATTCTTTAGTGATATTGAATAAGATGAGTGAATCTCTACGGATCTCTCAACTTTAGTCAAGTAGACCTAGGAATATGAATAATTGATCCATTGTCAGAAAATTACAGGTGAAATGTTCTTTCTACTTTGATATCTATTTGCTTTGGGATTTGCAATCTGGTTACTTTTACATATTTGGTATTTGTCAAGAATTGTTGCTTTGCTATAAGAGTGTTTGGTTAGAGTTATTGGATAGGAAATCGCTTCTCCCTATGGGTTCGACACCAGACTTCATCGCTATACTAGTAGTTATTTGATTTATCAAGTGATTGGTTGCCTAATCGATTGGTTGTGTGTTTACGTTTGGATATTGTTACTATTTGGCAAAGGGCGAAAGTGCCAACGACGTTCGTCCCGCACCAAATTCTTGGCACCGTTTTCGGGGAAAAGAAAGGAGTTTGCTTTTCTTTAACTCTTTCAATTACTCTTTACTTTGAGTCTTTTGTGTCTTTGTATGGTTCAAACTAGATCTTCTGATTCATTGCCTTTGTCTTTTGATCCCGAGATGGAAAGATCTCTTAGGTTGAAGAGGAAGCTTGTCTTTGAGGCAAACGAGGAGATGGCATCAAACGCTGTTGTTAGTTAATCCGCCGAGAAGGACCCTGAGAAACCTAAAGGAACCTGATTTGAGTACTCAACCACTTGCAATTAGTCTTCCTGATCTCCCTAAGGGTTCAAGATTTGAGTACGTACAAGTCTAATTGGTCATCTATTTTGCCCTACTTTCATGGATTGTCTGGGGAGGAACCAAACAAGCAACTTGCTACCTTCACGAGCGTGTGTGATAGACTTAGACCCCAAGGCGTGTCTGACGACCAATTGATGTTGAGAGTGTTCCCCTTTACTTTGAAAGATGCTGCAAGCGATGGGCTTTACTACCTACCCTCAAAAAGCATTACTACATGGGTGCAATTGAAGAAAGTGTTCCTGCAAAAGTACTTTTCTGCGACTCGCCTCAACAAACATAAGAAGGAGCTGTCTAGTATTGAGCAATCACCTACGGAGAGTCTTTATGAGTATGTTGAGCGGTTCAAGAAGCTTAAGGGTAGTTTTCTGCAACACGGTATACCCGAGGATGATCTAGTATTGTATCTTTATGAAGGCCTTGACACCGACAGAAGTTTCATCAATTCTACTAGCGGAGGAGATATTTTGGATAAAACACCTCAGGAAGCAATGCAGATTTTTGAAGGGTTGGCAAATGCATCGCAACAATATGGAAGACACCAAAGAGTTAGAGGAGTTGATAAGTTGGATAGTTCGAGAGATGAACACAAGGATGATATCGATAGGCTTATGGAGATGTGAACAAGATGGCTATGCAAATGAATCAATCCCATCAGCCTAGACCTTGTGGAGTTTGTGGAGATGCAACTGATCCGAATGATAAGTGTCCTTTGATTCGGGAGGGCACAGCTTAAGTGAATGCTATGGATTATGGACCTCGCTAAAACTTTGGTAACAATTACAATCAGGGCTACAATTCAAACTACCAAAGTGGATTCAACGGAAGATGCAAGCAGCAACAAGTTCCTTTTCAGAGAAGACAATTCGAGAATCGTCTTAGAAATATTCAACAAGACCATAGAGATGAGACATTGAGGTTGTTGTTGGACAAGATGAGTGTTGAAGAGAAGTGCTTGAGTCAAATGGCTAAGGAGATTGGTGAATTGAAAGCGAAAGATTCGGGTAAGTTGCCATCGCAGGTGGTAGTGAATCCGAAGGAGAATGTTAGCGTCATGACCCTTAGAAGAGGTAAACAACTGATATACCCACTAGGGATGTTGAAGAGAGGCCTAGAGAAGAAGTTGATTTGGGAAATAAGGAGAAAGAGACGGAATTGGAGATGCACTGCATAGACGACGCCCGTCGCCCCTCACCACGCTACCCGCCGCCACCTCCATTGACGGATCCGACTTCTGACATTGTTCAATCCCCGAAGAAAGCTTCTAAAGAGTGGTAATTTATATCCGGGTTGTTACATTATTAACCCTCACATTTATAATAGGGAAATCAAGGTATTTTTCAAGCGATGTTTCACTAAGAATGCCTAACATGCTTTGGATTTCTAAAGTTCTCGTTCGCGGGATACCCGAAGTTGTTTGGAAAGCTGATTTGCTAAAGTTAACTTTTTGACCAAAAAGATTACAGTATTCGTCAATGATTGTTTTGATAAGCATGCATGCAACGGTCGAACCTTTAGAGAAAATGATAATATCATCAACAAAGGCAAGGAATGGTATACGGGGTCATGTGTGGCCGAACATAAACCCGATGGGCAACCATCTGAGATAGAGGCCGATGTGGCTAGTTTTCATGCAAGAAGCTCTGAACCTAATATAAAAAGAAATGGTGATAGGGGGTCTCCCTGACGAAGACCCCTGGTTGGCTTGAATAAATCTATAGGGTCGTTGTTTACAAGAATGGAAAAGGAGACCGTGGAGATGCATTCGTAGATCCAGCTAACAAATGTAGGGTGGAAAACCAAATCTGTCTAGGACAACCTTTGTGAAATGCCAGTCCACGCGATCATAAGCTTTTTCCATGTCGAGTTTAATGGCTAGCCAACCTTCCGTTCCTTTTCTGGAATGAAAGGAGTGGAAAATTTCATGTGCAATGAGGATGTTGTCTTGAATTGCTCTATCGGATACAAAGGCGCCTTGAAGGGGATGAATCAATTTACCAAGAACCTTTTTGAGCCTCTCAGTAAGAATTTTGGATATGATTTTGTAAATAGTGGAACACAAACTAATCGGCCTATAATGGGTAGTCATAGTGGAGTTATCACATTTAGGCAAGAGAGAGATAAAGGTATGGTTAACCTGACGCATGAGTTTTCCGGAGAGGAAAAAGCCTTTAACGACCCGTATGACAGTAACCCCAATAATGTTCCAATTATGTTTGTAGAATTCTACCGTCATAGCATCCGGACCGGGGGATTTATTATTGCCTAGAGAGAGCACGATTTGTTTGATTTCGCTGTTTGACGGAATATGTATAAACATTTCATTGTCTGAATCAGTAATCTCACAATTAATTAGTTGGAGCTATTCCTCCAGAAGCCCCTGAGATAGGGGTTCCTTTTTGAATCCTTTTTCGAAATCATGTCTTACTTCAATTTTGATATTCTCATCACCAACTATTATAGTGTCGTCAGCAGTAGTGATTGATCTAATAATTTTCCTATTGCGTCTATCGGACTCAATTTTATGAAAATATCCAGTGTTTGTGTCAACTAGTTTCAAATGTTTAGATTTGGCCCGTTGATTCCAATACACCTTTTGAAATGAAACAAGATTGTTCTTTTTAAGGCAAAAGGTTTTTTTCTTGACGGAGCAAACATGGGTCATTAGCGTGGAGCAAGCATGTTTGTAACTACACATGCTAACCTTCCACCTCGATGAGCTGACAGGAAATATTCCCAAACATATTTTTATTCCAAGCATTGGCTTTGTTCTTAAGGAGCTTTGTTTTGTAGACGAGCTGGAACATGGCCGAGCCAGAGCAAGAGGCATGCCAAGCTTGTTTAACAATGTTTTAAAAATCCTTCCTTTGAAGCCAAGCATTTTCAAACTTGAAAGGCGGTATTTGAAGCGGAACGTTGTCAAGCAATTCAAAAGAAATAGGACAATGATTCGAGGTAGAGAAAGCCACATTCTTAATGTTGATAGAAGGGAATGCTTGTATAATGTGATGATGAACCAGTACTATATCCAGCTTTTCATGAATGTTGTCAGGACCAGAATGTTTTTTCCTCCAAATGAACGGATTGTCGTAAGAAAGAATATCTATTATCTCACATTCGTTCATGAAGTTGAATAAACGTCTAAATTTGGCAGGGATAGTTTCAGCCCCACCAAATTTTTGATTGAAACAACTCAAATGCTTCTATTTTACTAGTTAGATAAAGATTGTTTTTGTAAAGGCTCGGATATTAAAATCCTAATTTTTTAGAAAAGGAAATTAAAAATGAGTTTAAAGCGGATTTAATTCAGATATTTCAAGGAAAACTCGTCCTCAATTTAATAAATCGAACCCGAAACTCTTAAAGCGGACTCCGACCAAATTTTGAAATTATGCAAAATAGATTTTATCCCGCTTTCTTATGCCGAGCATTTGGAAAATGATGTTCGGAATTTATTATTAAATTCGGATTGGAAATTTTAAAATCTATTTTGAACGAGTCGGAATAAGATTGAGAGAGCGGGTTTCAGGATTTATTTCTAGGTATTTGTAAGCTTGAGAATTAGGGGGGACCACACTCATTTTTGTCTCCTTCCTCACATGTTGATCCAAAAACTAAACCTTTCTTCCTCATGTTTGACTGGTTCATAAATTAGCTTTCTCCCTCCTTCTCCCATGTGATCCCCCTATTTCTAGCTAGGCACCTACATCCCCCCTATCCCTCCTTCACCTTCATGTTCCCAATTTCTTCCAAAAGACAAACCTCTCACTCCCTCTCTTGAGTACCCGATTTCAGCCCTCAACCATCCTTATCCTCTCCATTTTGAATATGATATTCAACCCACAAACACTCTCAAACCAAACGCACCCTAACCTTACCCTTCTCTCCCTTTGGTTTTGCCGTGAGCCTTCAACAACCCACCTCCTCCATTGCCTTGGCTACTGGGCACCTCACCGTCACCACCTTCTCTTCTTCCCCTCCCAACAGCAGCACCACCCTCCTCTTCCTCCCCTCCGCCATTGAAGCCGAGCTTCAAGCAGCAGCCCTGTTTATGCGGAGCCACAGTCGAGCACCTCCTCTTCCTTTCCCCTTCACGTCCGAGCAAGCAGCAACAGCAGGCCACTGAGCTCTCACCATCACCCTTTGTTTTCCGATGACTCCGAGCACCAAGCCACCCGAGAACACCAAGCCTCCCCTGCTGAGGTTCAAACGCCCCGGTAAGCCTTCCTCTTCCATCTTTCGATTGGAAACCTTGTAAAGGTCTGCCTTTATGACCCCAACCTTCATCCCAGGGCAAGCCGACGCCGATTCACCTCCGGCGAGCTCAATTGCGCCACTGACGAGCCCGAATAACCTCGATAAATCTCCGCTGAAGCTTCAAAACCTCGGTGAGCACCTCTTTCAATCCCTTTTCTTTCTAGACCCTAGTAGTCGATGCTCATATTTTCGTGTCTTGAGAGAGATCGGCCGGAGCGAGTGAGCGAGAGAGTAAAGAGCGGAAGCATAATAGAGGAAGGAGAAGATGAGGCATAGGACCCGTGCCTCTACCTCAGTAGCCACGTCAGTCGTTGGGGGGGGGGGGGGTCCTACTCTAATTCGGACTCCAAATTGGAAGAAAGATGAGGGGATGTGGGCCTATTTTTTTTTTTTTGGGCAAAATAAATCATTTGGGCCGGATGTTTGGTTTGAGAAATAAATGATTTGGGCCTGTTTGTTTTTTTTTTTAAAAAGGGGATTCGGATTTGGGGTTTTAGAAATAAGAGGGTC
The DNA here is from genome assembly GCA_963922045.1 of Persicaria maculosa. Lineage (NCBI taxonomy): Eukaryota > Viridiplantae > Streptophyta > Magnoliopsida > Caryophyllales > Polygonaceae > Persicaria > Persicaria maculosa. The sequence continues at coordinate 44,660,795 of OY998263.1, read as the reverse complement.
GGTTTTGGTATTTTATAAAATAAAGGGGTTGGTTTTGGTAATTTTAAAAGGGCTGATTGTATTAAATAAAAAAGTGTTGGGATTTTTAACGGATTTGGAAATATTTTCTAAAAGTGTTAATAGATGGTATTTAAAATATTATATAATATTATTTGAGATTTAAAATATAAAATATTATTATTGAGATTTAAGGATAAAATATTATGATGATTTAAAAATATGATATTATGAGACTTGGATTTTAGAAAAAAAGGAATTTGACGAGCATTTTCCAAGGTCGGGATTTCTAACTATTTGACTCGAATTTTAAACGGGTTTGAATTAACTTGGAAATCTGAATTGTTCGATGACTGACTAGCATAATGTTATGATATGTGTGACTAATAGCATGACTTGTGGTGATTTATTATAAGAAGTTAAATGTTAGATACTTATGATGAGGATATATATTCATATGCTAAGTAAGAATATGAGATGGTAGTATGCGAATTTTGCTAAGTATGATATGAGATTGTTTTAAGTTGATGAGTTGGCGAGTTATATCACTACTACAATTAAGGCTTAATGTGGCGGACCAAAACCGCTACATTAGGCCTAAAAACCGCCACAAAAGACCTATTGTGGTAGTTTTTACCCGCCTCTGTTGCTCGCGTTGCATTAGGTCTATTGTGGCGGTTTTTGCATCTATTGTGGCGGTTTATTATGAAAACTAAAAAGTGCCACAATAGGTAAGAAAACCGCCACAATAGACCTATCTAGTGCGGCGGTTATTTCAGGTCTATTGTGGCGGTTTTCTTATCTAATGTGGCAGTTTATGAAACTTATTGTAATAGTTTTATGATCAATTGTGGCAGTTTATTAAAAGGTGTTTTAGACCAAATGCAACGGTTTTTCTCAACGGTATATACCCAGCGCCAGCGGTTTTACCCAACTAATTTAGTATTATTTATTTATTTATTTTGAATGTACCTGTTTATTATCATATTATGAAATACATGATTATACAACACTTGTATAAAAAACAATAATACTTTATTTCATTTAATCTTCCAAATGAAATTACAATAATATTTATAATGATAACATTATCCATAACACAATGCACAACTTATGCGTGATCGAGTTTGACACAAAACACTCCTTTATATTTAATGTCTATCCTAATATATTATGTGCCTTGTACGGCCACCATCATGGCCAAAACACAAGATCAGTTGAGAAATTGATCTTAAGAGGCTGATAGCACAAATATGCAGTTGAATTTAAGCTGATTTTTATCTTGCTCAATCTCTAAGAACTTTAAAATTTGCATAGTTATGCAGGTGAACTCTCTTCACTTAGTGAAATTCTTTCTTAGTTTGAGGGTTAAATCCCCTCCTTATAAAAAAATTGCTTAATAAAATAAGCAAAAACAATACTAAATCATTAAATAGAGCAACATAAACAGGAAAATTGGAGGACAAAACCCCCCTAGAAATGATGAAAGCTTACCGATTGGAAGAGGTGTAGGCGAAATTGGTTCAGTTGGCAATATACTACACCTAGACAGAAGCAACAGCCATGAAAACCTTCACCAAGTAGCAATAACCTTCACCAAGATAGAAGCGTCTCCAAGCGTAAGCAGAAGCCAAAGTTCATTTGACATGCAATCCCAAGCTAAACCCATTCCTTATGATAGAAAATAAAAGTAAGTTTATTACTTTACAACCATTATTGAATTTAAACAAAAGGTTTGTTTGCCTTATATCTATGTATGATCTTACTACAAACACAAACGCTCTATAAACCATCTCAATTGTAACTCCTTATAAACTACCATCTATTATAGCAAAAGATATCTTTAGCGTTCTTATCTATACCAATTCAAAACACAAAATCTGAGAGGAAAAGGAAATAGTCTAATTTTTTAAAAAAATGTATCTCATCTATTTTACAAAGTTATGGTATATAATAATACAAACAAGCTAACTAATACGAAGTATGAAATTAATCTATTCGACAATTTAAAGCAAATACAATATTAAACCCTACAAATAATTAAAACAAAGAAATCACCAAATATGGTATCACATGCAGTCAGACACAGAGAATGAAGAGCCACAATAGCGAAGGAAGGAAAATAGAACATCAAGAAATCTAACAGTCCGTGTAATATAATGAAATAATACTTGGTAACCATTTAAATCCATCCAAGCATAAACAAATATAAGTAGGATTAGATCTTTACCCCCTCCTAGTACTGCCCAATGGATTTTTACACACATTATGCACTAAAACATGTACCACCGATCCATGAAGTAGAACCTGGAAGGATCCGAAGTTGGTAACACCAGCCACACCTACCATCTCAACTGGCCCTCTTAGATTTGGTAGTGTAATAATCAGAGAATATAATCTTACTAAGCTTTTCTCTAAAAGCAGTAGTGCAACACAAAATTTAACAAACGAATGAATGACTTGTTCATCAAAAAAAAGGATGAATTGAATAAGCACTCAAATTAAAGATTCGGAATGGAAGTTCATACAAGTGAAGTTGGAGTATGGGTCAATAACCAGTGGAGAGCATTCTTGTGCGAAGGGTTGGAAGAAACAGGATGAGAGATCAACAGCCCCATCAAAGCTGCAATCAAATCGAAATCCCGATGCACAAAAGATCATTAGCGTCAGTGGTCACCTAATCAAGTTCAAATTACCTCCGCAATCGAAGATCAGTGGCATCAACAACCCCTTCAAAGCCGCAATCAAATCTAAATCCCGACTTGGTGGCTGTGGCTCTAGAGAACGAGGAAGACCTCCTCGGAAACAACGGTAAAGTGATGAGAACAGAGCTCCTCGACCTTGTCGATTAGGGCGGAGACGCCAAGCTTGGAGCGGACCTCTTGCTGCTTGATTTGCCCTAGGACAGAGAGTCCTCCAAGCTCACTACAAGCCACTGTAGAAGAGAGATCGAGACAATAAGGAAGGAGAGAAACAAGAAGGAAGATCGATTTAGAGGAGTGGCGAACGGATAGGGCGATCGACAGCAGAGAGAACAACAAAGAAGTCACTGGAGTTAGGGTTGAGGGTTTGGAGAGGAAAGTGGGAGAGAAAACCATGACTCCTTTCATTTATTCCCTTATTTTTTTTTAAAAAAAACTATTAAGAACTGCCACATTAGGTAAGGAAGAAAAATGTTTTAAAAATTAATTGCCACACTAGTCCTTAAACCCGCCACTATAGTCTCAGCAATATCATACATGGTTAAAACCGCCACAAAACTGTTGCAATAGATAAAACCGCCACAATAACCGCTTCAATAGACTAACCGCCGCAATTAAGTGCTACAATAGGCCTTAATTGTAGTACTGTATAGAATATGGTATGAGATGTTGAGATGATGGATTACGAGATAAAGTTGAGACGATGAAAATGATGATGTGACGATTATTGTGTTAAGTTGTGAAGTTATGTGTGATAATTCTATGCTTTGTGTGCCTTAGAGATAGACTCATTCATGTACTTACATTTGTTAGGTGACCATCTGTGACGTATTGGATTGCATATTACCTGGTTGATTGCCTTTTGTTGTTCTGCGGTACCAGGTAAGTCTTACTCAGATTGAATAGACCTCCCTGCTTTACGTGCATGATATACTAGGTGCTTACATTCATGATCAGCATACCATGTAGTATCAGGATAGGTTGCATTGGTAAATGAGCATTCTCTTTCTGTATGTGTATGTAAATAGAACGATCATTATCTGTGAAGTAACTAGAGTCTTTGCTGGGTCATAGGACGACCCAGTCCCATCGGGTCTCATCCTGAGTCATTCGAGTCATATGGTAACACCTTTAATTATATTAGGAGCATGATTACGAGATTTGCCTACGGGCTTTATTCGGCTATATGGATTACGAGTTGGGCTTGCGGGCCTAATTCAATTATAATTAAATGGAATGCATTCACGAGCTCGCCACTCTCTGCCACATCTGGAAGACGGCGATGGTAGGAGAGGGATATACCATTTGATATTCTTTGCTAGGGCCCTATTAATATTCTGCACATGTGAATTAGGAGCATGATAGTGTGTTAATATTCCAGTCCTGCATCCAGAAGCATGTTATTAGGTATCGCGTATGTGTGTACTTATTATGGGGAAAGAGCCAAAGTGGGCATCGATCTGATACCGCCCACTATATATTTATTAGGTATATCATATATGTATAATGATGCTGATTTGGCTCCATGACCGCAGGATTTGGACATGGCGGAAAGAGAGAGTTGAGACTCTGACTTCACTAAATTATTAATGGTTGGATTTGAATAATTGGATCACGTTTTGACCCGACTCTGCCGTGGCAACCTTATGTATGGTTTTATAACTTTGCTGGTTTGTATGACAAATGGATTTCACGACTTAGGCCATAGGGCAGGTACAGGGGACTTACCCTAGGGATTTCAACGATCCCTCTCGATTTTTGGGTGCGAAATCCCACTTTTAAATCACATATGTTGATTTCATATGTTGTTAAGGTAAGGTTTCTAAAGTTAATGACAAAGTTTGTAACGGCCCAGATATAAATACCCGGGTTACGTTTCGAAGGTCGGATACCTTCTTTCAGATCTTTCAATCCAGGTACGGGTCGAGGTTTCAAACCTCTTTAAACATTAGTATGAAGGCAGGGATTTTGAATCCCAAAACCATCGTAGGTATCCGACCTTCGAAATGGAAAACAATATAAAGTACAACTTGCCACGGCAGATCCGGGTCAAAACCAAAACCATAAGTACAATTGATTACCACTTAGCTAGGTTAGCGGGTTACACAGGTTCTTCGATTTCGCCCACAGAGATTTCCCTTTATAGAAGCATGGAGCAATCAAGGAGCAAGTACCTAACACTATCCATGAAGTCAGGCCCAGTATTCACCTACGGGCCCTAAAGACCGCGCTGATGCCATATAACATGCATATTCCTAGATAAAGGATGGTCTAATGCAGTACAGGATTTAAACACGCAAGTCGTGCTTATCAGGATATATAAATATAAGTGCAGAAATACAGTAAAGGCTCCCAAAGAATGTCAAGTGGCATATCCCCATATCTCTGTATTCCCCGTACCCACTCCGAGGTAGGGCGCTCGGCCTTAGCCGAACCGTAACAGATATATTCCCGTACCCACTCCGAGGTAGGGCGCTCGGTCTATGCCGAACCATACAGAGATACATACAAATCATGCTCATCGACTCGATCGAGGATCGAAACGGTATAAAACACGAATGCCCCCATTACCCTAGCAAAGACTCTAAGACTCACAGATAACGGTCGTTCTCTTTTCAAACGCATAAAGAATAGGGATGCTCATTCATAAGTGCAAGTCCTAAGCATGATACTACATGGCATGCTTTTATGCATATGCAACACCTACACACTATATGACACATCAGGCAGGAGGTCCAAGTTGTTGAGTAAGTCCCATAGGATACTTACCTGGAAATGCCAAACATCAAAAGATAACGCAAGCGGAGTCCAACAAGCAACAATCACCTAACAAATATACAAATATACATAAGTCTATCTAAGTCACACAAGGCGCCCCTAACTATCACACATAACTTCACATATCTCATTTCCGATCATTCCGTCTTATCTCATTATAAATCATTTCATGTTCATATCGTCTCAACATATAATATCTCATCCATCATCTCATCTTGCATCATCATATAACGTTTCATATCTTATATAAAATTCACATAATTCTCAAGCAGGATTCAACAATAAATTCACCGAGTTAAATCAAGTAAATCATTTTTCCCATGGTTTTCCAAACTCTTATTTCTCAAGTTAAGTCGACTCATATCCAAAATAATTTCTCAAATCATACTTCTCCAAACTAAGAGGAAGTATCAAATTTTCTAACTCAACCCAAAATCTTGTTTTATCAAAATATTCCGACATTTTTATTTCAAAACCTAAAACCCTTTAAATAGTTTACCAAAATGTATCAAACTAAAATAAACACCAACCATATTTATAAATTAATAACAATAGATCATCTCATGATTTCCAAGATCAAATATTTACTCATCACAAAATACATAGTTCAATAATATTATTTTTAAACACTTTAAAATGGATAATCAAAATTTCAGAAAATATATTTCCCTAAAAGCAGAATAAATATAATCATAATAAATATAATGAAACTAACCACAATTAACACATAACATATAGTATAATGATGTAACATAATAACACCAAATATTGCAATAATAATAACAACCCAAAAGAGAGGAATCAGGCCCAATCCCATACTCACCAACCCAGAATGAAAGTTGGACCCGAAGCCCCAACCCGGATCTCTCACAAGGGATAACCCAGAAACCCAAATGAAAGCAAGGAAGGAAGGGATCCGGAATGCAACCCAAACCCATAACCCGATTTCCTCAGACCCGTCTCTCTCTCAAAACAGACCCGGAAGAATTAGGCCCGCCAATGAAAAGAAGGAAAGGCTCAATAAGACCATGGGCAATGGAGATCCGCACGGATCAAATGGGGAGGCCAGCTCAGCAAAATCATGAGATGGAGGAGAGAGAAGCTTTTGATCCGGGGGAAATTTTGGGTGGAGATGCTGCTAGTTGATGCGCATCATCCACTTTAAATTTTTTTTAGCCAATGATAATCAAACACATGGCGGGGGGATTTACTTAAAATTAAAACCCAATTTATCCATTAAATAAATAATTTATTTTTTAAAAAAAAATATTTTTGAATATGATTTATTTTTCTCTATCCAACGACACTCATTTTGCATATGTTTGGAAGAAAAAAAATCGCTAAGTTTACCATATGTTAAAGATTTATAGTCACATAAACAACATTAATTTAAATCAACGTAAACTTACACCATAAAAATACATAAATTTGAACATTAAAATTAGTATTGGATTACACATAGTTAGCCTTATTTTTTTTGTTTCCGTGTTTTTTTCAGTGTATCAAGTTAATAAAATATTTATAAATTTAATCGTATGCCTTTTTATTTTAATGATACGTATTAATATTAATATTAATAATATCATTAACAAAAAAATTAAGTAAAATAAATCAACATTTAGCTTAATAAATATAAAAAGTGTAAAATGAGTTTTGATTCGCGCGACTGACTGTTGTGGGTGAAAAATGTAAAAAGATGAAAAGTTAGACCATCAGCAACAAAGAGTCACACGAATCAAAACTCATTTCAGCCACATCAGCAACTATTCCTGCCACGTCAGCTTTCCACTAAATTTTCAGCTTTTTACATTTTTCATCCACAACAAAGAGTCATGCGAATCAAAACTCACTTTACAATTTTTTATTTGTATTAAGCTAAATGTTGATTTATTTTACTTAATTTTTTTGTTAATGATATTATTAATATTAATATTAATATTAATACGTATAATTAAAATAAAAAAATGCACACAATTAAATTTAGAAATATTTTTTTTAAAATTGATAAACTGAAAAACACGGAAACAAAAAATTAAGGCTAACTATATGTAACCCAATACTAATTTTTTTTTATTAAAAAGTCGAGCTTCATTGATAAATTAAAACGACATTACACCTAAGATAACGCATCAACTGAAACTCCAACTTAACAAACATATGACAAAATAAAACAACAACACATAAAATACGATGCGAAATGAAAGATACTTGAAACATAACAATCGAGCGATAACAAACATATTAGTCCATGCTCTTGTCAATGATCTTCCCTATCTTTGCTATCTTCACTCTCAGCTTGTGGTTCTCCATCGCTAGCTCCGAGATTTTTTCGGTAAGCTCCTGAATATGGTCGTCCTTACCATCAATTTTATACCTGAGTTCTGAATTATCCTCCTGCAGCCGGTGTTTCTTATCCCGCAAAGTCGAGATCCTACGATGAAGAATGTCTATGGCTTCACGACTTCCATCGTATAAAATCTCTTCAAGCTCCTCTTTGCGTAGTCGCTTGAGTTGATACTTGTCCTCTGCATCGAACCATGGCTCATTATAAAATCTCTTCCAATTATCGGCCATTTGAGTGAGGAGGGTATTTGGAAGTGAAGAGTGAACAAAGTCTTTTGTAGAAGTAGAAGAAGGAAGAAAGGGTGAGTTCTGTCATAAAATATGATGTGTATTTATAGGCGAATATTTCATCTATCTGGTTTTTGTTCAAATTTCAAATTTGAAAGTTGAAATTTGAACGTTGAAATTTAAAATTTAAAATTTCGCCCATTCAAATTGTACGACAAACTCTAGTTGGTAGTATATTTTTATTTTTTATTATATGTGTGTGTGTTTTCATGTTCCGGGTGTAGTGGGTATTGTTATTTAATGTTCAAATTTATGTATTTTTATGGTGTAAGTTTATGTTGATTTAAGTTAATGTTATTTATGTGACTATAAATCTTTAACATATGGTAAACTTAGCAAATTTTTTTTTCTTCCAAACATATACAAAATGGGTGTCATTGGGTAGAGAAAAATAAATCGTATTCAAAAATATTTTTTTTTAAATAAATTATTTATTTAACGAATAAATGGAGTTTTAATTTTAATTAAAACCCCCATGCCATGTCTCTGATTATCATTGGCTAAAAAAGAAATTTACTGGATGATGCGCATCAACTGCGGGCACCTCCAGCCAAAATTTCATCCGGATCAAAAGTCCCTCTCTCCTCCATCTCATCAATTTGCTGACCAGGCCATGGCAAATGATCCGCGCGATTTGCCGTTGCTGATGGTCTTAGTGGAAAGCTGACGTGGCATGAATAGTTGCTCATGTGGTTGAAATGAGTTTTGATTCGTGTGACTCTTTGTTGCTGATGGTCTAAGGCCTGTCTCCCTGAACGACAGAACAAGGCTCTCTGTAAGTCACGGACGGAGAAACGACGAGGGTGGAGAGGATAACCCAGGTCCCTGCCGGAGGCTTTGACTCACCCGAACACACCCATTACCGACCTCAACAACACAAAGGATCGAGCGAGAGCAAGGAAGGAGGAGGAACAGAAGTCTCACCGGGAGTCGAAAGCTTCACCGAAAAACGTCCGAGTGGCTCCGTCCAGCTCCGTCGACGACGGATTCGAGTCGATCTTAGCCTAGAACAACGGAAGGGGTCATAAAGGTAGACCTTTACAACGTTTAAGTGCAAAAGAAGAAGAGAAGAGAGTTCACCGGCCTTGAATACCGAGAGCAGGGGAGGCTTGTGACGAGGTGCTGCTCGGGATTCTCCGAGCTCTATTGGGCGGCCGGACTCAGTCCTTAGGGAATCTGGCAGCTGGATCTGCTCGCTTGGGGGAAGGAGGACTGAATGCTTGGCTTAGGGCTTCGAAAACCAGAGGAGAAAGAAGGTTTAGTGGTTCCGTGGAGGTCGGAACAACACTCATGAGTGCTCGGAAGGGTGCTCCACGACTCCGCTCGAGGAGTTGCTCGGAGGTGGGTCGCGAGAAGTAGAGATTGGTACAAACGGTGGTGGCTGCTAGGCTGAGCAAGAGGCGGTGAAGGCTCGATGGTTCTTGCTTCAAACGAACAGGGGTGGTGATGTCCTTCTTGTGGGTTTTATGAAGAGCAATGGGAAAGAAGATAAGAGGATGAGGGGCTGTTTGTGGATAAGGGCTTAGGGTTTTCATGTTGTTCAACTTATAGGAGAGGAGGGAGCAAAATTTGTATGAGCTGTATGTGGGATGGTAAGGAGGAAGAGAACAAGAGGATTGGGGAAAAAGGACAAGTTAGTGAGCTGAATGTTTGGGGAAGAAAAGCATCTTCTCAAAAGCAACCCAGAAACGAGTGAGAATAAAGAAAAAGGAAAAGAAACAAAAATTTTAGAATGGTCCCCATCAATGCCAATTTGAAATCCTGACGCTCGATTCTAATCGCGCTCGCTAAAACGAATACCCGACACTAGACAATCTAAATCGAATTTTGAATTTATTTCTGAAATTAAATTAATTTATCAAGATTCGGAACTCAAAAGCGGAATCAAATTCTGTCAAAAATCCAAATTCTAAAACGTTGCCGGAAGGATTTTAAAATCAAAACTCGTGCTCGAGGACGAGTTTTCTCCCACTTTTACAAATTGAACAAAATAATATATATATTTAAGTTAAAATAATAATAATAAAATAATATAAAATATATGTGGCCTTTACAAAGTTAAAGTTTCATATGTTTGATTGTCCTTTTTTTATGATTTGTTTTTTGTTTTTTTTTTGTTTTCCGCTACACCCAAGGGCGAGAGGTTTATGGAAAACTGCATTTACATTGTATAACAAGTTGGATCTCATCTACGATCCTGATCGAGCAATTGGTAACAACACTAAGGATGTTGAGGAGACGGTTCAGAATATGAATGCCGGGTTTATTTATGAGAACGTAGAACACTACTCATCTAGTGATGCATGCTGATCAAGACCACCAGTTTCAAATAGGAGAACCGTAGGTGCAAGTCCTCTTGGGGTGAATCAAAACAATGACCTAGTTGCGTCTTCCATATTGGACATCCATACCAGTTTGGAGATGATGAACGACACCATGACAAGGGCCGACAATCGTGATGAGTTACATTCGACATGGTTGAAGATGTTACTATTTGAGCTAACTATGTTGCCTAGAATTTCAGATGATGATGCGATTGATGCTAGTAGAGTTATTTCGAAGTCTCCAAGTGAGCTTGAAAAATTTTTCAGCTGCACAAATGACAAGTGGAAGGTAAGGCTATTTTGGTTGATCAAGCAACGCTATTTTGGTTTTACAAGTTCTAGGCCGGCTACTATCATTTGTGAAGATTATGTTTTGAAAACACAATTGGTACTTGCAAAGTCCTTGTGGTAATTGTTTTTGTGTTGGATATTTTAAAGTCCTTATGGTTTTTGTTTCTGAATTTAATGTCATAGAACATGAGAACTTTAAATCCTTATAGTAGCTATTTTCGAATTGATGAATGTCTTCATCATGGGAAGTTTAAATCTTTGTATTAGTTGATGCATTCAAGGTTCCGAGATCCCCTCCTCAAGGGTAACAAGAAGGCGCCACCGTGGATCCCAATATTGAAGACGATGGTGTGCTCATAAAGTCGTTCTTCCGACTCGTTTTAATTTCATCTTTAATAAATTATTTATGATAGTTATTTTTAGATTTTTAGGGATTATTTTAGCTTTTAGGAATATATTAGATTATCTATATTCTTTTTTTTAATTAAGGAGTCGTCATCCTTATCGGTTTAGGGTTTGACTGACCTCCTCCCGTTCTAGGTTTTAGTTTGTCTATTTAAAGTTATTTTATACTCATTAATAATCAGATTGAAAATATTGGAGAAACCCTTGGCTAAGAGTTCTTCGATATCAATCTACCCACTTCTGATTACATTCCGTTCGAATGCTTTCGTTTCAATCATTCAAATTTTAATTAATTTGGAATTCATTTACGTTGCAATTCACTTATATCTTTGAAGTGATTAGTGAGTGTTTTCTAAAGGCAATCGTAGTGTTCAATCGGCAATTGAAGTGCCGCACAACGTAATTTGCCGTCCTCTTTCGATTCTTGAATGAATTAAGCAGTTGAGTGTGTGTTCTCCAATCACGGTTTCGGGTTTGATTAATTCAGTTCGAGTAACATCGGTGCAAGATTGAATCAAGAATTGTTTCAAGAATCAACAGTTTATCAAGAATTTGTAAGATCGGCTTTTGCTTGTTATCAACTGGTATCAGATTCAGGTTTCGCAATTTCTTTTTGGCTTTTGGTTCTACTAATGTTTTGATTCATGGCTTGGGAGATATGGGGAGATGGGGATGATGATCCCGAACTCTTGTGGTATCAAAGGCAACGGCAAATGGAGACTCAAAGACGTCGCCTTTGGCTTCAACGCCAAGCGGAGATCGATCAGGAAAGGAGACGCCAACAAGAACTTCAACGTCGCCGGCATATTTGGCTTCTCCAACAACGAGAGGCCGAGAAATCACGATGACGAGAAGATGAGGCATGGCTTCAAGCCGGGCTTCATCTCATTGCGGGCCTTGCGACCAAGATGAAGGAGGATTTCGTTGCCCAAAAAACAGCATTGCGCAACGATTTTGTATTGCAGATGCGCAACGATTTTGTTTTGCAGATTCCCGTTGATTTCGACCTCGGAATTGCCTCATCTCAGATTCCCTGCGTAGATAACTTTGAGATCTTTCCAACAGTGGGTCATACGCTACCACAATCCCCCCGGAAGGCCTCCGAAACTGATCCGCAAGTGACCAGAAAATCTGCGCAGGATGTGTTGAACGTATCCAAGGACTTCAATGAGGTGTTCAAGGAGACGGTTGTTTTTGAGGTTGCTCACCCCCGAAATCTGCTGGTTGTGCCTCCATTTTTTCCTCCCTTGGCTCATACAAAGGTTGCTGACTCCCTAGTGCTTTACAAAGACTCGATTCGAGGACGAATCGAAGATAAATGGGGGAGAATGATGCATTCAAGGTTCCGAGATCCCCTCCTCAAGGGTAACAAGAAGGCGCCACCGCGGATCCCCATATTGAAGATGATGGTGTGCTCATAAAGTTGTTCTTCCGACTCGTTTTAATTTCATCTTTAATAAATTATTTATGATAGTTATTTTTAGATTTTTAGGGATTATTTTAGCTTTTAGGAATATATTAGATTATCTATATTGTTTTTTTTTAATTAAGGAGTCATCATCCTTATCGGTTTAGGGTTTGACTGACCTCCTCCCGTTTTAGGTTTTAGTTTGTCTATTTAAAGTTATTTTGTACTCATTAATAATCAGATTGAAAATATTGGAGAAACCCTTGGCTAAGGGTTCTTCGATATCAATCCACCCGCTTCCGATTACATTCCGTTCGAATGCTTTCGTTTCAATCGTTCAAATTTCAATTAATTTGCAATTCATATACGTTGCAATTCACTTACATCTTTGAAGTGATTAGTGAGTGTTTTCTAAAGGCAATCGTAGTGTTCAATCGGCAATTGAAGTGCCGCACAACGTAATTTGCCGTCCTCTTTCGATTCTTGAATGAATTAAGCAGTTGAGTGTGTGTTTTCCAATCACGGTTTCGGGTTTGATTAATTCAGTTCGAGTAACATCGGTGCAAGATTGAATCAAGAATTGGTTCAAGAATCAAGAGTTTATCAAGAATTTGTAAGATCGGCTTTTGCTTATTATCATTAGCTATTGACGAATTGATGAATGCCATATAACATTGGTTTCACCCAGTCTGAAAATCATATTCTGATACACTTGGCATACCAACCAGAGATATCATATATCAGATTTGATACTCATATCCCTAATATCGATATCTGATACCCATATCTGATATACGTATGTGGATACCAAACGGGCTCTTGGTTAGTTAGTTTAGATTTATTTTGATAGATATTGAAACGACTAAAATCCCTCCATCAGTCTCCCATAAAATAGTAGTCAATGATGACATCTTAGAACAATTCTCTCCTAAAAGAGATACGTATTAAATAGGGTGATCGCCATATTTGTTTCTTTTTATATTAAGAGTAGAAATACTTGTTATAAAAAAAATAGAGCAGAAATAGTTGCTAGAATGTTATAAGAAAAAAATAATAACACAAATTGTAATATAGAGATCAAAATTTACCTCCAAGATTCCATTCTTTACCTTTGTAGTTGCAGGTGACATTATCGTCTTTGTCAAACGGTTAATTACAACAAATTAAACTGCTAATTAAAATAAATTATATTTTCAAAACACATCAAATATTTTCAACCAAACTAAACACATATGGAGTAATACATAGCAAATTGACCTGTAAAATATCTAGATAACAAACCGGTAATTTTAAGGAAAATTCCGGTTGGTACCCCTGAGGTTTTTGCTATTTCGGATGGTGCCCACAATTATGGTTTTTCCGGATGGTACCCCTAAGGTTTTGCCAAAGTTCGTCTGATGTCCAAAATCAATGTTTTCGATCACTTTTTTAAAAACAAAAATGAACCTTTATTTTTTCAATATTGCACAAAATCACCCTTTACTTTTAAATTGCACATAATTATCTTATATTTTTGCCAAAACTGAAACCCCAAAGCATACTCATTTTTAAAATTAAACAAAATCACCAATTATTCTAAAATTTTCAACACAAAACACCCAATATTTTTAAAATCGCATAACATATCAATTACTTAACAAAATTTGCACATACATAACCACCCATTTTTTGTGAACAAAATGGTTAAGTTATAAAATGCTAAAAAATATATATTAAAATAATACTTGTTACAAAATCATCCTTTATATGTTTTATGAGGGGATGTATATGAGATTTACTTAATTAAAAAAACTCATAGATAATATAAATGTTGGCTCAATTAGGAGAGAAATCCTCCTAAAAATTTATTTTATATTAATTAATTCATTTTCTTTCGACCAATTGTATTGGTGATTAATTCATTTAAACACTTTCAACTTCAAGCGTGCGAGTTCACATAATGTTCTTATTTATTCGATCAAATAAATTTCAAACCCAAGTACGATATCCTCATAAATTAAAAACTTTATTGTAGTCATTTGAATAAAATAATTAAAGGTCATTGATCATGTGGCTAAAAAATAATTTTCATATATAGGGAAATAGAATATTCTATCCAAAAGCCATATTTAAATATCTATTTAATACTAAAATAGTTATGACTAAGATAAGATAATTCAAGGTAAATTAATGTTTTCACTTTTTCATATACAAATCCGTAATTAAATATCTATTTAACCATTTTGTTCACAAAAAAATGGATGGTTATGTGCAAAATTTTTCAAGTAATTGATATGTTATTCGATTTTAAAAATATTGGGTGTTTTGTGTTGAAAATTTTAGAATAATTGGTGAATTTGTCTAATTTTAAAAAAGAGTATGCTTTTGGGTTGCATTTTTGGCAAAAATATAAATAATTATGTGCAATTTAAAAGTAAAGGGTGATTTTGTGCAATATTGACAAAATAAATGTTCATTTTTGTTTATGAAAAAGTGAAAACATTGATTTTGGACACCAAACGAACTTTTGCAAAACCTTAGTGGTATCATTTGAAAAAACCAAAATTGTGAGACACTATCCGAAATAGCCAAAATCTTAGGGACACAAACTGGAATTTCCCTAATTTTAATCAAAACTATCGTGGATAATCTTAATAACTAGACTATGATAATGATAGAGTTAGAGCAAGCCCAACAACATCTGCAAAATAGCAAAAGTGGGAAATTTTAGAGAAAATAACCACTTTTCCACCCCAACAGCTCATGCAAACTCATTTGTAAAATAGAAAACTGAGATGGGAGAGCAAAAAAATCTGCAAATTTGGAGGAAGATGGGTGATCAGTATAATTTAATATTCACTGCTCCCTATACAAAAAATTTATTGCTTCAGATTTCTACCCCTGTTTGACAAAAGAAGTCTGATGGTTGATTCGTGCTACTGACATGGTCTTTCTAGGTGGTTGCCGCTACAAGGTATGTGTTGAAATTGATTTCTTGTTTGGTTGTTGCTAATTATCGATTGGAATAATCGATTGTTGTTCGATTTCTTGTTGAAATCGACTTCAATTTCTTGTTTTTTTGCTATTTCTTATTGGATACCACTAATGTTCACTCGATTGCTGTTCATTCGATTGAAATAATCAATTGTTGTTATTCTTCTTCATCGATTGAAATAGTATTCGATTGTTGTTCGATTTCTTCTGAATTGTTGCACCCAAAAGATTGTTCTTGATGTTGAAATCGATTGTTGTTCGTTCGATTGCTAATACACATATTGCTGTTCGATTTCTTCTGAACAACCCTTTGATTGCTGTTCGATCAATAATTGAACGAACACGGATTGCTGTTCGATTTCTGGGGAGCCCAATGGTTAGACCTGACATAGAAGAGCCTATTGCGTCCGGTGAAACGTTTGGAAAGACCCGAAACTAGAAGAAGATGAAAAGCTATGTCTTGGAGCAAAGCTGTCACAAGTACCTTAATTTGATTCGATTGAATTCTCTCTGAGTTTGTTTTTCTCTTTATCTTTGCTTCAAATTGCACTCCTGATATTATTATACGTGTCTCTTGATTTGCACAAACCTTGTTAATTTCCACTGTAAATCCTAGTTTATGTCCATTTATCTCCACCGAGAAAATGAATGGTAATTATGAATAATCTTAAGAGAAGCTGTCCATTTATGAACGATAGTTTATGTACATTTATTATATTGTATATAATAAATAAAAAAATCTATAAAATAGAAAAACGGTTGGAGTTTGAGTGAATTTTTTTTTAGAGATTTTGACATTTTGATTTATATTTTAGAGATTTTTTATAAAAACTGTTGGGTTGCTTTTAATAAACAAAATTTGGGTAAATTCTGACAAACTCGAAAAATTAGTTAGAAAAATTGAAATCAAACTCTATTTCAAAAGAAGCATACCTCCACTGTCCACAGGAATGACAGGCTGGGAAATTGGGCATACGGAGCAGCGGCAGTAGCAGCAGCACTGCAGCACTGTAACTCCGTCGTCTCCTCTTCTCGCATCTTTTGGGGTTTACTCCGTAGTCCAATGGTGCATAAATAAATTAGGGGATTAGGTGCCAGATTAGGTTTTCTTTGGTCTGAAATTTGTCAGATTCAGTTTTAATTTCCTATTTTCCGATTCCACTGGGCCAGAGAATCATATTCCGATTAGTTAGGTCATCAATCAATCATCATCATATGCATATTTCATTATTGAATCACACTCACACCCCTATTATCTCATCGAAGCTTCATTTATTCATTTTCTATCCAAATGATCCCCAATCAGTTTCGTCCTTTTCAATTTCAGATTCCCTGCTCCAGTAGGGTTTCACAAAAAAACCTGAAACCGAAATAGTGCGTTTGTTTTGGGGATTTTGAATTGGTAGAACAGAGAAACTGCTTTAAGGAGTTTCGGATACGATTTCTGGAGTGTTGTTCTCTTTTTGGTCATCTGTAGGATTTGGGGCTGCGGAAATGGGAGATAGATGGAGTTTTGCTGATGATTTCGCTATGCATGCGAGACTAGAAGAAGACGATGAGGAATTCCGGAGCTGTTGCGAAGATGACGAGAGCGATAGCGATAGTGATTGTGTGTGCGACTGCGACTGCGACTGCGAGGGCGAGGGCGAGCTGAGTCAGACGGATGATGAAGATGAGAAGCTACATGAGGTGGACGATGATTTTGTTCTTGATGAATTTTCCGTGAAGATGTACTTCAAAGGGGTATCAGTGGAAGGGATTAGCGAATCCAGTTGCGGATTCACTGGTATTGGAGTTGTTATGGAGAGATCCAGGTCTAGTCCCATGATTAGGGTTCAGAAGAAGCTTGATTTTTCTGTAGAGGATTCTGTGGCTGATTATCTCGCTCTGATTGACGGTCTTTCTGAGGCTGTTAAGTGCAATGTGAAGCGAGTTTTTGCTGCTACCGATTCCAGGCTTCTCTATGAACAGGTATTGCTCTCCTCTCTTCCTGTCGCAACGAGATGATCTTGTTTTTGTCCACCACTATGAACTATTTTGTTAATACATAAATTAGGTCTTCTCATCAAAATGTTACATTCCCGAGTTCCCATTCTAGGTTGCCTCCATACCTCCCCTACCATATCTTTTACAGATTCTTTGCTGAGCCTATGCTATGTGTTATAGAGACTGGCCATCAGAAAAGATCAAAATGTTATTGCTTTCTTTTTCTGTGCATCATTGACGATATTGAATGCATAACTAGCTATTTCTTAATCTCCTCTGAAAGAAGATTCATTCAAGTATTTAGCGGGATTATGACATTTATAGATATAACAACAACAATCCGAGTGTATCCTGCCACAGGGTATATGACAATTTTTTGGCCTTCTAATTTATGACAGGTTTTGCTGCAGCAGAGCTTTGACAATCCCCTTACTAATGCTTTCAGAGAGAGGATTTTTCAATTGATAGGTACATTGGAAGCTTTTAAGCTGAATCTTGTTTCAGGTGTTGAGGTTCAGAATGCTTTGCAATTAGCTAGGGTAGCAATTGGCATTGTATCACCCCAAGACAAAGGAGATCAACTTCGAGAAGCAGAAAATTGTTCTATTTGCTGTGATGATAGATCATGTGAAATGATGATCAACTTCAAATGTTCACACAAGTTTTGCTCTCATTGCATGAAGACATATGTTGAGGGAAAAGTGCAGACCAACCAAGTTCCGATTAGGTGCCCTCATGAACGGTGTAAATATGTCCTCTCTGCTGCTGATTGCAAAACGTTTCTCCCTGTCGTCTTGTATGATTCTTTTGAGAGGGCCATTCTGGAAGCCAATGCAATGTACTGTCCTTATCCAAATTGTTCAGTACTTGTTGACTGTCGTGCATGCTTTTCGATTGGAGCAAGTTCATCGAGTCAGTCAGATAGTAACTGTGTTGAGTGTCAAGCATGTCAAAAACTTATCTGTGTTGATTGTGGGGTTCCATGGCATACTTCATTGAGTTGTGAAGAGTTTCAAGATCTTCCACTGGATGAGAGGGATGCTACAGACATTACTTTGCATCATTTGGCTCGAGACAGGAGGTGGAGGCGTTGTCAGCAGTGCCGCAGAATGATTGAACTTGCTCAAGGGTGCTTCCACATGACCTGTTGGTAAGACTAATGAAGTTAGATGCAAGCTAAGTTTTCACATAATTTTCACATTAGGTCCATTTTACAGGAAATTTAAGCTTTGTAGCTCTACTGGTTTTTTTGAAAGTGCGCATCAAGACTAGTGACAATGTGTAGGTAGTATCTGAGAGTATTAGTATTAAATAAGCACATTTTATTTTGTTACCTTAAGTTGCCTAAAATATCAATATTCAAGACCCAAAGCTGCCCAAAACCGAAAAGTACTTGGATTTAGGCTATCAGAACCTACCCAACTGTCATTCTTCAACACAATACAATTTTCGAAATGTTAGGTTGGAAGTGAGCACC
Source organism: Persicaria maculosa (assembly GCA_963922045.1). Lineage (NCBI taxonomy): Eukaryota > Viridiplantae > Streptophyta > Magnoliopsida > Caryophyllales > Polygonaceae > Persicaria > Persicaria maculosa. The sequence continues at coordinate 44,641,823 of OY998263.1, read as the reverse complement.
TTTTGACCCAATCCATTTTCTTAAGAACTATGAACTGTCTAACCATCAAGTGGCAAGAACTTGGGATACTTGATATCTGAACCTGCTGGTTGAGTGGTCTGAGTGCACCATTTGCAAACTAGGCAGTGAATTCTCATCTCCTATTTTTGCAGATACAGATTTTTCTTAACTTTAGCTATTTGGCACACCGGCAGCAAATGATGATACTGTATGAAGTTTGTGCATAAAATTAATGATTCTGTTGGTTCACAGCTGAACTGATTCCATAATCCAGTGTGATTTGAATTGCTTGTGTAAACTGATGCCATTATCCAATTATATCGAGTTGCTTGTTTGATGGTTCATTTATCAATCTTACATTACTCTCCCTCCAGGTGCGGGCACGAGTTTTGCTATTCGTGTGGTGCCGAGTGCAGAGTAGGGCAGCAGACCTGTCAGTGTGCATTCTGGGACGAACCTAATGCTGAAGATTTGGCTCTTCCTCCTGTTGCCGCTGCTGCTCATGAAGTGGAGCAGTGGCCATGGGATTCGCTTGATTCATTTCCGATGATATTGGATGCATACTCTGATCAAGAAAGATCACAGCTTGCCCTCATTCAAAGATTCCTCACCGGTGGTTTCAGTCTCAGCGATCATCACCCCTACCAGTCACCCCCCCACTGTACAGATTCGTTCGTTGATGCCATGAAGGACCTCCACCAGCTCCCCTGGCTAGAGAGGTTTGTCTCAGTGATCAGCGACAACTACTATGACGACTACACTCGTTAAAATGGTAATTGAAGACCTGTTTCCTGAAGTATTGCTGCATCAGAAGTCGAGTCTCTTGCTCGTTTCTCTGTATTGCTGCAGTATGCAGAATTAATCCTTTCACAGTTTCTGTATTGCCCTTGAACATGAATTCAGTGACCTTCTATTTCCCTCTGTAACCCAAATGGTTAAAGGAACAGACCAGAAGGGATAAGAAGTGTCAGTGTCAGACATTATTGTTTCTTCAATGCAGTTTGATATTACAACGTGCAGTCTTCACTGTTGATGCAGTTTATTTTTGGACAGTGATACGTTTACACTTTAAACTTTCACTTTTTACACCACCAATAAAAAATTGACACATGGCATAAAAAAATTAAAAAAATTTGAAAATCAGAGGAGATGGAAGAACAACCCAGGAGACTAGTCTTCCTCCCTATGAAGCTTTTTTTTTTTTTTTTTTTGCAGACCCACGGGGTCTATTTCCCCAATTTCATCCTCCTATCCAAATTAATTTCATCATCATTTCAAAAGCTTTCGATTCAAACCCAGTTTGCTCAAAAAAAAAAAAAAATCCAACCCTATCAATCCAATCCTGACGACTCTCCAGCCTAGACATGAGCACGGGTCAAACTCGCCGGGTCAAGGGTCCGACCCGCCGGGTCATGGGTCGGGATATCTCTGACCCTAACCCTGACCCTTCTAAGTCACGGGTCAACAGGTTGTGGTGACCCGCCGGATCAAGGGTCGACCCTTTGACCCGTCGGGTCATGACATGTCATTTTTTTAAAAAGTATTTTAAGTTTAAAAAAATAAAAATAACAAGGAAGAAGGATATGGACCGGTTTTCTAGTTGTGTACGTATCTCTCGGGGAAGAGGAATGAAAGCTCACGTAGTTCTTTACATTCGTTCTGATCCCTACTTACCTTATCTCATGCTTAGACTACTCTTCTCCTTGCTTTGCATCTGTGCTCCTGACCATTGTGTCATCGTCGAGTTCTTCATCCGAGTCTGACTCGATTAAGTGGTCATTATTTTGAATTCGCATCTCCACCCTCTTCCAATCGTTTAGACAAACTCGACCTTCCAGAGTCTCGGGCAAGAGTCTTGATCTCTTCTCGCTTAATATTTGACCACATTGGCTAAAACGTTGCTCCACCGCTAGAGTTGAGCATGGAGCGGCGAATATTTGACGAGTGATTGCCTACATAGTAGGAAATTGGGATCTCTCTAGATTGCACCGTCATTCTATAATGTTGAATTCCTCTTTCTCTTTACCTTGATTTTTTGAAAAAAAAATAGATGACCGGGCGGGTTGACCCTAAGGGTCGACCCTTCGGGTTCGACCCGCCGGATCCGCGGGTCAAAATCAGCACGACCCTAACCCTAACCCTTAACCCGCCTCGACCCTGACCCTTGTTGACCCTAACCCGCCGGGTCGTCGACCCTTCGGGTTCCCGCTGGGTCAAAACCCGTCGGGTCCGGGTCGACCCTTGACCCTTGCTCATGTCTACTCCAGCCCCACCCGTAGCCCTACCACCAGCCTCGTCGTTCACCTCCGCCACCACCTCTCAGCATCGCCGCTTCTCCCGCCACCCCGATCTGCCCCCGACGAATCCTCCCACGGAGGCCAGCCGCGACGAGAAGCGCTTTCGGCACCAGATCTGCATCCGCTAGATAGTGAAGTACCTGTTCGCCTCCTCTACTCGCCGACGGCGTCAACAAGGTTGAATGTGACGAGACTAAGGGGTTGTATGGTAATGGGGAAGATGATAGGGAGTAATTGAAAACTCCATCGATAGGAAAGAAAGAAACGAAAGAAAGAAATTAAATTTGGGTAGAAGGGAACTGAAAAGTTTTTTTTTCTTTTTTCATTTATTTATTTTTTCTCTAAAGAGGTGTAAGTTTTTAATTAGAGGTGTAAGATTTCTATTTTACACTAGGTGTAAACCTAGACATTTCTTTTATTTTTAGGACAATAATACATTTATACTAAGTGTAAAATTAAAAATTTACACTACAATTAATAACATGATATGTGTTAAAAAGTTATGGAAAAAGTAACTATAGTCTACAAGTCTAACTTTTCCTCTTTTCTTACTCATGATAATCTATATTCCTCTCATCACCAACACATGTAGGTCCCATCCAATACAAGTTTTTTATATTTTAAAAAAGTACAATAATATGATTAAACTGACATTTTCAATTATGATAACCCTCTCTAATAATTGTAGACACTACACACTTGTACAACTCATTTTATCTTGATTTTTTTTAAATAAAAAAACTAACATAATTTTATTAACATAAACTCTTACAGATAATAGGATAATAGGAGTATGTTGATTTGATAAATAATTTTTTTTATTTACAAAAACTAACATAATTTTTTTTTTATATATATTTTTCTAGGGGTGGGCATGGGATAGGACGGGACTGGATTAGGGTAATCTCGCGTACCGTCCCGCGTATTTTTTACGGGACGGGATTGAAATATTTTCTTTGAATCTCACCGAGTCTTATCCCCCACGGGATGGAACGGGATTGAAATATTTTTTTTGAATCTCACCGGGTCTTATCCCCCGCGGGATGGAACGGGACTTGTCCCTCGTGAAAAAAATCCAATAAAAACGGCATTTATCTTTAGATAGAAGTCAAATTTATTAAATATGTAAATATGCTGCGAGTATATATATACACCACCACCACTACTACTACTAAATAAGTAAGATATACCCATTGTACGTATGTATGTATATATGCTATACTACTGAGTATACATACTACTATATATTTTTTTTGGTGGGAATGCTACTGAGCATGACACACGCATATATAACATACATACATAAAATGGGTGAAACGTATTAAAACCGACATTATGTGCATTTTTTATATAAAATATATATAGTTTTATATATATGTGGGACGGGATTTGCAGGACGAGGACTTTTCGTCACGCGTTTCGTTCCTCGTATTTTTTGCGGGACGGGATTGATTTTTTTTTTTTTCAAAATCCCATCGGGATGGAGACTGGATGCGGGAAGGGACGAGATTTACGGATTTGTGCCAACCCCTATATTTTTCTGATAAAAATTATTATATATTTTTCAATTTGTTTTTTTTAATAATTTCCTAAAAATAATATTTATTTAATATAAGAGATGTGTAATCATATATAATATATATACATTGAATAAATATTGCCAGCAAAACAATATAATGTAACGTTTCCTTTACTCCGTCTTTTTTTTTGTCTTGAAGAAGTATTTTCTTTTATATTTATTTTTTACTTAATACGAGTGATTGACATTTTTGTTAGAACTGCACGTAGTGATTGATATCTTTTTTTTCCTCTATCTATAATTTTATATTGTATTCCGTAGTACTTACAATATGTTTTTAAAAAATAAAAATAAAAAAACTCCCTTATATTTTATTAGTCTTGAAAATGATAATTAAGTAATGATGGTAAAATTAATTATAATTGTAAAGCTACTTTTTACCTTTTGAATCATTATTTACTTTTTAGACATGTGAGTGGGAATCATACAATTTGATTAGTAGTGTAAAATGTTTACTCTAGTGTAAATGTAGACTTTTCTATGAGGTAGAAACTAGAAAATGTGTCAGCTAAAGCAACATTTCAAGCTTGGGACCTACTGTATATATGTATGTAGAGGGTAGGTTTCATAGGGTAGACATTAGACTTGGCAATTTAGCGAGGAGTCAGTAGGGTTTGGATTTGGTAGGCCTAGATTGAGTGAACTTAGGCCATGTTTATCAAGGATGCTAGGAATAATAGGAATATTAATTTTTTATCCTTCTCTCTCCACCAAATCATCTTAGCGTATCATTCTTACTTTTTTCCACTTTATCAGGAACATCCCTAATATTTCAAAAGCCATTTTTTCATATCAATTCAATTTACAAATATACCCTACTTCAATAATTATTTTTATTCTACGATTATATTATTATATTTATTATTTAATAAGCAAAATATAATTATAGCATTTTTTATAATTAAAATGACTAAAATATTATTATGATAATTTTAATATTTAAAAGTGACTTGAGTATGTTTATCAGTGATCTTTACAGATGAATAATCCACATTATTAATCTCTTCCAAATATTATTTTATTCATAAAAAATATTTAATATTGTTCAAGTTTCAATTGTTACAACTGAAAATAATTTTTAAAATTTTTTGGGTATTTAGTTTTCATAATTGTATTCAATTTTTTTTTTCAAAATACAGTTAAACATATTCAAAATTGATGTTTAGAAGACTATGAGTAGAGAAAAATGAATCTAGTATTGTGGTAATTTTTTTTTTTTTTTAACATTTTCAATGTCGGAAATTAGATTTTACATTTTAATTGTATCATAGGGCGAATCGTGACCGTTCAAATCTGTTCACATGTGTCCATCATCCGGCTGCACCAATAGAACACCCAATGAGGCTATGCAGTGGCGGATCCAGGAATTTTCGATAGTAGTTTCTTCCCGTTAAACATGCCCTTATTTACTGCATAAACATTGCTATCACCTTATGCAGGTCTACTCACACTTAAAGAATTCACATCAGTTTGTGTAGCAGAAGTAACTCCTTTAAGTCTTTGGATCTATAATGCCATTTGAAACAATTTGTTTATTCTTGGCAGAGGAACCATGGACAAAACATTGTTTCTAAGTTGCTCAAATGCATCACTAAGCCCCAAATTACTTTGCCCTTAGCTGTCATCTCAAGAATCTTCTTCAAAATAGCACATATACAATGATTAATCCCTTCACAACTGCATACATGAAGTGGATCAAGAAGCAATTTCATCCCATATCTTCTCATCTTCCCATAATACCCAGCAATAAATATATTTTCTTGCTTGATATTGCTTAACTCTGCGTAACTGATATATGACAGGATCATTTGATTCATAGAATCTTTCTTAATCTCATTCCAAAGTTCTTTCGATGACTTCACATTCATGAAATTCTCACCAATTTCACTTGTTATCAAGTTTATCAACCAACACATGACTATACATCACTCTTTGACAAGATTAACACAATCTCTAGTAATTAATCCTAGCTAGTTTGACTTTGGCACCCAAAACCATTTGAACACCTCTATTGCAACTTGTAAAGTTTGATCCATTGAAAGAAATCAACATAGTAGTCACTAATTGCATGCTTAAATGATTTGAATTGGGGAGAAATAAAGGATTATAGTGAACATTGCTCAAACCTCTTGCACAAGCTCCCCAATATGAATTGTGCTCTAACCGAAGTTGATTCCTCCTACGGCTCCGATTCCTCCTCTTCCAGTTCCATGTTGTGTAGGTGGTGTGATACTCACAAATGTTTCTCTTCCTTCTCCATTTCCTAAAATACCAGATCTAGACGCTTGAACGTAACTTATGGAATTACTGCACCTCTTCCTACCAACGTCGTGAAAATCGTTAGGAAAAATTACAAAAAAAAAATGGATAACTCAAGAAAATACAGGATCAATAGAAGGAAATTTCACACATATCTCTATGAGATCTGCTAGTTGTGATACCATTTGAGCAATTGAGATCTAAATCGAAATTGGAAAAAAAAAAAAAACAAACGAAATAAGGAACCATAGATGAAGATCATATATGAAGCTCACAAAACCAACTTGTTCTGTTCTCTGTAATAACTGATGCTTATATACAAAGCTACTCCTAACAACCTGCTAAATAACTTCCAAAAGTAGGTAAAATTACCAGTTTGCCCCTCTTAATTAGTGCTAGTACATTGTATTATTATGTATATATATTTCCCATACTAACACCTAAAGAAAGTAGGCGTCTCTCATCTCCTTTTTTCCCTCTATTATCTTATTCCATAATTATTGCATTATCAGTTTAGTATTAGCTCATCATAAGAGATCATAAAGACAAAATTGCATAGTGAAAAATGAAAGTGTAAAATGCATTGTAGACCAAATAAAGAGTTGACATGATCTTGCATAACCCTCGTTCTTAGCTAACAAGATTGTCGATCAAACTCAATACCCTCCCTAGCTAAGGCTCGCACAATATTTATGAGAAATCTCTATTTTAGTAAAAGCCTAAACTGGAATAATTATGCTAGACCGGTTCCACATCCCTTTTCCTTCGGGTACTTGAGACATTTACTTAATGTTCATAAATCATAAACCTTTTCAGAAATATTTTGCTTAATTAGTAAGCCTCAATTGCTCATATTAGAAATGGTTTTAAATGCTTTCAAATCATCCCTGAGGAACCTCTACTATAGTGTGGTCAGATTGTTTTTGTGAATGAAGGGGAAAAGAAATGAGAAGTCTTCTTCTTGGCCAGGTTTGCATTGATTACTACTCCATCCGATCGGAAATATTTGATGTTTTGGAGATATGCACGGAGATTAACAAATGTCACTTTCCACCTTTAAATACTCCACCAAATAATATTTACTCATCTATCACATTTATTAAGCAAAAATGTAATTGGTTAAAAAAAAAAAAACAACTTATATTGATATTAGTGAAAAAGTAAAAAATAGTGTAATTATTACTTCTAAAACATCAAATATTGTTGATCAAATTTCACCTCCTAAAACATCAAATATTTTCGATCGGAGGGAGTAGTTCTTAGAAAAGGAAGAAATAATGACCTAAAATATTGATGACCTAGAAGTGATGATGGTGTGGTGCAGAATGTCGTTACCTTTCTACAACATCAAAAAGAGTAACCCAAACCAACAACATAACTAGCAACCTAGTAACTAGTATAGCGGAATAGTAAGGGGTCGATCTCATAGAGAGAATACCTTTCTTGTCTATCAAATTGCTATAAAAAAGGAACAATATCAAAGGGTAATTGAATAATAAGGCAATTGGATATGACAAAAGTAACAATGGTGAATTGGTGATAATTATGAATGAAATAGTCCACCCTACAATTCATCAACAATGGTTATGAATTCGATCCTAGACTCTATCCTATCTTTCCTTGTTTGATTCATCTAATGATGGATCACTCCAACCCTAAGCAATTTAACAATGCCAATAGCATATACAACCAAAGATAGAGGCGCAACCCTCTAACCCTAATTGATGCAATTAATAAAGTAGAATTGTCAATATCTCCTACACACACCCAACTGATGCTTTCACGGGATTAATTGGCTATGTTGTGCTACTAATTCAATTAACTTATAAGGGATAATCAAACCTTTAGCAAGAAAGCAAATTCCATCAAGGTGACCAATCAAGATGGAATACATGCAATTAATCAATGAGGAACAAAGATATTGAATCAATCAAACATAGAATAGATAGAAATTAAGTCTCAAAAATCATATAACCATGTCTCTGAATTGTAGGCGAAGCAAAAGAGGTTTAGTTCCTCACAGAAGGTTTTCCTCTCAATATCTCCATTGGAGTCTTTCTCAGTTAGGTATCTCTTCTTCTAGGTAAAATTTGGCCAAATAGATATATAAAACTTAACCTAATTAGTTTCCAAAAGAAAGGAATCACAATCTCGCATCGGCACGGACGGCGAGCGCCGTGGTCTAGGCGGCGGGCGCCGTGACCACAAAACGTGTTCTTCGTCTTAATCACTTCTGAATCCAAGCTAACTCCTTCCTAAGCCTCTTCTTGCCTTCTTCAATGGTTTCCTCAGGTTCCTAGCTCTCTATACTCACCTTGGCAAAGCCATAAATGCATCCTTCCAAGCGTCAGAACGTAAATCTGCGAATAAGCACAAAAAGAGCGTATATTCCAAACTTGCAAGACAAACTACTAATGATGTGAACTACTCAATAAAAGTGATATAAACTATCCTAAATTCAATAACAACTACCTATAATGCCTATATAAAATATGTATTATCAGATGACTAGGGTTTTGGTGGGGGTTTTTGGCACCGTTTATGTGCTGCATTTGGTAAGCACAATCAGTTGGTTTTTGAAAGGTATGTTTTAATTGTAAATACTTTCTATTTCTGATGTTTATCCCTTGAGATGAAAAATCCATTGTCCTTTCCTCCACAAAATCTCCATGGCCTCCAACAATATTAATGAAAATCTAGTGAGTGAATTCTTTGAGGGGTTGAGGTTAAAGTAAGAGAGCGATGTGTTGAAGTTCTTTTTAAGTTCAAAGTGAAGATGATATGGAAAAAATGAAGGTGAAAGGTCTCGGTGACCTCAATGGAGATACCTTGCTGACCTTGAAGAAGCTGGTGTGAGAGTTGATAGACCAACTTGATTCTTTCAAAGGCGAAATAAAGAAGCTTAGAGTGTAAAGGCTCAGATTTTTAAATACAAATTTCTCGGAAAGAGAAAATTCAAATGAATTTTAAAGCGGAATTTAGCGGAAGAAAAAAAAAGAAGAAAAAAAAAAACTCTCTAACTCGGACTTTGATGTCGTAAAACGAATTCCATCAAAATTGTGAACTTTTAAAGGGGGCGATTCCGTCTTCTTTTCTTCCTCGGGAATTGTTTTCCGGACATTTTGAATTTTGGGGAGTGTTTGGATAAGGATTGAAAGGGCTGAGTTTTATGCTTGGCCATTTGGGAAAAAATTTGACCAAGTTGGACAACCTCCCATGTCACGTTGTTACCTCGTTCAGTGTTCACTGTCTTAGCCAAATATGACACAAGCTTTTTCCCCTTTTTAATTCAAGGGTTGCAAACCCATTTTCTTTCCCTTCTTAATTTGACCTCAGAAACCCATTCCCTTCTTAGTTGAATCGTACCCCAACAGCTCCAATCTCCCTCAATTTAAGATTTTTCTTATCCTTACCTTTCACCCACCACAAATGAGACACCACACGGACCCTCAAGCACCAAACTCCCTTCTCTCTACTCTCCTTCACTCTTTCATAACTTCAAACACCAAACCCCTCTCCTCTTTTGGTTTCTGCACCCCGGCAACTCCAGCCACCATGGCCACCAGTCGCCACCATCACCCTTGGCCAGCAGCGCCGTCGCCACGCCTTGCTCCTCTGATTTCCGAACAGCTCCAAGCACCCCATGAGCACCACGCTAGCACATCAGCAACAACATCGACCACCACCAGCAGCCGGAGCCACCGCCGACGCCGAGCTCTCCCTCTTCCACTTCGGTAAGATTCGGTTCCGCTCGACCTCTCTCTTCACCTCATATCAACCTAAAGCTTCCTCCTTTAATCGCCCGCACCTCTTCCAGGCGCTTCCGATCGAAGTAACGGCCTCGAAGCGTCCGGACGCCGCCTCTCGGAGCTCCGTTCCGGCGAGACAAACCCATCGGTGAGCTTCTTCCTTACTCCTTTTCCCTCCCCTGTCCGTTTATGTGTGTGTCGGTAGTCGGGTTGGGTTGTCGGAGCCCCGTGTCGCCGCCGGCCAGGCCTCTTCCTCCATCGTCTTCCGAACGCCGAGCTCTCTCTCCTGTGTTCTGATTTTTTCGAATGAGGGAGGAAGAAGAAGGAGGTGTGGGGCCTTACCTTTCCACCTCAGCTGGGCCCTCATCCTTCTTTTAAAAACCTCCAGTATTTGGATTTGAGAAATGGAAGATAGAAATGGTCATTGGGCCTAATTTTCTTGGGCCTGAAATTGTGTTTTTATGAATTAAAGGATTGGGCCTATTTTATCCAAATAGATTGGATATTCTTCACAAATTAATTCGGTTTTGGGTAGAAAAATAAAATAAAGGATCGGTTTTTGTATTTAGCAAAATAAAAGGGTCGGTTTGGTAATTTAAAAATAATTGATTTTATTAAATGGAAAATGATTGGGATTTTAAAGGATTTAGAAATATTTCATGAAAATGTTTAAAAGAAAATGGAATTTGAAATATTATATAATGTTATTGAGAAAAATATAAAATCTTATCTTGGGATTTAAATAAGATATAATATTATGAGACTTGAGGATTTAAAAAGGGTTTTATCGGATTTAACTCGAAAAAGGGATTTGACGAATATTTTTCCAAAGTCGAAATTTCTAACTAGTTGATTCGGATTTTAAAGCGGTTTCGGGACTAACTCGGTAATTATGTGATGGGTGACTAACTAGCATGATTGATGTGAATGGTTGACTAATATCATGATTGGTGTGGACTAATGACATGATTGATTGAATAAAGGCACGATGAAGTGTTAGACTTGTGTATCGTTAATTTATGCTTTCGAGATATGATGAATATGATGAACTTGATATATGTGATATGCGGATATAGTGGGGCGAATACGTGAATGTGGCTGAATGGAATGATGAGAATGATATGGTCTCGTGGAATGTGGCAATATGATGAATGGTTGAACTTGACGTAATGATGATTGCGATATGGTTGCTTTTCCGTTGAATGATATGCTTGAGTGCTTGGATGATTAGACGTAGACTTATACATGTATGTTCTGATGCGTATCTAGGTATTACTTTGTGATTATGAATGATGCATGTCGGATCTTCTATTATGCTGTTCTGCATAGCCAGGTGAGTTCCTATATGAGCTCACTCAGATTCGAAAAGAGACCTCCCTGCCTGTAGCCATGTGCATACTAGGTGTTTGCATTCATAATAAAGCATGCCATGTAGTATCCTGCTAGGATTGCACTCATGATTGAGCATTCGTTTACTCATTGCTTTTGTAAACAGAACGGCCGTTATCTGTGAAGTCACTAGAGTCTTTGCTAGGGTTATAGGATGGCCCAGTCTCATCGGGTCCCGTCCTGAGTCAATCGAGTCATGAACTTCCTTATATTAGGAGATGCCTGCGGGCTATTGTGGAGCGGGTTGGGCATGCGTGCCGCCCGATTATGATGGAATGCATTCACGAGCTGGCCAGTCTCCGCCCTATCGGAAGGGGGTGGAGGTAGGAGAGGGATATACCACTTGGTATTCGGTGCAAGGCCTTATTATATTTACGCACTTGATCTTAGGAGCATGTTAGTGTGTTAATATTCCGCCTTGCATCTAGAAGCATCTTTATTAGGACTAGCGTGTGTATGTGTCTGCTTGTTTGGGATTATATTGCGTAGGGCTTCGATCTGACACCGCCCCGCATACATATTTTTTTAGGTTTGTTTTGCATCATGATTGTTCATTGCTTCCGTGACGTGGGAACTCTCTTGGGCGATTGCAAAGAAATGGTCTAACCTCACTAACATTGCCTATTAGATTTTGATAAGTACCCTTATTTATTTGGTTTGACCCGGCTCTGCCGTGGCACCCTCTTGTATTACACCTTGATTCTACTATTTGCATGACTGTTGGTTTTCCACGCTTAGACTTATGACAGGTACAGGGGACTTACCCGGGGATTCCAACGATCCCTTCGAATTTTGGGTATGAAATCCCACTTTAAAATGTTAGGATAGAATTTCAAACCTTCAACCTGTACTCGGGGCACAAGATCCTAACGAGGGGTTTCATCCCTCGAAACGTAACCCGGGAATCATAATCCCGGGCCGTTACAAAGATGGTATCAGAGCCAGGTTATGCAAACCGAGTATGATAGGTTGAAGTGATTTTGAAAATGGCCCAAGGTTTTCAAATGGTTTTTCAAAATGTTTTAGAAAGGGCAAAATGAATTTAATATGGCTAACTCAAATGGACAAAATATGAACTTGACTCAATAAACCCGGTAATCAAACAACGGGAAACGATGGGGTAGTAAAGGCGCTAGACCATCACTATTGGATTTAGTTGGGAACGGGTAGGCAAAATGCTAGCTTTCTTTTACAGACGGGGTTGAAGACTCCAAGAAACCCGAAGGCTGGAGTGACATCGGTTAGGAGGCCGTGAGGTAATTGCCCCTCCGACTGGCCGTCCCTTGAAGGACGGCATAGATCATTTCTGTAATTGTATGCATTATATCCAATTGGGCCCGAGGGCGATCCTCCTCGAAGGGGATCATATTAATCTCGTTGATTGCTTTCATGCTGAGTGCTATTGTGCTTAGGATAGAGAACTAATCAGTATATCTTAACTCGAATGTGTGAACGGGATAGTGGGAGGAAACCTTGTCCTTATGTCGTCGGAATTCCCGTCTTGTCAGGATAACCCTTCCCTGATTCCAGCCCCTTGATGCTTCTGACTCCGTCATATGCCCCACCAAAATATTTAGGCATGTTAGCAAGGGTTGAGGAGCATCCGCTCTCCCTGTTTCGAGTCTTGTACTTTGATGCCCCGCCATTTATGCTTCTATCGAGTCTCGTACCCAAGGTTGGTGCAGTCCACGGGAAATTTGGGTCGGTCAATTAAATATCTTCGGAAATCGTGTCGGATGGGAGGATTACTTGAGTATGTTAGTAGGGGTGATGGTCGTAGTAGTTCGAGTTAGAAGTGAGTTACCTCATGGGTTCATCCCTTTTGATCCTTGTATTGGTCATCGTGTCTTCTTACCGCGAGAGTCTAAACACAAATTATACCCTCTCATCTCGAAAACAGTGTGAATGTCCTTGTGTCATACTGAGCGAGTCATACTAGCGTCCCACGGGGAAACATGGTGATGAGTCGGTGATTACCCTTAGAATTTTGTCTGGTTATAATAGTGGGCCCCCTCCTGTGATTGTATGACATGGTGTGTTGGTATATTTCAGCATGACTTGTGTGATAACTTGCATGATTGCACTTATGAACGAATATATATGTGTCGAATCTATGAATTCCCATCATTGTTACTCTCCCTTGAATTAGGTCCATGATAGCGTGGTCAACCCTCTTTGTATGAGTGCTATGTGAAATGAATTTCTGAGCATGTTAAGTTAATCAAATTGAAACTCATTGACTATGTATTTTCTTAATGAGTGTTGGTAGCATCATGTAGGATATACATCTCCTAATTATGGACCATCATGCATCTATGTGCCATACTTTTCATACTACACGTACATGGTTGTATTGGATGTGATAGTTGTTATGCCCAAATGACTTAACCATACCCCTTGACACGATTATTAGAGTGCATCTTAACATGCTTACCTGCAACCCACATTGTTTTGACCTACTTATGTGTACACTAAGTGAGTAATGAATCATACATGTGATATTATATAATGCTCGCTATGTCATATATAACTTATGCCGCATATGTCTATTTTCGGTTTGTGCATACATGATATTAATATGTCAAGCATGATTAGTGCATGAGATGATAAGTTTTAGCCTGTCCCGTGTGCATGTAAAGTTGATTATGTTAAATGTTATGGATGCATAGGACGCTGTTCCTTTTAATAGGTACATGATAGTGTGGAATGATATGACTGAGATATTTTGTGATTTCCATGTGCACCTGTAACCTTATAGAATACCCTAAGGGCATTGTTGTAACTCTTGGGTCTGTGTCTTGTCTTGAGTCTTGTCATCTCTAGTCCTGGTTTGTGTCTGAATTCTTAAGAAAGTCGTTCTGTCCTCCCTTTCCCTCCCCTATCTCCGTGACTTCTAACCCCTCGCGATCCCCTTGATGAACGTCGACATAGAAGAGAAAACGAGCGACCGAATGACACCAGAGTGGCGCAACGGAAGTGTGGTGGGCCCACGGCCCATGGGCCCTAGGATCGATGTCACCAAAGGAAGGACGCCTTTCGAAGATGGCGGTTGCAAACGTAATCCTCCTAGATTACTCAAGGAATGACGTTCTTCATCCGAATTGTGATCTCTCCTATGCGAATTGGAATCGGTGTCGTGCGATAGGCTTGGAACTAACTAAATTGATGTGTGATGACTGATAAGCTGAGCTGCTAGTGAATGATTTCCTGACTAACTTGTGTCTGTGATGATGTGCCTGTATGCTTAAGTGTACTGACCTGCTAGTAAATCGGTTACGGGTTATATAGGTAGTAGTGTTTTCCTCTTGAGCTTGAGTCATGAGATTCTTCGGTGAGACAGGTCGGAAAGTAGCAGGTAGATTGAGGTCTTCGGATTGGATCAGTGGTTGTGTGAGGTGGGGTGCAGGAAAGATGTGTCAGCAAGAGTAGAGCCGAGTGAGTGGGATTTGTCTGGAATAGTAGTCAGCGAGTATAGTTGAGCTTCCAGGTAGGTCTTAGGTGAGGAGTGGAGTTAGTATGGGAGATTCCGAGGGAGAGGTCTTCGTTAGAGGTAGAGTAAGGCGATAGCGTGTGCGGTAGTGTAGTTCTAGAGGTGGATAGGTGAGCTAGGAGTTGATCGGGGGATTCTTGAGGGAAAGTGTTGTATCCAGGTAGTCTAGGTGCGGATCGTGGGCGGTTTTGAGGATGATTAGTTAAGGGATGTCTAAGGAATCGTAGGAATTGGGACTAGGTTGTAGGTGCGGTGATTGGGAGCGGTCTTGGTAAGGGATTGAGGTTGAGGAATCGCTAAGGAAGAGTAGTATGAGGTTGCTTGGGAAATTATCAATCTTGGATATTAGGTTGTTCATGTCAGGACTGTACGTGTGATGAGTATTTGGGGTTGTTTAGGTAGGATTGGCAATGCTTGGCGAAGTTGTGAGTGAAGGATTTAGATGCGTTGTTGGAGGATTTTGGCATAGGGAAAGAATTGAGATTGATGTGTGGAAATCGTTTGGCTATTGAGGTATTTGAGGAGGTGAGATGAATCTTCGAGGAAAGGCTGGTGGCTAGGCAAGAGTGTCATTGAGATTTCTAGTAAGATTGTGTGCTTAAGGTTGAGATAGGGAGATTCTGAGCATGGATTTGGGAACTAGGCAAGGCTGAAGGAATTGGGAATGCTGGAGGATGAAGGACTTTATAGGGTTGACGAAGATGTGGTACTTGGGAAACTCGAGTGATGGCGATTTAGGGATTCCGCGGAAATGATGATAGGTAAAAGAGGGTCTTGGATGGTAAGGTGTCATGGTTAAGAAGTAGGACCTTAAGACAATTTAGGGATATGAAGAGATGAGGAAATAGAGCAGGTCGACTTGAGGATTTCGAATGAATAAGGTTTAATAAGAATTGGAATGAGGAAAATTGGGAATATGCTGAGACGATGATCTAGAATAGGTAGGCTGAGGAGTCATGGATGTTTATGTTTCGTGATATTCGGAATGGGACAAGGAGGTAGAATCTATGACCGGTCATTTGAGGATAGATGCGGGTGATGATGAACTCGGTGATTTGTGGTTGGGAGTTAGCACTAGATGGTTTTCTGCGTTAGAGTTGTCGAGAGTGGCTTAGGAAGTGAACCCTTGTTGGAATGTTGAGGAGATAGGGATGAGGATGTCTTGCGTGAGATGGTCAATATGAGTTGGGTTCTGATAGGTGGATGGTTAGTGAGAGTGGTTAGTGGTGCGGGAAGTATGGTCAGGTTAGCAAGGTGATTTGAGATGTCTCTTTGGGGAATTATGGTCAGGCGGAGTCTTGAGAGCCTATAAAGAGTCAGCGAGATTGTTGAGAAGCATATAGATTGATCGTAATAGAGGTCCGATTGAGGACGAGGGTGTGCTTGATAGGGAATCTCGGTAGATGGTCGAGGTGTTGAGCTTGGCGGAATAGGGAATTGGGAAATTGTGAGCTCCGAGATATGGTTTTTAGATGGTTGGGTGAAAGGTTAGGACTTGAGCTTAGAATATCGAAGTAGATTGATCCTTAGATGGCTCGATGGCATATGAGGTGTGATACCTAGTAACTTGTTTTGGGATGTAGGCCTCGAATTGCAGATAGTATGAGATTTGAGAGTTCGTATATGAGGGGGGATGTTATAGTGTTCAGAACTAGTATCAGATTGAGTGGTAAAACCTAAGTAAGGATGATCTTGATGAGAGCGATAAGGAGTAATGGTCGTGTCTTGTTGTGATGGGTAGTTGTAGGCGGATTCTCTTGAGGATGTGATCCGGTGAATGCTTTATTTGGGACTGCGTGTTGTGCGAGTTCTATGCTTTAGACGATGATGATTCCTTTATATATTGCCATAGGCGATAGTGAGCTGTTAGTACTAACATAGTTACCCCCACTGAACTTGATGAAATGCTGGTGTGCGGAGGTACTTGATGCCTCTGATGAGATGATGCTTGGTAGTTAGTATAAGTATGATGTGACTATCTGATTTATATGATGTGCAACCTCTGTGATATGACGTGATGAATCTTAGTATATATGATACTATGCTAGGTATGTTATGATATGTGACTATCCGTGACATGAGTATGACCTGTTTATGAATGTGTGATATGATTGATATGTTACATGATGCCTTGAACTCGAATTGTAGAATGATAAGACTGAATTGATGAAGTTCGATTATGACTTGGAACCTAGGGAGGAAATATGGGATTAGCCCTTAGAGGTGGATGATTCCACCTCCTGAAATTTGAAGCTTGCTTGGTTAACGTCGGGTTAGGGAAATTTGAATGGTGTTTAAAAATGACTAACTTGGATTTTGAGAAATTGAACGCGATTGATAACTTCGATGATTTTGAGACTAATCCTTTTTAAACTAAGGAACCCCTTTTGAAATTTTCTGACCGAGCTTGCATTATGACGCCTCACGAAGTGGATACATGCATTTTATAGGGACCATTATAGACTGCTTGCTAAGACCTAGTGGAGATGCTGTAATGCTTTTCGAGTTATGATATAACCGAGAAGTCGGGGTAAGGATGTGGTAAGGGCCCATATCACACTCTCGCTACGACCTATCGGGGATATTATGATCATAACGACGATACTGTTAGAATCTCATAGGGGCACTTATGAGGCACTCACGGGATCGATGGAATGATCCTTGGACTCTCATACTTCCAACTTCATCCCCTCCCTTGTTTTGGTTTTAGCCTCGGGGACGAGACTTGTTTTTAGAGGTGGATGATGTAAAGGCTCAGATTTTTAAATACAAATTTCTCGGAAAGAGAAAATTCAAATGAATTTTAAAGCGGAATTTAGCGGAAGAAAAAAAGAAAAAAAAAAACTCTCTAACTCGGACTTTGATGTCGTAAAACGAATTCCATCAAAATTGTGAACTTTTAAAGGGGGCGATTCCGTCTTCTTTTCTTCCTCGGGAATTGTTTTCCGGACATTTTGAATTTTTGGGGAGTGTTTGGATAAGGATTGAAAGGGCTGAGTTTTATGCTTGGCCATTTGGGAAAAAAATTTGACCAAGTTGGACAACCTCCCATGTCACGTTGTTACCTCGTTCAGTGTTCACTGTCTTAGCCAAATATGACACAAGCTTTTTCCCCTTTTTAATTCAAGGGTTGCAAACCCATTTTCTTTCCCTTCTTAATTTGATCTCAGAAACCCATTCCCTTCTTAGTTGAATCGTACCCCAACAGCTCCAATCTCCCTCAATTTAAGATTTTTCTTATCCTTACCTTTCACCCACCACAAATGAGACACCACACGGACCCTCAAGCACCAAACTCCCTTCTCTCTACTCTCCTTCACTCTTTCATAACTTCAAACACCAAACCCCTCTCCTCTTTTGGTTTCTGCACCCCGGCAACTCCAGCCACCATGGCCACCAGTCGCCACCATCACCCTTGGCCAGCAGCGCCGTCGCCACGCCTTGCTCCTCTGATTTCCGAACAGCTCCAAGCACCCCATGAGCACCACGCTAGCACAGCAGCAACAACATCGACCACCACCAGCAGCCGGAGCCACCGCCGACGCCGAGCTCTCCCTCTTCCACTTCGGTAAGATTCGGTTCCGCTCGACCTCTCTCTTCACCTCATATCAACCTAAAGCTTCCTCCTTTAATCGCCCGCACCTCTTCCAGGCGCTTCCGATCGAAGTAACGGCCTCGAAGCGTCCGGACGCCGCCTCTCGGAGCTCCGTTCCGGCGAGACAAACCCATCGGTGAGCTTCTTCCTTACTCCTTTTCCCTCCCCTATCCGTTTATGTGTGTGTCGGTAGTCGGGTTGGGTTGTCGGAGCCCCGCGTTGCCGCCGGCCAGGCCTCTTCCTCCATCGTCTTCCGAACGCCGAGCTCTCTCTCCTGTGTTCTAATTTTTTCGAATGAGGGAGGAAGAAGAAGGAGGTGTGGGGCTTTACCTTTCCACCTCAGCTGGGCCCTCATCCTTCTTTTAAAAACCTCCAGTATTTGGATTTGAGAAATGGAAGATAGAAATGGTCATTGGGCCTAATTTTCTTGGGCCTGAAATTGTGTTTTTATGAATTAAAGGATTGGGCCTATTTTATCCAAATAGATTGGATATTCTTCACAAATTAATTCGGTTTTGGGTAGAAAAATAAAATAAAGGATCAGTTTTTGTATTTAGCAAAATAAAAGGGTCGGTTTGGTAATTTAAAAATAATTGATTTTATTAAATGGAAAATGATTGGGATTTTAAAGGATTTAGAAATATTTCATGAAAATGTTTAAAAGAAAATGGAATTTGAAATATTATATAATGTTATTGAGAAAAATATAAAATCTTATCTTGGGATTTAAATAAGATATAATATTATGAGACTTGAGGATTTAAAAAGGGTTTTATCGGATTTAACTCGAAAAAGGGATTTGACGAATATTTTTACAAAGTCGAAATTTCTAACTAGTTGATTCGGATTTTAAAGCGGTTTCGGGACTAACTCAGTAATTATGTGATGGGTGACTAACTAGCATGATTGATGTGAATGGTTGACTAATATCATGATTGGTGTGGACTAATGACATGATTGATTGAATAAAGGCACGATGAAGTGTTAGACTTGTGTATCGTTAATTTATGCTTTCGAGATATGATGAATATGATGAACTTGATATATGTGATATGCGGATATAGTGGGGCGAATACGTGAATGTGGCTGAATGGAATGATGAGAATGATATGGTCTCGTGGAATGTGGCAATATGATGAATGGTTGAACTTGACGTAATGATGATTGCGATATGGTTGCTTTTCCATTGAATGATATGCTTGAGTGCTTGGATGATTAGACGTAGACTTATACATGTATGTTCTGATGCGTATCTAGGTATTACTTTGTGATTATGAATGATGCATGTCGGATCTTCTATTATGCTGTTCTGCATAGCCAGGTGATTTCCTATATGAGCTCACTCAGATTCGAAAAGAGACCTCCCTGCCTGTAGCCATGTGCATACTAGGTGTTTGCATTCATAATAAAGCATGCCATGTAGTATCCTGCTAGGATTGCACTCATGATTGAGCATTCGTTTACTCATTGCTTTTGTAAACAGAACGGCCGTTATCTGTGAAGTCACTAGAGTCTTTGCTAGGGTTATAGGATGGCCCAGTCTCATCGGGTCCCGTCCTGAGTCAATCGAGTCATGAACTTCCTTATATTATGAGATGCCTGCGGGCTATTGTGGAGCGGGTTGGGCATGCGTGCCGCCCGATTATGATGGAATGTATTCACGAGCTGGCCAGTCTCCGCCCTATCGGAAGGGGGTGGAGGTAGGAGAGGGATATACCACTTGGTATTCGGTGCAAGGCCTTATTATATTTACGCACTTGATCTTAGGAGCATGTTAGTGTGTTAATATTCCGCCTTGCATCTAGAAGCATCTTTATTAGGACTAGCGTGTGTATGTGTCTGCTTGTTTGGGATTATATTGCGTAGGGCTTCGATCTGACACCGCCCCGCATACATATTTTTTTAGGTTTGTTTTGCATCATGATTGTTCATTGCTTCCGTGACGTGGGAACTCTTTGGGCGATTGCAAAGAAATGGTCTAACCTCACTAACATTGCCTATTAGATTTTGATAAGTACCCTTATTTATTTGGTTTGACCCGGCTCTGCCGTGGCACCCTCTTGTATTACACCTTGATTCTACTATTTGCATGACTGTTGGTTTTCCACGCTTAGACTTATGACAGGTACAGGGGACTTACCCGGGGATTCCAACGATCCCTTCGAATTTTGGGTATGAAATCCCACTTTAAAATGTTAGGATAGAATTTCAAACCTTCAACCTGTACTCGGGGCGCAAGATCCTAACGAGGGGTTTCATCCCTCGAAACGTAACCCGGGAATCATAATCCCGGGCCGTTACATAGAGGAGGTGCAAGTCTCTCAGAAACGACAAGAGAGGAGTCTTGCAAGGATGAGTCTTCCTCTTGCAACTTTGACAATGAGAACAACTCTGACTAAGTACTCACTTGATTAATCCACTCTCATCTCTCTTTATCCCTAGTAGCTTTACCCATTTCTTGAACTATTTGATGATTTTGGCTTGTCTTTAGTTGTGTTATGAACAATTTAGTTCCTCCATACTTTGATTATCTTGGGGTTTTGAACTTGTTTCTTAAAACTTGGTGTCCTGGGGACCTTTGACATTCTTTGACATATTTTCCCTTATACTATATATATGGCCATGTTGTGAACTATGATTCCATGATGAACTAACCCCATGTTGGTACGTCACATGATTGCTGAGTTAGTCTAAGATCCAATCAGGTAGATGGTGGTGAGGATCATGAAAAGGGTCAGTTGTCCCGCTTAAGGGGACTGAGGGAGAAGGTTGTCTTTCTAAGGGGGAATTTATAATGTTTTTTTTTGTTGATATATTATATATGTTTGCCCTTGACAAAGAGGGAAATGGTTGGAGGACTTTGTGACCTTCATGTCCTTCAGTTGTCAAGGACACATTTTTTACGTACTTAATGTGTGTTAAGTACTTATGCATGATGGTTGTACTTGGAAGAGAAAGTTGTGAAGGTCATAGAGCCTTGCCTAGCGAAGAAAGAATAGAGAAGTTTGAAAAGGTAGTCCTGAAAATCTCAATCCCAGAAAGAACTACCGAGGTGGACAATGACGTCCTCTCTCCTCTAATACCTAAAAAAGAGTCCAGTCTATAAAGCTATAGAGCTTAAAGCTTAAACCTTGCCATGGCATCAAGTTGGCCCATTCTCTTGCGCAACCTTCACCTTCTTCAATGGAGGTGGTCTTGAGAACTCTTAATAATATACAAGATTGTCGAATGACAAGATGAGAGGGTTGCTGAAATCCACAATGAGCTTTAGAAGATAACTTTGTTGTGCATATTGGAAGATCTAATTAGAGCCAAAATTGGAGAAGATTAGAGAACTTATTGTTGGTGGAAAATATCCATTTGATAAAAGAAATATTATTGATAGAAAATCATATTATTGTCCTTCATTTTTTTAGAGGATTGTGTACGATGAGTTTACAGTGATTGAGAATAGTAACGTGCATTAAATTGGGAAGAGAAATAGTGTTTTCTTCGGTAGAAAAATCATAAAAAGCTCAGAAAAGGAAAAAGATGAGACCGAGAGGATCAAAGAGGATGAGGAGAAGAAGAAGAAGAACTGCGCAAAAGAATGGGGATCGTGAAGAACGCATAGAGATGATGTTATTATGCTGGTAAAGTTTGAAGTCATGATTGGTGCGTGCATTGAGAGACTTTAAGGTTATGTGTTGCTCTTTGTGATTGTTAGTTGTAAGGTCAGTTGCGTGAGTATGTTTGCTTTAGGTTATTTTAAGAGTCAAAGTCAATAAGTCAATACTTCAGATTGTGTTGATGAAGTCTTAGGTATCATTTTAAACTAGTGTTAGACCCGCGCCTTAGACACGAGTATTTTAGTTTAAATATTAAAAATGTAATAAATTGTATTTTATTTTTTAACATAAAATGAACAACCTTAGTATTACTATTTAGTATATTTTATAACATGGAAGTATTATTTAGTAGATTATATAATGCTGAGTATAGAGCTGGCAAAATTTGACCGACCCGAAAACCCGACCCGACTCACCCGAACCCGAACCTGATCGAAACCCAAAAATCTAGAGTCATTCATAACCCGAACCCGAGACCGAACCCGACCCGACTCGAAGCAGACCCGTACACGTATAAACCCGACCCGACCCAAACTCGACCCAACTCTGAACCCAACCCGACTTTGAACCCGACCCGACTCTCAACCCAACCCGAATTGAAATGGTTATTTAACATCAATATTTTAATACTTGAATGTTAAATGTTTTTTTTTTTTAATTTTAACACAAGTTTATGATTATACTTTAACATATAATTATAATCATAATGTCATATGTTAATCATTATTGTATATTTATACAATATAAGTTAAATCAATAGAGGTGTAGTAGTACAATATTATACTCTAAAGTCTAAATTGTAATAATAGAAATAGCTCATTTAGACATGGATGATAAGTAGATAATAATTTAATAAGTGTATAAGACTATAAGTGTATGCATTTGTATAAGTTAATATTTAATAAGTTAATAGTATATAATATTTCTATATGTTAACAAGTGTATGTATTTGTATAAGTTAATACTTTATACTTATATAATACTATACACCAAAGTATAAATAAATGAATATTCAATCGAATAATTTAAATCTCAAACCCCAATGTTAATCTCAAATCACGATCTCAATCTCGATTTCAAATCTCAATATTTGTCTTAATCTGAAATTTATATCTTAAATCTCATATCATTATCTCAATAACAGCCTCAAGTTCTCAACCTTTAACTCAATCTCAAATCTCAAATCTCAATCTTGATCTTAATTTTAATCTTAGTATTAAATATCGACCTTGAACTCAATCTCAAACTCCAGTCTTAACTTGATCTCAAATCTCAAATCTTTATATATCTTAACCTAAACCTCAAATCTCAAATATAAAAATTTCCATATTTGTCCCAATCTTAAATCTCAATCTTGATCTAAATCTCAATCTCGATCTAAATCTCAATCTCAAATTTCAAATCTCAAGACTTTAAATACATCGAATATTCGAATCCATCGAAGATGAAGTATTTATAAGTTTTATTTATAATTTCGATTTTTTTAAACATGTTTCTTTTTATAGGTATAACTTATAAGTTTAATACTTCTATTAGTTTTCATAACTAAGTGTTAATAATTCTATTAATTTAATAAAGCTAACTCTTAAGGGTTTTTTTCACCTAAAAAATTATATTAGACTATTAGTGTTAATAATTCTATTAATTCTATTAGTTTTCGGTTTTTATAAATGGACTTACTTTTATAAATATAAGTATAATAATTCTATTAAATTTCATAATTATGGTTATGAATAATTCTTTTTATAAATATAAGTATAATAATTCTATTTTTTTGCGGAAAGAATTATTTAAATCCAAATCAATAATTTTGAAGTTGTTATTTTATTTTTATCTATATTATTATATTTTGATAGAATTAATTATTTCTATCTAGATTTGTTAAAAACTAATAACAATAATGAAAAAAACTAATGGGTCAAAAGCTAAAAATGAAATGGGCATTGAAAATGATATGGGCCAATGATATAGTCAAACCACAAATAAGCCCATTTGCAACTTGCTAGTTAAAATAAGGTTAAAACCTAAATGTACAATTAATTTGATTTAATTATAGCACTGATCAATCGGTTTAAATGTTTAAAAAAGGACGATGTTGCCGAATATCGAATTTCCGATTATGACTTTTTTGAAAATCGGTCGACAATCGATGAGTCAATAACAATGAGTGTATTCAACCAAGACAAAATTACATATTCAAGTATTCAACCGAGTCAAAATTATTTATTTTAAGTAAATTACATATTTAAGTATTCAACCGAGTCAAAATAATTTATTTTAAGTAAATTACATATTTAAGTATTCAACCGAGTCAAAATCAACCTAATTATCCAAACGGGTTGAATATGATTCGACCGAAAACTCAAACCAACTATACCGTTATACCCACTTTGATTCGAAACTCAAATGAGACCAACCCGCCTCTTGACCCGAAACCCGAACGAGACCGACCCGCTTTGACCCGAACCCGAATGGGCATGACCCTACTTAACCCGAAACCCGGCCAATCTCAAATTCATTATGACCGAACCTGACCCAAACCCGACCCGACCAATACCCGACCATAAAATTTCACCCGAACTGACCCGACCCGAGCAAGCCTAACCCGAACCCGACCCGAACGACCGACTTGCCAGCTATAGCTGAGTATATGGAAATGAAAAATAAAACACTAATTATTAGTATTTAATATTGTTTTTAACTAATGAAATAATGATTTAATGTAGTGGATGAGCATTTGTGGTGAAATATAATTTTTATTTTTAGTGGGTTCATTGTTTTTTCTCAAAAATGGCTCCTCAAAACCCTATTTTTATCATCCTAGTATGTGCCTTCACGCGCCCTATCCCTACACCGCCTCTGTGTGGTAGTCGGCACCATGAACGCCTTGTGTTCGCCATCTCTAGCCATAGATCTCCACCTGCAACTCCTCTCCTTCCCTTCCTTTCATCCTTGTCTCTTATGGATGCCTCCCATCTGATGAGAATCGCTTGTATTTCTCCCGTTTACTCTCCCTCTCCGTTTGGATCTGGGGAGTCGCCGATCACTTTTGTGGCGGTGGTGACTCTAATTTTACCCTCCAGGGGGTAAACTTTGTCATTTGGGTGATAGTCATGACTTTCCACTAGGCATTAATGAGGATCAGGAAGTGCTTGCTCTGGCCGGTCGGTTGTTGTCACTTCCGTCAATGGCGTGGTTAGCTATTCGCTCATGTGTTCCCCTCTGATCTCTTATTCCTGCTCTGTATTACGGCTAATCTCACTGTAAGTCTACTACTCCCTACCCTCATCCACTCAAGTACCTGGTTTGCTTACCATCAATTGCTCTATAAGATGCACACTTTGGTGTGTAATTGGGTTCATAACCCTCGATTAGCTCTGGTTGTTCATCTAATTTTAAATTGCCTATCTCCCTTGTGCTTTCCGTACTGTACTTCTGCCATGGAACCCTCAAAGTCCTTCATGGACGCTCTAAATGATACTCAAGCTCCTCACTTTCATTCACCTACGCCTCCTCCATCTCCTTTGCCCGGTGTCCCTGCCTCTGTGCCTCCTTCTGCTCCTCGTCTATCGGCGTTAGAGAAGGGCAAGAGGAAGCTGGTGGCTGAGGACCCTCTCTTGGTCCATAATGTTCCTTCGGGGCTTGTTGATCAGTCGACCTTCTTTTCTAGATTAGCTGACCTGCGTACGAAGGCTCTGAAGGTTAACGAGCATATCCTGTTGAGGACTCTCTTTGGAGGTGTTCCTGACTTTGAGAAGCTTAAGAAGAAGATACGAAGTGAATGGCGTTTTTGTTCAAACTCCTTTGAAATTGTCAATCGCTCAGGTGGTTGGTTCGAGGTTCGTTTCAAGAATATTGAGCACCGTAATCGTATGTGGGAGAGCGTCTCTATCATACCTTTGGCCTGATCGTGCTCTTTCTCGAATGGTTCCCTGAGTTCAATCCTATGAATTCTGAGATCACTCGCCCGGACCTTTGGGTTCGTATTCCTCGTCTTCCTGTTGTTTTTATGTGCCGAGAGGCCCTAATCCATATCTTGGATCAATTTAAGGCAGGTACTTTTATTCGTCTCGATAAGCTTTCTCTCCAAAAAATCAGAACAAACTATACTCGTTTCTGTGCTAATGTGGACTTAGCGTGCATTATGGGCGGTATCACTGTGCCTAATGAGGATGGGCAACCTCTTCCCTTTCGGCTTTTGTTTGAAGACTTTCCCAAGGGTTGTGGCTATTGTGGTGAACTCTCTCATGAGTTCGAGAAGTGTGTCACTTTTCCGGTGAAGAAAGTTGTCACTAAGGTTACGATTTGGGGCCCTAAGGAGGGTGTGGCATCTTCTGATGATGCCGATTGGATTAATGTTGGGCCGAAGGGCTCGAAAGTTGCTCCTACTTATTCCAAGAATAGCCAAAAGCCTAACATGGAGGGTTTGGAATCTGTCCTAGTTCAGTTCGCCTCCTCTGAGTACTCTTGGACGTCTGCTCCCGTAGCCCACGTCCCTAGGGTTGGTCCATCCACTACCGAAGGGGTTGTTTGCCCTGCTGAAGGCCAGTTGCCGACTTCTAATGATGAGTCCTTAGGGTGGGCTAAGACATCTTCGTAAATGGTCCTTCACTCTTCTGTAGAGTCCATCCGGGTTCATGATGCTACTCTAGTCCCCTTGCTATGGAGATCGATCTTGTGGTGCCACCGGTGAGGATTTCTTTGTCCTCCTCGGAGGATTCTCAACACTCATTTAGGTCTTCCTCGACCTCCAGATCCATGAGCTGTAGGCTTGGGCGCCTTGATATCGCTTCTCCTATGAGGGATGAGGACATGGGCAAGCGGCGTGGCGACAACCTGGGTATGGAGTCTTCGCCCTCCCATCTGAAGAAGTAAAAGCCTTAGTTTTGTATGGAAGCAAAACATATCTTGTTTTTGGTTCTTAACCGACTTGACGGTTTTTTGTTGTTTGTTAATATTTCGGCTACTTTGTGGCCTGGGTTGGTTTGAGGTGACTCCTCTCGGTTTGTTGGTTCTTGGGTTATGGATTCTTGGGACGTGAAGGGTAGTTTGCGAAGCCCTGGTTTGGAGATATGTTGGGGGTTATTTTGTCTTTGGTTTACTTTCTTGTTGTCTTATCTCTTGTTGTCGCTGCTTGTTCATCGTTATATAAATGCTATTCGACATGTTTATTTCGTCTTCTGGTATTTTTTTCCCTTCGCCTTGCTACTTCTTCTGTTTATCTTGTTGCAGGTTGACAGGGGCGAGGTCGGTGGCCTTGCTCTGACTAAAGCGTGCAACTTTCTCTGGCATGTTAAAGTTCTTTGGCCTACAACCAATGCTTTCCCTCGTTATAGCCTCATAGGCTTCCACACTTACAAGCTTAGTCCCTCCAAATGGCTTTCGAATATGGGTTAACCGCCTAAATTGGGATAATTCACGTAATCTGGTGCTATGGATTACATTATTTAACATTGGTCTCTTTAGTGAATGATGTGTAATCAACAAGTTATTGCATTTAGCTTAATTATGCTACCTTGTTTCAATCGTTTGCTGTATTTTTCATCTATTGTATATGCAATTCCTTATTTCATTTTCGTTTAGCTGTTGCAATTACTTTAGGTCTGCTGCGTTGGTTTGATGTGTTTTGTTCCTTATTTTCTGTCGATTTCAAGTTCTGGTTGGCCGGCCATGGTTTTACATCGGCTTTCTCTGTTCATTGTTCTGCTACTTCGAATGCCTTTTAATCGCTCTCTGGTTGGGACCTTCGGTCTATAGCGTTCAATTTCCCAATGCTCCATTAATTCGGGTGCCGTCGAAGTACCGTTTCTCAAGATAGGTGGCTCCCAAGTAACTTCTTCGGTAGTTGTCCTGTCCTTTGGCATCCTCTACGGGGACGGTTTTCGACTACAATATGGGCTTACCAGTCATTTGGAGGAGGTCTTTGAGAAGATTAATGGGTTGGTATTGTTTCCCACTTCAAACGTGTCCAATCACGAAGGCTTTCTATGGCCTTTGCTTTTGTTATATGGCCACATACTCAATTGGTGTGAATAAGCTGTCTTTTGGCCTATTCATGACTTATTATTGTTCCTCGAATACTCATATTGATACGATCGAGCTAGTATCTTATCCGGCTGTTTGGACAAATATTGTTTTCCTGGGTGCGTCGACCCAAATTACAAATCTCGTTTACAAACGGTTACCTATAATATCAGTTATTTTATGAATATATCCACTTGGAATTGTTGTGGGATTCACCGTCGTAATTTTTGGACGAATATCAATAATTTTCAACAGAAATAATTTCATAAATGTGCTCGCTCTTCTTGAAATGAAATCAAGTTCGCCGCCTGATGCTAATCTTTGGCGGAAGTGTGGTTTTACAAATATTGTGTTCGGTCCTTCTGTTGGTTTCGCCGGGGGGGGGGGCGGGGGTGGGTGGGTTTGTCTCCTTTGGAGGGACTTACCTCCTTCTGCAGGCCAGATTACGTTGGTGTCGGTAGAACATAGATTTATTCACTTCGACTACTTCGATACTTAAAGAAATTCATCTATTGCAGTTATTGTTGTTTATGCTCCTCCTAATCATATGGATAAGGAGGCTTTTTGGGCCTCTCTGCAGAATTACTCAGCCCAGTGTCTTCATCCGGTCGCCTTAATGGGTGATATGAATGAGATTTCATCACCGAATGATAAACTTGGAGGTGATGTTCCGTCCTTACCACGATTTGCTCGTTTCCAAGCTATTTAGGACTCGCTTGATCAAATTAAGATCCCGACTTCTGGAAGTCAGTTTACTTGGCACCGTAAGTAGCTAAGGGAACCTAATAACTCTTTCCCTAAACTAGATTGATTTCTACCGCATAGTACGATTCAAGTCAGCTTTGACTCATTGAGGTTTCAAATCCACCGAGTTACTACATCAGATCACGCCCCAACCTCGGTAGATTTCCGAACCTAAACAATAATTATAAGAAACCTTTCCGGTTTGAGCTGGCCTGGACTATGAAGCCAGAATTCAATAAAATTGTGACGCAAGCATGGCTTCTTCACAGTGTGGGCTCTCACATGTTCAATCTTGTCAAGAAGACTTCTCTACTTAAAAAAACTGGCCAAAAGGTGGCATAAATCTACTTTCGGTAATATCAATAGGCAGATTTTGCTGACTCATAATGCTCTCCTCTCCTTGCAAACTGGCCTCCTCACATTCTTCTCAGATTCGGACCTTCTCAAGCAAAAAAGATTGCTGAATAAGCGTGAGCATTTGCTCGATTTTCAGCGCCAATATTGGAGTCAACGAGCAAAGGTCAAGCACTCAAAACTCAACGATTCCACCACTGCATATTTCCATCGCATTGAATCTTCCAAACGGGGAAGAAAATTTATCAAGTTCATCCACACTAACTCTTGCATTTGCATCACTGATAATAGGTGATGTGAGCCTAAATTGTCATGTTTTACACTTACTTTTATATCGATTTCTGCATGCATTTCATACATTTAGGC
The DNA here is from genome assembly GCA_963922045.1 of Persicaria maculosa. Classification (NCBI taxonomy): domain Eukaryota; kingdom Viridiplantae; phylum Streptophyta; class Magnoliopsida; order Caryophyllales; family Polygonaceae; genus Persicaria; species Persicaria maculosa. Next base: position 44,612,369 of record OY998263.1, on the reverse strand, counting down.
TAGAATAGTACAAAATTTGTGTAGTTTATGTTTATTTTCCAAATTATGGAGTCTACACAAGTTTTTGTTATATTTCGCAGAAATCGGACGCACTTTGGAGCTTAAAGGAAAGTCATGAAGAAGCTAAGGATGGTGCAGCTAGAGAAAATCCCACTTTTCGCCATTCATCATTCTGAATCAAGCTTTAATGTCTTCATGAGAGTTGTATCCCTCAAAAATATCTTTCCAACGCATGCTCATATGCGTCAATCCGACGAACGAGGACTCGGAAAAGTGAGTTTCAAGAACGGAGTAGAATGCTGAAAGCCGATAGAAGTACTCGACGTCGACCAATTTACTCGACGTCGACCAACTTTTACTCGACATTTGCTCCAGAGGAAGAGATCGAGAACGACCACTTGAGACAACGAATCTACTCGACGTCGAGGAAACTTGGTCGACGTCGAAGAGATTCCAGAAGCAGTCGAGTCCGAGAACGAGGAGAAATCCGAGTGAGAGGAGTCACTTGCAAGCCAATATTTTCGAGATATTTTATCAAGTCAAGTCAAGTTCTATCAAGAGAAGGAAGATCTATCTACAATAGTCCTAGTTTCCTTTTAGATATAATTATTTTATTTCCAAATTTAATCTTAATGTTATTAGATAGATAAATTTAGATATAGATAGATATTTCTTTATTAGATTAGCTAGGGAATGAAGCCTAGAAATAAAGCCCTAGTGTGAGTTTTATTGAATTCAAGTTACATTTACACACATAGAGAGAGATAGCGAGTAGAGAGCTTAGAGCCGAGTGCAAGGTGAAGTGTTGAGAGACGTTTTGGCTTCGTTTGGTTGTAAGCTTTCTTTTAGTTTATTTAATGCATGATCTTCTATGCCTTTATGTGTTATTTTACATGGTTATCGTTTTGGTGTTGATACGTACCCTGATCTTGGAAGTCTTTAGTTTATTGATTTATTTCATTAATTTCGTGTTATGTCTTGAGAAAAGTAGCGAACTTTGTTTCTGTGTTACTCGATTTCGAGCAGTTTTGGTCGACGTCAAGGAGCTTTGTCGACTTCGAGTTGTTTTGTCGAGATCGACCAGTCTGTTTTTTTGGTTTTTGTTTTCTGTTGTTTTGTTTTCTATTTTGGTCGACAGTGTTGTCGAAGTCGAGGACTCTTCTGGTCAAATTCGCATTGTTTCTGGAACTGAAAAGGCGGGCGCTGACATGTTTCCTCGTGGATCGATCCTGACTGCCTTCTACTACAACGGGAGGAAGTCTTGTAGTTATTTGTTGAGACAGGGAGTCAGTTTGCGTTTATATTTTATTTATATTTCATACTTGACACATCCTCTTGCAACAACAATAGGCTAATCCAACAAGAATTTGTTTCCGAATTTAAAGCTAGATTTGAGTCGTCCATGGACCCGGGCTTATCACTTTCTAGTGATCTGGATGTCATTTCATCTGAAATTATGACTGATGATAATTTTAAACTCACGGCATCTGTCACAAACGTTGAAATCAAAACGGCCGTCTTTGCCATGTTGGCTGATAAGTAACTGGGACCTGATGGTATGCCTCCGGGATTTTACGAAACATACTAGCCTATTGTGGGTCCCTCTATGAACAAAGCAGTCAAGACTTTTTCACATCCGGCAAGATTCTTAAACAAGTTAATCATACGTTTATTACCCTGATTCCTAAAAATGATGACCCATCCACGGTTAATCACTACAAAACTATTATTCTGTGTTCCACTGTTTATAATAAAGTTATATCGAAAATTATTTCTGCAAGACTTTCAGTGGTTTTCGACAAACTAATACATCCACCTCAGGGTGCTTTCACCAAATGACGCTCTATTCAGGATAACATCCTTATTGCTCATGAGATTTTTCACTCCTTTCGGTCACTTAAAGCTAAAACGGGCTCGACTGCTAATAAACTAGATATGGAGAAGGCTTATGATCGGATTGAGTGGCCTTTCATTTTCAGTGTTTTAACCAAATTAGGCTTTACTTCGGGGTTCATCCGGTGGATCCACGAATGCGTTACCACAGTCTCTTACTCTACATTGATTAATGATGAGCCTTCTGTTCCATTCACTCCTACAAGGAGCCTCAGGCAAGGTGACCCGTTGTCTCCATTTCTGTTTATTCTAACAGCAGAAGTTTTGGCACGTACATTGCAACGTGAGACAAATATAAATAAGGATTTAGGATTCTCATTTGGGAGGAGACAATTAAAAATCCCTTTCCTTGCGTTTGTAGACGATATCATTATTTTCGCCAGAAGTTCGCAAGCGGCTTGTTTCAAAGTCTATTTTATTCTATAGAGATTTTGTGTCGTCTAGAGCTAAAAGGTCAATCTTCACAAATCAAGCTTCCAAGTGTCTCCTAATACATCAAATACTGCTATCACCCCAATTATGAACTCCCTTGATATCCCTCAATCTAATAATTTGGAGAAATATCTGGGCTACCCAATCATTAATGGTCGGGTTAACCGGGACACCTTCTTTGAAGTGGTTCTAAAAGCTAAACAACAACTCTCAAACTGGAAAGCGACCACTGTGTTTGCAGAAGGCAGAAAAGTTCTTATCAAAGCTAATTTGAGTGTTAAACCAATTTTTCTCATGCATGCATTTTTTTCTGTCGGCATCCATCTTACACGAACTAGATAAAATTTACCGTCAGCTTTTCTGGAATAAACCTGCGAATAACACCCCCTTGATCAGTTGGGACAAGATTTGCGCTAATACTCTAACTGGAAGGCTTGGCTTAAACAAAGCATAAACTATGAACATAGCTCTTCAAATGAAGCTACTGTGGAAGGTTATTGTGGAACCTGATAATCAGTGGGTTCACATCATTTCAATCAAGTACCTTGAGGGCAATCCTTTGATGAAGTACAATCGAAAAGAAAATATGTCCTTGCAGTGGTCCAAGCTTATGTCAATCAAACATCTGTTTAAACAAGGCCTGAGATGGTCCGTGGGTGATGGCTCTGATGTGGATTTTTGGAATGATAATTGGATCTTTGGGTTCCCTCTTGCTGATGCAGCTTTGGTGCTTCCTTCCAGTATAAATCTGTCTTGGAAGGTGGCACAGTTTATCAATACCAATAATTCATGGAATCTGCCTAAATTGCAGAATGAGCTTGCTGATCTGTTATCTCCCAGTCATATTATCAATATCGGTTAGTCCCACTTACCGAATAATCCTTTTCGCAATCGTCTATACTGGGGTCTGATGTGAGCCTAATTCGCCATGTTTTACACTTACTTTTATATCGATTTCTGCATGCATTTCATACATTTGGGTTAGAATAATACATAATTTGTGTAGTTTATGTTTATTTGTAATATATGGAGGTCTACACAAGTTTTTGTTATATTTCACAGAAATCGGACGCACTTTGGCGCTTAAAGGAAAAGTCACAAAGAAGCTAAAAATGGTGTAGCTGGAGAAAACACAACTTTTCGCCATTCATCATTCTGAATCAAGCTTTGATGTCTTTATGAGAGTTGTAGCCCTCGGAAATAGCTTTCCAACGCATGGTCATATGCGTCAATCCGACGAACGAGGACACGAGAAAGTGTGTTTCAAGAACAGAGCAGGATGTTGAGAAGACTGGTCGATATCGACCAAGCACACTCAATATCGACCAGATTTAGGTCGAAATTCTCCAAATCGACTCAGAGTTGGCCAGAATCGACAAAGCTGAAGAAATAGTGGTCGATATGGACTTAACCAAGTCAATATCGAGTAACTCAAGTCAATATCGAGTAACTCAGGTCAATATCGAGTATAAATCAACTCGATTTTCATCTCTGGAGTCAATATCGACCAGCTGAAGAGAAACCGAGGAAGCACAGGTCAATATCGACTTAACTAGGTCAATATCGACTTAACTAGGTCAATATCGACTTAACTAGGTCAATATCGACTTAACCAAGTCAATATCGACTGGACCCACGACGGTGGATTCCGAGCTTAACTGACCTCTTGTTAAGTTTCTATCCCGAATCCAATGGAGATATTTTCGAGATCGAATTCTATCAACTTCTATCAAGATCTATCAACTCCATGAAGGATTTATCCACAAATTAGATATAGTCCTAGTTGATTTGTTTCTTTTATTCCATTATTTAATCTTTAAGCCTTAAGATAAAATAGATATAGATATAGATATACTTTCTTACCTTGATTATCAAGGGTTGGAAGCCTATAAATAAAGCCTTAGGGGCTGGTTTTTATTAATTCAATTTCAGAGAGAACAAGTAAGTAGTTACATAGAGAGAGTAGAGGAGAGAGTTTGTGGCGAGAGAAGTTGGAAAGGCGAAAGCGGATTTGGCTTCGATTGGTTGTAAGCTTTCTTTAGTTTATTTAATGCAAGTTATTTCCTTTTATTATTGATGTCTTTCTTGATGATGAAGAGCGAGTAGTCCACTCACTTCTAGGGTCGGGGTGAGCCCGACGGTGGCCATGTGAAGTAATGCGGTAAAGGTTTGATCTTTTTATGGAATTCGTCTTCTATCCCTATGAGCACGATTCTTTTGCGAGAGTTGAAGGTGATCCTTGTTTGTGTTATTGAAGCGAAAGTGATCTTAATGCAACTTGGATTAATTATGGGAAAAGGGTTAGTAATAATTAGGGTTTATGCGAAAGCCTCTATATTCCTATTTGTTAATAACGAAAGTTATTTGATGGAATGCATGATATTTTATGCCTTTATGTGTTATTTTGCATGGTTATCGTTGTGGTGTTGAAACCTTGATCTTGAAAGTATTTTAGTTCATTGATTTATTTCACAAAGTTCCGAGTTTTCAAGTTTCTGCAGTCAATATTGAGTTATATTCTATCGATTTTTGTAGTCGATATTGAGTATCTCCAGTCAATATTGACTAAGGTTCTGCACTTACTTGTGTTCTGTTTCTGTTTTGGGTCAATATTGAGTCACTGTGGTCGATTTTTCTAGTCAATATCGACTACCACAGGTCAATATCGACCAAGTTTGCTGTCTTTGCTTTCTTTTCTGCTTTTATTTGTTATTTCTGTCAATCTGTCCGTGAGATTATACAGTTACCTAGGATCCGCTGACACGCTTCCTCGTGGATCGATCCTGACTTCCCACTACTGCATAGGGAGGAGGTCTTGTAATTATTTGCTGGGGCACGAATCTGGTTTGATCTATTTCATTATATTTCATACTCGATTTCCTCCTTACAACAAATTTGGCGCCGTTGCCGGGGAAGCTATCATTCGCGCCTTAGGTAGTTAAAATCTCACTTTCTGCTTTGAGGTACTTTGCAGGTATATGCGTCGTTCTGGTCAAACACCTGAGTTTGACGCCTTAGACGAACCGGAACGCCTGATACACATCCAAGCTAAACTCAAAAGAGCCATGGCAGCTGCAGAGACACAAGAACAGCTGATTGAGAGGCTTACAAGGGAACTAGCCGCCAGGGATGCTGCTCTCACTACGTAGAGAGCAGGAAGGGAACAAGAAGCCGAGCGTGCGAGGCATTTATAAGATGAGCTTGCCCAATATCCTACCACTGCAGAGGATTACATGCACCCGACACTCATCGTGCCTAAATCGGCTATTCTTATCCCTCAAAATAACTATGAAATTCGCACTCCTTTCTTAATAGAAATTAAACATAATGCATTTCATGGTAGATTTAATGAATGCCCGCTTCAGCATATTACAAACTTTACTGACATGTGTCGTACTCTTGCTGAAGGTACCACCCTGGAGTACATCCTGATGAAGGCTTTCCGTTGGTCTCTCGCTGGTCCCGCACTGAAGTGGTTGGAAGGACTGAAACCACGATCTCTCACGACATGGGCTCAAGTAAAGTAGGAATTTCTCAATAAATTCTTTCCTCATGCCAAGACAGCCCTCCTTCGCCAAAAGATTACATCTTTCAAACAACAGCCTGGAGAGCCGCTAGCAAAGGCATGGGAACGCTATAAGGATCTGCTGCGATCCTGCCCTACTCATGGACAGCAACCCTGCATCGTTCAGGAGATCTTCTTCAACTCTCTTGATCTAGCTGCTAGGGATAGGATCAACACATATACTCACTATGAGTATCTGACAATGCCGCCAGCTGACGCATGGGCTGCTCTTGACAAGCTGACCAACTATGACAACAAGTATGGGACTCCAATCAACTATGAGGAGAACCCTTATGCCAGGCCAACACCATCCATGCCCCTCTATGAGCCCTCTAAGGAAATTGATCCAGATGTCAAGGAGCAATACTACAAGGATCAGAATCGCAAGCTCCTCAAGCAAGTCCAGTATCTTTCTGTCAACAAGCCCTGCATAGAATACAGATCACATAGGCACACCACTACTGAGTGCCCACACACAGAGCAAGTCAGGCTGGCAGAATACCACGAAGAGGTAGCCTACGCAGGGGGTCCCAATCGCTATATGAGGGACCAAAGGTTTCAGCAACCACAATGGAACCAAGGTGCCCCTAGGAACCCCCCACCTTACAAAGCTTCGGGACATCCGGAAAGGGACCAAAAGAGGGATGATGTACAGACAATCCTAGAGAAAATGCGGAGGAACCATTCAGACACCAAGCAGTCCTTCAACTCAATCTACACTCAGATTCAAGGTGTCAACTCTAGGCTTGGGGAAATCGACGTCTGGAGGAAGTCAATGGAAACACAAATCGGCCAGCTAGCAGCAGGCATTCCCAGACAATCCGGTTCGCTCCCTGGATCTTTTGAGCCCAATCCCAAGGGGAAGACCGAACACATCGCAGCCGTAAAGCTCAGGAGCGGACGCAAACTACACGAAACAGAGACCGGAGAAGCAAAAGACGGCACTGCAGAGGAGGTCGATATTGACCAACACCTAGTCGATATTGACCACCCCCAGGTCAATATCGACCCATCTGCACCAGTGAACCCGAAACCGACTCCAGCAGTCGATTTTGACCAACCGCCGGTCAATATCGACCATACTGCAGTCGATATCGAGTCCCCTCCAGTCAATATTGACTCATCTGCAACACCTCCGACATCTGTTCTGGCTCAGAATCAGAAAAAGAAGTTGCCTTTCCCAACAAAATCTCCAAAGGATCCAGCAGAGAAGAAATTTCATCGTTTCATCAAGATGCTTCAGAAGCTCAATGTCACCATACCCTTCACAGAAGCTCTCAATGAAATGCCATCCTATGTCAAATTCCTCAAGGAGATCCTAAGTAAGAAGAGATCAATGGCTGAGATTACAGAGGAGTGCAGCCATATGGACATACTTGAGAAGAGGCCAGATCCAGGTAAGTTTGCTATAACCATTGGATTTGGTCAATACAAATTTAATGCTTTATGTGATCTTGGAGCCAGTGTGAGTATAATGCCTTTAACAATTTGGTCCAAGATTAAGATAGGTGCCCTAGAGCCTGTGGATGCTAAGCTGTATATGGCCAACAACACGGTGGTCATTCCAACAGGCATGGTGGACAATGTGCCAGTACAAGTAGGTAAGTTCTTTGTCCCTGCTGATTTCTTAGTTATTGATATGCCGGAGGACCCTGCTTGTCCAATTATTCTAGGAAGACCCTTCTTGGCGACGGTGGATGCCAACATAAACGTAAGGAAGGGAGTGCTCACTTTCAACATCAGCGATGAGGTAATTGAGTATTCCTTTAATAAAACTGAAAGACATACAGGTCCAATGGAAGAGGTAAAATCTATCTCAGCGGGTTACATCACTTGCGGGGAGCCTAAGGTAAGAAATATGACTCTTGAAGAGCTGGAAAAAAGGGATATGGAAGCCCAGGTGGAAAAGATCATGGCCATCCTGAACGAAGAGGCAGAGAATCCAATCGAAATAGACCCAGGTAAGTCGATTTGGACTAACTATTTTTCGGATGCCTTGCCAGGTCTTAAGTATGGGGTCAATATCGACCCGGAGAAGTCGACAGAGCCACAAAGGCACTCAATATCGACTACCACAGGTCATTATCGACCTCCCTATGCCGAGTCGATTCCTCCTGTTGAGCGGAAGCCAGTCAATATTGAGCCAGTCAGCTCAATATTGACTACCACAGGTCAATATCGACCTTCCTATGTCGAGACAGCCCCACCAGATATCGAGCAAAATGACTCAATATCGATTCCCTTTGGTCAATATCGACCTGCATCTCCTGAGTCGATTCCTCCTGTTGAGCAGAAGCCAGTCAATATTGACCCAGTCAACTCAATATCGAGTGACCTTACTCAATATCGACTTGAAAAAAACGACCCATCTCCCTCCATATCGACTGAGAGTCCACCTGAAGAGCAGCACAACTCGATATCGAGTGACCTAACTCGATATCGTCCAGACCCTCAGGAGCTTCCGACATCTGATTCTGCGAAGGTAAGCCAAGGTATGGATCTTTCCTCTCCTATTTCAATTAAAGATCTATCTATACATGGGAGAGGTTTGCCTTGGTATGTGCGATTATGTAGGGTTTCCAATGATGAGCCTAAAGAGTATGAAGTTGGAGACAAGCTCTATGTTTCCAAATCAAAGGATCATTGGTTTCCTAACAAATTCAACAAGAAGAGGATGAGACCCTTTGTGGTGAACAAGATCCATTCAGGAGGATTACAGCTGATGGATAAGAATGGAGTCTTATTTGAAGCCCAAGCTACATGGGCCCTGCAGATGCCACCTTGAGCTAAAAGCAGAAGTCGGCCTAGCGACTATAAAATCTAGAGCTTGTAAATAGACATTTACTTTTTGGGACTTTTTGGACATTTATTGCTTTTGTTTGTTTTTTGTTTTGAACTTTTAGTTTTTCTATTGTGGGTATATCTCTTCTTCATTTTTTCAGGTACAAAGGAGGATAGAAGCAGCTAAAATCGGACTAGGGCCTTACATCAAAAGCACTCGATATTTTGAAGCCTTGCACACCTGTCTAGTGAGTTTCTTTCTTTACCCTTGTTGTTTTTTATATACAGTGAGGACACTGTAATGTTTAAGTATGGGGTGGGGGAAGGACTTACTACATGCATATTTGACCATATTTGACATTATGTGTGCATTTTTAAGTTTATTTCTTGAATTGCTTATACATGGCTATTTTGGAATTCATTATTGATTTATGGGCTTATATGCATGATTTCCAAAAGTTTGAAAAAAATGACCCCCATTGAAAATTTTGATTAATGTCATGGAAGCTTATATTGAACTCGACGATGCAAAATTGGATTCATTAGAGATATAACATGAAATTGCCTAGTAAAGGGAAGTCACAATGAAGTGCATTATTTCTTGGAAACCATGAAAGGAGGTAAAATTTGATGTTGCTTTTGACATGTTGCATGATAAGAGGATGGAGGACTTTATATTTCCATATAATGCTCATTGTTTAAATTCCAAGCCTTACCTATGCTTATATGCATCACAAAAGCCATATTATGCCTTATTTCAAATTATTGCTCCACATGATCTAAATATTTCCATTATTTACCTTATTTCCTATCCGGGGATTATGTTGAGAATGATGTTACATTATGGAGATGTTATATGGTGTTTGTGTTGTTGTTACCATTATTGAAGTTTGGCAAGAATGTTTGAAAAATATGGAAAATTTAATGAGTGAGAAAAAATCCAATCACCTCAGGAGATAAAGGTAGATTGACCCTGCTCGCTGAGATAATAGTTTGGTTAGATGGGACACACGTGTGAGGAGTCCAAAGCACTAAGTATCCGGGGCCATTCATGACACCCATGTTTGCGACTCGCGAGAAGGCAGTGCTAAGGTTAGAGAGGTAAAAGCATTATTGTTGATAAAAGCATTATGAAAGGTGATGAATCTTATGGAGAAGGAATGTGGAAATTCAGTTTGAAAATACTCCATTTCCCCGGATTAATTAACACCACATTGCCAAATATTGCCCACCTTTAGCCTTTTACCAATCTACTCCTTACTGAGCTTAAATTAAAGTCCTCTTGATTATTAATGCTTTGTCACATGAATTGTTTTTGCATTACCCTCCTTTTATGAGTAGATGTTGCTTTTTATTGCACATGCATAAATTTGTGACACTAGTACCTTTTCGAGGATGGTAATTGATTGCAGGGACATATGAGAATGAATCTAAGATGTTGAGAGTTTTGATTTCTTCCTCTGAATGATATTTAAAAGTATTTCTTGAGGACAAGCAAGATTAAGTATGGGGTGTTTGATGTGAGCCTAATTCGCCATGTTTTACACTTACTTTTATATCGATTTCTACATGCATTTCATACATTTGGGTTAGAATAATCCATAATTTGTGTAGTTTATGTTTATTTGTAATATATGGAGGTCTACACAAGTTTTTGTTATATTTCACAGAAATCGGACGCACTTTGGCGCTTAAAGGAAAAGTCACGAAGAAGCTAAAAATGATGCAGCTGGAGAAAACACAACTTTTCGCCATTCATCATTCTGAATCAAGCTTTGATGTCTTTATGAGAGTTGTAGCCCTCGGAAATAGCTTTCCAACGCATGGTCATATGCGTCAATCCGACGAATGAGGACACGGGAAAGTGCGTTTCAAGAACAGAGCAGGATGCTGAGAAGACTGGTCGATATCGACCAAGCACACTCAATATCGACCAGATTTAGGTCGAAATTCTCCAAATCGACTCAGAGTTGGCCAGAATCGACAAAGCTGAAGAAATAGTGGTCGATATCGACTTAACCAAGTCAATATCGAGTAACTCAGGTCAATATCGAGTACAAATCAACTCGATTTTCATCTCTGGAGCCAATATCGACCAGCTGAAGAGAAACCGAGGAATCACAGGTCAATATCGACTTAACTAGGTCAATATCGACTTAACTAGGTCAATATCGACTTAACTAGGTCAATATCGACTTAACCAAGTCAATATCGACTGGACCCACGACGGTGGATTCCGAGCTTAACTGACCTCTTGTTAAGTTTCTATCCCGAATCCAATGGAGATATTTTCGAGATCGAATTCTATCAACTTCTATCAAGATCTATCAACTCCATGAAGGATTTATCCACAAATTAGATATAGACCTACTTGATTTATTTCTTTTATTCCATTATTTAACCTTTAAGCCTTAAGATAAAATAGATATAGATATAGATATACTTTCTTACCTTGATTATCAAGAGTTGGAAGCCTATAAATAAAGCCTTAGGGGCTGGTTTTTATTAATTCAATTTCAGAGAGAACAAGTAAGTAGTTACATAGAGAGAGTAGAGGAGAGAGTTTGTGGCGAGAGAAGTGTAACACCCCCGTCCCACATCGGATATCATAAGGATGTTGGGAGTGGTTTATAACTTATAAGTGATTCAAGCCATACCTATGTTACAAGAGCTCTTCCTTTTCAGGCTCCAAGTGAGGACAACGGACCTGAGAGGGCTAGGTGGCATGGCTTGGCGCCTCTTAAGACCTCGGGTCTTACAGATGGTATCAGAGCCGACTCCGGGCCTGGAGGTACTCTGACAGTATGCTCGGGTACGCTCCACCCGGGGGCTATCCCTTGGGCCTGACGGGGTCGTCGGTGCTTTAAGTGGGGGAGATTGTAACACCCCCGTCCCACATCGGATATCATAAGGATGTTGGGAGTGGTTTATAACTTATAAGTGATTCAAGCCCTACCTATGTTACAAGAGCTCTTCCTTTTCAGGCTCCAAGTGAGGACAACGGACCTGAGAGGGCTAGGTGGCATGGGTTGGCGCCTCTTAAGACCTCGGGTCTTACAGCATGGGTTGGCGCCTCTTATTGGATGGCTGGTGTCCTTCGTTCTCACGAAACACCAGACCATATTCCACAGGTCTAGTGCAAGCAGCGGAGCAGGAGAGAGTTGAAGAGCGGACTGTCATTTATTAAATATTTTACTACAAGTTTGAACCTTTAAAAGTTTCCGCGTCGCTACTTCTATAAAGTTAAATATTATATACCAATATGAATTCCTCGAGGAGCGAGATCCGGCGTGAGTGCTTCGAGATTTCTTGGTGTCGCTGAAATGGGCAAGAACCGAATACTTTAGAAATATTGGCCACTTTACTTAATAAATAATTAATTAAGGGCCAAAAATGAAAATTGAAATAAAAACAGGGGAGGTTTTTGTAATTAGAACCAAAAGAGATTAAATAGGTTTGAACCTTTGACTTCAAGACAATATACACACCTTCTTACAGATGGTATCAGAGCCGACTCCGGGCTCGGAGGTGCGCCGACAGTATGTTCGGGTACGCTCCTCCCGGAGGGCAGTCCCTTGGGCCTGACGGGGTCGTCAGTGCTTTAAGTGGGGGAGATTGTAACACCCCGTCCCACATCGGATATCATAAGGATGTTGGAAGTGATTTATAAGTGATTCAAGCCCTACCCATGTTACAAGAGCTCTTCCTTTTCAGGCTCCAAGTGAGGACAACGGACTTGAGAGGGCTAGGTGGCATGGGTTGGCGCCTCTTAAGACCTCGGGTCTTACAGATGGTATCAGAGCCGACTCCGGGCTCGGAGGTGCGCCGACAGTATGCTCGGGTATGCTCCTCCCGGAGGGCAGTCTCTTGGGCCTAACGGGGTCGTCAGTGCTTTAAGTGGGGGAGATTGTAACAACCCGTCCCACATCGGATATCATAACGATGTTGGGAGTGATTTATAAGTGATTCAAGCCCTACCCATGTTACAATAGCTCTTCCTTTTCAGGCTCCAAGTGAGGACAACGGACCTGAGAGGGCTAGGTGGCATGGGTTGGCGCCTCTTAAGACCTCGGGTCTTACAAGAAGTTGGAAAGGCGAAAGCGGATTTGGCTTCGATTGATTGTAAGCTTTCTTTAGTTTATTTAATGCAAGTTATTTCCTTTTATTATTGATGTCTTTCTTGATGATGAAGAGCGAGTAGTCCACCCACTTCTAGGGTCGGGGTGAGCCCGACGGTGGCCATGTGAAGTAATGCGGTAAAGGTTTGATCTTTTTATGCAATTCGTCTTCTATCCCTATGAGCATGATTCTTTTGCGAGAGTTGAAGGTGATCCTTGTTTGTGTTATTGAAGCGAAAGTGATCTTAATGCAACTTGGATTAATTATGGGAAAAGGGTTAGTAACAATTAGGGTTTATACAAAAGCCTCTATATTCCTATTTGTTAATAACGAAAGTTATTTGATGGAAAGCATGATATTTTATGCCTTTATGTGTTATTTTACATGGTTATCATTGTGGTGTTGAAACCTTGATCTTGGAAGTATTTTAGTTCATTGATTTATTTCACAAAGTTCCGAGTTTTCAAGTTTCTGCAGTCAATATTGAGTTATATTCTGTCGATTTTTGTAGTCGATATTGAGTATCTCCAGTCAATATTGACTAAGGTTCTGCACTTGTGTTCTGTTTCTGTTTTGGGTCAATATTGAGTCACTGTGGTCGATTTTTCTAGTCAATATCGACTACCACAGGTCAATATCGACCAAGTTTGCTGTCTTTGCTTTCTTTTCTGCTTTTATTTGTTATTTCTGTCAATCTGTCCGTGAGATTATACAGTTACCTAGGATCCGTTGACACGCTTCCTCGTGGATCGATCCTGACTTCCCACTGCTGCATAGGGAGGAGGTCTTGTAATTATTTGATGGGGCACGAATCTGGTTTGATCTATTTCATTATATTTCATACTCGATTTCCTCCTTACAACAGGGTCCTAGTAAAGATGGGTAGTTTTCTGCAAAATCTAATAGATCCATTGTGCTATCTTCCAAAGGTGATCCAACCTATAGTTGTAACTGGATTTGGAAACTTGATGTTCCGCATAAAGTTCGCCATTTTATTTGGAAAATCTCTCGCGATGGTTTACCGACCACTGAAAGACTTCAACGTTCGCATATGGCGGTGCTGTCAGGTTGCCCTCTTTGTGGCAACACGCTCGAGTCGGGCTTCCATCTTCTTTTGGAATGTAACATTACTATTATATTGCTTAATAGCTTTCATCTAACCATTCCTTCGTCTGTAAATGACTTGGTCAATAGAGACTATAATAATATGCTAACTCACTTACACTCTTCGTTGGGTAATTCTGCTATGGCTTTGTTGACTACTATCTGGTGGAGTGTTTGGTTCTTCAGAAATAAAGCGGTTTTTGATCCTGGCTTTAAGCTTCCATTTAATGATATTTCAGTGTTTGTATCTACTATTCGTGATACTTGGTCTGCCACCAAAGATGTGTTGCGATACGACGCTTCTACGAGCCGGCCTCAGGGATGTCACTCGGTTTCTTCTAATTTTACGGTTCATCATCCGGAAAAATCTCCCAAGTCCTATTTGTGGCAAAAACCGCCTACGTCCTTTTACTAGCTAAATTTTAATGGTTATTCCAGATCTGATATGGATTAGGTTCTTTCGGTTTCGTTATTAGCAATGCTTTCGGTGATATTGTTTCCTTGGGAAACAACCCCTGCAATAACAACACTGCTTTTTACACTGAAGTTTTGGTTCTTCGGTAGGGAGTTCTAAAAGCTAAGCAACTTCAGATTGGCAACCTTTTAATTGAGAGAGATTGTTTGATGTTGTTAAAGCTCTTCTAGGTGACTGGTCCTGTCCCTGGACTATTGAGCTGCTACAATCAGATACGCGGGTTGATCTTTCATACGTCATTAATGTTGCTATTCGTCATATCTTCAAGGAATCAAATGTTATAGCAGACATGATTGCTCGTCTTGCTTACGGTTGCCCTGTCGAGGATAGCTGCTCGTCAGACCATCTGTTGGCTGATCTCGTTCGTTTGGATGCTCTAGGAAGGCCCTTGACTAGTCGGGAGCCTCCCTAACTCTTATCTTGCTTCTAATTTTTTTTTAGTAAATAAAATAAATGACAAGTATTGAGATAATTAGTCGGCCAATTAGTCAGATGAGTAATATGATAATGTGACAAACACCAATGAAGTGAATGTTTTTTTATTGGTTCACATAGTAATGCTCGAGCATTTTGGTGATGCCATATGAGATAATTTTGCTTCTATTTTAATAGTAGTAATAAAGGATAAAAGAAACAAATTTATTCAAAATATTTCATAAGACAAAGGGATGTGGTGATTTTATCTCGCACTGCTCGTAGGTTATGGATTTCCATTGTAAAACATATGTCATGGACGGTGTAACACAACCCTACAAATTCTTACATCATTATAAGAAATCATAAAGATAAATTTGCATATGTAATGAAAGAGTAAAATGTTGGTTTATTTGCAAAAAAGCTATAGATTTAATGGAAACTACATGAAGTAAGAGACGATTTCAAGTTGTATACACGAAGCCTCTGATTAGCAATAGTAGGTAGCTTTTTGGAGTTTATGGTTTTGGTATTATATAGTTTTAAATAAAATAAACCACCGTATTGGCGTACACCCACCATGGCCTCTGAGGTATGAATTCAGGCCGGTGGACTTTCTCGAGTTGTATAGGTAGTCGACGCCGAGGATGGAGCAGTTTTGGATCACCATCCCCGTGTTCTCATTTGTTGTGTCTCGAGATTGGGTTGTGATCTCAGTGAATTGCCATGTAAATTAATAAACCATTCCAAAGGGAGATCGATTGAGTTTTTATTTGTTTGCAAGCTAATGAATCGAAGAAGCTATGTACGTAGATCCAAAGGGAGAAAAGCCTTCTTGAAATTGACACAAAGATGTGTTGCATAATTTCTCCTTGATGTAGTGAGCCACACTTTCCCAAGAGTTGGCTCTACACCTTAAGTCCATTACATAAGAACACTTAGTTACAGAAATACTGCTTACATTAAGTGAAACCGAAATTACAACACTGAAACTACAACAACTGATTAATGTCAGATGAAACACATATTTTAGAGAAGTGTAATTAACAACTTAAAGTGAAATTGCATAAATACAATTCAAAGAAATTACAACATATGAAATATTATGAAATTCAAAGAAATTATAGCAACTAAAATTACATATTTATCTAAAACTGCATCAACTTAAACCGAAATTATAGATTTACTGATGTTCAATTTTCTAAGCTAACAAAATTACCTTTTGTCTATCTGATACGATGTACCAATGACCCGTTCTGTGTTCCTCAAAAGTTCCCTCAGGTGATAAAAGAAAGATGACCACATCCTCTTAATTTCAGTCTCATACACCCCATATGCTAAGGGGTTATTTTCATACAATGCAACAACAGCGAGAATAGCTCCACCATATTTTATTTCAAATGATAGCCATCCCCTCCAATTACCCCTCTGGATTCATAAATGAATCCATCAATTATTGGCTTCAACGAGATAAAAACATTCTTAAATTGTACGTATAGGCTTTTTCGGATCATTTACGGTTTGCTTCCACACCACATGAGACCCTTTGATCGATCCAGGATTCGATGTCTTCAAGACCTCGTAATAACCGGGCAAACTCAAAGTGTCCTCACTTCCATCAATAATCTTTTTGGAAAGAGCTATTGATTGTACAAGGAGGTTGACTTCAAATATATCCCAAAATTTTCAAATATTTTGAATAGTCATGCCTTGACCTCTCGATATGCTCATACGTACTATAGAATTTTAGTTGACGCCCATGCCGAAGTTGCCATAGAATTGTACTGGCCTAACTTGAGACATGAATGAGTGGTCTCTAATGTCTTTATTGCCCATGTCTTTCCATCTGAAAGTAGAACCCTCCAATTAAAACTCGAGTTCCCTCATACAGTTGTATACCTACAATGATTAGTTCTTGACACTATGACAGTGAATCCATCTTGTACACAATAATCTCTCACCATATTTAGTAAACTTTTTTTAATCATAAAAGAGCATCTGCATCTTAAGCTCGATCTTTCCAAACTCGACTTCAGCATACACCTCTCCATTCTTGTAAACTCTATCAAATTAATTTGATTCACTATCACTCTCACATAATCCATCAGTACCACCATCAGAGAAAACATCCATATCAAGTATTGTAGTGGAAGGTAAATCCATGCCAAATGAAACAATATCAGACGACACATCAACAACGAGTACAACAACACCAGCTACATTAACTTTTGTTCTACTACCTACTAAATGAGATGTAATTCCATATTTTATAACACATGTTCCTCTTCTTCTTGCAGTAGTAGGTGAAACTCTCCTATTAGACATAGGTAGACTACCATGATTTGAACTTTGAGGTACTACTAGTTGCCTCTTAGATTCAAACAAAACCCGTGCCATGTCTAGATTCTTAGAAGGGGATTTAGCATTCCTAATGGCCAAATTAACTAACTTTTTGTCTAGAAATAAACAGAACATGGTAATAACATCAGAATCACTTTCTAGTTAAAAACTTTGCCCGTTAAGCGCATACCACAAAGTAGGATTGTCGGGAAGGATCATTATAGTTTTCTTAGCCGTCTCTAGCAAATCAACAAATAAATCTAGAATTTGGCACTTTTCAGGATCATCATCCTCTATATCCACATATTCTCGATGAATATAGAAAAGCCTCAACACTATATCTTCTCGTCCTTTCTACAATAATTTTAACATGATTTTATTCTTCAATGAATTGATTTCAACAACACAATAACCTACACTGATAAAGCATAATTCGAAAACACATTCAAAGCCCCAAATCCCTTAACCCTAAATCTCACAATTCAAAAGCGATTTGAAATCAAACACATGCTACAAAATTAGATACCTTCTTATCCATAAAACCAACAAACAAACCATAATTTGAAGATCCTACAACGATAATCACCCAAAAAGCCAAATTTATAGCCCTAAATCCGAAGATTGAAAACCCCTTAAGCTGAAATTGAGAGGAGACATTTACCTCAACATCAATGGTTAATGGCCGCGCCTCCTCCCTCCTAGCGTTGGTATATCTCACGTGGTGGGTTTGGGTTCTCCCTCATAGCCTAGGGCATACATTCCCGTCAATTTCAATGGTGTGAAGGTATGCCGCTTATTTATTTACTTTCTTTCAATCTTGTTTAATTTAGCACCATTATAACGTTTTTCCTAAACAAATTAACCAAGGGGTATTCGACAAAAAAAAAAAAAAACATCATGGGCATTTGGCGAATTATTCCAAACTTTTGTACGCCTAGCGAATTTTCCCTTACCTCAAGGACACCAAAATTCCTTTTTTTTTATTGGTTCACGTAGTAATGAGAAAGTGAACGAATGATGTGGCAAGCCTCAGACTTAATTTGCTACGTGGAAAAGGATGGCAATGGGTCGGGTGATGGGTGGATGATCTACTTCCATCACCCGACCCACCATCCAAAACCCTTCACCCTACCCGACCCATCACCCACCAAATATTTCACCCGCCCCGTCCACCCATCACCCACCGGGTGATCGGGTGGATCGGGTGATGATTCGGGTGAAATACAAAACATCAAATTTATTAAAAAAAATTATTAAAAAACATACGTCGAACACATCGACGAATAAATATTAATTAGGAGCTCATTGCATTCGCGTTTTCTTTTTAATTAGGAGCCAATTGCATTATATATCTTCAAATAAAAATTGCATAACTTACTTTATGACAAGATATTTCCATTTTATTCGGTTGATAGGTATCTTGAATTAGGGTTTGGGGGGTATATTGGTAATTTCACATATAAAATATAATTATATAATATAAGTCGGGTGGCGGGTCGGGTGACGGATCGGGTGATGGGTCGGGTGACGGGTGGGGAATGTCTTCACCCGAATCCGACCCGACCCATCACCCGTTCACCCATCACCCATTTAACATCCGCTTTATTTCGGATTTTCACCCACTTTTTCGGGTCGGGTGAGACGGATATCCATCGGGTGCGGGTGAAATTGCCATCCCTACGTGGAATGGAGCATTCTGGTGATGCCATATTAGATAAGTTTGCTTTTGAAAAGCAGATTTATTTGAACTATTTCATAAGACAAAAGGATGTGATGATTTTTATCCGGTTGTGGATTTCCATTGTAAAACATATGTCATGCATTGTAAGTACGAACACAACCCTACAAGTTCCTACATCATTATCAGAAATCATTGAAGCGTTTTTAGAAAATCGTCCTTAATCTTGGCATGAATTTAATCAATTTTCGTCTTTGAGATAACCTGAAGGCGATGATATTTATTCTAAAAGCGTTCTTCTCCGATTAAGAAACTCAAGAATTCGACTCCGGGGGTTTTGCAGAGCTCTTATATGTTTCTCAAAATCGGATCCCCTTCTTATGGGTGAATGGGGGGGGGGGGTATTTATAGGATCATTAAGCGTGCAATTGGTGGTGACCTCGTGGTCGGCTGGTGATACGTGTAATCCAAGCCCTCACCACGTGAGACTTGCATGTTGTGAGGGGGCTGCCAGCGAGGTGCTACCTTGCCAGTGAACTGTTTGCTTCTGTTGTGGTAAATGTGACGTAGAGTTTATAACGGTGAGTGTCGTATAGTTGATGGAAATTGGTAAATGTGATGTGGATCACGATGTTTCTTTGAATTTGGTGAAGGAGCTTTTTGTATGTTGAGTTGTGGGGACTAGTTATGATATGATTTAACAAATAATGCTTTGATAAAAAAAAAGGGTTTCTTCATAATGGATCTGCGATCATCGGTGATCGCGGTCCCCCGTTGTGAGAAAGTTGTCTTATATCTTTTGTGTTGGGTGACTTTTTTCAAGCTGTGTACACGACTTAGGCTCTGTTTGACAACAATAGGTAACGTTTCGAAGCTTATAGTTTTGATATTATATAGTTTTAAATAAAATAAATATAAAATTTTAGTTTAATCAGATTTTGAAATAAATGTTTTTCAACAATTACTCACTCAAACTTTTCGGAGCTTTTGATTTTTTATTCACGAGTTTTCATTAGCTACCTTAATAGTAGCAGTTAGGTAGCCTAGGTTTACCAAATACAATAGTAGCTAGCTTATTAACCTATATTTAAATCAAATAATCCATCAACTTCACCTATCCCATCCGCTACCTTTTTCCCAAACATACACCGGCCAACCCCTCGATCTCGCTTACACCCCGTCATCGTATGGAAACGAAGTGGACTGCAACCACTCGTCGCCCATGATGAACTCCGACACCGTAAAATTAGTCGCATCTTCATAATCCATGACATGGTAACCGGGCCATTTGACCCGACCGCTCGTACCCGAGCCCAGCCCGTAGTTGTCGTATTCTCCGTAGTACAACGTGTCTAGCCCCTGGTCTCCCGACCACCGAGACCAACCCGCCGGGTCTATGAAATCGTCTATGTACGACTCCATGACCACCGTCCTGGCGTACACCCGCCATGGCCTTCCGAGGTACGACTTCAGGGCGGTGGACTTTCTCGAGTTGTAGAGGTCGTCGGAGCCGAGGATGGAGCAGTTTTGGATCACCATCCCCGTGTTCTCATCCGCTGTGTCCCTAGAATGGGCTGTGATCACTGTGAATTGTCCTGCAAATTAATTAAACCAATGCAATGGAGATCCATCGATCAAGTTGTTGTTAGTTTGCAAGTTAATGAATCGAAGAAGCTAAGTAGGTGAACACATGTATAGAGATGAATACAGATGGAGGATGCATATGCCTGGGAGAGGGAGGCGGGAGAAGATGTTGGAGGCTTGGATGACGACAACGGCATTGCCGAAGATGAAGTCAACAGTGCCGAAGATGTCGCACTCGCGATAGAACTGCCGGAAGGAGTGGACGTAGAGGGTGTCCTGGTAGCCCTCTATGCTGCAACGGTACACCGCCGCCTGGTCCGCATTGATGCGTAGGGCCACAGCTTGGAACTTGGCCGCTCCCGCCGAGTTCGCAAACGTAATGTCTCTCGCTAGGAATCCTTCTCCCGAAACCGCTGTTTGTCAAAATTGCTATGTATAATACCAATATAATCAAGTAAATTTTTTCAAAAAGAAAAATATATCTTTCCAATTGAGAAAATTATCACCAACCATGTTTTTAATTAATATAGGCGTTGATTTTTGAAGAATTTGAAAAGATATTTTCACGACTATAACAATTAACAACGATGAAGTCTAGTAATCGGCGGGTTAATTTTTTGTGTGCAACTCAATAAGAAAGAACGTCTTGAGTTTTTTCCATTTTAACTTTCATGTAATTTTTTTATATCAACAAACTCACCCCTTAAATTAATTTAAATCATCCAACAGGCAAGAGTACATCATTCAAACTAGTAGGAAACTGTGAAGGGAAGCTACAAACAAATTCCTCTAATGGTCTGGTTTTGCCATGAAATGTGCCGCATTGTTACCTTGTCGCTGCACAATGCTCCACCTTACTGTCTCGAAGCGTTTCGCTAGCTGTTAGAGCCTGTCTTGAAGCCGGTCAATACCTCCCCTAACCTTTCTCCTCCTATGTAATTTCAGTATTACAGCCTCACAATCCGATTAAATAATGACGTGTGATATGCCGTTGTCGATGCAAACCTAGGAGGGCCTCTACTCCCACCAACGAGACATCTTCAGATCAAATGGTTGTACGACCTTAGCTCCCACGAAGCACGTATCTCCTTTATCATCACGGGCAACCAACCCAATCCCGCAACCACCTGCTTGTCAATAGAAGCATGCATCACATTTAACCTTGATCATCCCCCGGTCCGGCTTTTCACCTCGTCCCACCGTGCATAAGCCACAACCAACTCCACCCGATCAGATGCTTTTAGGAACTTGTCATGCCAAGCCATCACCTCTTCAAACAACAGCCCTGGTAGTCTAGTTTTCCCATCAAACACTACCTCGTTCTTGTCTCTCCAAATCTCATTCAGAAGCACCGCCCATTGCTGTAGAAACATAGGGGAATTTAGCGCCAGCACCCTCTCAAGGAAACACTACAGAACAAAACATGCCAAACACCCTATCAAGGGTTGCGGACCTCTTGGCCTCCTGCTCTCCTCCTCTTCATGTTGAAAATGGCATGGACAAGGATATATAGGGTTGTGATCTGACATTGCCCAAGGTAGATGATCCACCATCAGCTCAGGGCACCTCACCAGCATACCCTTAATTGCAAAAGCCATATCTAGTTTATCTTGGATGAAGTCATTCCCTGCTCGTGCATTATCCCTTGCGAACCAAAAGGGCCACAAGCCTATCTGCCTTCCACCTTCCTTTTATTGCTAAAACCGAACAAGGTTAGGGTTGTTATCTGACATTTCCCAAAGTAGAGGATCCACCATTAGCTCAAGGAATCTTTCCAGCATACCCTTATTTGTAAAAGCCGTATCTTGGATGAAGCCATTCCCCGTTCGTGTATTATCCCTTGTGAACCGATTCCCCTGGTATCTGACATCCCTGAACCCACACTCCTCCAATACATCTCTAAAATTTGTCATGTCCCTAAAACTAGGGTCAAGGCCCCCTCTTTATCTTCTAAGCTCAGTAAGAGGTTGAAATCGCATGCACATAGCTAGTCACCATGAACGTCCTCCTTCAGGTGCCTCAACAAGCCCCATTACAACCACACCGAATAAGAGCCTTGTTTATTTATTTTTGATATGAGAGATGGATAAATGATTATTTTGAGAGTTTATGTTGAGTTTTGAGAGCTTATTGATTATATTTTTGAGAGTTTATGTTCTTATGTGAGCTTGATGTATTTTTGAGTTGTTTTGTGTTGTCTTGGAAGTTTTAGGAATCTTGATTCCCTGAATTGAAAGTATCACATGACCAAATACAATTCTTTGCCCTTATGTTTCTACTAA
Organism: Persicaria maculosa; assembly: GCA_963922045.1. Lineage (NCBI taxonomy): Eukaryota > Viridiplantae > Streptophyta > Magnoliopsida > Caryophyllales > Polygonaceae > Persicaria > Persicaria maculosa. Next base: position 44,589,702 of record OY998263.1, on the reverse strand, counting down.
ACCCCATTACAACCTCACCGAATGGAGTCTTCTTTGAAGATTTCCATTGACCGAAAGTCCGCTTGATGTTTCTTGTTTTGCTTTGATGTATCTGGTGAAGATTTTGTGATATAAGTGTTAATATTTGAGTTGATGTCTGCATATTGAATTGAGTTGAGTGTATGCTTAAAACCTAAACACATGAGAGTGAGAGAAATACAAATTTTCCCTTGTGAGGTTGGATTGATAAGCACGCGGGCTAGTTGATCATCCATATACATTTTATGACGTTTATGTGCCTAGCTTATTCATATTTGTATTTGATTTGATGTTGCTTTTGATGAGGTAAAATTTGTGAAGGAATCTCTTATGGGGTGCATTGATTTATGTTTATTCTTCATTTGCTTGAGAACAAGAAAGAGCAAGTCTGGGGGCGTTTGATAATGCATATTTTAGATAGGCATTATAGATAGGTTTTATTGCATTTGAGTGTTTATATTGCATGTGTTTTGTCTTATTTACATTGTCTTGCATTTGGAGTATTCGAGTTCGGAATCTACGCAATTTTTGTGTTTATTCTGCAGTTTTATAATCCGAGCTTGAAGAGAAGCTTGAGAGATTCCGAAGAGATGATTTCGGAGCATAAGAGATGTTAAGGAAGGATCATCAAGGGAGCTAAGGAACATAAAGTGGAAGACAAAAAAGAATCGCGGGGCCAGGGTAGTGGCGCCTGCCGGTCCTGCGCTTTCAGTGATTGCGATTTCGTCCGAAGGTATTATTATTATTAGTTTATTATTATTTTATTCTCTAGGGTTTTGGTCGACTCTATTAGGTTATTTCTATTCAATTTAAAGCATTGGTGGTTGAGAACGATATTGTGTGTGTGTGTGAGAGAGAGAGAGAGAGAGAGAGAGAGAGAGAGAGAGAGAGAGAGAGAGAGAGGGACATTGATTATGAGTTGTTAACGTCATAGTTTCGTCTGTGATTCGAAGACATGGTTGGATGAATTGTGAGGATTTGATTTCATATTGTTATTCATGAGTTATTTCATTATCTTTTTTCTTCATTGTTATGTATTTGCACATGTTCTCTCTATATGACTGATCATTTAGACAGAAATTGCATCTTTGCTAGCTAATCCTTTCATAAGATTGGTATCTTTGTGGCAAGCAAGGGAAATTGATCCCTGAAAGCATCAATTGTCTCTGTCTCTGCAGGATGATGACTATTGATTTATGTTGATTTCTATGAGATTAGGGTTAAAAGCTCTACAACCTTGTATTCTTTTGATTCCTAATTGCATTGAGATTGATATTGCTAATTGGCCATGTACTTGGATATTTATGTTGTTCTATGGTGTAATACATAGAATATAAGTGATTGTCCCTCTATTGATCAATATAGCTAAGACAAATCGGCATAACTTTTGATATTAATTACATTGCATTGATTGAGAAGAACAATGAAATTATTCAAAAGATCATGAACCCCAACCATTGTCAAGATTGCAAGTGAAGCATTTTCCTCGTATTATTACTACTTTGCAATCATTACTCCTTTTGCTTATTTGTTCATTTCAATTGTTTACTACAACTTTATTGCTGTTTACTTAAGAATCATATAAGAATTATGAATTAGTCTTCTCGCAAGTCACCCAACCAGCAAGCGGTGACGGAAAGGACCCCAGCGCAGACGATGACTGGAAAGGAGCATCCCAAACCACATGTGGACATGCGCCGCCTCTAGTCACATGAGGGAGGGCCCACCGCATATGACACAAGCGAAATAGCTAGGGAGCATCGATCTGCAATGAGATGTCTCAAAAACGTTGGCGAAACTACAAATTGGGGGTCGGAATGGAGAAATCTAAGAGAGGGGGACCTAAAATTAACCAAAACTAGACCAATTGACGGAAGGTACGATTGATATGGGGAAGGAAATTTGGAAATTAGGGTTTGGAGGGGGATAATGACACGGCGGAAACACAACCCACGACCACCCGGAAGGGCGATATATAGTTGTGAGGAGAGCCATGTGGGAAGCCAGACGAAGAGGTTGGCAGTGGTGGGAGATAAGTTATTGGTGGTTTTGCTAGGTTCAGTGATGCTGGGTGGCAGTGATGAAAAGGTACTGGTTTTTGGTTTTTAGAGAGAGAGGCTAGCCTCGCTCTCTTGAGCGGAAGTTCTTATGATTTCATATTTAACCGCCCTATCCATAATGCAATTATTTATGGATAAGAAATTAGAGTTTAAAATATGCGGTAGGATTGTAGGTTGGCTAGTTGGGTCAATTTAACGACTATATGATTAACTTTTCTAAATAATGTTGAATATCGACCGATGAAATTATTTTCATTTCAATCTCCCATGGGCATCTCCAGATTCATTTTATAACATTAATGATGCATATGCTACCGTCTTCTATTAATCTATTCGAAGTTTTTGTATTTTTAGGTTTATGGCTTATTTGATGCCTACATATAGAGTTGGTGCTTTTGATCCTATAACTATGTCGTGATTGGAATGACCTCAGAAAACCCTTACTTGACAATTCCTTCATCTTAAGACTACGTCTTGTTTTATTCTAATTATCCCTATAAATAACTGTGGGATAATGATTTGGGGTTTGGTAGTTATATTCGCGATGAGGTTTTGGTGGAAATAGAAGTAGCTTTAACTATGTTTATTTTCAATGTCTAATGTTCATTTGTCTTCTTGGTATTCTACTTCTGTGTTGGAATGTGGTTGTCCCACATCGGTAATCTAGAGAATGCTTGAACAACATATAAGGTTGAAGGGTTACCCCTCTCATAGCCAATTGGTTTTGAGATGGAACCCCGTTCGGGTTTATGTGTTGTTCGTGTCTCTCGTATGTGGGCCTGCACGCACGATCTCCCCCTCCAGCGTCATGACCCCACCGAGCCCAATCAAGTTTAACATTTTGGTCGATCTTCTTCTCCGGGAGTCATTTCTTTACATTTAGGAGACTTAGAAATTACACAACTTCCCGGGTCGTTATTCCGATAGGTGGTTGTATAACTTCTCACTAAAATTTGGTCCTTGTGACTGAGGTCAAGTGGGGTATTCATAGGGCTCGGAGGCCAACAGTCGGTGAGACCTCATGGGAGGACCGCGAAGCGACGTCCAATGTGGATCTCCTTGAGTGAGGGGTGTATGAGGTCAATCTTATAGGGGCAGGATTTGTAAGAAAAACTGTCTCATAATGGGAACTGAAATCAAGTTGGGGGGATGAAGCTGTCTTGGTGGGCCAAGTGGCTCTTGGATGACTATTTACGATCACTTGGGGTCGGATGACCTATTGTACGTAACATTCGTGTAGGCGATCATGTACATTTTTGCTTGTTGTGTTGAGCTTAGTTTTGTTTCTATAGCAAGAACCGGGTGATTATGCTAAACCCTTATATTTAGTATTTCTACAAATTCTGACAAATATATGAAGAGAAGATTGGGAAGAACAGAAGCAAGGGCTAGCATGAAGGTCGGGACGATCCTGACAAGAAAGTGAATTGTTGTATTATGAGTGAATGGATTAACAAAATCCCCCGACTGAATAATCGATTATCAAACATAAATAGATTTGATTATGGGAATAAGCATTAAAGATGGATCCCTCCTATGAAAAGCGGCGAGTTAAAATAGGAAAGCCATGCGTGTAGTTTGACGATTTCTACCGAAAATCTAACATCTTGCTCATTGTTTTGCACTTCATTCTACCTATGTCAATAGCGCTAACACAATCTCTATAAGAGATTATATAAATCTATACCAAATAAATCAATAAAAGTTCCATTTGAAATTTGATTTTTTAAAATTAAATTTTGATGTCTGGAATACGCCTATCCGAATGTCCGTTCAGCATATATAGTGAAATCTTTTTGAAATTTTATACTACCCTTGTTTCAAAATGTATGTCGTTTTATTAACTGTTTTTTTTACTTTTTAAAAAATTAATAAAAAAAAATTATATTTTATATAGTTTTTGTTTCTTTAAATAACATCTTATCTTATGAAGTAAAATGATTTATATTCTAAGAGGAGGGAGCACACTCAGGCTAATGTATAAACATGTTCAAGTGGATCAACGGAATAGGGCCCTCAAATTTTTAGGGCCCAATATTACATAGAAGTAGAACCCATAGTATTTAATTATAAAAAATATCTTTCTCAGAATGATCATTGTATTGATAGTGGCCCAGTGGTAATAATTAGACATGAGCAAACATGGGTCAACCCGCTTGACCCACCCAACCCGTCCAGGAAAATATGCGGCTTGGACAGAGTAGTTTGCCTAGAGGGCCGGGCTTGGGCAAAGGGTGAAGCCCAAGCGGGCCATCGGGCCCGGCCCGGTTTTATAATAATATTATATACAATTATAATTATATAAATTATATAGAGTATTGTAAAAATATATACATAATTTCTATAATTTATAATTATATTACCGGTGTCATACTAGTGCTGATGGTAACTATTTCCAATCATAAACGCTTTCATCTTCAAAATCAAATCCAATTAAGAAATAAAAACCCTAAATGCTCTCTCTCGCATAGCCTGAGTGTCGCTTGAAAGTATTGGTACACTATAACGTTGATTTGCATTTGTTAGTTAGCTAGTATTTATACAATGTTGTAAAATTTCACTTTTTTGTAGTTCGATTTCGTAAAGAAAATGAATTTGAGATGCTATACCCGTTTAGCCCGGTGGGTAGCCCGGCCCGGTAAAAGGGCGGGCTTGGACAAGGCATTAGGCCCAAATACCGAACCTGGCCCAAGCCCGACCCGGTGTAATGGACTAAAATTTTAGTCGAGGCCCGACCCAAGTCCGCCCGACCCGACTCATGCTCATGTCTAGTAATAATAGGTCTAGTAATAATGCTTGCTTTGATTTATCAAATGCTCCAATTGTCCCATTCTCAAGGGGGTCCCTTTTTTTTATTGTTTTTCTATTTAACTGTGAAGTGTTGTACAATATATTACTCCCTCCGTATCGCAATACTTGTTGTTTTAGAGTGTTAAAGTTGTATCAAAAAATTTGTTGTTTTAGCTATAATTATTGTCTTCATAGGTAATGATTGCTCTTTTTATAGGTAATAATTAATCATTTTAGGTACTTTAAGCTATAAAAGTAAAGTAAAGATAGGTTTTATTAATAAGTGTGCATAGAGCTAAAACAACAAGTATTGTGATACGGAGGGAGTACTGTGTAGTGTTATACTAAAGTAATTAAAATTTAAAAATGTAAAAACAAAACGAACAAAAATATATGTATGTGTTTTTTAGAACCACCCAAATCATTTTAAGTGAAAATGTGCTTAAGAACATATAATGACTATCTTATTTTTGACAAACTTAATCTAAAATTTGATAAATATAGTAGTATTTTAATTTAATAGTTATAATTATAAATTTAACAAATTAAAAGTATATACTCCGTAATTATTTATTGCTATATTCAATTTTAATTTCGCACGGTTCTCAAAATGATTGGCATGGGCTTGAGCAGCCTTGAGCACACTGTATTAGGCTGGTGCTGAACCTAGATTTGATATCCACTCAAAATTAATGATGTCACAAAACACAAAATACTATACATGTGTCACATGTAGTGTATATGCACGGATTATATCAGCTGATCAATATACAGGCCCGTGCCAGTAGCATGTGCAGGTAGCCCGATGGAACAGGGCCCCCAAAAAATTTAGGGTCCAATATTATAGAATTTCTGAATATATATATTTATTGTCTAAAAGATTCAAGTAATACCCGTTGCTCCGTTGCTATTCTAGTTCAAGTCAAAACTGTTAAGTGCTTGCTTACCCGGGTTCGATTCTCCATTACCTTAGCCATTTTTTTCCCCTATCTATTGGGCTTTTTTATTTATTTATTGTTTTCCACTATGTTGGGCCTTTTTATTTATTTATTAATTTATTGTTTTCCACTATGTTGGGCCTTTTCTTCTACTGCATTCACTTCATCTTTTTTTCTGTCTATTTCTTTTTATTCCTTTCCCATATTGTTCTTATGTTTTACATTTTATTATTATGTTTCCCTTTGAAAAAAATTATCATTATACTAACTTCATAGATTTTATAACAATCTAATACATATTAGAAAATTTGGCAAAATCATACATATCTTTTAAACTACTACGACCTTTTTATGCTAAAAAAAAGTGTTTAATATATTTAATTATCATCTTATTATGAAATATTTAATTGATTTAGTTTAATTTAAACTTTAACCAATATCGAATTGCTTCAATACTCTTAAAATATTTTGTAAGCATTAAAAATCATGGAAAAATGATCATAAAAGTTATGTTTTTGAAGGAAAACAAAAAATACGTATTGTTACGTATATTTTTCAAAATTTTCATTTATTTTTATAAAACTTTTCTTATTTATGGATGGTTTGATGTGATTTATATTTTTGGAACATTTTAATTTCATAAAACATCCAAGTTTTACAATTGAGAATATTAGCTATTTTTATTTTTAAAGTCTGATATTCGAAATAACATTTAAAGAGTGATTGTAATTATATAGTTAAATTTTTGCACAGAGCCCCTAAAATTATTGGCACGGCCCTGTCAATATAGCATCTGACCTTCAAGTTAAATTACGGAGTAGTTGATTAAAATGGAAAAATAAATAGATTAGTTAATATACATACCTACAGTTGCAGATCTAAAAGTAGTCCATCCATCGGGCATACTCCTATTCCCAGTAATGACGGTGGCATCACTCCCATCCCCCACCATCACAATGTTGGTCTTGTCGCTCGTTATCTCCACGTTCTCTTCATAAACCCCTTCCTTCACGTATATCACCGTCCTCTCCCCGCTGTTGCTAGGCACCCACTCCACCGCCTCTGCCACCGTCGTGAAATTCCCCGTTCCGTCCTTCGCCACCGTCACCATCTCCTCCCCCGATCCCGGTCCCGACCGGCCGATGTCGATCTCCAGGGCCCGCCTAGCCTTCTTGCCTATCCACCGCGGGAACGCCCGGTTCTTCGGTTCAGGGCGGGCTTGTCGGGGCCCCGGAGGCCCGGTTTTGGAGAGGAGGGAGAGGGAGTTGCCGACGTGCTTGTAGGCGTCGACGATGGAGTGGACGAGGGTTGGCTTGAGGGGACCAGAAGCGGAGTTGAGGCCCTCTAGGCAGGTGTCCTTGTTGGTGAGGGCGGCGCTGAGGAAGGTTCGGGCGTCGGAGAGTTGTTTGGGGTCGGAGGACATGAGCCGGGCCTTGGATCTCCGGAGGGTTGAGAGGGTGATTTGGTGGAGCTCCTTGCAGTCTTGGAGGGTGCCCATTTGCTTCTGGACGAGGCCGCGGGCGGAGGAGAAGAGGGATGAGAGCTTAGAGGTCTCGGAGATGGCGGTTTCGAGGGACCGGAGGAGGGTGGAGAGGAGGGTGGGAGGGAGGTTTAGGGAGATGGACAGCTTTGAGGCGACTAAGCAGTGGTCAGGATGAGGAGTTGTACTGCAGATGAAGGAGAGTCTTGAGAGGTGTTGGGAGTACTGACTAGAGGCAAGAGTCGAAGTCGGAGTCGGAATCGGAATAGGAGGAGAGGAGTTGCAGGCGATGGAGAAGAGTGTCAGGAGATGGAAGAAGAAGAAGAAGAAGGATAGATTGGAAGCCATGGGAGCTAGGTGGATATATGGAAGCTAGGGATTAGAGGAAGCTGAGCTTCTATATATATGTACCTTAATGAATTTGTCTAATACTCCGTATATAATAGAGAGAGAGTTGATCGATTTGGGAAAGTCGGATTCAGGTTAAGAGTCTTGTCTCTCCTTCGGTCAAGCGAAATTAAATTGCTTTCAGCCTATATATTTTGAGTACAACTGTTACTTTTCCAAAGAAAAAGTATGCACTCGTGCAATATTTATTCTTTTTTTGAGCAACCTCCAACACTCAATTCCATTTCCTTCAGCAATATTGAAATAACATTGTTCGGAAGTTCAAGATCAGAAAAAAACAATGAATGACAAATAGGTCTTAGGGATGCAAGCTCGTGTGCCGCCTTGTTCCCTTCTCTCCTAACATGATTCCAGTCGACGGAGTCAAAATCTGCCTCCAGATTCTTGATGGCTGAGATGTGGTTGAAGAGTACTCCTAGCCCATTGCACTCATGTCGTAGCTTGTTGATCAAGGTCTGGCAGTCGGATTCCACAAGGATATGCCGCATTCCTCTTTCCCTCGCTAGCTGCACTACCCAGCGAACGCTTTCTGCTTCTGCAACCTCAACGCAGTTCGTAGGCTGTATCTCCCTTTCGCCTCCGAAAACAAGCTCCCCTAAGTGGTTTCTGCAGACCACTCCGATTGTCGTTGTCCCTGTGGATGTAACACTTGCATCGCAATTGAGTTTCAGTGTGTCTACCGGCGGCTTCGTCCAGCTCCTACTGCCTCCTTCCTGGCGCTGTTCTGTCCTCGACGGTGATACAACATATCTATATGCTGTTGTTGCAGGAGGATGGTCAAATATGAAATAAATATAGAATAAAGATCAGACTGACTTCCCTGTCTCAGCAAATAAATACAAGACTTCCTCCCGTTGTAGTAGAAGGTTGTCAGGATCGAATCCACGAGGAAGCACGTCAGCAGTTCTCAGGTAGCAACAGATCTCACAGACAAGCAACAGAAAAACAGAAAAAAAAGCAGAAAAGACAAAGCAAAACAGAAACAAAAGCAAAGACAGAAAATAACGAAAGAAAGTAAAGAACAAAGCAAAGCAGAAGCTCACTCGATCTCGACTAAGCCTACTCGAGATCGACAAAGGCAGTGAAGACAGAAATTGGAAATCGACAACAACAGCAGAAAACTCAACTCGACCTAGACAAACCGTACTCGAGATCGACTACGATCCTACTCGATATCGACCATGGCTACTCGATATCGAGTACCAGGGTTCGTCGACTTGGTCTGGCTGGGTGACTCTGCTCGACAAGGCTCGGAGGTCTGGTCGATATCGACCAGACCTCCGAGTAGAGGTGGTCTGCGTCTTCGTCCTCGGCTTCTCGGCTTGGCACAGCTCGTCGACTCCGGACATGGCTCCGAAGTGTGGTCGATCTCGACTAGAGGTACTCCAGATCGAGTAAGGTTCCGGAGTCGGGTTGTCTCTGACTCAGTGTCCTCGATCAGCTCTGCTCGACCAGAACTCGTCGAGATCGAGTAGAGTTCTCTCAGCTTTCTGCTCTGTTCTTGAAACGCACTTTCCCGAGTCCTCGTTCGTCGGATTGACGCATATGACCATGCGTTGGAAAGCTCTTTCCGAGGGCTACAACTCTCATGAAGACATCAAAGCTTGATTCAGAATGAAGAATGGTGAAAAATGGCCTTTTCTCCAGCTGCACCATTCTTAGCTTCTCCATGAGTTTCCTTTAAGCTCCAAATGGCGTCCGATTTCTGCGAAATATAACCAAAACTTGTGTAGACCTCCATATATTACCAAATAAGTGTAAACTACACAGATTCTGTATTATTCTAACCCAAATGCATGCAATGTATGCAGAAATCGATATAAAAGTAAGTGTAAAACATGGCGAATTAGGCTCACATCAAACACCCCATACTTAAGCTTGCTTGTCCTCAAGCAATACTTTTAATTTTCATTCAGGGGAAGAATTCAAAACTCTCAACATCTTAGATTCATTCTCATATAACCCTGCAATCAATTACCATCATCGAAAAGGTACTAGTGTCACAAATCCATGCATGTGCAAATATATAAAAGCAACATCTACTCACAAAAGGAGGGTTACGCAAAACATTCATTCGTGACAAAGCAACAATAATCAAGAGGACTTTAATTTAAGCTCAAATAAGGAGTAGATCGGTAAAAGGCTAAAGGTGGGCAATTTTTGGCAATGTGGTGCTAATGATCCGGGGAAATGGAGTATTTCCAAACTGAATTTCCACATCCCTTCTTCCTTTGATTCATCACCTTTCATAATGCTTTTTTCAATAATAATGCTTTTACCTCTCTGACCTCAGCACTGCCTTCTCGCGAGTCGCAAACATGGGTGTCATGAATGGCCCCGGATACTTAGTGCTTTGGACTCCTCACAATGTGTCCCATCTCGCCAAACTATTATCTCAGCGAGCAGGGTCGATCTTTGATCGGATTTTCTTTCACTCATTAAATTTTCCATATATTTCAAACAATTCCGCCAAAGTCCAATAATGATGATAATTACAACAACCATATAACATCTCCATAATGTAACATCATTCTTAACATAATCCCCGGATAAGGTAAAGAATGGAAATATTTAGATCATGTGGAGCAATATATGAAATAAGGCATAATATGGCTTTTGTGATGCATAAGCATAGGTAAGGCTAGGATTATAACAATACGAGCATTATATGGAAATATAAAGTCCTCCATCCTCTTATCATGCAACATGTCAAAAGCAACTTCAAATTTTACCTCCTTTCATGGTTTTCAAGAAAATAATGCACTTCATTGTGCTTGTGCCCGGCCTGTGCTTGTTCCCTTGCTGCTTTCTCAGCGGTGATAGTAGCATCTTTAGCGGCCAATTCCCTGGTAAGCCTAGCGATCAGCTGTTCCTGTGTCTCCGCAGCTGCCATGGCTCTTTGCAGTTTAGCTCTGATGTGTAGAAGGCGCTCTGGTTCGTCTAAGCCGTCAATTAACTCAAAGAAAAAGTGAGAACTGACTACCTAAGGCGCGATTGATAGCTTCCCCGGCAACGGCGCCACTTTGTTGTTGCAGGAGGATGGTCAAGTATGAAATAAATATAGAATAAAGATCAGACTGACTTCCCTGTCTCAGCAAATAAATACAAGACTTCCTCCCGTTGTAGTAGAAGGTTGTCAGGATCGAATCCACGAGGAAGCACGTCAGCAGTTCTCAGGTAGCAACAGATCTCACAGACAAGCAACAGAAAAACAGAAAAAAAAGCAGAAAAGACAAAGCAAAACAGAAACAAAAGCAAAGACAGAAAATAACGAAAGAAAGTAAAGAACAAAGCAAAGCAGAAGCTCACTCGATCTCGACTAAGCCTACTCGAGATCGACAAAGGCAGTGAAGACAGAAATTGGAAATCGACAACAACAGCAGAAAACTCAACTCGACCTAGACAAACCGTACTCGAGATCGACTACGATCCTACTCGATATCGACCATGGCTACTCGATATCGAGTACCAGGGTTCGTCGACTTGGTCTGGCTGGGTGACTCTGCTCGACAAGGCTCGGACATGGCTCGGAGGTCTGGTCGATATCGACCAGACCTCCGAGTAGAGGTGGTCTGCGTCTTCGTCCTCGGCTTCTCGGCTTGGCACAGCTCGTCGACTCCGGACATGGCTCCAAAGTGTGGTCGATCTCAACTAGAGGTACTCCAGATTGAGTAAGGTTCCGGAGTCGGGTTGTCTCTGACTCAGTGTCCTCGATCAGCTCTGCTCGACCAGGTGTGCTCGACCAGAACTCGTCGAGATCGAGTAGAGTTCTCTCAGCTTTCTGCTCTGTTCTTGAAACGCACTTTCCCGAGTCCTCGTTCGTCGGATTGACGCATATAACCATGCGTTGGAAAGCTCTTTCCGAGGGCTACAACTCTCATGAAGACATCAAAGCTTGATTCAGAATGAAGAATGGTGAAAAATGGCCTTTTCTCCAGCTGCACCATTCTTAGCTTCTTCATGAGTTTCCTTTAAGCTCCAAAGTGCGTCCGATTTCTGCGAAATATAACCAAAACTTGTGTAGACCTCCATATATTGCCAAATAAGTGTAAACTACACAGATTCTGTATTATTCTAACCCAAATGCATGCAATGTATGCAGAAATCGATATAAAAGTAAGTGTAAAACATGGCGAATTAGGCTCACATCATATGCCTCAAAATCAGCAAGCATTTCATTGATCTCCTATAATATCTCCTTTGGCATCTCCCTAACTCCTTCAAAAATGCGCTTGTTCCTAGCTCTCCATACACACCATACCGTTGTAGCCCATCGTTGTCGCTCCTTATTTGAGCCTTCATTGAACACCCCTTCGAATGTCTCCTTAATCGATCCTGATCGGATCCAGCTTCGCTCTAGAGTTGGGGTTCTGCTCCACACTTTCCTCACTGCATTGCATTCGAATAGCATGTGTGTTACTGTCTCTTCTTTGCCGCATAAATCACACCTCCCATCCTCTATAATTTTCCGCCTGCAGAGGTTGGATTTACATGGCAAAATGCCCATGGCAGCTCTCCAGACCAACGATAGCACCTTCGGCAAGGCCTTAAGCCTCCATAGAGCTTTCTAGGCACGTTCGGACTTAGCTTCGTCTGATGTCCCCTCCGACTTCCCCCTATTCAACGAATTCTCCAGGAACATGTGGTAAGATGATCTAACAGTAAAGACGCCATTCTTGGCATAGATCCAGATTTGCTGATCCTTGGCGAGCGGGTCAACGAGCCGGATTTGTTTAATCTCATCGACGTCACATGGCATCAAGTAGCGATGAAGTTGATCTTCCTCCCATCTTCCAGATCCCCAGTCGATAAAATCAATGACCTTCATATCCGGGTCCCCTCCTAGAAAGTTCCCTATGACCTTGAAGCTCTTCGGATGAGGAATCCATCGATCATCCCATACACTGATTTCGGACCCATTTCCGATAGTCCATACCAGCCCCTCTAGCAGCCCATCGTGGCCGCATAATATACTGCGCCAGGTGTAGCTCGGGTCAGGGGCGGATCCTTTAAAGGACCGGGGGTGGCAGTCGCCCCCCCAATCAAAAATGAAATTTAATATACATATTCCTCTCGTCGATAGCTTCGTTATAAACGTTTCAAAACTGAAGCGATATAAATTATTTTTCACATCATTTACCAAATTAATACGCTCCTATCATACTCATCATTTGGTAAACTTCATAACTTAATACTATAATTAATCCCGAAAACTTCAAATTTTAATGATTTTTTCAGAAAAAAAAATAGAGGTTAATTTTTCGCCCCCTCAACTAAACGCTTCAGGATCCGCCACTGGCTCGGGTTATAGCCCACCGTAGCCTTCTCTAAAGAACCCCTGGGGTAGTATCTTGCTTTCATTATCCTAGCCAACAGTGAATCGGGTTCTTTCAAAATTCTCCAAGCCTGCCTCGCCAGCATAGCCCTATTGAACACTTCTAAATCCCGGAATCCCATTCCACCTTTAGCCTTCGTTCTGCACATCTTTTTCCAATGCATCCAGTGAGTTTTGTTTTTCCCATCATTCTCACCCCACCAGAAATTGGAGAGCATCATCTCAATTTCCTTGCATAACCCTCCCGGAAGAAGGAAACAGGACATAGTGTATGTTGGGACAGCCTGAGCCACTGACTTGATCAAAACCTCCTTTCCCGCCCTAGACAACGCCTTCTCCTTCCAACCCTTCACCTTCTTCCATACCCTATCTTTTAGCTGCTCGAATATTACTTTCTTTGATCTACCTATCATAGTAGGCAAACCAAGGTACCTCTCGTGTTTCGTCACCTTTTGGATGCCCAGTATCTCTGCGGGTCCTTCCTTTTCTCTTCATCAACATTCTTACTAAAAGACAGTTCCGATTTCGAGAAGTTTACCCGTTGACCGGATGCTGCTCCATAACTATGGAGGATCTGTATTATCTCTGAGCTTTGTTGACATGTTGCTCCCAGAAAAAGAACACAGTCATCAGCGAAGAATAGATGCGAAATAGGCGGTGCTGCAGGCGCTACTTTGATCCCCGTTAATCGGCTATGCGCCTCACTCACTCTAATCATTCCTGACAGACCCTCGGCACATAGCAGAAAGAGGTATGGTGATAATGGGTCACCCTCACGAAGTCCTCTGTGTGGGTGAAAGGTAGGCGATGGAACACCCTCCACCAACACCGAGAAACTCACCGAGGTAACACACTTCATGATGAGCGAAATCCACCTTTCCTCAAACCCAAATTTCCTCATGCAGTGCTCTAGGAAACCCCATCCGACTCTATCATAAGCCTTCGCCATGTCCAGCTTTAAGGCCATGTAACCCTTCTTACCTCCTCTCCTCGTCTTCATGTAGTGGAAGACCTCGAATGCCGCAAGCACGTTGTCAGTGATGAGTCTCCCAGGCACAAAGGCGCTTTGGCTAGGCGCAATCAGTTTCCCAAGTACTTTCTTCAACCTGATTGTTAGTACCTTCGACGTGATGTTAAGAAAATTAAATGTTAAGAAAATTTGATAAACATACTTTTTAAAAAAAATTATTGGTAATGTATCAATGAAATTTTTATTTTGAAGAACTACTCGTGCTCCCGATCCCCGGGGTAAGAGTGCGTACATCATATCATAACTTCCAAACCGTGCTTAATTACGGGATATACTGGGATGTTGTTATTGTTCAAGAACTACTCGTCTACTCACTACAACTTATTCGTAAAATCGCTCATCCCGGACACCCTTCATCCTTCGGCCCGATGATTCAACCAATAATAAGAGTATGGAGTCTACCCACTCCAACTAAATAACCTAATTAATGATCGAAAAATACAAGTTACGTGTTATCACAATCTGCTGCATGTTGCAACTAAGAAACTGCACACATAAATATGGCATCACCCTATGAATTTATGATAACAAATGTTTGAAGGAAAGTTAAATTAATTTGTAATATAAACCGGCCATGCCATTAAAACAATAAATACGGAGTATATATGAAGGGCAATAGATTAAAACAATATTAATGTGATGGAAATTTGGCAGTATACTGTAGGGTTGAACCTATGTATTTGAGTCACAGGCAGATTCATGTCATGAGGTTTCTTTTTGCCTTTTGTCATTTTGTGTGTTGTTTGGTTAAAACCATGTAGAAAAATGAAACAAGTTTTGTAGTAATGTAGCAAGCATGGTGCATGCATGCTGCAGTGGATTTGGTGAAAGTGAAGTTGGCCCGTGATCACTAATTAATTCATATTATGTTCCATTTCCCTCCACCACCCTCTCACAAGTCACAAGGGCTAAATTATGGTGATCTAGATACGTACAATTTCCTTTCTTTATTTTTAAACCTATGTCATCACTAAATGTCTAAATCAAAAAATAAAAATAAAAATCTACAACGAATAGAAAAAACTCTCCGGGAGCCTTATAAGAATGCGCCTCACACGTTCCCCTAAATCCTTTTGTATACCTTCCCTTCCAAACCTAATTTCGGTTTCTTCTTCCTTGAATCGTTTTTGCCCTACTCCTAATTGGTTTGATTCATGCCAATTTCGGACACCCTTCCTCCGTTCTTCCTATATCGTCGGTGCGTTCGGACATCGCTAGATCGGGGGGAGTGCTGTCGCTTCGCTTGGCTTCGTTTCAACCTATTGTGTGTCTAAGCTCTGTTCCACAAATCATATACTGCATTTGGTTTCCCCTCTTTCAATCTTTCTAAATCGACGCTCAATTCGGGATTTTCGTTGCCTCCCTGGCCATCGACGTTGTTGGGGATGTGGCGTCGTGGGGCTCTTCTGTTTGGAAGGATACAAGTTTAGATCTCTACCGGTGTGGCTGTTAGATGGAAATGTAATGCGAGGGTGATGAAAGACTTCAAAAAAAAAAAGAAAAAAAGTGCTCGTGGGTAGGGGAGGAGGTGGGATGTTGAGTGATCTTTCGTGTGTAGTTTGTACGGGCAGTGTCGGTGGCTCCTTTCGGAATAACGATTGTGAGGGGACGAAGATCTACAAAATAGGCTTTCCTTACCTTGTACATCCATGGCCTCGGCCTCCAGATTCTTCTGTATGGGAAGGAGTTCCCATCGACAGGTTTGGTCTGTTTCTATCTTATATGTTGCTCAATCTCAAATCTCTCATACCGCTTATAATATATACATTGCCTGCTGATGGCTTGGTTTAACTGGTTTGCGGTATGCAAATGGATATCCTAGTTTTGTACTTGATCAAAACTTGGAAGGTGCTTTATGCTCTTCCACCCCTCACCTCCCAAAAGGACCCCCCAAAAACAGTTGTTGTCATGATCACTGATGAATTTGCTTTCCCTCTTGATGATGAAACAACTTCCTCAGCACGAGTTGTTGTGGTACTACGTATTATGAGGGCCTCGGTCTCTCTAGTACACCGCTCTTACTTGAATAAAAAATATAACCTCAATTTTTTTGTTTGTCTTGGCATGAAATCCTCTGATAGGCATCTAGCCGAAAAATCCATGGGGATCCAGAACCTCGTTCTCTCCCCATCCAATCCCCGTAAGGGCCCTAAACCTCTCAATGAGAGCCAAAAGTCTGAGGGGACATCCCACCCCTGGGAGGATAACAACCATCAGAAATTCGAGAAGAATGAGAATATAATGAAGAAATCACCGATCGTCTTGAATCGACTAAAGTTAAGATCTGGTAATCTATGTAACTTATGGTTAAATGCCTTAAATGAAATGTTGGTGCCATGTTATTCGGATGGTGTTTGCCAAGAATATATTTAAATTAACCTTTCCTTGGATAAAACATATTCATATCATTGTGAAAAATTGTTCAACTAGTGTTCAATACAAACTGGTGAGAATATCTATTGGAATTCATCACAAGCTTTGGTGAGTGTGTTTTTGTTTCACTGGTCATACGTCAACAAAGCTACAAAGACAACCCTGGTATGGGACAAAAACATCCAATAGGTAAGATCATTAAGAAAAAGCATCTTGTTTTGAGTTCTCACATGCATGTAATCTCTTCTGTTCCTCGAAAGCATACCATTCTAATGGTTGTTTTTTGGTCAAGAGAGTGAAATTTTGTGGTTTCTCTTGGCCAATTACCCAAGTTTAACCTTACGGTTGTTCAAGCTCAAAATTATGATTGCAATACCATTTGCAACTGGCTAATTCAGGGTCATTGCCTATCTGTTGACTTGAATGCAAGGAAAAATTAAGCGTTGCAAAAACTCCATCTTTGGAACAAAAACGAGCTGCTAGTCATCTTCGAAAATATGGCGCAGAATTATTGAAGGAGGAAATCGAGATTGCAAATAAAATAAGAATAAGATAAGCAAACCAATTCCGTTCCGAGCAAATAATGTTCAAAACTCCCTCCCGTTGTAGCAAAAGAAAGCCAGGTTCGATCCACGAGGAAGTTGGGCAGCGGATCCTAGAAAGTGGAAGAATATCACGTCGGATTTCGACTCCAAAGACTTACTCGATATCGACCTAGGAGCAGTCGATATCTGGTTGTTGTGCATAAGGCAGTCAATATCGACCAGTTCACTCGATTTATGTTTTTCGTGCAGAAAGTAGTGGATTTCGACCAAACTACTCGATATCAACCTATTAGGTCGATTTCGACCAGTTCTTGTCGACTTCTTTCTGTACCTACAGAGACAAAAACAAGAAAAGGTCGATTTCGAGTGGTAGTGCTCGATATCGACCAAATCAGTAGCAAATATCGATCGGCTCAGAAAACTACCAGTCGACCAGAAGACTCGATTTCGACCTGTTTGGTCGATTTCGAGTGCTTTTGCAGAACCTATGTCGGCGAAAGAGGGCCGAAGAATGCGAGAATGGATACGAAGGATGAATGAAAATAACCAGTTTGATAGATTTAAAGATAATATATGAAAGAGAACTTCCAAGACCGGGTTTTACCACAACGACAACCAAACACACATAAGGTAAGATAACATGAATAACTAATTGTGCAATCACATCAAAGGAGCAAGCTTTCGCCTTTTCCAACAATTAGACAACTTTTTCAAGTAACCCTAATTGTATCTACCAATTTTATGTTTATAATCCAATTTGTTTAACATGAATCTCTATTCTTTCGAGTAGGCAATAAACACATAAACGGCAGTGGATGATCAAAACATAATAAATATCGAGTCTTTACCTCAAACGCACATGGCTATCGTCGGGCTCACCCCGACCCTAGAAGTAGGTGGACTACGCGCTCATCGCAATCGAAGACATCATTGATAGAAATAAACTTTGCATTAAACTAAATTCTTGACCTTTACAATCCCGGCACTACCTCATCTGCACACCATGAACCGGGGCATGTGCCATCTGGTCTCCTCCCATCTCCTGACGACGATCGTCAAGTGGCCCACTGGCCCCCAATGCGGATCGTGAAAGTCACCCATCAGCACGCCACCTCCTACCGCAACTCCCCGTACCTCTGCCGCAGGCGTCGAATCATCAGGAGGTCCCCGTACCTTTGTCTACGGCGCCAACTCAACCGCCTGTCCCCGTACATCCGCCTGCTGACTCCTAGGCGTCGGCGCCGGCTGAGAACTCCAAGGCGTCGGCGTTGGCGCCGCAGGATAACTCCCAGTCGTCGTCGCCGCACCATGATCAACTGGCGGTGTAAACAACGTATAATCTATCTGGGCCTCTTAAGCGTCGTCATCTCCCTCCCTAGGATGGCTAGTCCCAAAACCATGGCTGGTCCCAACAACCCCATCTTCGGCCAGCAATGTCGTGTCGTCATATGAGTTCAGTTGCTCGCTCTCAAACCCAGTCCCAAAGTATGACTGGAACCCATCGAGTTGAGTCTGCGACTAATCATGCGCATGCTCCTCTCCCGCCTGCAGTGCTGGTGATACGTTTGAAATCCCCGATCCTTTGCCTATGAGCTCAGAATCAAGAACCGCGCCGTTTATTTGCCCGATCTTGCAATGCTCTTCGATATATCCTGATTATGGAACAAATTGAACTAATTATTAATATTCTGAGATTGCGACAGTTTAGGACTTAGGAAATTCCAGCAAATAAACACAATACAATAGCGACGAATTGAAAGCAAGGAAGAACGAGAGAGGAAGAGCCGAGGATGTGGGGGTGCAGGTGTGCGAGGACTGAGGCGCCAGCACCTGGGCGCTCGGGTGCGTGCGGGCACAGCGCTCGCTGTTGGCGAGGCTGAGCGCGAGCAGTGACGATACTTAACCGTAATTTTATGATAGCCACTTCTAAGATCAATTTTAGAAAAAATGTAAGCATCATAGAGTTCATCAAGCATTTCATCTAAACGGGGAATAGAGTGACGATACTTAACCATAATTTGGTTAATTGCCCTTCAATCAACACACATGCGCCATGAGCCATCCTTCTTTGGTACCAAGATCACAGGAACGGCGCAAGGACTTAGCCTCTCGCGAACAAAGCCTTTGTCCATTAGCTCCGTGACTTGGCGTTACAACTCCTTTGTTTCCTCAGGGCTAGCTCTACAAGCGGCGCGATTAGGCAAGGCTGCGCCAGGGATGAAGTCAATCTGATGCTCAATCCCTCTAATAGAGGGCAGGCCTTGTGGTAGCTCAGCTGGAAGCACGTCTAGATAATCCTGCGGAAGAGCAGCAATAGGTACAAGAATATGACTCAAATCCACAACATTAAGCAATACCTCTTTCATTACTAATAGGATATGAGGTCGTTTGACAGAGCCTTTGAGTGAGGTCGAAGAAGGCTTTGACGAAGAAGAAGAAGAAGAAGGGGTGGACGAAGCAGCGACCGCGGGAGCGGTTCCAAAAACCGTGGGTGCGGATAAAACAGGGGGATGGGGCTGAATTGGACGCGGGTGCGATTTGGGCAGCCGAGTTCCCCTTAGGTCTGGCGTCCTTCTATTGGTCCCTGGCAGCCTCTTCGACCTGTTTTTTGCGCTTCCGTACATGGTCCTTCAAAATAGCTTGAGGAGACAAGGGTAGGAGAGTAACTCTCCTCCCATCAAAAGTGAAGGAATATGTATTCGCACGACCATCATGTATAACAAAGCGATCATACAACCAAGGACGATCAAGTAAAATATGACTACAATCCATTCTAGCAACATCACATAAAATCTTATCATGTTAGGAACCAATAGAAATAGAAACCAAACATTATTTAGTTACCATAATATCATATCCATCATCAGTAATGTCATTCAAACCATAGTGAGTAGCTCTAGGAGTAGTAGTCAAGTGTAAGAATGCAACTACCTTTTCATTGATGAGGTTGCAGGAGTAGTAGTCAAGTGTAAGAATGTGTAGGACTCGGCGATTGACAAGGCAGAGAGCGTCCTGAAAGTCTGACGGATCGATCTCTTCATTGTGATCCTGAGCCGTGTCTTCCTCCACTTCACTTGAAATTAGGGGTTCTTCGACTGTCTCCTCCTCATAGTAATGGTCTCCCAAATCATTGAGAAGGACCTTCCTTTTCTGAGGGCAATCGCAAGAGACATGTCCAGAACCACCACAAGTGAAGCAGCGGATATCTTTGGTGTGTTCTTTGGAAGGTGCAACAACTCTTCTAGTTTTGACTTGAAAACCCTGTTTAGGTGAGTTAGAAACTCTCTTTTGATGCATAGAAGGGTTAGAAGTAGATCTGGATTGACTAAAAGAAGCAAAAGGAACAAACCTGCGACCTTGGGAAGACTGGTCGGTTCTGGCCCTCTGTTGTTGCTGCCGATCATGTAGAAGCTGCGCTTTATGAGTTAAAGTATTAATATCCCTAATAGAATGAATAGATAAGGGATTACAAATAGAAGGATTGAGACTAGCAAGAAACTGAGTACATAAACCACGTTCAGTAAGATAAACATTAGCCTGATGAGCGAGTCGTTCAAGCTCGTCTCTATATTCCATAGGGGAACGAGATCCCTGTCGACATTGAGCCAAACGCATCCTCATCGTCTTTGTGTACTCCTCAAGCATGTGTCTCTTCTTCAGTAGATAGCGCAGTTGAGGCCAAGTTTCAACAGGTTGCTTGTCTTGACGACGGAGGATTTCACGAGTGCGAAACCACCAAGAGCGAGCCATACCCGTTAAATGTAAAGTAACAACCTCCAATCTATCTGTTTCATCATAGCGAAGATGATCAAGTACATAATTAGTATGATCCTCCTAGGCATGATATGCCTCAGGATCATTAGCACCATCAAAAGTATCTAACTTGATCTCAACATCTCGCCGTTGGATAGCCTGTGCATTATCAAATCTTGGACGACCAAAATTGGGGTTAGGTAAATCATCAAGATTAGCATCTACCTCGTGGTAAGCGTCTTCTAGATGTGGCATGTCGTTTAGATCAGCACCGCTACGGCTGCCATCCCAATTAGTTTTGATGAACAAAGGGTTTGCATGAGTCTGGCTATGTTGTTGGGGCCGACCCTGTTGCTGGTGTGGAGGAGGGGTTTGCTCCCTACGGTGATCTTGCCCGTTAAAGCCACATAACGGATCACTATCATTCTCTCATGCGAAAGGGTTAAGCGAAGCATATTTAAGTTTAAGGTGTATTTGACCAGAAGGGGGTGGCTTACCGCTAGGAGGAGTAAAGCTAGAAGCTGTATTCTGCTTGTATTCCTCGCGATCCAACGCTTGGTTGATTTGTGCGGTGAACTGAGCACGTTCTTGAGCCCACTCAATGGAAAAACGATTGTCACGTGCTTTGTTGGATGCCTCCATTTGCGCCAATGCAGCATGAGTAGCTGCGTTTGTGGCGGAATCAATGATGAACTTCATATCGGCAGCAAAAAGGGTACTAGAAGGGGGAGGGGAAGATTTGTTTTCGTCTTTGTCGTTAGTCATGTTCCTACAATATCAGAAGAGCAACAAGTAAACGGAGCAAAGACCAGAAACCAAGTAATGAAAGCTCTTTTGATTCTAAGAGTGATTAAGTTTTAGAAATCAAGTAGGCGAGAAAACAAGGCACTAAATTCAAGCAATTTCCCTTGGACACTGAATTATGTAATATTGAAGATAGCAAGTAACAATCAAATTGCAATTTAAATCAGGCACAACTCGGAAAACAAGGATAGCAAGTATGAACAAGCGGCTAATATGTAAGGAATAAGAATTCAATGTGATGCAGGAAAATTCAGCAATATGGGAGTAATATATCAATGCAATCACAAGGGCAATCAAGTGCATACACTCCGTCAACTATTATCTGACGGTTGCAACACGGTTCATAGAAAGAGGTGTGTGACCAAGGCTCCTGTGTCGGCACATCACAAAATCACACAAAGGGGATTCTTTGAGATGTTTGAAACCAAATAGATCATCAATTGAAGTAGCTAATAAAAATAAATAACACAATGCAAGAGTTACTAACTCAAACAAGTAAAGGTATGCTATATATATAATTTTTTTTTGTAATTGCTCTCGACTTTTTTTGTTTTTTTTGTTTTACTATGCTATGTCGTTGTAAAGAGCTGTAATGCAACAGAAATTGAGAACAAAAATAAAACAAAAATAACTAAGCTACGATGATCTAAAATTAAGCAAAAAAATAAAAATAAAAAAGGGAAATAGGCATCAAATCTGGAAAATTAAGGTTCTTTAATGGTGCAAGTTCATAACCATACTTTAATCTAAGAATCACATTCATATGCATGATATGTAGCAATCAAGGAATAAAAATCAAAACTTACAACCAAAAACTCAATATCTTCCAAATAAAAGATCCAACAAAAAAATAAACTCACATAAAGTGCCAATTTTTAGGGTTGAATAATAAAAATCTAAAATTTATGCAGCGGGAATGGTGAAAAACATGGCACGCAAATAATCACTCAACATAATGAATCAAGAGAGTAAAAAACTTGCATAAACCTGAGAATCCGATACCACTTGATACGTTTGGAATCCCCGATCATTCGCATGTGGGCTCAGAATCAAGAACCACGCCGTATATTTGCCCAATCTTGCAATGCTCTTCGATATCTCCTAATTTTGGAACAAATTAAACTAATGATTAATATTATGAAATTGCGATAGTTTATGACTTGGGAAATTCCAGCAAATAAACACAACACAATAGCGAGGACTTGAAAGCAAGGAAGAACGAGAGAGGAAGAGCCGAGGATGTGCGGGTGCAGGTGCGCGAGGACTGAGGCGCCAGCGCCTGGGCGCTCAGGTGCGCGGTGTGTGGCTGGTGAGGCCGAGTGCGAGCAGTGTCGGGCTCCTCTCTGTTGCGACGGATCTGCTGCTTCCAGCGACGCTTCTGGGTTTGTGGGTTGTGTTTGGGTTGTTTGTGATGATTGCCGATTGATTGGGTGTGGGATCTTGAGTTTACCGATTGTAACCAAAGCATGAGAGTATGAAAGCCTTTGGATTGGGGAATTATAGAAACCTTTATTCCTATAAAGGTTTCACAATATAATTCCAATCTAATTAAAATTGAAAGTCTACATGAGTTTAAATAGAAAAACTTGAATCAATTCCATCTTACAAAGATAGAGCTTTGGTTAGATAAAGACAAATAAAATAACCCTAAGATAGATCATTCCTAAGATAGATAGGTAAAACCTAATAAAGATAAAACTTGGTGGAAAAGAATTCTATCTAGATGAGATATAATTCTCCCACATTATTTTTCTAAATTGCATAAAATAAATCTAACTTAGATAATATAATAAAACTGGCCCACACATAGGAGAGGACTCGGCATGGGCCAAGACCCACTCGGCATGTGCCTCCCTTGCACTCGATATGGGCTTTTCTCGAGTGCCTCATGTGTGTATCGAGTGTTCTTGTCAAGGTGGGTGTTGACGAGTCTTCATGAGCTCCGTTTGTGGACACAAGCTCAACTCCTGTGCTGGTGGTCTAGTCTTGAGCAAAGTGATCTAGGGTGGCCTGAACCCTTGCTCCATCGTTCCTTGGTAACGGACGAGAAGTGCTCTAGTTGCATCTTGAATCTTCTTGGCCCTTGCACGAGTGATAGGACCGTCAAATGGAACCTTCATATTGTCCTCAATCTCATCAGGAGTCATCGACATTTGTACTACATCAGCTGAGTCAGCCCGTATCATCTCCTGCACCATCTGCTCAGCCTCCTCTCGGGAAGACTCATCCACCGACTGCACCACTGCGTCATAGATGCGGTCCGTCATTATCTCCATCTCTATCTCTCCCAAACTCTGAAATGTCTCTATAGACGTCTGCGACGTCTGGCCACATCTGTCACCGGGGTCCACAACTCCAACGTCGGGGTCTACAACTGACTGACTAGATGACCCAACCCCAATATCTACACCTCTCAGCTCACTATCCCTATTCATAGGATCCTCTAAAACTTGCAAATGTAAATGAATTGACTCAATCTCTGCACGTGACTCACGCAACGCCTGTCTCTCCCTTACGGCAGCCCTCCTGGCGGATTGCAAAACCACCCTATCTGCTAACCTCCTCGATAATGTGGTATGTGTACCATAAAAATTTTTGTTTCTAAATCCTATCGATTATAGATGTTACTCTCTAATCATCGCACACACTCCTTTACCGTTTTAATTCTCAAATTCTGAACGATTTCCCCACAAGTAATTATTGATTTCATCCTAATACTGTCGTTTCATTAAAAAACTCTATTTAAGCAATTTCAACATACCTGTGGTTGTAGCGAGCTGGAAGACCTCCTCCTAAGTGTCGTCATACGACCACTACCATGTCTCTGAATAGTCGAAACCGGATACAATATATATAACAATAATACGTTAACGCTATCTCATTCCAATTACAAATAATTAGATTCGAATTACATATAGTTTAATTTTTACCTGTAAAGGATGTCTCTGACCACGACCGGCACCACCAGCCTCTTCTCCCTCACGGCCACTAACTCTCACCATACCAACACTCCGGTAGAAACTGGGAATAGATAAAAAAAATAAACTCAGAAACACAAGGGAAAGAGGGACAGAAACGAGGGAAAATGTGTGAGGAGGTTCGAAATGCGAGGGATTGGAAGAGGGGGGAGAGTCGAGGAGAGAAACGACGGAAAAAAAAAGATGACGATCAGAAGGCGAGGGAAGGATTGGAATCAGAGAAGAGACGGAAAGCGTGCGGGAAAATTGGGCCCGCGCGCCTATTTATGGGCCCCAACCACCCACCGCATATGTATACGGTGGATGCGGTGGGTGTTTTAAAAAATTTAAAAACCACCGCATGTTTGGATAACTTCGAAAACTAGTTTCGATTTACCCAAAGCATATCCATGCGGTGTGTACCACCGGATACCTATGCGGTGGTTTTGGGTATAACGGACCCCGTTATGCACTTATGTCGAACTCCACAGCATGTACATGCGATGGGTTCGTATACGGTCAACGCATCCACCGCATATACATGTGGTGGGTCTGGAAAAAAGTAGATTAAGGTCAGGGAGTGCACTTGCCCAGGGCCTCTATTTTCAATGAGTCTCGTATAAATAGCCCCAAGTAGTATACTTCTATTAAAAATAATTAAAATAAACAAATAAATTTTGTCCTAAAGCGGAGAAACGCACGCCTCCCCTTTTTGATGGAAATTGAAAGCGAAGAAAGCCAGCACGCTCGCCTCTTTCTCTTCTCAATGACTCCATTAATTTTCCTTCCTTGATTCTTGCAAGAAATCTTCCATCTTCCCTCCTTTATTAAAAATTTCTCGAAATCTACATAGAAGCTATGGCTTACCTTCTTTACAAAATTTTCGTTCTTCCTCCTCTTCAGTCTTCGCCTATTTACTTTTAGTTTCAAATATGAAAATCATCCACTCATACAACTCCTTTTGTGTGCAATCCGAAAAAAAAGTTCTAAAAATCCGGAAAAAAAAAGAGTTCGGATTTGTCACAACTCCTTTCGGTGTGCAATCTGGAAATCTGATATCGCATCCGATATCCGATTCATTGCAGCCTCTGTTATGTGGTCTTCGAATTGCTAATCTCATTCGATTCTGTCACAACACCTAGGTATGTAATCTAATTTCAATTGCTAATCTAATTCGATTCTAGCCAATCTGATTCAAATCTGTTTTGCGGTCTTCGAATTGCAGCCTCTGCTCGTTATATCTCAAGGACTATTTCTCTCTTGTAGAACAATTTCTTCGTGCATTGCAGCAGCCAGCAGCTCGGTGGTTCCAATCTTGTTTCCCCCCTCCTTTAGATATATGATTTTGCGAGTACTTGGCTTGTTGTAGGTCGACAGGTTGCACATTGCAGCAGCCAGCAAGTCGGTAGTTATTTGTCATTCACTAACCCAAATTTTTTGTGGCTGATGGAAGTGAATGTATGATAACTCACAAACAACCATTAAACAACGGATGGAAGTGAATGTATGATAAGTCACAAGCAACCATTAAACAATGTTCACAGGCGAGAATTCAATTTCAAATTTTGCACAGAGCCTCCAAAACTCATTGGACGGCCCTGATTAAGGTCACCGCAAACCTATACGGTGATTAACAATGAAAATAGTAAAAATTAGTGGTAAAAATATCCGCCCTGGTTAGTAACACTTATATTCATTTCGGTCTTTCTAATCAATATTTCAACTTCCAAGGGTATAAAAATAGTATTGAGAAAATTTTCGTAAATCTTAATGCATTAACCCTTAAATTTTTTTTAAATGACTAAAAATAATTAATACTTAAAAAATATTTCGTAGTATGAATGTTTAACCTGTCTTTATTACCCACTATTTCTTAACCCTTGAGCTTGAGATAGTAACATTGTGCTAGCTACTAATTAAATTCCGTCAAGAAAACTTAATTCCTACATCTAGAGATAATGGAGGATAAGGTAACTGTTTATATAATAAGATCAAATTAATTAGATGTTCACCATCCAAACTTAATTAATTAGTTAAATGTCCATCGCATAACCTGTCCACCCTGCCCTAAAAATATAAGTAGTTTAGTATCTCTTCGCTGATCAACAATTTCTGGAAGAGCAAGCCTCTCTCCGCTCAACAATTACCCTTCACATATGAGATCTATGTCCACCCAACAATTTCGATCAAATCCAGTGTCTTTTTCCTTGAATATTGATACAATATTTCTCCGCCCAACAATTTCACTTCATATATGAGATCTATGTCCACTCAAATATTTCAATCAAAATTCAATTTCTCTGTCCTCGGATAACGATACAATTTCTCATCCATATAAGATCAATTGCTGAAGAGAGCATTGCGATTCATGAATAAACACAAAAGTCGCATGCATATGTTAGAATTCGTGTATAATTGCACACAGTTAACAGCATACACTTGTATTCAGAGGCGGACCTAGGGGTCCTACCCCTCCTCATCCGACAAATTACCTAGGTGTATTCTCCTCGTCGGTAGCTTCGTTTTGATATATAATACGCCATAATCCGACATCTGAGTAAAAAGTTATGAATGTTTGTAAATTACAGCAGTATTAATCACTTTTGTTTTATTTCAATATACTATAATACTTTAATATTTTACTTAAATTGACATTCACGTATTATAATTCATCTCGAGAGCTTCGAAACCATATGTTATATTACTTATTTTGAGAATATGGTAAGAAGTTACGCAAGTTTAAATTATTTTATCTAGTTATATATTATTACATGTTAATAATGCAATGTTTATTTATTGTGTTTTATATCTTTATTTTTCGTTTTTTATCCTTATTTTCGTATTTTATATTTGTAGTATTTTCGAAACCATAGGTTGACACTAGTTTGTACTATCGATCGCGTTGTGTTTTGCGATTTTTTTCTCGATCTTATTGTCGACTACTATGGTGACCACCCGCTAAAAACTTTCAGGGTCCGCCCATGCTTGTATAGTTGTATTTATCAGCATATATTGAATGCAGGTACAATTCTTATAAGGATAAACGACTTTATGTAAATGTGTTCATTTATGATCATATAATATACAAATATATGCTATTAGAATTCATTTATTTATCAGCATACACCGGACTGGACTTTTCGGTTTGGTCCAAGAACAGTGAACTGGGATTACGAGCAAAATTGTTGGGCAAATTTAACTTTGTTTAAAAATTACGAACACCAGATTATTCTTATATTGCTATGGTTATTCGTGGTTATTCTAAATAATGTCAACTAGGAATGTTGTGGTGTTGTGGAAGGGTAGGAACCAAAGATAAAACAAAAACAAAAGCCCTACATTAGAGGGGGAAAATCCTTTTATTTTCCTTTTTTTTTTTTTGGTAAGGATCCTTTTATTTTCCTTTCTACACGTAAACTACTTGTCCTACATTTAACAAGCTTTCATGGGGAACATTGAATAAATCACTATTCTCCCTGCAAACTTTCCTAAGAAATGCGTATATGTAATCCACAACAATCCTCTTATGCAATGAAGAGTTCCTCCTCGCACAAACGACGGCGTTTCCGAGTATATGCACCACACCAGCCTCTCTACACACATTCAAGAAGTCCAGTTCACTCCCCTCCGTCCCCTGCCCTGATGACCTCACTGTAAGCTGGTTTCCGTGTACCCATGAAGACCGCGCAGGGACAATCGAATCCCCTGATGACCCCTCTGTTGGTGATGCATTGTTTCGGTTGGCAGTTGTAGTGATGATCAAGCCCTGCTCACTTGTTGAGTGCTCGTTTTGCTGGCCATAGACCACGCTGTAGGTTTCTGAATCCGAGCAGCATTCCATCATCTCTTCGAAATGCACGAATGTGTGCAGGTTGTTGAAGAGCTTCGTTTCAAATTCGTCGTCTTTCTTGTGGTGATCCTTGTATCCATACCTTGCGACACAACGGAACATATGGAAGTTCTTTGGTCCAATTCGCCTGACTAGGAACCTCTCGTCTTCAGGGACTGTGTATACAGGAAGGTACTTGACACAGACAAAAACCACAACAGAATGGATAGCTGGCAAGTTTGTGATCAAGTGGGTGAAAATATGGGGTACGCCACTGGCCAGCTCGGTGTATACCAGTCCGATTCCCGGGACCCTAACAAGCCCCAAGCTTGGGCCTAAACTAAGAACCCACGCCATTGTGACCTTGCTGTGCATCTCAAACTCGTAGCGCTTTACCATCCCATAATGCCACACACACATGACAAGTAGGAAGGCAGCCGCTATTATGAGCGGGACCCACCCGCCATCTCCGACCTTGAAGAGTACGGAGGAGAAGTATATCAGTTCAACGAACAGGGACAAGGCGGTGAATATCAGAACAATGATCCAGTGGCACTTCCAGACAAGCAACATGATTAGGATCATGAGGAATGTAGTGGCCAACATGACGATCACAACTGCGGTGCCTGTTTCATGGAATTCACAAACATGTCAGGAAAGTGCACGAGTTCAAGTCCTTCCAAACAACAATTGTGAAATAATGAAATGAATTTGTCTGACAGGACACCCACAAGCGTTGTTCTCTAGCAAGTTTAAAACTTCCATTTAGAAGGAAAGGTAATACTGTAATAGTTAGTCTAGTACCCCAGTGATGGGAGTTATGATGTTGTGTCCATATCGACAGGGATGCACTATGATTGGTTTATAAGAGGTGAACTGGTGAAGTGAGAATGTCAGGCCTGTAACGAGACTCCAGTTTAATTTAGCTACCTGAGAGTAGAGACAACTGAATCTTCAGAAACTGGATCCTAAACTCGTAAGTCTACCTAAAAACGCAACGAAACCTAGCATGTAACTTATTTATTTTTTAAACATGCAACAACTTAAAGTATGAAGCAAAAAAAACTCAGAAAAATCCAGAGCAAAATGTAGACAATGAAACTGAAGAAAAACTTTAACTAACCGTAAGCATTTCCTATCTGGCTTTTGTTTTTGAATCCAACCGTCACAGCTATACATAAAACCATAAGAATCCAGTTAATATCCGGACTGTATACTTGGCCAAGGAGTTTCTTTGAAGTATGTATGATTCTGACTCTTGGAAAACAGCCCAGAGCAAGAGCCTGCTTAATGATGGAAAACGTAGCTGATATTGTAGCCTGACTTGCAACAACAGCAGCCAGAGTTGCAACGACAAACACTGGCCAGTAAATTCCATCTGTATTGACCCGTTCATTTTACACAGTCAACTGCAGTTCAAAATAAATTTGATATACGGTAAAGTAAGACCAATCAGAAAGACCTGGTATAGAACGGTAAAAAGCATCAAAGACATGGTCAGTGTTTTCACTAAGGTAAGCTGCCTGCCCAATGTAGGCAAGAAGAAGGCAAGGAAAGACGAGTGCCGTAAATGCGATTTGAATAGATAGAACTGGAAAATGAGACAGATCAGCAAAGAGTGCTTCTGTCCCTGCAATATATAAAAGACTAGAGTGTATCAGCCAGTAAGCGTCAAAAAGTTGAAACCGTTGTATAAATGAGAGAGAACAAAGAAAAGACGCAGGTACCAGTTATACTGAGCATAATTCCTCCAATGGAGGCCCAACCATCCTTTCCACCCCTTCTCAAGTAACGAAAAATATACACAGGGGAAAACGCTTTTAGAACACTTCGATCGTACTGCTTTATGTTGTATATACCAATTCCCCCAATCATGAGAAACCAAATCAGGACAATAGGGGCAAACAACCATCCAACTTTGTCGGTGCCATAACGTTGCATGCTGAAAAAGCCAACTAGTATCAGAACAGCTACCAAGACGACAATATCTGTTTAATGGAATGGGATGGGTCAGCCTTCAGCTTTACATGATAATAAAGGTAGCTATAAGAACAGGAGAAGAAATTTGGCTTGCAAGATTTCAGCACCGATGGAAAATAGGAAATAATTTTTTATAGGCAGCCAAGACAAACAAATTTCAGGAAAGAAGAATACCATTACTTATCTTGGGGTACTCTACTTTGATCCCACCAGCTGCTGAGAGGACTGCATATATCAATTGGGTGATATGAATACTCACAGAAACTTAACAAAAGTTGCCTTTAGAATTTTTCAGAACAAGTTGCGTCAAACAAATGTCTCACTTCTTGAATCATACTCTTCATACTTCTAAGGTTAAACTATACTCCCTCCATATCGCAATATTTGTCGTCGTAGTTTTAATGTGTTTAATATCAAAATAGTTGTCAACGAAGGATTTATGATATCTACTTTACAGTTTACACATTTTCCCTTAAAAAAGTAGAGTAATAATTGAAAGTATAAAGGTATATTTGATGATTTCCTTAAAAAATGTGAAAGTTTCTAGAATGACAACTATTGTGATACGGAGGGAGTACAAAACTACCAATAACTTTTGCACAAAACCTGACGTTATAATTGTAGCGTAATAGCTGCAATAGATATTAAACACTCGACCATTTTACCATTACTAAAGCATTCAAAGAATGCACGAAATGTAGAAAACATCTCACTTGGTAAAAAGGGCACTAAATGTGTTTAAATGAGTGCGACATAGTCAATTCGTGATTCTTCTCTACATTTATCAGTCAAGGTGGTGAATTGCAGTAATACAGAAACCCAACTCAATGAACTTGCCATTAGCAAATTTTCTGAGGATTTTCTCATGAAGAAAAAAAAAAGAAAAGATAAAAATATTCAAGTCAGCTAATAGCCTCAGATAGCATTCGATCAATAAACCATAGTGTGTACCTGATATTGCTGGTGTAAGAATTCCATCGCCAATCAGCGTACACGTGCCAACAATAACGAGGAGAAGAAGTGTATTCTTTCTCGACGGATGTCCCTCCAACCATCTCTTCGTCTTTGCAGCAAATGAACTTTCAGGAAATGTATTACGACTATATGTTGTCAACTGCTCATCAGTCCGATGCTGATTAGGAATGGTGTTGACTCTAGCATGCCTGCAAAGCAGCGAATATAGAGCAAATGTCCCCCCTATAAAACAAAAGATGCACATTTTTAAGGCAGGCAAACCCAAATTCTATTAGCCCTGGAACATGAACCGTAGTAAAGGTGAAATTGAGAATGAAAAGAAATTGAATTACATAATTTGAAACCTCAAGATGATACAACCTTGCAACTAGAATTAATGAAGAACAAATTAAATAAATGCCACAAGGAATTATCACAGGTTAGAGTAAGGACAATTTAAAATCCTACAGATTACACATATACCTTAACTTACTCTAAACTAATTACACTACAAATGAAAGAAGGTCTAAGAACAAATATACTGAAAATTCTTGCCTTGATACACATCTATAGATTTGATTGATCTGCCTTTAATCTTAACGACCTAGATACTGTTTCATATTTCTTAATTGTATGTTGAATAGCCTCACATTTAGATACTTACAAGCTGCCATATGAACAAATGGCTTATTTAAAAAATGCACATGTACCTGAACTTGGGCATGTCAAGTTCAGAAAGTGTGAACTACTTGCATTATATGTAGTTTGGTTAAATTTGTGTCTTACTCAATTGGATTGTTACGGGGAGAGTAAGAAAGTTGAATAAACAAAAAGTAGGCAGAATCCATTTTGTCACAAGGAAAACCCTACCAAGAGGTGTTAAATAACTTGTGACAAAAATCAGTATTTGAAAATGTATATTGGTGAGGATCTATTTACCTTGACCATTGTCATTTGCTTTTAATACAATGAAGACATACTTCAAAAGCGGCACAAGAGTGAGAGAGTAAATTATCAAGGAAAGTGCTCCAATGACATCCTCTTTCTCTTGAATCCCATGAGGAAATGTATTGTAGAAGACATACAAAGGAGACGTACCCAGATCTCCATAGACCACTCCAAGACTCTGGAACGATAATCTCAGCAAGAACAACCATGACAATTTCTGCAACAAATCCACAAAATATTCAAGCCTAGAATGTTCGAAAAGGGAAAAAACACTTTGACAATTAACTATTTGTCCATTGACATCCTCTTTCTCTTAAATGCTGCTTTACAATCACTCCATCCATAAAGTACAAGCAGTAATCCTATCAAAATTTGTGAACACCCCGTGCATTCGAGAACTTTTACATGAAGGCCGAAGCTCTACCTCTAACCAATTTCCATTTGTAGCATAGCCAAGTAGAGAGACTCTATAAAGCTCTAACCAAATTCAAAATCATCAACAACTCCTTCATAGTAGTAATATTTCCAAGGCCATATTTACTTAAACAAACAGAATGAGCAAAAGGTTTCCAAATTGACCATCCGAGAAATCTAGAGCCAGATTCTCATTAATTCAGCAGTATATATAGATGAAATCTTATTTCCTTGACTAATAATTAATAAACATACAAATTATATAAAAATTTTAAAATAAAAATAAAAGGCAAAAATTAATAGAACTTTTACCTTTTCTCTGAAGGCATTTTTCAGCCTTACAGCCTCCTCATCCATAGGCTGGTCAAGCTTCTGATCCAAATCCCACATAGCACCTCTGTTCTCACTCTCATCAGTAGGAGAAGCCATTGATTTGAGCTTTTACAGTTTTAATACACTCTCTAATTATAACAGTATTATTTTCAGCAAATCTAAAACAGTTGAAAGTCAAAATCCCCCCAAAAAAACTAGTCTCAAAACAAAAACCCAAAATCCAAAGGGCAGCATAAAAGCACAAAAACAAGCAAATCTGCTGTCTGGAGGGACACAAAATTCAGTAACCCACAGTTTGAACTCCGATTTGTCAATTGGTCAACAAAGCTACATAGGTCGATGATTGCTCAAGCATATCAAGAGCGATCCAGAAAACAAATTTGTGAAAGAAGAAATTCGGATTCCAGATGCCA
Source organism: Persicaria maculosa (assembly GCA_963922045.1). Classification (NCBI taxonomy): domain Eukaryota; kingdom Viridiplantae; phylum Streptophyta; class Magnoliopsida; order Caryophyllales; family Polygonaceae; genus Persicaria; species Persicaria maculosa. The sequence continues at coordinate 44,556,340 of OY998263.1, read as the reverse complement.
TTTTTTATGCGCTGACGAAACCCAAAAATCGACAGAAGCCCCCACCGCCATCATCAATCGCAACCGAGAACAAAAACCCAGCAAGAAACTGTTCAAAACACCTATAATGAGGTTCCCAAACAAGTCCCAACCTAGAACATTCTCCTCCCCTCCCCCTGGTGAGACTGATATTTATATGTAACAAAGAGCCCGCACCCAGAGCATAAATCAAATCAGGGTGAGATTTTTTTTTTTTTTTTGATAAACCAGGGTGAGATGTTGATTGTGAGTTTGGGGGAGCACTCAACGAATTAGTAATCTACTCCATGATATAATTGTTTACTCCAAAGAAATAAACAAATCAAACTGTTTTTGTTTTCCAGGGTACGAAGTACTCCGCAGGACTCGCTTACCCAAATTTTATTTAAATAAAAAAACTTAAGATAATAATGATATTGTAAAATAGAAGAATTAAGAGGATGAGAATCTGAGACTGTATTCAATTGATCTATCTTGGTGTTACACCGGTATAATATATAGAGATAAACTCCTTAGGCTCCAATCAATAGTCAATCTATCTATAGACAAAACTCTATATAAGTAAAGTGTATATTTTGTACATCCACATAATAATAATAATATTATAACATTCCCCCTTGAGTGTACATTCCTTGTTCCTCCAACTGCATCGTTAAAAACCTAGCTAGGAAAACCCAATGGGACAAAACCATAGCTTAGGGAAAAAGAGTGCAGCCTTCCAGGTACGCTCTTTTTGCACTGCCTCGTTAAAAACCTTGTCAAGAAAACCCAGTGGGACAAAACCTGATCGAAGGGAAAAAGAGTGCAGTGCGTGTATGCTCCCGCTGAATTCAACATCCTTCTCGAAGTCTTCTCATTCTTCTTAATGTCGCCGTCTTCATGTGCTTATGGTCGAATCTCAACATTGTCTTTGATGTGCATAAGTTGGAATGTCTTCTTGATCAACTTTGACGTGCCTGACTTGCATGTATTGGTGTTGAGCTGCTTTGGATGCACAAGTATAAGGTACTTCAGGACCTAGTGTGCGTTTAATTGTTGATCTGGGATCTGATGTATTAAATGGTGGTTAAGTTGCTTCATTAAAAACCTTACCTTGTAAAAACCCAGTGGGATAAAAACCAAGATTAAGGAAAAGAGTACAACTTTGTATGGTACTTCGGGACCTAATAAAATATCACTGCTTTCACAAATATAGGTAATTCAGGTACTCTAATAAGGACTTTTAACCAACTGCATGTGACAATACTTTGATAATAATGCTTCGGGCATTTTCAATCGATTCTTTCCATTTATATGGGTATGCACCTATAATGTCTGTCGTTTACATTTGAAGCCAAAATTATACTCACTCCTGGTGAATACATTCTTATGTAATCTTTAATAGGCTTTTGTGCAATCAATTTGGCTGTATAGTTTCCTTTGTACGAATACCCACTTAAAACCAATTAATACTATACTTTTCAATGTTGGAGCTATAGGTCCAAAAACATCATGTTAAATAATCCATCTTTGCATGAATTATTTCTTTCTAGAATTTGGGATATACCATGTATCCTTATGAGGGGAGTTGCCTCATCAAAAACCTTGCTTTGGAAAAACCCAAATGGGACAAAAACCCAAGTTAAGGAAAAGAGTACAACTTTTCTCTCCTCCTCAATTTAGCATATAAATCACCAATTTTCTAAAGACATGGTACTTCTGTACCCTTAATATCCTTTCTTTGTACACTCGAACTACAGGTCGAGATATTTTCAAAGCTTTCAACTAATTTTCAACTAATCCTCTGCTTATTGGATATCTTATGAATTGTTCAATAATCCAATCGCATTACGCACTTAGATATGTGCCATCAACGATAATCAATGATATGGTCATTTCAAGACAACTCATAATCAATTCTAACACTGTCAACGTTCATGAAATATCTTCAGGAGTTTTATACTTGTGGACATATCACCATTGTTTTTTTTTTTTGGTAAGTAAATCCGGAGGAAACTCCAGAAGAAAACCGGACTACCTTAAAAAGGTGCGGGGGGTAGTCCGTCCCCTACAATCGTTATCAATCAGAATCGAAACACTATCCGGCGGCACGTCGATGCGATGACACCCTATCGGGACAGCTTGGGCGATCTTTGCAAGGGAGTCGGCGACGACATTCGCTTCCCTGAAGACATGTTTGAATTGGATGGACCAACTCAACTTGCGAAAGCCTTGGCACTTTACGACCAGGCTAGACATCGGGTGGTACTCCTTCACCCCTTTGTGGACCAAGTTCAGAGCAGTAAGCGAGTCGGACTCGACAACAACCTTGCGCCAGCCCATCTCCCAGGCCATCCTCAGCCCCTCGGCGATACTCCAGAGCTCTGCAGCAATAACCGGTACGCATCCAATTTTGTGAACAAATCCTCCTAACCAGCACCCATATGCGTTTCGGATGAGTCCACCCGCAGCACCTTCACCGTTAGTGTTGACCGAGCCATCCACGTTCACCTTGGCCCAGCCCTCTTCCGGTCTTTCCCATCCGATTTCCTCAATTCTGCACTCCATATCCACCCTTCTGTTGGTTCTTGAGCTCCACGCCGTCTTGTATTGCTTGGTGACATCCACCACAAATCGAGCTCTATCCGGCCTGCTTTGTGAGTTACTGAAAATCCTCTCGTTCCTCCAACGCCATGCCCACCACACAGCATTCGCGAACAGGCATGCCCATTCAGTTCCGTCTTCCCTCTTCTTGGTCGACATCACATTGGATCTCCACCATTCGGCAAATGGCAAAGAGAAAAAATCAGGACTATGCTTATGACAGTCCAATTCTAACCACAACTCAGAGATAAGGGAGCAGTCCCTAGCAATATGAACGATCGATTCCGGAGAGTCCGGGCAGGCTGAGCACGATGGGTCGTCCGCTAGGTGCCGTCTACACCTCTCTTCATTTGTAAGAACAGCTCCCCGAGTGACCAGCCACAAGAAGGTACGTACTCTCTCAGTCACTTGCAACCTCCAAATTCTGTTGAAGACCACACTATCAACACAAGAAAAGGATGTAGCATTAGTTAACCGGTCATAAGCCCCTTTGATCGAGTAGTTCCCATCTGCAGAATCTGTCCAGCAAATTCGGTCCTGCATCATCCCATCCTCTGTCACCGCATTAGCCGCCAACTTCATCAGCGTCTCAGCAGAGACCATTCCAGACAACTCATTCCACTTCCAGCCCTCCCCCGGAGACCAATACGAATTCACCGTCCTATTCCTTTCAACATCGCCGATGACGCCTGTCACCTGATGTTCCAGAGGCGCCTCCAACAACCAACGTTCCTTCCAAAAACTCACATTCTTGCCATCGCCTATGAGCCATCTAGTGCCGTCATTCACAACCCTCTCAAGACTCTTACGCATACTCGACCAAATAGCCGATGTTCCGACTACGCAGGCTTCCGAGTCCTTAACATACTTGGCGAGCAAGACCTTGCACCAAATCTCCTTATTATTGCTATTAATAAATCTCCATACGAGCTTACCATTAATCGCTATATTCAGCTTGTCCATGGACCTCAAGCCCAACCCTCCTTTACACTTGGGCATACACATATCCCTCCATGCCACAAGGTGGATCTTGCGGCCATTATCGTTATCTCCCCAAATGAAGTTGCGACATTTCTTGTCTATCGAATCACAAGCGGACTTAGGGATAGACACTGTGGCCATCGAGTAGACCGGAATTGATTCGAGCACAGACTTGGTGAGCGTCACACGACCGGCAAAGCTTAAGTGATTCCTCCTCCATCCAGCAAGACGGTTATCAATCTTGTCGACCAGCGGCGCAAAGGTATTCCCACCAATGCGAGAATGCAAGACCGGCATACCAAGATAACTCCCAAGATTATCTGTGACCTCAAAACCGCATTCATTTTTCAGCCCTTCCGTAACTTCTCTGTCGACATTGGGTGAAACAAACAACTTTGATTTATTTGTGTTCACCCGCTGCCCAGAGGCTCTACAAAAAACTTCCAGAATACCGTTAATCACCTTGAGCTGCTGAACAGAGGCTTCCGCCACCAGAACGATGTCGTCGGCAAACATAACATGGGATATAAATGGCCCACGTCGAGTCAACTTGGTCGGCTTCCAGTCCCCATTAGTAACAGCCCTCTCCACTAAGTGGCTAAGTCTCTCTAAGCACAAAACGAACAAGTAAGGAGAGATCGGGTCCCCCTGTCTGAGACCTCTAGACGGCTCAAAATCCTGAGTCACTTCGCCATTCACAAGGACTCGAGTGGTGACAGAACTGATGCACTTGCTCACCCATTCAACCCACTTATCCGAAAAACCCGCATCCACAAGAGTGTCGCAAACAAAATCCCATCGCAGCCGGTCATAAGCTTTCTCAAGGTCAATCTTTAAGATCATCCATCCCTTCTTCCCTTTTTTCTTGCGCATGGAGTGGACTAATTCTTGCACAATAATGATATTATCGGTGATCTGTCTACCCGGTACAAAGCTACCTTGCATAGGACCAATGAGATCCGTCAGGAGCGGTCTTATACGGTTAGCCAGCACCTTCGTTATGATTTTATAGAGCACATTACACAAGCTGATCGGCCTGTATTGAGCAACCTCCTCCGGTCTAGCAATCTTAGCCAGTAACACAATCAGGGTCTCATTCGTTGACTTAGGCATATGGGACGACGCAAAGAACTCTTTCACAAATCCAATCACCGTGCTTCCAACAGTCTCCCAGCAGTTTTGGAAGAACCCCGCTTGAAACCCATCGATTCCTGGAGCTTTGAGGGCTCCCATCTCCTTAACCGCCTGGTAGATTTCTCCGGTACCGATCGGGCCATCAAAAATATCCCAATCTTCCAATGGTATTCGAGGAAAAGCCCCTCCCTCCCACGTGAAGGGCGTCCGCTCCTCAGCTGGGATAGTGTAGAGGTTATGGAAGAAGTCCACCACTTTCTGCTCGATCATCTTGCTGTCCAGAATCTCCGTCCCATCCTCCTCTCTCAGCACCTGAATTCTGTTTCTCTTCCGACGAATAACCGTCGACAAGTGGAAGTAGGAAGTATTCCGATCCCCGACCCTAAGCCAGTTCTCCCGCGGATTGGAAGCAAGAGCTGATTGAGCCTCCTTGAGCTCCTTCGTAAGCCCTGCTTTCCTCTCGAAGATATTGCCAAACGTTTCCCGATTCCACTTGATCAGACAATCCTTTAGCAACTCCTTCACCATTGTTTGAAGTTACTACTAGAACCTCGATCTATAAATCATGCTAGTGAATTAGTTCAATTCTCTTCCATGCAATATATTGCTTCTTGATCTCATTTTCTTCTCCCCCTAAATACCGAGTATTTTATCATCCGTGATAAACTCTAGGTATTTGATCATCTATGGGCACTTAATCCTTCATATACATCAACTTTCTTGATTGACAACAACTTAGTGTAATCTGGGGAGATTTCGGTGCCTATACTGAACATGTAAATACCAAGCTCTCTACTGGAGATAAATTACAAGAAGGAGAATTTATTCTATTGTTGACCGAAATCAAATCAATCTCTTGATGTTCATGCCTGCTTGTTAGCTATTATTGACAACTCTACTGGGTCATTCTATGCATTAGTATTATCCTGAACGATAATCTCATAAGTAACGACTTCACTTGGTTGATTTAATCGTCAGCTTCTCAATGCTCATTTATCCAACATATCAATTTTATTGATAGCATTTCCATATTAAATCCATATTTCCAATATGGGTAATCTATTTATTATGTGTTGGATCTTCTTTTGACATCCTCGACTAGAGGAAAAAAACACTGCTTCTGGCAATTATCGGCTTTCACGATCCCAATTTATCTGTCATCACTTCTTCTCTTTAGAGTGTTTTGACGCTCTTCTAGAGTCATCTTCTCATATGAGTTTACTAATTGATTATATCAACAGGCCTTCGATGACTAATTTTGATGCTCTTCTGGAGGTATGTATATGGTTTAAATATGCCAAGTATAGACTTTATACAACTACTCATTAGTTATTTCATCCTGAAAACTCAAGTTTTCCATATCATCAGATACCAAGCTCTAAACCATTCTACCATTTTTATACGATGATCCATTCACAGTTTGGGAGATTAGAAAACCAAATTAGGTAAACCATCATCCTTGACTTGTTCTTCCACATTCTCCTTGATGTGGTAGTCGACTCATACATGATTATCTATAATCATTTTCAAAATTATGACCAGTATCCTAACAACGGTCGCGCGCACCGTATCCTCTTTATGTCCTCTGCTAGAGGTAATAATATATATTGCATTTGGCAATAAAAGAGGTTGTTATGAACCATAGGTCATTTAGCTAGCTATTTATTTGAGTTCTACCATACCCAAGTAGATTAAGAACAAGATCCCAAAATAAAGAGTCTTCGGGCTCTCAAGAATAAATTTATCGATTTCACACAATTTAACAAGGATTTGCTTCAAACTCTTCTCCCAAATCATCATTGGTTGAATAAAATTGGCATCATCTACCCATAATGGTTTCTTCAAGAAACATTTTCAATGCATATACATATACATAAAATGCAAATCAACTCAAATAGATAAATAAAATATATATATATAGATTCCATGTAGCTTCAAATAGCCAAATTATACTAATAACAAACCAAATACGACCAAGTTTGCAGAATCAAATGTGCTAGATCATCTAGGCTCTTTCGTTGATAATCTTTCATGTGTAGAGATAAGTTTATCTACTTCAAGAGATAACTTTTATTAACACAAACAATATATATAATATAAAACCACATATTTTTACGACATACCAACTCTTAACAAGTTGTTTCTTTTGGAAACACTTTGAGTTTTGTGCAAAAGTAAATTCAAATATATATACACCTCACAAGAAAATAATAAAAGCGATATCAGTAAATTAAAATAAATGCACTACACATAATTAAAATTTATTCGGCCACTTCAGGTTGATATCAATTCAGATATTGATCACTTGTTTCAATAAACACTATCATTCACAAATACTGTAGGATCAATAACTATCTCAAATTTCAATTTCAATAATTTCATCATCATCTATGAGAGAAAATGTCTTTTCTTATTTGAATGCAATTACTTTGGGGGATATAATACAAAACAACTTCATGATACATAAATAATGTCAACTTCTGATGACCAGGAAACAAATAAGTTTAACCACTTCAGGAGTTTATATTTCACCTTCTATGAAACAAATCATAAATGAAATAATTGACAAGTGCAAGATGGAATCAACAATATCATCTTAGCTCATTACTACAAAGATGAGGCTAATATTTTAATCGATGCATGATGACGTTATTTATTTATCAACTTATCAATGTATCAATTCACTTAGATATCGTTTATCATATATCCATCCAATATACGGTCAATTTACCCAATAACCATATCTATATGCATCGTTAATCCTCAATCGTACATGATTTATCCATGCTCTAAATTCTTATATGTCAGCACTCTGGCATGATTTATGATATAAAATCTATATGTGTAATCAATAACGTCATATTGCAATTAGCAACTAAATGGTAATCCATATTTAATGTATGAGAAGAAATCATAACACACATATATAATCACTTATGATCAAGAGACACGAAAATCATAACTCAGATATATGATGTTTAGGCTTACCTAACCTCAAGCTCGATCGTATTCACCACCATTGATAATTCAGTCCAACTCCATCACGAGTCTTAAAGTCGAGCGTAACACAGATAGACTCACTCCCAAGTAGAGTTCAATCTTCTAGGATTCGCCTCCTTTTACAATGATATCCTAGTGTGGATCCGTGCACAAACCACTCACATGACACCATCCATCACCAAATAAAAATATTAATAAATTATAATCATGGTTTATTCAAAACATATATCATATAACATAATTCTATCCATCCTTATGTATAAGGCCTTAAACCTTTTGAAATTCTAATTAATCAAGTAAGGAAAGTCAACGTACCTCTTGTGTGAGCAACATGTAGATAATCACACTCCGAAACAGATTTACAGTATTATATATATCAAAATGCCTGATTTTGATTAACTTTACAATTGTCGATAATCTATCTACTTCGACAGATATGACTTTTCATCTACTTCAGGAGATAATGATAAAAATATAATATACAAACAAAACAAAACAAAATAATAATCATTACTCATCGCTACATGGATGATACTTACTGTTTCATCACTACGGGGATGAAATTTATCAACCAGATCAAGTTGTTCATAATATCAATTTCTTTATTTTCATCCACTTCGAGGGATTGATATAATTTATGTATACATCCTCTTCGGGGGATGTGTTTAGTAATTAATTTAATTGCTTTAGAGGATATATCTCTTTATCCACTTCAAGGGATAAAATTCACCACTTTGGTGTTCGTATAACTTATGTCTACCTAACATCTTCGGGATGTGTTCATATATTTCACAAGGGAAAAATATGTCACCCGAGAAGTTTTAGGCCATTTTATATAATTGTATAAAATATATGGACCCTTCTGCGATTTTTAAGAAATTCTGGGTTGGTTTCATAATTAAAAAGAAAAAGAAAACCGTATACAGTCCTTTCGTTCTTCACATCAAATTACCCAGATTGGGATGGCAATGGCGGCTGGGCTTCGGAGGTAGAAAACCCAAGTCATCCTGCACCGTGAACGAAGAAGAAGATGCGGTGCCGGTGGAGGTGCTGGCGCCGTCGTCTTCGGGGAAGCCGGTGAGGCTGAAACCGGTAGCAGTGACGCAGGTTGGGCGGTGGAACCAGCGGCGGACGCCGTCAACGATTGCTCCTCCGATCGATCGGTCTATATGCAGATGCTAATCAATTAATTAATGAAAAATTTGAAACAAAAATCTGAATTCACCGGAGGCAGTTCTTCCATCCATGAAAACTCGAGATATGCGAATCGGAAGGTGACCGCCCAAGCAAGCAAATTCAGGATCTTGACTGAAATTCGCATATCGGCGTCCTTGTTCTGACTAGGACCGAGGTTCAACCTCGGGGATTGCGTGGAGGTCGGCGTCGTCGTCCATGGAAGTAGTGGTCGACTACCTCTGGACTCACCACCGGCGTTGCGGAGGCCGCCAATGCTGTACTTAGGGCGGAGAAGGAGCGACTCGCGTAGAGGCACGGGATCGCTAATAGGAACCACGACTCGCGCAGATCAGGGCGATTTGAACTGATGGCACAACTCGATTGGTTAGGGAAGCCTCCGCAAGAAGCCGATTTGCCAGCGGAATGGAATGATCGGTGGTGCCGTAGGAGAGCGTGGTGGCTCATGATTGATCAGACAAATATTGGGCTTTGATCTTGAAACCCTAGTAGAGTAAACTCGTAGAGCAAACTCGTGCTGATAACGTATTGTAAAATAGAAGAATCAAGAGGATGAGAATATGAGACTGTATTCAATTGATCTCTCTTGGTGTTACACCGGTACAATATATAGAGATAAACTCGTTAGGCTCCAAGCAATAGTCAATCTATCTATAGATAAAACTCTATATAAGTAAAGTGTATATTTTGTACATACACATAATAATAATAATATTATAACAAATGAGAAATTTTTACTCAGTATACCAAAAAAAAAAGCTAGTCTTAAAGATGTCTCTACTCCATAAAAAATTAGTTAAAATTCAAAAAGCAATATTTATTTGCAAAAATAACAAGTCACCTTTACCCATTATACTATTTTAGTGAGTTAAAAATTTTGACGAGAGTTTGAAATTTTGGAGGTTTGTTTGGGCGAGATTTAAGGCAAAGCAAAGGAGGGAGAGTAAGGGAGAGAGAGAGTTCACAACAGCCGAACAGGAGAAGGAAGAAGGGGAAGTGGAGGCTTGAGGATGACGGCGGCAGGGTGGAGGGCGGCGGTCGTGGTGACTCTTCTTCTTCTCTTTTTTTTTTGGATTTTGTGAAAGGGGGAAATGGAAATGTGTAGAGGACTGTCGGATTTGTGGAGATGGAGAGAGATTTGTGGATGAAGGGTGGTAGAGATGGATGGAGGGGGTTCACTCCGGCCACGACGGCTCCTAGCCTCGCCGGAAACCAAGGTGAAGCGGAGGGTTGAACCGTAGAGGGTTGAACATGGGTTAGTCTTATATTGGTTAAGAGATAGTAGTCAGTGGCTAGAAAACAGTAGTTACTGGCTAGTAAGCGTAAATCGTAAATTTTTCCTTTTTTTTTGTCGGGAGTTTGAAATTTTGGAGGTGTGTTTGGGCGAGATTTAAGGCAAAGCAAAGGAGGGAGAGGGAGGGAGGGAGGGAGGGAGAGAGAGAGAGAGAGAGAGAGAGAGAGTTCACAACAACCGAATAAGAGAAGGAAGAAGGGGAAGTGGAGGCCTGAGGCTGACGGCGGCTGTAACACCCCTTCTTAATACACTGAAGGAATGTTGAAGCGCTAGCAATTACGCAGACTTTAATGTCTTTGTAACCGCCATAGGCTTATAGGGACATGCAACCATGCTCCCACAAACAAGATGATATAAAGTAAATGTAAAATAAATATGAAATTAGCGGAAGACTTAAATAAAAATCATTGATCTAAAATAAAGTAACTCAAAGTAACGGGTCCAAATATAGTATCTAAATAGTTTGAATAATAGCAGCGGAAATAATGTTAAAAGAGTTACAACGGAAATAAATAACCTTTAACACAATAAATTTTAGGAATTAGTACCTTAAAACACAACACTAAAATTTGGAGAAAAATATTAGACTTCTTTATTCTTCAGCCTCTGAAGACCTTTTAGCTAAATCTGCGGATTAGTGACTGAGGTATAGTATGCAAACCAGGGACCCCAGCCATCCAAGGGAAGAAAAATAGGACGGTTAGTCTTTTTACGACTAGCAAGTAGCAAAAAGTAAAATGTTCACTACTACAATTTCGAGTAATGAAAGCGGTTTATGGCAGCGATTCAATTAGGCAGCGGTTTGTCGCAGCGATTTAGGAGTATTTTACGAAGTTGGAATTGAATTAGTCTATGGAGGCGGTTTTGGCAATAGTTTTAAAAGTCCATCTATAGAGGTGGTCCAAGTATCTCTTGGCAGGGGTTCATTTAAGTTATAATTGCTATGGCAGCGGTTCACCAAAACTAGTTAAAAAAATTTTTACTTAAGGCAGCGGTTATCGAATTGGCGGGTTTAATATATCCGGCCCGCTTAATTTTTCCCAAAATTTTGAAGGGACCGCCTAAAAAATAAAACCTACCCCTACCCGCCTCTCAGATCCCCCTCTCAGATCTCGTTCACTCCATTCTCGCTCCCCTCTCATGTCCCCTTCTCGATCTCCTTCTCAATCACCCAGTCTCAATCCGACGCCACCCTCTTCTTCCTCAAACCCACCCGCCTCTTCCCCGTCAAAATTGAGCTCAAGCTCTCAACCATGGCAACCCGCTCTTGCTCCTCTCTTGTTCTCGCTGTCTCGCTGCTCAAACTCCCTCCCTCTATGGTCGCGTCCTTCTTCCTCACGCGAGCAGCAGCAACCGAGGCCAGCCCAGTGGCAGCTCCTCACTCCTCCATTGAAGCCCTTGATGTGAGTTTCTCAAAACCCCCAATTTCTAGGGTTTTCCAAATTTGTTAAAATTGAGAAATTTGGGAAAATTTTGGGATTGGAATAAGATTGATTGAGAAATTTCTAGGATAGTCCATTGTAGCTTTCGAACGGACGATCTGAGAGATAGGCCATTGTTATGAGGCTTGTTGGTAAGAGGTCTCGAGTCAGTGGGGTTTAGGATTGGAAATTTGCTTGAGTCGAACTTTACATTGCTATTTCGCTGAAGGAATTCCTGAATTAGACTTGTAGTAAGGATGGTTCCTTATAAATCCACTTTCTTTTTAATGAATGATTGAGATTATGGTTATCAGTAACTCAGGATCTGAGTCATTATTTGAACAATTAAATGAGTTGCACTGATGCTCTTTTGTTGTTGGAAACATTATTTGAACAATTAAATGAGTCCCAGGTTGCTAGTGCATGTAACTATGCCATGGCTCTTTCTCTTCTTTACCATCTCTTATACACAATGCCTTTTGCCTTGTTTTGTGTTCCTTTTCTGTGCAAATCTCCATTTGGCAGTATGGACTATAGACAACCCTCTCAACTCTTTAACAATGTAAATTTATGCATTATTCCAATGGTCACCTCTTATATTGCCCCTTTCATAAGATTTCTGGAATCCAATCCCGGCATAAAAATTATTATTAGCATGGGAAACAAATGATGTTTCCTTTCTGCTATGACTTTATGCATACTTTCTTTGTTTTTTTTTCCAGCTCATTAAGGATAGCATGGTGCTTGTTTTCAATGTGACAATAATGTGGGCATGCTACACCAACAGCCTTAGAGCCCTTTCTTCATTACAAGCAACAGTGACAAATTTTGCAACCAATTTCCTCTCTTCCGGTTTAGCGGGATTCTTTCTATTCGAGGAAAGTTTATCAGTCAAGGTAAATTTTGTAGGCAATCTGGACAACTGAATTAGATTAAGCATTAGAGATTGAAGCCTTTCTTATGTATCATCATATACTATCAGCTTAATGAGTGCTAAGATTCACTTCTACACCTAGCAGAGTTAAAGATGTCAGCCCAAGAGAGCTCACCCTTGCCTGCTGAACAAAGAATTATCCTCTTTACCAAACTGAGAAGACTAAGGGAAGGGCTGCCTAACTTGCAAACTCTAAATTTCGCGGGAGAGTGAGCTATCTTATCCTAAATTCTTATGTGCATATTAATTTATAATTGTACTTCTGTTGCTGCTGCTTCTAGCTACTATGTATTATTCATTTATTTTTCCTTATTTATACTACCTAGCTGCTTAATTCAACATATGTTGCATGTAACTATATAATATTCATATCCATAAATGAGAAAATTAAGATGAAGAAGAAAAATATTTTTTTTAAAAAAGGAAAAGTACATGGTAGCTATAAATGATGTCTTTATCTAATTAGAAAGTTGGTTCTCAGTTCATTTTCAATGTATCTTAGTCTTGGCTTATTGATAAATCTTTCTTCTATTGGATACATGATGTCGTGGCTTATTGATTAGAAAGTTTGATATGGAACAGCAAGCGAAGCCCTTACATACAAACTATGAAGAGCCCATCTTGAGAATATATGACGCTGGTAGGGATTATGACGCTGGTTCAACTGATGAGGACAGCCAGAGGAGGTAAATGTTTTGAGCTACTTATTGCCAAAGAGCATGATCAGTTTGTAGTTCTCTCATTCCATTTTCTATCAACATTGAAATGAATCTTAACTTTATGATTTCATCTTTCAGCGCACTATTTTGACGAAGCTCCTTTATTATGATGATGTCACGGTATGTGCATATATAATGCCTACTGATTTCTAAGTTTAATTCTTGTTCATTAGAGAAATAATTAAAACTCACCTGCTGGACATTATAATCTTGTGATACTGGTTGCTTAGTGTAATTGGCAAATCGCAATTCCACAATTATATGATTTTCCACATTGATTCGTGATAAAAAAAATCCAGTCAATTTAATTGAACTAAAATCTTGTTTTGCTTTTGATCATGTGCTGCCTTTCATTTCATAAAGGACTTTTGATTGCAAAAAATGTAGTTGATCTTTTAGTTTCAGAGAAAGCTTTAATTTTTTTTGGTGAAATAAAAAACTATAATTATTTAGTTAATCTTGTTAGTCTATTGTTCTCTGTGAGGTAGTAAGTGTTGAATAAGTTTCACCCTTGGATTTCCATGGTTTTAGTGATTGGGTTATGTAATTTTTGGTGTTATTTTTGGTTCTCAAAGTTACAAGTTATAACCATGTTTACACAACTAGTTCTCAGTCACCAGTATCGATAAACAACAATCATAGCACACCCGTTTAAAATTATATTAAACGGGTGTGCTATGAATAAACTACAGCCAAATCATTCATTTATGAGCTATACAAAACCGTTGCCATATAACACTAAACGCTGCTACAGAGCAACAAAAATGCTGCCAAAAGCTTAAGAACCGCTGCCAAAGTTTTATAACCGCTGCCACAAATCACCAAAACCGCTTCCATATCCAACCAACCGCTGCCATAGGTGTCAATTATCGCCTCTATAAGCTTCATTAAACCACTGCTTAAGGGTTTTTTAACCGCTTCCATTGTTCCCACTCACAAATGTCCCCATAGACTTTGTGGCAGCGGTTCAAGGTGCCTTTGGCAACGGTCTATTCGTCTACCAAGAGCCGCAACCATAGGCTTTTGAAACCGCTGCCATAGGTCTATGGAAACGGGAGCAGATGGTGCGGTTGGTAAACCGCCGCCAAAGGCCTTAGGCAGCGGTTATAGGGCTTTAGGCAGTGATTTTTGACCGCCACCAAAGGTTGGAAATGTAGTAGTGGTTCAAGACTCCGTTTACCACCCATTGATCATAAAAGGGTATTGGTGATTATAGACTACAATAAAAATAAGGAATTTATATTTATGTGGAACATGACTCGCTTGATTAAAATAAAATAGTAGGATGATCCAAAGGACCGATTTTTTGAATGGGATGCGGATCCGAAGATCCAGAGGAATCATATCCCGAGTACGGAAAGAATATGATATACGTCACTGAAAGTGGGTCACCTATTAGTAAGTAATGTACAACACAATAGTAGTACTAACACAATTATATACAACGTTATCGTTTAATTAGGACAAGTGATACCGGTCTCGGCCGCTTATACTGGGCGGATGACCTACTACCCTTAGGTAGATGTATCTATTCGAGAGATTTGCAATTTCGAAGGAGCATCTCATGAGAAGTTTATAGAGCAAGGTATAACTGAACCTTGACCCGTCTTTACCCTTTTTCCATTATTTAAGACACACATCATAATCACAATAACAATAACAATAATAATAATAACAAAACAAATGGTATAAGTACCAATCCACAATTATATCCTAGGTGACCACAAAAGGCATAATGTACACTTTATATCCATAAAGTGCACGAAATAATATAACTGACAAGCATGGATATTCAAAACCGGTAATATACCATACTTAACTAGCATGAAGGAAACAAAATGAACAAATCATGCTTTTTAGGAAGTTCGGGCATTTAATATAATTTTCTCAAATCATAGGATCAAACTATAATTACCTGAATTATCATACTATGTGAGATTTAGAGGTTGATAAATAGAAAAAACGGAACAAACTTGCATATTTATCACAAACTCATAGCATGAATTTTATAACGGACACAAAAGACAATAATTACGAAAAGGCACGAAATTTGCAAAAATGCACTGATTGAACCAAACTACTTGCCTTAATCCGACGAAATGCTTATTCGTGGTTGAGGAGGATAATTTGATATTGGACCTGAGATTTTACAGAATTTAAAAAGGGTATTAGTGATTTTTAAAAATTACGGAAATGGCCGCGTAACTTTTAAAAAGTACAAAACTTACCCTTGCTTTTCTCAAAAGCTCACTCAATTCTGTACCCGCTCAATCTCAGGAGAAACATAGACTGCACACTGTACCAATACAGTATATAGGTTAGAATAGCATTGCCTGCTTAATCGAAATTCGACAAATTTCGATAAACGGAGCGGATTTTACCCAAACGTGACTTGAAAGCGTCCAAATTTCGAGTCTACAATTACTTGGTATGTTATGAATCTGAAAAGGAATGATTTTGATGAGATAAAAGCTCTTGGATGGAAGGAAAGAAAGAAAAACGTACATGTACCACGTTTTTTCTGCACAGAGACAAAACTGCTCACTAGTCAACTTCAAGGTTGTAGTGTGAGCGCCTCGAAATGTTTCTGAGCAAGGGAAAAGTTGACATCGATAGAGGGTGATGCAGAGAGCATGGTGATGTTAAAATCAGAGACGTCGCAGCACTGTGGTGGCGGTGGAGTGGCCCGACAGAGGGGCTGTCGAACACAGTTCTGCAGAAACTTCCGACGGCGATTCCGGGCACTTTCCGGCAAGGTGCTATGTCTGGGCGTCCAAGGTTGTCTCCTGGGTGATTGTAGAGCGTGTGGGTGGTGGTGGTTGGCCTTGGGATCGTCAGATTTGTGATCGAGCACAATCCGATCGAATGGTGGATGTGTGTGTCGATGTGTTGTTTGGGGCTGATGAAGAGGATGACTGGGAGAGGAATATGGCAGGCGTTTGATATGAATGTTAAGCTTGCAATGTCCTCCAGGATTTACCCTAATCGGATTCCTTGATAATAGGGATTTGAAGGTTGAAAGATTTGGCTAAATATTGATGGTTATCATATAGATGTTGTTTTAAAAGAAATCTCGCGCGTTCCTTTCTTCTGTAGTTCTGTGTGCTGCTGGGCTGATGTGGGCCGGCTTCCTTCGGATGGTTGGTGCTAGTGTGTATATGTATGTATCTATCCTACCCATATACATATAGATATTTTATATATATTACTCGCATCCACATAAATATATGCATAAATAAATACATATGTATATATAGCTAGTTACCCTTAATTTATTTATAAATGATGTATGAATATTATTTGTGAAAGTTTTATTTATTTAAATGATAGTCCTGATTTTTATTTAATTACCTAAATTCAATATTGATGACAAGGAAATATTTTATCTATTTAAATAAATTATTTTTATTTTACTTCGAATAGTATAATTATTTTAAACTTTACATTATGTATTTCATGTGAACTAATAAAAATTTAAATTCAACTTATTTTACTAAATTTAGTATAAAGAGAATTTATTTATTTATTTTCATTAAAACTTAAATACCCAAAAATACTTTGGGATATTTCATATCTCCCTCCTTAAAAATAAGTTTCGTCTCGAAACTTGAACAACGAACATGGAAGGGAGAAAGGATAGAAACAGCAACGAAAAGGGAAGAGAGAAAGGATAAAAAGAGCGATGAACTTGGTATTATATCAAGTAAGAGTACGAATGAGTTTATGACTTTGTTTGGAGGGGTCGACATCATTAGCTAGTTTGGCATGTAATGACCTAACTTTTATAGTTTTTTTTAAAGTAATGAACTGTGACCTTAGACCATTTTATTTTATCTTCAACTTTCAAATCTTAACAAAAATGTCTATGCTTAGTTGTTAACCTTGATTTTCCCTCTTGAGAATTTGACTATAGTTGTCATAAGATATGTACTGATTGCAGAAATACCCAGCCCTTAATGAATCTTCATAATTTGTTTCAAGGGTTTAAAATCCCTCTTTCAATTTTCCGTCTTCATATTGTAAGACATATTGTAGGAATTATATGTTAAAGATGATGGAAAAATAACTTGTATTTGGATTGTTGAGATCAGGAAGAGGGGTAAGCCTCACCTTGAAACATATCTCGGATATACTACTACCTTGTTTTTCTTACTTGACTTAGGTGTAGGACAAGTGTAGATGAAGAGAGAAAAGGGAAATATACGGACCGTTACATGGCAAACTTATGAGTGGTTAGAAGATGAGATTTGAAACCTTATGAGTATATATATAGAATAATATGATATTAGCTCATTATTGCAAGATCGAAACAACTTAATTACATCCAACGTAATTAGTTGTCCACCGAACTCATCATGGTCAAAGTCTGAGAATTATTTCACAAGAACTAAATAAAATAAAATAACATCCTTTTAATGTACACCTAAGCACATATAATTGATGCAAAGATAATACTATGTGTTGAAGAGCAATCGTAGTTAAGTTCTTATTATTAGGGGTTAGTAACTCATACCACATAACGAATATGGTTTTCTAGCTTACCATTGGCTTTCATCTTAACCTCATTTGACTCCCTTTTCCAGGTTACCACATGATCCGGCCGGATAGGTTTTGAAGGCAACCACTATAGGTAAAACTACTCAACCCTTTTCGTAAGTGATGAGTGTTTTATATTAGGCGGGTTCTTCTGTTGATCTTTGTTGTCTTCGATGGTTGACACAATGACACGTTGTCATGTGTGTTGTATGTTCCATTATCTTCTTTGCCTTATTTCCAGCTTAATCTTATAAGACCAATGCACGATGTAATAAAAAGACATTCGGGATTTCTTTCTCAGACATTAACCAAGAAGTTCGGATCACGATCACAATTATGTCATCAAGACATTACCCTTAGATCAGGTGGAGAACATATGGAATTACAGCGGATGGAAGAACACATCGAAGGACTAGAGTTTTGCCCCACCAATCAGGTAAAACACGGAGTAAATAATCGATCCCTAACTCATCAATCTATCTGTGTGTGAGTGTATAAGAGAAGCATGGATAATCCTTAGAATATGAGATGGGCTTCGAATCTTAGATTTAGCAAATCCTTTTGCGGAATAGGTCTTCTACGTTGTCCATCTTGCTATCATAGCTTCTCGATGACGCTTTTAACTTAGAGCACCTTTTATAACATTGACTTTCCATGTCGTAATCCTTAATAAGCTCCAACCATATTATCTGACTTATGTGGTGTTCTTTCGAGTAACAATGTACTTCAATTCCTATTATATGTGAAGATTTGTTATCGACCACCGTAAAGATTTGGTCGTTAGATTTTCAAAGCAAGTACAACAACAGCTAGATCCAAACCTTGTACTAGGTAACTCTTTTCATACTGCTTGAGCTGCTTGGAAGCAAACGTGATCACCCTATCATCTTACCTCCTCACACACCCAGATCTTGCTTAGAAGCATCATTATACACTAGGTATTCTTCCCCGTCTCTCGACAATGCTAGAATCGGCGCAGTGGTCAACAATTTTTTTTAAAGATTTGCTCACTCTTTTCTTTTTCAAACAAGCTTTTCTCTTCCTCAACAAAGAGATAAGCGGCGAGCAATTTTAGAGAACTATTTCACAAATCTCCCATATTCCTGCTAGTCCCAGAAAACTTCCTTCACATTCTTTGGGTGAACCTAGTGTTTCACTGCTGAGATCTTCTGAGGGTCCACCATCACTCCCTCCTCAGATATGATATGACCTAGAAAGGTCACCTGCTTGATCCAGAAGTCACACTTGGACAACTTAGCATAGAGCTGATGTTGTTGCAAAACTGTCAATGCGGTCCGCAGATGCTCTTCATGAGTTTCCTCACTTAGATCAAAATATCATCGATAAATACTCCCACAAACTTATCCAGATAATCATGAAAACACCTGTTCATCGACTTCATAAACACAACTGGCGCGTTGGTCAAGCCAAAGGGCATCACCACGAACTCATAGAGCCCATATCTAGTTCTGAAAGCTGTCTTCGGGATGTCCTCCTCGCGAATCCGCAACTGATGATACCCAGAACGAAGATCGATTTTGGAGAACACCTTCGCTCCTTGTAGTTGATGGAGCAAATCATCCATTCGCGACAATGGGTACTTGCTCTTGATCGTCACTTTATTCAACTCACGGTAGTCAATTGTGAACTCAACAAAGCGCTTTGGTGGTAACTCGGTAATGTCATCAAGAAATACGTCGGGAAATTCCCGACTCACTGAAATATCGGAGATTGTGACCGTCTCGGACTTAGAGTTTGGTAAATAGCATAATAGGCCCACAAAGCCTTGTCGCAGTAGCCTCGATGCCTAGATCATGTTAATAATATGGCTGTTCTCAACGGAAACGCGCCCGTGGAAAGTACACATGCATGTGCCATCCGGTGATACAGTCACAATCCTCCGCTCGAAGTCAATCACCGTGCGCGCCATGTTGCCCTAACCAATCCATACCTAAGATGATATCCAGCGGCATAAGCGGAATCTTCACTAAATCGGCGTCGAACTCTCGACCCCCAATCATGATAGGAAATTGGCTCAACATCTTCGTTCCTATCATTGTTCCCTGTTTTAGAGAGTTCGACCCTAAACGGGTTGTCTAAAGGCACACTACCTAACTTAAATATATGGACAACACTAAGCCACAAAAGAATGAGTAGCTCTCAAATTGAACGGAAGATTGATTAACTCAATTTGGTAGTACATAGTACATTGAGTTATTGGTGCGTTGGCATCGACCTCTTGCCTCATCACGTATACACTCTTGTCTAGGTTAAATGGTCCAATTATGTTGCGTTCACCCTCAATGTTCATATAAGTGTATAGAGAAGTTGTACTGCAATTGCCAGTGAGGGGCCGATTGAAGGTTTGCATCCTTGAGATCGCTTAACAGTTTTCTACCATAAACCAACTTCATCCACTTGGCAGAAAACAATAATATTCAGCCTTTTCTAAATGGTGCACATAATACTCAAAAAGACCTCGCCATATAGATAGCATTTGATGTCATTTATACCCTATTCACTTATATGAAGTCCAAAATTTCACCCAATTATAATTACTTCCAAAACCAATGTAAAATCAATTCATACTTATGTAGTGTCATAACTTCAACAACATTACGAGGAGTCTCAAAGTTTTCAAATGCGGAGAATACTATATCTTAGAAATGGCTACTGGGCATCTAGGGACACGCAAGTCCTTCACCCATTATTGAATTGAAATATTGCCTTAAGTCCCTCTAGCTTTTCTTTAATAATGAGGGTTTCCATAAACAGGAAGGTAATATCCATGGCGTATGCCCAACAACGGATTCAAATACTTAAATATGACACCTCGATTGATGTCATACTCCAAATCTTCCTCCATTTTCTTGCCGAGTGCTTGTAGCTCTGCAACCCTTTGTAACTTCTCTGTCTGCCACTTCATTTGCCATGGGGTTGGTACATCACTTGTTGAAGGTAGGCCATGGATCATTCGATACCTCCACTCTCTTATATGCTCATTCACTTCACTAAGACGATCCAGCGTCTCGCAAATGTGGTGTTCTAGTCGAAGACGCCTCTTTTCTCCGGCCTCCATGAGATGAATACAATGCTTCTCATAAGTATAGATCGGTGACACTTCAATCATGATCTTCCTTACCAAGTTGTAAGGTTGCGGCTCCATCTTGTAGCAAATGACATCCATTGGTTGAAGCACATCATCAGATAGGACCATCGTTCCTTCCAACTTGTAGTCCGAGCCAAATCGTATCATACGATGCCAATAGTTGATGGCATCAACCGTAGGGCGCATGAGTAGCATAAGCCGATGAGTGTCTGTTTGAAGGGTATTCTCCAAACCCTCCCACTTCTTCAACTGCATATCACAAAACCTCTGATAAGGGTGAATCCACTCTGCAGAATCTGGAAGATAGACTCGCGGTTCCATATTGCGTGATTGAATTGCGAGGCGAGTCATGGAAAAGTTGAACGAGCTGTAGTATGGCCTCGGTGTAGCTAAGGGGACAACTTCTCCCCCGTTGGTTGCAGTCTCTCCGGTCAGGATTGAAGGCATCTAAAAAATGAGTTACGGGAGTGTCAATACCCAAGTTGACATAACTTAAGGTCAGAATACTAACGACTTTAAGATTAAAGGTTAGGTACTTGAGGGCTAGAATGTTTTAAAATTTAAACACTTAAATAACCATTATATTAAATGCACACATTTTTAAATTTTAAACACTTTTTTTTTCATTATTTATGGAATACATTTATCACTATTTATTAATATCATTATTATAAAGTTTAAAATACCTTTAAGTACTGGTTTTATAAAATACAATTTTTTTTCTTTAAAATAAAATTTCATTTAAATCCTAATGATAAAAAAATATTTATACATTTAAATTAGTTTTGGAATTTTTTTAATCAAAATTTAATTAAATTCTTGTGATAAAAAGATGTTTATACATTTAAATTAGGTTTTGTAATAACCTTTTTTTTTATACAAAATAAACCATTTTAAATGGCTTTTAAAATAAATTTAAATTCCTTTTAAACTATAAAACACATATTTTTACTTTATTAAAAACCATAAGCTCTGATACCACCTTCTGTAACACATTTAAATTCATTTTAAACTATAAAACACATAGTAGGATGATCCAAAGGACCGAGAGTTTGAATGGGATGCGGATCCGAAGATTCTGAGGAATCATATCCCGAGTACGGAAAGAATATGATTTACGTCACTGAAAGTGAGTTACCTATTAGTAAGTAATGTATCACACAATAGTACTACTAACACAATTATATACAACGTTATCGTTTACTTAGGACAAGTGATACTGGTCTCGGCCGCATATACTGGGCGGATGACCTACTACCCTTAGGTAGATGTACCCATTCAAGAGATTTGGAATTTCGAAGGGGCATCTCATGAGACGTTTATAGAGCAAGGTATAACTAAACCTTGACCTGACTTTACCCCTTTTTCATTATTTAAGACACACATCATAATCACAATAATAATAACAATAATAATAATAACAGCACAAATGATATAAGTACCAATCCACAATTATATCCTAGGTGACCACAAAAGGCATAATGTACTCTTTAGATCTATAAAGTGCACGAAATAATATAACTGATAAGCATGGATATTCAAAACCGGTAATATACCATACTTAACTAGCATGAAGGAAAGAAAATGAACAAATCATGCTTTCTAGGAAGTTCGGGCTTTTAATATAATTTTCTCAAATCATAGGATCAAACTATAATTACCCGAGTTATCATGCTATGTGAGATTTAGAGGTTGATAAATAGCAACAAACGGAACAAACTTGCATATTTATCACAAACTCATAACATGGATTTTATAACGGACACAAAAGACAATAAGTGCGAAAAGGCACGAAATTTGCAGAAATGCACTGATTGAACCACACTACTTGCCTTAATTCGAAGAAATGCTTATTCGTGGTTGAGGAGGATAATTTGATATTGGACCTGAGATTTTACAGAATTAAAAAGGGTATTAGTATTTTTTTAAAAATTACGGAAATTGCCCCGTAACTTTTATAAAGTACAAAACTTACCCTAGCTTTTCTCGAAAGCTCACCCAATTCTGTACCCGCTCAATCTCAGGAGAAACATAGACTGCAGACTTTACCAATACAGTATATAGGTTAGAATAGCATCGCGTGCTTAATCGAAATTCGACAAATTTCGATAAACGAAGCGGATCTTACCCAAACGTGACTCGAAAGCGTAAAAATTTCGAGTCTACAATTCCTTGGTATGGTATGAATCTGAAAAGGAATGATTTTGATGAGATACAAGTTCTTGGATGGAAGGAAAGAAAGAAAAACGTAAATGTACCACGTTTTTCTGCACAGAGACAAAACTGATCACCAGTCAACTTCGGGGTTGTAGTGTGAGAGCCTCAAAATGTTTCTGAGCAAGGTAAAATTTGAGATCGATAGAAGGTGATGCAGAGAGAACGTTAATGTTGAAATCGGAGGCGTCGGAGCACTGTGGTGGCGGTGGAGTGGCCCGACAGAGAGGTAGTCGAACACAGTTCCGTAGAAAATTCCGGCGGCGATTCCGGGCACTTTCCGGCAAGGTGCTTTTCGGGGCGTCCAAGGTTGTCTACTGGGTGATTGTAGAGCGTGTGGGTGGTGGTCGTTGGCCTTGGGATCGTCAGATTTGTGATCGAGCACAATCGGATCGAATGGTGGATGTGTGTGTCGATGTGTTGTTTGGGGCTGATGAAGAGGATGACTGGGAGAGGAATATTGCAGGCGTTTGATATGAATGTTAAGCTTGCAATGTCCTCTAGGATTTACCCTAATCGGATTCCTTGATAATAGGGATTTTAAGGTTGAAAGATTTGGCTAAATATTGATAGTTATCATATAGATTTTGTTTTAAAAGAAATCTCACGCGTTCCTTCCTTCTGTAGTTCGGTGTGCTGCTGGGTTGATGTGGTCCGGCTTCCTTCGGATGGTTGGTGCTAGTGTGTATATGTATGTATCTATCCTACCTATATACATACAGGTATGTATATATAGCTAGTTACCCTTAATTTATATTACTCGCACCCACGTAGCTAGTTACCCTTAATTTATATGTATGTATCTATCGTTCCTTATATATATTACTCGCACCCACATAAATATATGCATAAATAAATACATATGTATATATAGCTAGTTACCCTTAATTTATTTATAAATGATGTATGAATATTATTTGTGAAAACTTTATTTATTTAAATGATAGTCCTGATTTTTATTTAATTACCTAAATTCAATATTGATGATAAGGAAATATTTTATCTATTTAAATAAATTATTTTTATTTTACTTCGAATAGTATAATTATTCTAAACTTTACATTATGTATTTCATGTGAACTAATAAAAATTTAAATTCAATTTATTTTAATAAATTTAATATAAAGAGAATTTATGTATTTATTTATTTTCATTAAAACTGAAATACCCAAAAATATTTTGGGGTATTTCAGCGGCGGGGTGGAGGGCGGCGGTCGTGGGGGCTCTTCTTCTTCTCTTTCTCTTTTTTATGGATTTTGTGAAATGAGAAATGGGAAATGTGTGGAGGTCGGTCGGATTTGTGGAGATGGAGGATGATTTTTGGAAGAAGGGTGGTAAAAATGGATGGAGGGGGTTCACTTCGGCCACGGTGGCTCTTTGCATCGTCGGACACCAAAGTGAAGCGGAGGGTTGAACAGTGGAGGGTTGAACAGGGGTTAGTCTTATATTGGCTAAGAGATCGTAGTTAGTGATTAAGCAACAGTAGTTACTGACTAGTAAGCGTAAATCGTAAACTGAGATCAAGATACGATATAGACCCAACTTTACTTCGAATTTTTTTTCCATAAACATATATAAAGTGGGTGTCTATAGATAGATAAAATTAAATGAAGTTCAAAAATAAATTTATTTTTTAATTTTAACAAATAAAAATGGCCGAAAATTAGTTTAAAACAATTAAAGTGGTTCTCTCTCTCCTCCTCTCTCTCTCCTGCTAGCCTTGGTTACCCTCAAGCGATTGGGAAGGTTCCCAAAAAATTTGCAAAAATAACATTTTGTCATTCCCATGCAAATTATCCCCCTGTCATTTTTGCAAACTTCACTTTTTTTTGGGTATATTGGTGCAAATTGACCAATAATAATATTAAGTATTTCTTTTGAGAGAATTGGAGAATTGGGATCCTCTTTAATAATTTTTGTAGTTAATAGACCATATAATAAATCTTTTAAATATATAGACCTCTTCGTTGGTATTATTACTTGTTTATCCTTAAATATTTTAGTCTAATAAAAAGTTAATATAATTTAATAATAAAATGGAAAACTATTTTTAAAAAATCGTTAAAGATAATTAAAATACTTCATTCGTTAAGAAAAATTTGTCATTTTAGAAATTTTCACATTTTTTAAGGAAGCAAACGAAAATACACTTATACCCCTGATTATTACTCTATCTTTTCACTTTCTCGAAAACTACAATTAACATCTCAATAATTATGAAAAGGGGAAATTTCTAAAGTGAATAACAAAATACCTAAAATGACGTGTTTTTCTTAACAAGACTTCATCTCTAAAACGACAAGTTTTGATTAACGGAGGACTTGGTTTTTAAAAATTCTGCATTAATATAATACGATCATGCACTATATAAATAATGATATTAGCTTTGTTGTAAATATTTACATACGGGATTACAATAATCAATTACAACACATTTACCATAACAATTGTACTTATTGTAATACAGGTATGAACATTTACACTAAATTATTCATTGTATTACAATATGGAATCTCTTATGGTAGTAATATTTTATAACAATAAAAGAGAAATATTGGATCACAACACACAAGTTATTGTGTTAGAGTAATATTAAGATGTGTTACAATAATAATGTTGTAATGTACTTAGATATTTTGTTAGGGGTTGAATATAAAAAACTAATAATTTTTTCCTTATAATATATATTTTCTTTGAATATTTTTTTGTACCCATTTTTCAAATTTATTATTAAGGATGTTAACTTTTTTAAATAAAAAGAATTGAAGGGTATTAATAGAATAATATATATGAAAATGTATACACAATTAAAGAATTTATTATGGGGTTTATAAACTTTAAAAACAATGAAAAGGGTTTATAAACCCCATTATCTCTATTTTTATAAGGTAACGGGCCCTACTGGACCACCATTCAAATGCATAATGAGGACACGCAAACCGAATCGGTGATGAGGTGGTGGATGTCATGTGGAAGAGACTCCCGATCGTATTTACGGCCGAGTTTGATAGAATACGTCATTTCCGTATTATATTATTTTGTCCTTATTGTGTAAAGATAGTCAATATAATGTGTACAAATGGGCAAGGGGAATTTACCCAAAACCTAATCTCTTTCGCATGGTATCAGTCTAAACGTTCCTCAACCCTAACCCTACCATCATCACCATGCAGTTGTAACACCTTCGTCCCACATCAGATATCATAAGTATGTTGGGAGTGATTTATAATTGATTCAAGCCCTACCCATGTCACAAGAGCTCTTCCTTTTCAGGCTCCAAGTGAGGACAATGGACCTAAGAGGGCTAGGTGACATGGGTTGACGTCTCTTAAGACCCCAGGTCTTTTAGATGGTATTAGAGCCGACTCCGGGTTCGAAGGTGCACCGACGGTATGCTCCATTCGGAGGGCAGTCCCTTGGGTCTCACTGGGTTGTCAGTGCTTTAAGTGAGGTAGATTGTAACACCCACGTCCCACATTGGATATCATAAGGATGGTGGGAGTGATTTATAAGTGGTTCAAGCCCTACTTATGTCACAAGAGCTCTTCTTTTTTATGCTCCAAGTAAGGATAACGGATTTGAGAGGGCTAGGTGGAATGGGTTGATGCCTCTTAAAACCTCGGGTCTTACAGATGGTATCAGAGCTGACTTCGGGCCTGAAGGCACTCCGACATTATGCTCGATTATGCTTCTCCCGGAGGGCACTCCCTTGGGTCTGAAGGGATCTTCAGTCCTTTAAGTGGGGGAGAATGTGATGCGGGACCATCCAAGACACCTCCGAACACATCTATCATACTTGGGGCGACTTGTGACTCGAGCTCGTGCTAAGAAGCTTCAACAAGACTCATTCATGTTCGTGAGCCATGTCCTATTCCCAAGTGCGGTTCAACTTCAAGAGGAGCCATTGAAGACTTATTTATGTTCTACACTTGATGTGGTCGATTCCTCTTAGCACACATAGGGGCCGAATTTACTAAGTTTTAAAGACTTCCTTTATTGCCATTTTTAGTAAGCTCCTTGGAGAGCAAGTTTACTTATGTTATTTTATGTATTTATTTAAAATACTCTTTTATTTATTATTTTCATCTAAAATCAGCCTTTAGGGTTATAAATGGATGGTTGATCCCTTGTAGAAACACATGTTACATTCTATTGAAGAAACTCTCCTTTGTGTGAAACACATTGAGTACAAGTCGATCGATTGGAGCTTCGCTCATCGATTGCAAATTGGTATTGTTTTAACTGGGTTTGCCTTGTGTTTGTCAATCTCGCGAAGCTTGGTGATCCCTGGTAACCACGAGCCCTCTTCTTGTGCCTCCAAGTAGTCCCCTTGGTTGTGTAAGGTTGTAGAGTCCGGTTATATAGTCATTGGTGTTGGTTCTTGCCAATTGAGTCAAGGGTCCTCATCTTGTTCTATATAGATCGCCTCACCCAACTATCGTGTCTTTCAATTTGCATCTATTTCGAGTCTTTTGAGTCCAATTACAGCCGCACCTTGTTTGGTTATGATCTTGCATCGTCTTGCGTCGAGTTCTTGCATTGTTCTTGTCCTTTTTCTTGAGTTGAGTCTTGATTGTCGAAGATTGGGCCATCCTACGGCTAACTCCGTATCAAATTGGCATCATAGCTTAGGTTATCGACATCAAAGTTGAGTCTTTTTCTTGTTCACCATAAAAAAAAACAAAAACCACAAAAAATAGTCTTCTTTCAATTCTTGGTCGTTTACTTCTATTTCTTTATTTTGATTGTTACTAATCTTTGTTTGTGATTGTTGTTGGTTGCTACTAGCCTAAACACAAGCCTAGCCATGACATCCTTCAAGAATTGGAGCCGATTTACCCCATTGTGCAGTCGACATTGTGCACCCAAAAGAAACCCTAATCGGCATCACTCACACAAGAAAACTCTAACCCTAGTTTGTGTTCTATCTATTTTATCTATCTTTTATCTTTCTATCTTTGGCATTATTTCTATCTATCATACCCATATTAAATTCTGAAATTCTTTGATAGATATAATCACTTTATCTATCATAGATCATAAAAGAATAGATAGAAAGCAAGTCGCCTAATTTAGCCCACAATGTTACCTATTTCTATCTTCTAGGGGCTGATTTTAATTCTTCCAGCATTATTTCATTATTTTCGATTTCCCTTTTAATTTTCAGCATTCTTGCCCTTAGTTACTGCATAAAATAAAATAAAAAAATGTCAAAAAAAAGAAGAGAAAAGAGAGAGTTGCTAGTTTGTTCTTTGGAGTTGTTTGATCATCTAGTGCAAGAATCATCAAGGGGCCTTATTTGTGGTGAAAAATCAGCCCTAGTCAACATCCTCTTTGACCCCAAGCACATACCTTGAAGCCCTACCTTGCAAGCAAGAACATCCTTACTTGGGCTACAAATCAAAAGAGTTAAATTATCAAAGGTTAATTCTTCTTTTCCTTCTTTCCACAAAATCAGTCCATACTTGTCTTTCTTTGCCTATTGTCGAGTCATATATCTTATTTCTTTGCTTGTGTCGAGTGCTATACACCTTGTGTCGAGTACTCTTTGCTATTTTCGATTCAAATTGATATTGTCGAGTCCCTTACTTGCTTGTGTCGAATTGTGCAGCCTTGATTCATTCATTATTCCTTGATCTATTGATATTATATACCTTGTGTTGCTAAGTCTTAGCCTGATCATTGTCTTGCCCAAGGCGGATTGAAACAAGAAGCATAACATACCAATAAGAGAGGAAGTGTTGAGTGATACACTTGCGAGGTTGTTTTAGTTTTTACTAATCCTTAACATAGTTCTTGTTTGTTTTAGTTGTGATGTCTAATCAGGGTAACAAGACTCCTACTCCCGAGCCTATTTCTCCTGAGGTGTTCCATTTTTTGAACACTATGAATGAGAATATAGCAAGGTTGATGGAGAGAATGTCAGCACTAGAGTCTCAACCTTCAGGCTCTAACACGGTGCCAGGACAAAGAGCTCCACCTAGAGGTGAAGTTCCAATGAATGAAAGGGAAAAAACTCACTCTATTCCTCCTAATAATAGTAACCAACAAAATGTTCCTCCTCGCTTAGATAATCCACTTTTTGATGAAAATCCCTCTTCTACTAAGGAGAGGAATGGTAGGAATAACGTGTTTGTTGGTGCGCAGGGACGACGAGGTCGCATGCATCAAGAAGAGTTCTACCCTTCAGCGGACGAGTATGACTTCCAAGAAGATGACCACTGGGAGCAACGCCTTAGGAGGAGTGACAGGGGTCGACACCATAGAGCACCTAGGGAGCCTGTGCAAGATGGCGTGGGCAAGGTGAAGGTGAAGATTCCATCATTCGACGACAAGTGTGATCCGGATGCTTACATTGATTGGGAAACCAAGATGGAGCAAATCTAGAGTTGCCACAACTTCTTTGATAAAAAAAGGTATAACTCGCTTCTCTTGAATTTCAAGGTTTTGCACTAATTTGGTGGGATAACCTTGTTAAAGAAAGAAGGAGAGCTTTAGATGCGCCCATTGCTACTTGGGAACAAGTGAAGGCGCTGATGAGGAGAAGATTCATACCACAACACTACTCCCGCGAGCTTAAGCAAAGGTTAGAAAATCTTAAACAAGACGGTAAAAGTGTTGAAGTAACCTTCAATGCCATGCAAGAAGCAATGACGAGAGACAATGTGATTGAGGATGAAGAAGATACCATGGCGAGGTTTCTTAGAATTTTGCATCATTCTTTAGCTCATGAAATTTATTGCTTTCCTTATTCTACTCATACTGATCTTTTATATTTAGCTATGAAAGTAGAAAGGAATGCTAAGTACATGAGCGAAAGAGGACGAACCACGAGTGGACAACCCTAATCCTGGTGCCAAAATCGATCTCAGTTGCCCCAAGGCCGAAATGATGGCACCTCCAAGGACAAGGGAAGCCAAGGTCAAGCCCAAGTAGATCCACTCGATAAAGGGAAGGTGCATATGGCCGTGAAAGGCACTTCTGGGGCATCTACTGGCTCTAAATGGAGTAATCCTAACCCCTATACTAGATCTAGAGATATTGTGTGTTTTAAATGTCAAGGTAGAGGTCATGTTATGAAGGATTTCCCTAATAAAAAGACTTTCATGATTAATCACCTAGGAGAATATGAATATGAAAATTCTTATGATGAAAATGAAGAGCATGATGACAATGATCTAGATCTAAATTTACTTGCCTATGATGATGATGATTGTATTAAATATGAGCATGTTGATTCCTTGATTGTTAGGAGAGTTTTAAGTGTCCAACCTACACCTTGTGATGATAATCAAAGAGGAACTTATTTCATACTAGATGTTTAGTAAAAGGCAAAGTTTGTAATGTGATCATTGATAGTGGAAGTTGTTGTAACATTGCTAGTCATGAAATGATTGAAAAATTACAACTTCAAACCGTACAACACCCTAGACCTTATAGATTGCATTGGATGAACGATTGTGAAAATTTAAAGATAAATAAACAAGCTAGACTGCATATTAAGTTAGGACATTATGAAGAAGATGTTTTATGAGATATTGTGTCTATGCAAGCTTGTCATATACTTTTAGGTCGTCCTTGGCAATTTGATCGTAAGGTCTTACATGATGGCTTCACTAACCGTTACTCTTTTGTGTTTAAAGGTAACAACATCGTCCTCAAGCCTATGACACCAACACAAGTGGCTGATGAGATAGATCTAGAAGAGGAAGGTAAGTGAAGGTAAGTTAGCTAATGAGGCTCAGCCGAGCCCAATCACCCCCACTCGGCCAAACAATGTTCTCTTGACCTCTAAGAGAGCTTTTGTGGACTAGTTTGTGGATTGGGAAATGACCCTCATGCTCCTATGCAAAGGGTTGAGCTTGTTGAGTGAGGAGCTTAGAGCTACCCTTCCTCCTCACATCCTATCTCTTATTGAAAAGTATAAGGATGTCTTCCCCGATGATATACCACCCGACCTACCCTCTATTCGTGGGATTGAGCATAAAATTGATCTCATTCCGGGGGTTGCATGACCTAATAGGCCGGCTTATTGCATGAATCCCACTGAGACCCATGAGGTTCAATCTCAAGTTCAAGAGTTGTTGGACAAGGGATACATTAGGGAAAGTTTGACTCCTTGTGCTGTTCTGGTGTTATTAGTCCCTAAGAAAGATGATTCATGTAGAATGTGTGTATATTGTAGGGCTATTAACAAAATCACCATTAAAAATTGTCACCCTACTCCTCGATTAGATGACATGTTATATGAATTGCATAGTGCTTCTATATTTTCTAAAATTGATTTAAAAAGAGGGTACCATCAAATTAGAATGAAGGAAGGGGATGAATGGAAAACCGCCTTTAAAACTAAATTTGGGATATATGAGTGGTTAGTCATGCCTTTTGGGTTAACCAACGCTCAAGTACTTTCATGCGATTAATGAATCATGTGCTTAGAAATTTTATTGGGAAATTTGTTGTTGTTTATTTAGATGACATTCTTATTTATAGCAAATCTCCTAAGGATCATGAAGCACACCTCATGGAAGTACTCTCTACACTTCGATTAAAGCACTTGTACGCTAACCTTAAGAAATGTTAATTGTGCACTAATCAAGTTTCTTTCCTTGGTTTTGTAGTGAGCTGTAATGGTCTACAAGTTGACAAAGCCAAGATTAAAGCCATCCAGGAGTGTCCGACCCCTACCACAATCGGCCATGTGAGGAGTTTCCATGGATTGGCGAGCTTCTATTGGCGTTTTGTATGTGACTTTAGCTCTATCGCAGCCCCACTCACCGAGATTACCAACAAGATGAGTGAGTTCAAGTGGGGCGCAACAGAAGAGGAGGCATTTTGCACCCTTAAGGAGAAGTTCATGCAGGTGCCTTTGGTTGCATTGCTGGATTTCACTCGACCTTTCAAGGTGGAATGTGATGCTAGCGGAGTTGGAATTGGAGGAGTTATTATGCAAGAAGGTAAGCCTATTGCATTCTTCTCCGAAAAATTGAAAGGTGTGTGTCTTAACTACTCTACTTATGATAAAGAGTTATAATGTTTGTTTAGAGTTCTTAAGGCATAGTCCCACTACCTATGGTCTTGAGAGTTTATTCTTAGGACTGATCATGAATATTTGAGGAACTTTAAGAGTCAAGATAAACTAGATAGGAGACATGGTAGGTGGATGGAATTTATAGAAACATTTCCTTATGTGATTAAGTATAAGAAAGACAAAGATAATTAATGTGGTTGCTGATGCTTTATCTAGGAGACATATTTTAATAACCACTTTGGATTCTAGAGTTCTAGGCTTTGTCTAGATTAAAGAATTGTATAGGAATGATGAAGACTTTGGGGATGCCTTTCGAAATTGTGAATTTAAGGGTGTCATCGATAAATATTACATATTTGAGGGATTTTTGTTTAGGATTGATTAAGTGTGCATACCTAGGTGTTCTCTACGATTATTACTTGTGAATGAAGCCCATAGTGGAGGATCAATGGGTCATTTTGGGAGAGATAAGACATTTCATACACTTAGGACACATTTTTATTGGCCTCATATATATGCTTAGGGATGTAGAGCATTACCTTAAGAGATGCATTGATTGTTTAAAGGCCAAATCTAAACTTATGCCTCATGGATTATACACCCTTTTACCTACCTTTACAGCCCATTGGGAGGATATTTCTATGGATTTTATTGTGGGGTTACCTTGAACTAAGAATGGGAGGGATTCTATATTTGTGATGGTAGATAGATTTTCTAAGATGGCTCATTTTATTGCATGTCATAAGTCCGATGATGCTTCTAATGTTGCAAATTTATTCTTTAAGGAAGTATTTAGGTTGCATGGTGTGCCTAAGACAATTGTGAGTGATATGGATGTTAAGTTCCTTAGTCATTTTTGGAGATCTTTATGGAGCAAATTGGGAACTAGGTTATTGTTTTCTACTTATAGTCATCCTCAAACCGATGGTCAAACTGAGGTGACCAATAGAACCTTAACCATCATCCTTAGAACCATTATTAGGAAGAATATCAAGCTTTGGGAAGAAGCCTTATCTAATGTGGAGTTTGCCTATAATAAGACTATGCATTCATTGATCAAATCCACCTCTGTATACTTATAATTTTAGAAGCAATCCTTTTGTTAAAATTTGCACCACGTGTGAGCAACCCTAAGAATTCCTCCCTTCAGCCTCTTCTCCCACGTTCTCCTTCAACTGCCCACACAATTACAAGTTGAAATCCTAATTAAAAAAAACAATTACAAGTTGAAATTGGTTTTTCTCTTGCACGTTCTATAAGATGTTTATCTTCTTCACAATTTGAAATTGGAGGCGGTGCACAATCGGTCCGCGGCCGACGGGAGATTAGTGGGCGACGATGCATTCGATGAGGGATGGAGGCGGCAATCGAGTGGAGCCGTTACGCAATTGGGTGGCGGGCAGAGGCGGGGGAGGCGACTCAGTTGAGGACGGTGGAATTGGTGGCTGGAGGAGGACGGCGACACAGTCAGTGAGGGATGGAGGTGGCAATCGGGTGGAGCCGTGGAAAAATTAAGTGGCGGGAAGAGGAGGTCGAGTTAGGGGTGGCGACTTAGTCGGGGACGGGGAATTGGTGGCTGGAGTAATCTTCATCTTTGCAAAGAAATTGATTTGCCCAATTTTTTGTTTGAATTTCAGCAAATCATAGGTATATTTGTTCAATCTCTCCACTTTTATCGGGTGCCATCTTCCTCCTGTCACCTTCTATGCATGTGAATTGATCCTTTAGAATTTTGGTGATGAAATTTTATATAATCGCTATCTTTAGAGATGAAACTAAGTTTTTTTTTTTTTCATTGAATGTATTGTAAGGAATAGATGGATGTTAATCGACCCATATGCATTTTTTGATGAATCCAACATTTTCTATGGAGAAGAGGGAGATGAAAGACGACTTAGGAACACAACGATGCGGCAAAAGAGGACGCCGAAGATTGACGGTGTCTCGAGGGCGGCATCGAAACTCTATCTATGGGTTTGTCGTGTTTGATGTCTAGATTTTTTTTGAGAATTGTAGTTTAGATGTTTCGATTTCGAGAATTCCAACTCAATTTGAGATCTAATTGAATGCAAAAGTAAACTGCAAAATGCTTATCAATTACCAAGTTCCTCAACCACTTCTTGTATAATATACAAAACTGTCTACTATCTTCCCCCTCACCCCTCTCCCTGTTTCTCTGTAAATCATTTGATTGTATATTATTTCCTTATCTTAATACTACGTAAATTTGGATATTTGGTAACTAATTAATTCTATGGTGCTTTTATGCTTTAATTTGTATGGAGAAGAGCAGTAAAGGAGGATGATAGGAACCTCTTTTTGTAAAATTATTTGTTTAATTGTATGCAATTAGAAGGCGTAGATGTGGATTGCATTACTGAATTCGGATTGCAAGGAGTCGCAATTTGTGAGTTTCGGTGTCGTAGGTATGCTTTGTTTCTAGGTTTCATTCGATCTGCATTTCACTTTTGGTTTTACGCCCTATCCATTCATCTAGAGTTTTGAGTTAGGGCTTTTGCTTTATTGTACAGGACCGTGTTATTTTAGTTCATCTTTTTTTGTTGGAACCCTAAATTCAAATTTGATGATTCCTGATTTTGTTTTTGTTATTGTAGAATTGTAGTTGATGCTAAATAGCTTTTTTTATAACGATTACATGCCTTCAATTTGTTCAAGTTTATTCATTTAGTTATTGGGGGTTTGTGTGTTGTTTTTGAATTCAGACCCAATGAGGTTATTGTGATTCACCTACATTGACCACTCTCACCAATTGTTTTTCTATAGACTTTTGTTCTAATGGTTTAATGGAAGAGTTTTTGTGTTAGTATTTGTGTATGTTAATTTTCTTTTTTCTTATGAATTTGGTGTTTTCTCTTGGATTTATAGATCAATCATGATGAGCATTTGGTGACTTTTTTCTTGATTCGACAAAGGTGAGTTAACATGGGGCGATGATGTCAATTTGTTCATCAATGCGCATTCAATTTGAATAGGATTCTCTACTTAAAAAAGGTATGTAGTTATTGTTTATGTTGGGTCTATTGCTTTTTTTTTTTTTAAATATGGTTAATTTAGTTTGTTGATATCGTTATATTAATATTTTTTTAATTTTTGCATGTAGGTGGCTCTCAACAACTTGCAAAGAATCTGAATATGGTTAGACAAAATGGTCTGATTCAACTTAACTTAACAAGATACACTCAACACTCAACAAAGAGGAAACTCCAACTTAAGGTTATCTCCAAGCATTGAAATTTTGAGGTAACAAAATGAACAATGACTATCATGATGAAAATTGATCCAAAAATGTTTTGTTGAGATCATCCTATTTTCCAGGATTTCCATGACAATTTGGTCTTGAAAACAGCAATACAATGCTTCTGTACTCCATAGATCTATTTTAGTGAGGTGAGACATAATATAGCTTAATTGCAAATTTTAGTAACTGCGAAATTTAAACAATTTCATGGTCTGACCTGACTTGACTTGTCTACTAGGCTTTGGAGGTGATGTTGAAGGAGGGAGCAGATGAATTAAATTAAGAGGGATTGACTCGGATTATCATATCTCATGCTTATACGAACCTTAAAGACATATGAGCTGAGTGCCAAAACCGATATGGGGTTAATCTAACAAGGTGGATTGAGCATAGAGTGCAAGGAAACTATAAAGACTTCCTCTTCGGCTTGACTGCCTGAAAAGATTGAAGATTTCACACTGAAAAATAGGATGCAATGTGAATTAGTTTCACCCTAACTTGTGGCCCTTTTCCATGTATTATTTTCAATGTTACAAGAAGCATGGGCAAAAATCTGGTGTTGCAAGAGAAGCATTTTTAGCAGAACTTACACTTGATTCCACGAAGAATGTGGGTGGAGGAATTGATCATTCAAAAGCTAACGGATAATAACCATTTATTACATATATTCAAAGTCAAATGGAAAACTTTAACTGAATTTTAGTGTGATGTTTAAAAAGGGGTTTCTTTTATGAATTAATTAACTAACTGAAGCGCCCACAATTATTGTTGAATGTTGATTCACTTTTGGTGCTTCAATTTTATAGGGTTGATTCAAATAAGAGAATGGTTGATTTAATTTATTCAATTTAGAAGGTTGAAATAAATTTGTTTTAAAGGTTTCAAGCTAATAAATTGAAGCAATTTTTTTAAATGGCTACAAGTTAAATATTGATCCAATTTTAAAGGATAGATGCAATCTTGGTGATGAAGATTATTAATTGTTTGAATTTAATTATACAATTTTGAATATTCTAATTGTTTGACTGAATTTGGTGATTTAATTAGTTTAACAAGTGACCTGAATTTTAGAGGGTCATTCACATTTTGAAGTACTTAAAGTTGCAAGTGAGTATATTTCGTTGATGCTTTATTATGGGTTTATGGTAGGTCAATTTGGAACAATTTGTCTCCCATCATAGTACACGCGATCTAAAAACGATTACAATTATCAATCAATTATTTTCTCCAGCCATTTTCACAGTCATGGTGTGAAGTATATCACAGCCATGAAAATCAGGTTTCAATATGAAATACAATATGAAAAAAATATATAAACATCTGAAAAGAAACCGTCTAATAGAGGTCAACTTAGAATAATCAGACATCGATTAAAAATACAAACGACCTTAAAACGAGTAAAAATATAAATAATTTATTTTCTTCTTCTCAGTTCTTATGTATGGTGTGAAATATATTATGGAGAGTAAAATAAGGTTTCAATATTAAATATAACAAGAATAATAAATTTTTTTTTTAAAACATCTAAAAACAAATCGTTTATTATAGATCAATTTGGAATAATTGGATTCCCATGAAAATACACAACCATAAAACAAGTAAAAACATAAATCATTCATTTTATTCAGCCTGATTCACAAGCATGGTGTGAAATATATTATGTTGATGAAAATCAAGTTTCAATAATAAATATAATAGGGATAACAAATATCAAAAAGAAATATCTAAAAATAAATAGTCTATTAGAGGTCGATTCCGGAACGGCTCACCGGAAAGGACATGTGGGTAGACCCATAGATCCCCAGTGCGAACCCCGGATGACCGCTCTTTATTTACCAATTCAAGGAATAATTGGGTTGCGATTAGATTATACACAACCTTAGAACGAGTATAAATATAAATCATGCATTTTCTGCAGCCCGTTTCACATGCATGATGTAAAATCTATTATGGTTATGAAATCAATTTTCAATATCAAATACAATGGGAATAACAAAACCAAACATACTCGATGTTCAACCCGTCATATATTTAGACTAATATCCAAACTCAGTTTTCTTAGACAAAAACTATAAGGTGTGGAAACGATCGATTTACTTTTTTTTTTTTGTTAAATTTGAGGTATTGATCATCTTGAGAAAACACATCACCATGATAACCAAATATTTCGAAGAAAGAGGAGACAAGAAACATAGACAAAATGACACATAATAGATTTCGGTATTTTGTGGGGTATGTCAAACTCGGTCGAAAATATTTCGAACATGGTTCGGGAAAAGTACTAGTTAACTCCATTTGAATGTGTTTATAGAACTGACCCACTAACCTCTCTTGATCTTATCCAATATCCTATGAGGGAGAAAGAATCTTTTGATGCAGGGAAACATGTCGATTTCATTAAAGAGTTGCATGAGCGTACACGCCTAAAGCTAATGGAGAAGGTCGAGTACAATGCAAACAAAGCTAATAAGGGGCGGCGACATGTGGTCTTCAACCCTAGAGATCTTGTGTGGGTGCACTTAAGGAAGGAGAGGTTTCCAGAGCAACGGAAAAACAAGCTTTCACCAGGAGGAGATGGACCTTTGAAGGTGCTTGACGGGAGGAAATCGTTCTGTCTCCTGTCAAAAGTAAAACTCAATCCTACAAACTAGTATAACAAGTAAGTAAGAGGTCGATCCCACAGTATTCCTTTGTAATATATACTTATCAATTAGCAGAAAGGGGGTTTTTGATGATTGAAATAAGAAAGAAAACAAAATAAACTATAGACAAAGTTAAGGCAAAACAATTTAGAGAAGATCGCTCTACGTACAACTATCCAGTTTATTTTGTTGAATTGATATTGTAACTTTCTCTTGTCCTTTTAGGTTTCCTATCAATGTCCTTGTCTCGATCTAATATAGTTACTAGTCCAATCAATCCTAGAAACCCTTATCTCATGAGCAGTCCCTCATAAAAAGATTTTAACCAATCCATAGCTTTAAGTTCAGAGATTAACCAAGATATTTGCAGTCCCTCAGAAAGGAATTTAACAGCACATTCAACTTCCTACCCATCCAATTAGTTCAATCAGCCCTAAAGGGATGAGTTTGCCACTTGGGTTAAGGTTCACAATCAGGAATCTACAAACCCCTAGCAATTGAATTAATTCTACCAAGTTGATCAGGCAAGATAGAATAAAACAATCAAACATTCAAGCACAAAGAAGTCGAAACATTCAATATAGGAAATAAGGAACAAGATTCAGAAACTCACAACTCAATCCAAACAAAGCTTCAAATCGCAAGTAGAACGAATAGAGTTTAGCCGCCCATGGCGAACATCGCGCTCAATCTATACCAAACTAGTACGATTCCCGCACCATGGCGTGTTTTTTAAAACTATAAAATGTTATATATAAAAATATTATAAAATATTAATAAATGTTAAGATAAAATAATAATAACAAGCTTTACAATAAATTTATCTTATAATTATCTCAGAAAATTATTTTAAAAAAATCTTATGTTAAGTATAATACATAAATATAGATATTTTAAATTACTCAGTAATAATAATATCAATATCATTACATCATTGTTTATATGTGTTGTGCCATAATCAATATATAGTTACATTCAGTGTTTTGAATTAAGCCTAATAGTTAGTAAATAAATTTGATGAAGCCCAATAGTTATATTAGAGTGAATTAAATGTGTTTAATTAAGCACAATAGTTAGTAAAATTAAAGAAAATAGATAATTAAAGGAAAAAGGAGAAAAAAAGAGAATTAAAGAAAATCAAAGAAAAATAATAAAAAAATGATTAGTTAAGACTCCTAAAATTCCTCTAAGATTCACACATCATCCTAAGCTCTTCTAAATTAAGAGTTTATATACATAGTTAGTAAATAAATTTGATTAAGCCCAATAGTTATATTAGAGTGAATTAAATGTGTTGAATTAAGCACAATAGTTAGTAAAATTAAAGAAAAGATATAATTAAAGGGAAAAGGAGAAAATAAAAGAGAATTAAAGAAAATGAAAGAAAAATAAAAAAAAAATGATTAGTTAATACTCCTAAAATTCCTCTAAGATTCACACATCATCCTAAGCTCTTCTAAATTAAGAGTTTATATAGATAGTTAGTAAAATTAAAGAAAAGATATAATTAAAGGAAAAAGGAGAAAAAAAAAGAGAATTAAAGAAAATCAAAGAAAAATAAAAAAATGATTAGTTAAGAGTCCTAAAATTCCTCTAAGATTCACACATCATCCTAAACTCTTCTAAATTAAGAGTTTATATAGATATAGATGTTTTGAATTAAGCCCAATAGTAAGTAAATAAATTTGATTAAGCCCAATAGTTATATTAGAGTGAATTAAATGTGTTGAATTAAGCCCAATAGTTAGTAAAATTAAAGAAAAGAGATAATTAAAGGAAAAAGAAGAAAAAAAATGAGAATTAAAGAAAATCAATGAAAAATATATATAAAAAAATGATTAGTTAAGGCTCCCAAAATTCCTCTAAGATTAACACATCATCTTAAACTCTTCTAAATTAAGAGTTTATGTAGATTGTCTCGAATCTTAATCTAATGAATCAATGGAAACCTAGGGCTAAGCCCTCCCTAATTCGTCTCCAAGAGTCGGCCTTCAAAAGATAGATAAATAGGTCTTGGATAGAAAAAAAGTCGTCGCTGCGCCAAAACCCTAAATGCATTGCTGCTGGAACAAGCGGTGGCCGCTGCATAAATGCGGCGGCGGCTGCATAAATGCGGCGGCCGTTGCCTGATGTTTATGTGGCAATTTTGTGGCGGTTGCTGCCTCTAACGCGCCAGTCGCTGCATCTATCAGTGACGTCTTCTCCAGGTCGAATCAGCCCTCGTCGTCAACAAGAAAGTCATAGTTCTATGAATGAGTTTTCTAACGCATGGTCATAATAGTCAATCGGACAACCGAAGCCTCCAGAAAGTGCAAAACAAGTTCAGCATGTCTGATGAGAACTTCTACAGACTTGTTCCTCGTTTAGGCTCGCTTCTTGTTCTCAGGACTTCTTTAGATCTTCATGTAAGCTTCTTCGATCAACTAGACATCCTCATCTAATGCGTCATCAAACCATGTCTCCTCCTCGGATCCCTAGTTACCTGAATTAATCAATAAAAGTGTGTAGATTCCGACTCTACCAACATAAAGAGCAAATATGCATATTATACTTAAACCATGCATGATATGCATCATAACTAATCTACATGCCACCTATTATGCCTACCTAAATGATTGCTATCAAACTACCCCACACTCAAGCTTCGCTAGTCCTCAAGCGAACAATATAAAAGCAACCTATACTTACACTTTCCTTCTTCATGCATTAACCCAAATCAAAAGCAGCATTAATTTTAAATGAACACAAGACCAAGTGAATAAATATCATAGCATGTATTTAGCCATCAAAGCATAGAAGTAGAAATCATCCAACCTCACCGGGAATATGTATTTCGCTCATGCTCTCATGTGTTTAGGCTTTAAAGTTCAACTCTCAACTCAATCCAAAATGCACTAAACTCATAGACGTTGACAACAATATCACCAAATCTCCACCAAAATGTCATTACTTGCGGAAGACAATAAAGAAAATAAGCAATTTGGCTCTAGATTTCACTCATTTTTTTTCTTTTCCGTTTCTTTTCTTCTTCTTTTTTATTTTTTTTCTTTCTTTCTTTCTTTCAGCTTTGGTAGTCTTCCTTACGCGAGTCGCAAACATGGGTGTCATGAATGGCCCCGGTCTATCAACACCTCAATTTACTTGAATAAAGTC
This sequence comes from Persicaria maculosa, assembly GCA_963922045.1. Classification (NCBI taxonomy): domain Eukaryota; kingdom Viridiplantae; phylum Streptophyta; class Magnoliopsida; order Caryophyllales; family Polygonaceae; genus Persicaria; species Persicaria maculosa. The sequence goes on along the minus strand of OY998263.1, from coordinate 44,515,118 downwards.
CACTTGAACATCTTTAGACGCGAGTTGCAAACATGGGTGTCATGAATGAACCCGGTCACTCAATGAGCAAGCTTCCCTTCTTAGCGGATAGTTTAACACCGTTTTGCACAAATCATACCCATGGGTGTCATGCGTAGACCCGATTACTAAGTGTATCGACCATTGCCACCTTATTTCACTCAATATGCACAAACTAAAGCCAAATACTCAACATAAAAGCATAAACTTCGCAAGCAACAAACATGTGAGTCGGTCTTGACAATAAATAATGAAGTCAATATCAAGAGGTAGAAACATAAGGAGAGTAAATCACACATATAAGCAAAAGGATTGTGATGATTACAATAAGGCTAAAACAATCTCACAAGGGTCATGTTTTGTAGGATTTCAATCATACTAAAGGATCAATCATACATGCTCAATTACATCACAAAATCATGCTTCATAAGAAACATTTTAAGGTGATCAGGCTAAGCAATTCAAATTCACTATAGGATTTACAATTTCATGCCATAAGAATGTAGAGTTTCGCTAACTAAGGTGGGTATTTGAACCTATATGCAATGCATGATATTTTTGGATTTTTGATCTTTTTCAATTTTTTCTGTGTTGTTTTTTTTTCAATGCAATATACGCGTAAAAATAAATATGACAACATAAATAAACATGACATGCAAAATCTATCTATATGCAATGCAATCCATCCCCCACACTTAAACCTTTCATTGTCCTAAATGTAACATAAAAGACAACAAAAATAATAAAATATAAAGGAGAGATAAATGAAATACTCACAATGTGGTGGGAGGTAGACTCACAAACAAATAGCAGCAAGATAAGTCGGCTCTGAGCATTGCGGCGGCCGCTGCATTTTTCTTTTTTGCTGCGGCTTGGAGGCGGCGGGCACGACCAGACCTCTGGCAGTGCCCGCCACACTATGCAGTAGCTGCCCATTCCGTTTCGACCTTTCTTGAAGTCTTTGTCCATCCGAAAACTAAAAGCAACTATCTAATGTCTAATGGAAAACCTAATTTATTGAAAAGAAAACTAGCTAACTAGGAATTGAATTAACTAAAATAAGAAACTTACCTCGGGTTGCCTTCCGAGAAGTACCTTTCTTTATTGTCATTGGCCTAACTTATTCTCAATCTCAAGATCTTATCTATCAAACATCGTCAAGGCCCTCAGGAGCCTATCGTATTCCTGTGCACACATCTTACAAAGCACATCATAGCACAATATATTAAAAGTATAAAATATGGAATTCAAAACCCCTTTCAATCTATCAAAAAGTCTAGCATGACTCCCTCCTGAAAGAATATGATACCACCAACACAGTTTCACTAGTGGCTTCTCAAAATAGCAATCAAAAGGATCAACATAATCACCATTACCTTCCAAATTGCAAAAGTTTACCTTTGTTACATCTTGAGCCTCTGCAAATGGCTCTAGACCTGGTTCATCAATGGGCGAGCTCAGAATGGATGTTGTAGATGGAGTAGAAGACACATCACATGTAACCTCATGCATCGACTCATGAGATTCCAAATCAGGAAGCACTAGATCATCTCATCCATCATCAAAGAAACTATTGTTGTCTACAACATATTCCCCCTCATTAGGCATGTCATTGTCATGATAAAACCACATATAGGAGGGAAGGAACTAAGCGTAATGACCTTGATAGGATCTTCCCTTATTTTATCCTTTAAATCCTCAAGGGGTGGTAGGATGGGTTTCTCAAAATCAAGAGAAGAAGACGTTGGGTTCTCGTCAGTAGCACTGGGGCGGTCGCCGCTCCTTAGAATTTTCACCCTCCATTACGACTTCAACTCCTTCTTCTTCTAAGCCCCTTTTCTTCTCACCTTTTGCACTTATAATTTGAATGAGTTGGTTCATCTTATTCTCCAAGTTTTTACTGCTCTCAACTTGCTCTTGCAACACTTGTGTAAGGCACTGGAATGGATCATCCAGATATGTGACATAGTCCTCATTGGAGGAGAAGACGTGGCGAGTGATTCTTCCTGTGCAGCATAGTAATCCATATAACATAAAAAATCCCATAACCCCGACAATCCTCCTAACTGCTTCAGGCCTCCGTTACTCATGTACTCGGCAAGCGCTCCCGTCTCAACAGTCATCCCATCAATTATGAAAATAATCATATTATGGATGATGAATTGATAAACCCATGAATCAAGGTCATCAACATACTTAGCAATCTGGTGAAGTATTTGTGAAAGTTCTCACCTTCAAACTGCGCTAATCTCAACATCTTGAAAAAGTTAGTAGCAAGGGCGTCGTGAACCGTAAGATAGGTTCACAACGGGTTAGATATATGCACAAAAATCAATAAATACACAAAAAATTGAATCCCCAACAACGATGCCAAAATTTAATGGAAGGAAATCGTTGTGTCTCCTATCAAAAGTAACACTCAAACCTACAAACTAGTATAGCAAGTAAGTAAGAGGTCGATCCCACAGAGAATCAAGTATTCCTTTGCAATGTACACTTATCAATTAGTAGAAAGGAGGGTTTTGATGATTGAAATAAGAAAGAAAAAAAAAACTATAAACAAAGTTGATGCAAAACAATTTAGAGAAGATCGCTCTACCTACAACTATCCACTTTATTTGGTTGAATTGATATTGTAACTTCCTCTTGTCATTTTAGGTTTCCTATGAATGTCCTTGTCCCGACCTAATATAGTTACTAGTCCAATCCGTCATATAGAAACCCTTATCTTATGAGTAGTCCATCAGAAAAGGGTTTAACCCAATCAATAGCTTTAATTTCAGAGATTAACCGAGGTATTTGCAGTCCCTCGGAAAGGAATTTAACAACACATTCAACTTCCTACCTATCCAATTGGCTCAATCAACTCTAAAGGGATGAGTTTGCCACTTGGGTTAAGGTTCGCATTCAGGAATCTACAAAACTCTAGCAATTGAATTGATTCTACCAAGTTGATCAGGCAAGATAAAATAAAACAATCAAACATTTAAGCACAAAGAAGTCGAAACATTCAATCTAGAAAATAAGGAACAAGATTCAGAAACTCACAACTCAATCCAAACAAAGCTTCAAATCGCAAGTAAAACGAAGAGAGTCTAGCCGCCCATGGCGAACATCCCTCTCAATCTAAACCAAATTTTCTCGAATCCAAATATAATGAATCAATAGAAACCTAGGGCTAAGCCCTCCCTAATTCGTCACCAAGAGTCGGCCTTCAAAAGATAGATAAATAGGTCTTGGATAGAAAAAAAACCATCGCTGCACAAAAACCCTAAACGCGTCGCTGCTGGAACATGCGGTCGCCGCTGCCTGACGTTTCTGTGGCAATTATGCGGCGACCGCTGCCTCTATTGCAGTGGTCTCTGCATCCGTCAGTGATGTCTTCTGGAGGTTGAATTAGCCCTCATTGTCAACATTAAAGTCGTAGCTCTCTGAAAGAGCTTTCCAACGCATGATCATAATAGTCAATCGGACAACCGAGACCTCCAGAAAGTGCAAAACAAGTTCAGCATGTCTAGCAACAACTTATGCAAACTTGTTATTCGTTTATGCTCGCTTCTTATTCTTAGGACCTCTTTAGATCTTCATCTAAGCTTTTTGATCAACTAGACATCCTCATCTAATGCGTCATCAACCATGTCTCCTCCTCGGATCCACAGTTACCTGAATTAATCAATAAAAGTGTGTAGATTCCGACTCCACCAACATAAGAGCAAATATGCAAATTATACTTAAATCAATCAAGATATGCATCAAAACTAAGCTAAATACAACCTATTATGCCTACCTAATTGCGTGCTATTAGTGCTTCAACGGATTGGTGAGAACGCTTACAAATTGGAGCTTTTAGAAGACTATGATGTGAGCGCTACATTCAACGTTGCGGATCTCAATCCTTATCTTGTCGTGGATGAGGACTTGGATTCGTGGTCGAATCCTTTCCAAGAAGGGGAGGTTGATGCGGGACCATCCAAGACACATTCGGACACACCTATCATACTTTGGGATGGACCTATGACTCGAGCTCTTGCTAAGAAGCTTCAACGAAACTCATTCATGTTCGTGAGCCATGTCCTATTCTCAAGTGCGGTTCAACTTCAAGAGGAGCCATGGAAGACTTATTTATGTTCTACACTTGATGTGGCCGATTTCACTTAGCACACATAGGGGCCGAATTTACTAAGTGTTAAAGACTTCCTTTATTTCCATTTTTAGTAAGCTCCTTGAAGAGCAAGTTTACTTAAGTTATTTTAGGTATTTTAGGGGTTTATTTAAAATACTCTTTTATTTATTATTTTCATATAAAATCAGCCTTTAGGGTTATAAATGGACGGCTGATCCCTTGTAGAAACACATGTTACATTCTATTGAAGAAACTCTCCTTTGTGTGAAACACATTGAGTGCAAGTCGATCGATTGGAGCTTCGCTCATCGATTGCAAATTGGTATTGTTTCAGCTTGGTTTGCCTTGTGTTTGTCAATCTCGCGAAGCTTGGTGATCCCTGGTATCCACGAGCCTCCACCTTGTGCCTCAAAGTAGTCCCCTTGGTTGTGTAAGGTACGTTGTTGAGTCGGGTTATATAGTCATTGGTGTTGGTTCTTGCCCATTGAGCCAAGGGTCCTCATCTTGTTTTATATAGATCGCCTTACCCAACTACCTTGTCTTTCAATTTGCATCTATTTCGAGTCTTTTGAGTCCAATTACAACCGCACCTTGTTTGGTTGTGGTCTTCTCTCGTCTTGCATCGAGTTCTTGAGTTCTTGCATTTTTCTTGTCTTTTTTCTTGAATTGAGTCTTGATTGTCGAAGATTAGGCCATCCTAGGGCTAACACCGTATAAGATTGTAACAACCCCGTCCCATATCGGATATCATAAGGATGTTGGGTGTGATTTATAAGTGATTCAAGCCCTACCCATGTCACAAAAGCTCTTCCTTTTCGACTTCAAGTGAGGGCAACGGACCTGAGAGGGCTAGGTGGCATGGGCCGGCGCCTCTTAAGACCCTGGGTCTTATAACAGTTGTCGTTGAGCAGACACCTCAGCTGCCATGGATATACTTACGTACTCCCGTCGTCAACGTCTTCTCCTTTTGCCACCGCCTCCACCCATGGCCACCAAATCCAAAGCCTTCCATTCCGCTCTCCCCGTTGCCAACATACGCAACTTCATTTCCATTTCGCTCTCACCGTTGCCAACATACGGATAATCATTCCACTGATCCTTAACATCAAGACACTCCATACTCTTCATGGGCTATTTTTGTCAGAGTCATGGATAAGGCTCACCATGTGCTTTACCACATCGACTCTACTGCATATCGACCTCCCCCGATCGACGATGCCATGTTTGAACAACCCAACAACATGATCCTTCATTGGATCTACAACACTGTATCTCCTGACCTACTCATCACCATTCTCAATGTAAAGACCAAAAATCTTTAAATAGTATTTTAATTATAAAATAATATATATTACCCAATTTGTAATGTTTTCAAAAAACTTGTCCTCGAGCAACTTGCTATTCTGGGAATACTTCGAAAATAAATTCCAGCATCCTTTGAAATTCGAAAGTTGACGGATTTTATTTCCGCATCCGAGCTTTGGATTTGAGAATTTGAAACTTAGTTCAATCGTTTTAAATATAATTTAAATTTCAATTTGAGATTTCCAAGTGTCAGGTTTCGTGTTCGAATTGTCGGGATTCAAAAGTCGAATTTTTATGGACCATCTCTCTCTTTATATATATCTCTGTCACTCCTCCCTGTTTGTCTTCTATCTCACCTCCTCCTTCAAATGCAACACACACCTCACCTCTCATCTCCTATAAACCCTTTCGACGTCCCTAAACCCTAATCCTCACCAAAATTCAGAGAAAAACCCTAAGCCCCACTCTCCCTCTTGAAATCAAAACCCTCATTAAAAAATCCCACCTTTCATCCTCCATTTTCAAACTTCAAACACACCTCAAATCATCTTGTTCTTCTGTTTCTTCAAGCCAAAAGTAAAACCCCTCCCAAATCTCCCTCTTAGTGTTCGTGATCAAGAAGGAGCAAGCTAGGCCACCATTTTCATCGATCCAACCACTACAGAAACTCCCAGTCATCATTTTGCCGCCGTGACTTCTTTGTCGCCGCCATGAGATCAAGCCCAGAAGGTCCCCTTTTCGTCCTCGTCACGGTAAAAGCTTCCGTTCCACCTCCTTTCGATTCAAAATCTCATAAAGCCCCTCTTCTACTCCTCCTACTTCCTCCCTAGAATGAGAAGGCAGCCATTCAAGCTTGGAAACACACGTCGGAGACCTCCCACGAGCATCGCCCTTTTTTTCCTCCGTTTCAAGGTCGGTTTGAGTTTCGTCTTGTTTTCATTCCAAATCGAATAAAAACCCACCTTTATTCACTTCTTCACTCTCCTAGGCCTAAAAGGACTTCAAACTCTTCCTCGTGGAGGCGAATCAGCCCTCGACCCACCCCGGAGAAGCTTCGTCGAAGTTGGGTAATCTCTCTTCCGCTCTCCCCCTCTAGTCCGCGTTTGTGTTCTTTCTTGCTTGAAGAGGTTGGGGAGGGTAGTCTTTTAGTTTGGAATTGGTTTGAAGAAAAAAGACTGGGATTAGAAGCTAAACCGGGCAAGAAATTGTAATTCTCAGGGATGAAACCATGGTCTCCGCGACGAGTTACAACTGGGTCTAGGGTTGAAGAAGGAGACATTTCGCCGCGGAGAAAGCTCCATTTCGCCGTGGCAAAATGGGGGTTTTTTACGGGTGCGAGGTACTTCTTCACTGGGAACCAAAGGGAAAGTTTCGCCGCGACGAGCGGCCATTTCATCACGGCGAAATTTTATTTTGGGTCTAGGCCGAGACCGGGTTCCCTTGCTCCTTGGGCCTTTGGTTCGATTTTGGTTAAACCGGTTTATGTTATTATATTTTTGGTTTATCCTATGATGTTTTATGACGATTTTGATATATGGGGTTTAAAATATAGTTTATGTATTTATGTTGATTTTATAAAGTATAGTTTTGGTAAAAGATTGAAATGTTTTGGTACTTGTTTGATTTCAATATTGTTGAGATACTACGGTTTGATTGAAAAGGTTTTGAAGTCTTTTAAATGTTTTGAAAAAAGTTGAAACCTAGTTGTGGTTGTTAAAGATATTTCTACGATGATCTTCAAACTTGTATTTTGGAAATGATTCTTGAAAGGGATTTGTGTTTTAAAACCGAGATGTCGGGATTCCTTTAACAAGACGACTGATGCGGGACAAATGTCGTTGGCAAATTCGCCCTTCCCAAACTAGAGACAAAAAACCAAACTTAAACACACAACCAATAGATTAGGCAATCAAGCAATTGATAAACCAAATAACTACTAGTATAGCAAGAAAGTCCGGTGTCGAACCCACAAGGAGAAGCGATTATCTACTCAATAACACTAGACAAGACTCTTTAGAGCAAAAGCAATAACCTTTAGACAAATAACAAATATAAAAGTAACTAAATTGCAAATCACAAAGCAAATTGATATCAAGATAGAAAGAACATTTCACCTGTAATTCTCTGACAATGGTTGAAATTCATGGTCCTCGGATTGATTTATCAATTATTCATATTCTTAGGTCTACTTGACTAAAATTGAGAGATCCGCAGAGATTCACTCATCTTATTCGATATCAATAAGGAATAACATTAAGAACTCAAGAAATCAAGACCAATTGGCACATTGACTCTATTCAGTCAAGACAGATATGCAAATATCGAACTCAATCTAAATCAAATATCCTCAACATAGATCAACTGAAATCATCCACTACAAAGACAAAGAGACATCACTATCATCAATACCTTTGTTTGCTATCGAGAAATCAATAACGAATTCATAGCTAGAGATGCAATTCCTAACATGTTGATCATGCATAGAAAGGAACACAAATATAAATTAAGCACAAGATGATAACTAAGAACATGAATAATCAAATAAACTCAAATCCTCACAATCCAAACAACCATGTCTTCGAATCACATGTGAAACTATGAGTTTAGCAACTCATATGCCAATTCTCTCTCTCTCTCTCTCTAATGGTGATCACAGTTTCACACAATAGCCACACACACGGCTGAATAAACTCAAAATAACCTAAATAGATTCCTAAAGGGTCGGCAAAAAGCCGAGGAGAAATAATAGAAAATAATATAAATTAATTGTCTTCGGATCCAAAACCGCGTATTCGGGATCTGGGGAAACGACGGGCACCGTGCAAGGGGCGGCGGGCGCCGTTCCTGCAGTGGTCGACATTCCTCATTTTCCTTCAATGAATTCCAATGTCGTGCCTCATTGCTCCTTCTTAGCTCATCCTCAGCTCCCAAGTGCTCCAAAACATGCTTCTTAAGCTCTTTCCATAGTCCATCCAAGGTCGGAATGTAAGCAGAATAAACACTGAAAACGCATAGATTCCGAACTCGAATACTTCACAAGTAATAAACGGAACTACACTCAAAACATAGCAAAACCAATACCTAAAAGAAATAAGAAACACCTATAATGCTTATATGAAATATGCATTATCAAACCCACCCACACATAACTCTTGCTTGTCCTCAAGCAACCATAAGGAAAAACATCATCTGCGCATCCCATGGGAAATCTTTCACAACTTTACTTATCAAAAGCAACACCATCAGTGAAAATATAACCAAACATATAAACTTCATAACATGTATATATGGGATCAAGTTGCTTGCATGCTCAAAAATCAACCTTACCAAGGATAAAATGTGTATCTCTCATTCTCATGTGTTTAGGCTTTAAACATACGCTCACCGCAATTCCATATACAAGCATCAACTAGAATGTTGACATTTATATCACAAAATCTCCACCGGATACGTCAATGCAAAAATAAAAACATTAAGAGGACTTTCGCTCATTGGAAACCTTCATAGAAGATTCCATTCGGTGGGGTTGTAATGGGGCTTGGTAGAAACATAAGGGCAATGAATTGTATTTGGTCATGTGGTGATATAAATTCCGGGAAAATAAGATTCAAAAACTCCCAACATAACACAAACCAACTCAAATATATCAAGCTCACAAATGCGCAACATCTCTCAATATCATCAAAATAACTCCAAAATTCTCAAATCTCATCATCTCACATATAGTGCAATCTCAACACCCAACCATTGTACCTCATAACCAACATAAATCCCAATTCTTCCTCATTATGCAAACATAAGATAAATGGCTCTTTTTTCTCCTTTTCGTTCGGATTTTTTTTCTCTTTTTTTCAAGCTTACTTTTACCCCTAGGTGAATTTTATTCTCCATAGGTCGAAGCCTTTTATTTCTTTTTATTTTTCTATTTTTTTCTTGAGCCACAATACATGAAAATCAAATGCATAAACATGAGGGACTAAATAAGCACATATCATTACATCTTCTCAAAACCATAAACCACAAACTCAGACTTTAGCTTCATTCTCCTCAATCTCCAAAATAGATTCCATAACCCATTTAAAATCTCAATTCCCCCGGAATAAGGGTAAGGCTCAACATAGGCTAGGAATAATAATTTTGTAGAGCTAACAACAAAAAGGCTAAAGGCTCAAATTGGCTTCAAATCAAGATATAACATAGGGTAGATATGGATAAATATATGGCTAAAAGTTTGCATCTATCATTTGAACTTATCAAGCATTGAACATGTATATAATCGGCCATGAAAATAGATAACCATTGAAATACTCGATGATAAATGCATAGGAAGAGTATATCACACACGAAAAGCAAAAGGGAATAAAGTTGTACTCCCAAACTTAGATCATACATGCTCAATTGTATATGCTCAATCATATTTCACATAAAAACCAATTTTCAAGATAAGATCAAATCATTCCAGAATTCCATGAGATTTATAAGATCATGCCAGGACAACTTCAAAAATCAAGATGGTATCCTTGACAACACAATATGCAAAACAAACAAAATAAAACTCACTTTTTTTTTCTTATTTTCAACATTTTCTAATTTTTTTTCTTTTTCTTTTTTGACATTTTATAACATCAAAGAAATAACATAAAGGAAATAACAAAGACTCAAAAACAAAACAGAAATTCAAACATGCACTAACCTAACTAATTACTTCAATCCCCCCCCCCCCCCCCCACACACACACTTACATGTTGCGTTGTCCTCAATGCATAAAACACAAAAAGGAACAATGAAAATATAAAAATTAAGGGTTTCAAAGAAGCAAATGACTGACCAATTACTGTGAAGGCGGGGTCTGGGTTCCAAACCGCTGGTTGATGTCCTGAAGGGCAATCAAAACAGCGTTCTGAAGACTAGAGAGCTTATCCACAAGTTTGGCAAGCTTATAAGCAGTGCTTGCCTCAAAATCAGCAAATCGACGCTCCATATTAATTAAAGTAGCATATGTAGGCTCGGTGTCTTCATCATCAACTTCTTCTTCTTCTTTGATGACCTCAATGTCTTCTACAGCTTCTGGAATTCCAGCAGGCAAAACACCAGTATTTTCATCAATAATATCATCAGTTGCAACCTCTTCATCCGCATCCTCATCATCCGTGGCCTCATTATTGATAACAAACCACTGCTTTGACCAACTCTTCTCTGCATGATCGATTGGAAACTTGTTATGATAGAGATTGAAATCTGACATATTCAGGCACAATGATATATACGCAGATAGATAATTGTGATGCTCCCCTTCTGGTCCCGACTTCCATTTAAAACACCAAGAGCTATCCGGTCGCTGGGCCCAATCAATCAATTCCCACCTTTGCAGGGTGGAAATATTGTAGGCGTTTCTATTATCAAGAGGCACCAAATCATCTAGATAGACACCTACTCGTCGAGAAATCAGTGAATTCATACCGTCTCTCTTCTAGCTTGAGCCAACGATCCTCTTTTTACCAAGACAGCATAAGGGGCTTCTTCATATCGGAGACCGACATAATGTACCCGAGGAAAAACCGAGAAAAATCACCAAAAATGACCAAAAGACGGGCTCGCTATAAAGGCAGTGGGCGCCGTGGTAGGGGCGGCGGGCGTCATTTACGCAGAACCACGAATCCGAGTGAAAATGTTGGAAAACTCGACGTCCACTCCTCCAAACTTTAAATTTCTCGAACAACTTGGTTTCAAAAGGTTCTTTTGTGATGGGTAAGGGAATGGAATGACAAAGATCGATTTTTTTGTGGATGTAAGATAGTAGCAGAAAGTGGTTTGGTGGATTGAATCGATTGAAAAGCAAGGCTTTAGGTAGTCGGATTGGATTCCAGTAGGCTTTTGGTATTCTTGAGATTCCGGTTAAGCAAGTTTAATTGATCTACAAATAAGGAGAGATATTATATGGTAAGTTGGAAGGAAATCTATCAAAAAGAAAAAGGAAAATATTAGATATAGATATAATAGAATAGAAATAGATATAACTCTAATCCTAGGAAATAAAGAAACTAATCCTAAAAAGAAATATCTAATCCTAAAACAAAATAGAAGATAAATAAAAGATAAAATACTAATCCTAAGATAGAAAAAATAATCTCACCTAAAGTAAATAGGAAATAATCTAGTCCTACACCCAAAATAAGAAGAATATAATCTAGTCCTAAAAAAATAATAACTCGGAAAATAATTAAAATAAAGATAGAACTTCCCTTTTCAAAATTTACCAAAATTCGAATTCGTCAGGCGGACACGCAGGCGGCAGGCGCCGTGGTAGGGGCGGGGGGCGCCGTGTCCACAGAATGCACTCCGTCTTTGCAATCAATCACAACTTAAACCCAACATCGGTTTCACTTACCGTAACTTCCAAAATCCGTTGACACAATTTGATCCTACTTTATTGAATTGAAAAACAAATGCAAAAGAAATAGAAATACTACCTAACTACCTTGGGTTGCCTCCCAAGAAGCGCCTTTGTTTCACGTCTTTGGCTCGACGTGATGCAATCTTGATCAAGTTATTCCACCAAGATCCCCCACACTAGTCCTTTTCAGAACGAGGGGTGGAACTTTAGGAACTTTTCCGACATAGCCATCAATAGCATCCTTCGATTCCTCCTTGGCACCAGTAACTCCGAGAGGTTGTCCTGCAATTGCAAAAACCTCAGCAGTATTAGGAATCGAATTGTCACAGGGAATAGCAATAGAATCATTTGAATGAGACACATTTTCATGCGAAGTAAACAAATTCTCAATTTTCTTTTCAATCTCCTTCCCTAATCGATTTTCATCTTTGTTAGAAAACTCAAGATTCATCGATTCATTTTCAGCAGAAGCATCTAACAAAGTCTTTGATTCATTCCTGTGATTAATTTAATTAGAGTCAAGAACATCTATAGAATCATTGGCAGAAGAAACAATAGGCTGAAATATAGAAAATTCAATCTTTCTACCCTCAAATTCCATAGTTAGTGAACCTTCAAAACAATCAATCTTAGTTTTAGCCGTTCATAAGAATGGCCTTCCCAAGATAATCGGGGTTTCAGGCGTACCTTGTTCCATGTCTGGAATGAAGAAATCAGCTGGAAAAATCAAATCATTTACCTTTACCAACACATCTTCAACAACTCCTCTAGGCTTAATACTAGAGCGATCAACGAGTTGGATAGTAACACCAACTTCAGATAATGAATTGAGACCCAAAAACATGTATAAGTTATAAGACATAACATTAATTAAAGCACCTAGGTCTAACAAAGCTTTGGTCAAGCTAGCATTACCTATCGCACATGGTATAGTAAACATACTTGGATCTCCGCATTTTTCAGGCAATCGTTTCTGAAGCAAAGCAGAAACATTTTCGCTTAAACTTACCTTTTCCTTCTTTCTCATCCTTTGCTTGTGCTTCATCGTGCATAACTATTTCAAAAATTTAGCGAGGCACAGTCTTAATTAAATTAATGAGTGGAATATTTACGTCACAATGAGCAAAGGTGTCGTAAAGAATTTGTTCATCTTCCCACTTACAATCAGATCTTAAGGAATGAGGAAAGGGTGGTGCAGGTCTTGAAACCTCAAAAGACCACTCTTTGGAAGCTTTCTTCGGGGAATGGACAACTTCAGAAGTCGGATCCGTCAAAGGAGGTGGCGGTAGGTGCCGTGCTGAGGGGCGGCGGGCGCCGTTTATGCAATGCGTCTCCAATTCTGTCTCTTTGTCCTTATTGCCCAAATCAACTTCCTCTCTAGGCCTCTCTTCAACATTCCTAGAGGGTATGTTCACTTGTTTACCTCCTCTAAGGATCATGGCGCTTACATTTTCCTTCGGATTAACTACCACTTTTGAAGGCAACTTTCCTGAATTTTTCGCTTTCAATTCACCAATCTCCTTAGCCATTTGACTCAGCAACTTCTCTTGAACACTCATCTTGTCCAATAGCAACCTCAATGTCTCATCTCTATCATCTTGATGAGTGTGTCTAGGACGATTCTCATATTGTCATCTTTGAAAAAGAGCTTGTTGCTGCTGGCCTCTCCCGTAGAATCCACTTTGGTAGTTTGAATTGTGGCCTTGATTATAATTGTTACCAAAGTTGCGGCCAGAACCATAATCCATAACATTCACTTCAGCGGCGCCCTCCTGAATCAAGGGACACTTATCATTCGGATGAGTTGGATCTCCACAAACTCCACAAGGTATAGGCTGATGGGGTTGATTCATTTGCATAGCTATCTTGTTCACGGTCTCCATAAGCCTATCGATATCATCCTTGTGTCCATCTTTCGAACTATCCAACTTATGAACTCCTCTAACTCCTTGGTGTCTCCCATATTTTTGCGATGCATTAGTCAACCCTTCAAAAACCTGCATTGCTTCCTGAGGTATTTAATGCAAAATATCTCCTTCGCTAGTAGCATTGATGAAACTCTTGTCGATGTCAAGCAAGCCTTCATAAAGATATAGCACTAGATCATCCTCGAGTATAGCGTGTTGCGGGTAATTACCCTTAAGCTTCTTGAACCACTAAACATACTCATAAAGACTCTCCGTAGGTGATTGCTCAATACTGGATAACTCCTTCTTAAGGTTGTTGAGGTGAGTCGCAGGAAAGTACTTTTGAAAGAAAACTTTCTTCAATTGCACCCAAGTAGTAATACTTTCTGGGGGTAGGTAGTAAAGCCAATCGCTTGCAGCATCTTTCAAAGTAAAAGGGAACACTCTCATCATCAATTGGTCGTCAGACAAGCCTTGGGGTCTCAATCTATCACATACGCTTGCAAAGGTAGCAAGGTGCTTGTTTGGCTCCTCCCTTGGCGATCCATGAAAGTAGGGCAAAATAGATGACCAATTTGACTTGAACTCAAATCTTGAACCCTCAGAGAGATCAGAAAGACTAATTGCAAGTGGTTGAGCACTAAAATCAGGTTTCTTTAAGTTTCTCAGGGTTCTTCTTGGCGAATTAAGAACAACGTATGCCATCTCTTCGTTTGTCTCAAACACGAGCCTCCTCTTCAATAGGAAAGATCTTTCAACCTCGGGATCAAAAGACAAAGATGATGAATTAGAAGATCTAGTTTGAACCATGCAAAGGCAAAACAGACTCCAAATAAAGAGTAGTTGATAGAGTTAAAGAAAAGCAAACTCCTTTCTTCTCCCCGGCAACGGCGCCAAGAAGTTTGATGCTTGACGAATGTCGTTTACAAATTCGCCCTTCCCAAACTAGTGATAAAAATCCAAACTTAAACACACAACCAATTGATTAGCCAATAAAGCAAATTGATATCAAGATAAAAAGAACATTTCACCTGTAATTCTTTGACAATGGTTGGAATTCATGGTCCTTGGATTGATTTATCAATAATTCATATTCTTAGGTCTACTTCACTAAAGTTGAGAGATCCGCAGAGATTCACTCATCTTATTCGATATCACTAAAGAATAGTATTAAGAACTCAAGTAATCAAGACCAATTGGCACATTGACTCTATTCAATCAAGACAGATAGGTGCATACCGAACTCAATCAAAATCAAATATCCTCGACATAGATCAACTAAAATCATCCAATACAAAGAGAAAGAGACATCACTATCATCAATACCTTTGTTTGCTATCGAGAAAAAAACAACGAATTCATAGCTAGAGATGCAATTCCTAACATGTTGATCAGACATAGAAAGGAACACAAATATAAATTAAGCACAAGATGATAACAAAGAACATGAATAATCAAATAAACTCAAATCCTCACAATCCAAACAACCATGTCTTCGAATCACAGGCGAAACTATGAGTTTAGCAACTCATAGGCCAATTCTCTCTCTCTCTCTCTGTCTCTCTCTCTCTCTCTCTCTCTCTCTCTCTAATGGTGTTCATAGTTTCGCACAATAGCCACACACACGGCTGAATAAACTCAAAATAACCTAAATAGAGTCCTCAAGGGTCGGCAAAAACTCTAGGAGAAATAATAGAAAATAATATAAATTAATTGTCTTCGGATCCAAAATCGCGTATTCGGGATATGGGGCAACGGCGGGTGCCGTTCCTACAGTGCTCGACGTTCCTCAGTTTCCTTCAACGAATTCCAATGCCGTGCCTCCTTGCTCCTTCTTAGCTCTTTCTCAGCTCCCAAGTGCTCCAAAACATGATTCTTAAGCTCTTTCCATAGTCCATCCAAGGTCGGAATGTAATTTTGCAGAATAAACACTAAAAACGTATAGATTGCGAACTCGAATACTTCATAAGTAATAAACGGAACTAGACTCAAAACATAGCAAAACCAATACCAAAAAGCAATAAGAAACACCTATAATGCCTATATGAAATATGCATTATCAACGACTTTGACAAATTAACGATTAGAGAACGACCTTGAGATAACTGTATTTCACGAACCTTGTTTTAACGGATTAACCTAACCTATCAGACTTTTGGACCGCCACTAACTGAACCTTTCGGACTGTTTAACCGAACTTGAGATTTGGACCTTGCCTTATGATTTGATTGGACCTATGGACTATTATATGATTGGACTAAGACCTTGGACAAAGATTGAGACTTGGACGAATTAACGATACTGAATTATTGGAAATTGGTATGAAATGGTAATCTTTCGGAAGGTTCTCGCATTTTGAACGTTTTTTGGCTTATCGACTGATTTTGGAAATGCTTTTGGCATGAGTATTTCTCTGTGAATAGTTGGCTAGAATGTTAGACTTATCACATCTTTTATTATTCATATATGTTTGGTGCATAGTCACTTGCTTGGACTTCTACTATCTACTATTACTGTTGTTGTTCACCTTTTCAAGTAAGTTCCATCGAGAGTTTACTTAGATTGAACTCTCATGCATGTAGTCATATTGTATACTAGGTGTTGCATATCACATGTCATATAGTACCATGCCTAGGACTTGCACATATTAATGAGCATCTGTATTCTTTATGTGTTTGGAATACAAAACGACCATTATCTGTGAGTCTTAGAATCTTTGCTAGGGTCATATGACAACCCAGTACCATTGGGTTTGTCCTGATAGAGTCAAAGGAAAACATGAGCATGATTTCTTATATTTATTATGGTTCAGCGGCTACCAAGCGTCCTACCTCAATGTGGGTATGGACACTTAACCCCGGTGTGGGTATAAATATTAACCCGACATGGGTCTTAACCCCAAAGTGGATATAGTTGGAGATATGGGGATATGCCACTTAGCATTCTGTGTGGATCCATTTAATCGCTTCCTACATTATACATATACTGTCAGCATGCTTGTGTAATTTCAATTCCTGTCCTGTATTAGAGCATCTTTATTAGAAATAGCGTATATGATATGACTGCAGTAGGGACCGAGTCCCGCATGTGAGCCTCAATCTGATTCCTTTCCCCCATTCTTTTTTAAAGGTATGCATGCATATTTATGATTGCTCCATGCTTCCATGACGAGGGTTCTTATGGCACTTTCCATGGACCGAGAGATTGACTATCACTGGACTTGGACATTTTGGATGATATTTCGTACTCTTATTTCCTCGTAAATTAGTTTTGACCCATCTCCTCCGTGACAAGTTGTATTTGGATTTCCTTTCGTGTGCATTTCAATCTTAAAATGGTTTTTGAGCAACTTAGACAATAAGATTGGTTTGGGGTACCCATCGACCCCATCGCATTTTTGGGGTTTGAAATCCCCCCTTTCAAGTCTAACACTGCGGTTTTGAAACCTCGACCCGTATTGGATTGCAAGATCCGAACGAAGGTATCAAACCTTCGAAACGTAACCCAGATAATTTATTCGGGCTATTACAAAGTTGGTTTCAGAGCCAGGTTATGCAATCCATGTACAAAAGGGTTGAGTGTATGTTTTGGAAAAACTGTCCATCAATTTCAAAGGATTTTTGAAAGGTTTTCAAAGTGGAAAAATGAATTTAATGAACCTAAGATAAAGTAAGGAAATGGAATGGGTAATCGAGTGGGTGGAAAGGCGATGGATCATCCCTATTGGATATAGATTTGGGGAACGATAGACTAACCCTAGCTCGTATTTTACAGAGGGCCTGGAAGACTCCAAGGATTTTGCACATGGTGGTTGGAGTAGCCGGGTTAGGATGTAGAGGCCGAGAGGTAGTTGCCCCCTCCGGTTAATCGCCCCTCGAAGGGCAGTTTCTAGATAGCTTGATTATGTTATTTATAAACTGGGCCCGAGGGCGATCCCCCTCGAAGGGGATCATATTAGTTTTCATTGAGTGCTTCTATGCTGGTTGTTAAGCTCACCCTTACTTATGCAACAGTTATGGTTGACACACGTCGTGAACCGGTTGGGCATGAGGACCTAGTACGCCGAGGCAAGGGACGATCCCCTCGCCGAGCAATCGCTGATGAGGCAGATGCTGGGGTACATACCCCAAAAGGCGTTGAGATTTCGGCTCCTCCACCAAAGGCTGCGCTTGGATAGCTTGATCATGCTACACTAATCGAGATGTTGAGAGGGTTTCTAGGAGGACCTCCACTAGTGGCACCCGAGATTTTGATTCCTAATGAGCAGCCGGCTAGACCAGAGGCAGATGTTCTCATTGAGCAGCCAGCTGAGGCCGCTGTCAGTATGCGCCCAAAGAAGCGCATTGACTGGGTGAGAGATTTGGGACATTGTGACCCGCCGCACTTCTTGAGAGAGACCGGGGACGACATAGAGATGTGGTTTCCATAGGTTGATGACATCTTCGACTTCATCGGCGCTCCGACTTCTGAGTGCTAGAGGCTATCCGTAGGTCCCATGTGGAAGGACGTCTTTGATCGTTGGACCGTCTATAAGGCGAATCGAGCAGATTGGAGCTATGATGATTTCAGAGCATTGATGTTGCAAGAGTATTGTCCAGTTGGGGCTCAGACCGCTCGAGAGGTGGCCTTCATGTGTGCGACCTACGACTCTTCACTTTCTGTATTCCATATTTTCCGCCAGTTCAATGATGTGCGCTCAATCTACCATGTTTTTCGCTTACATCCATATCGATTTCTGTTTGCATTTCATACATCTGGGTTTGATATATACAGGAATTGTGTAGTTTATGCTTATTTTCCAATTACGGAGGCCTACACTAGTTCTTGTCTAATTTCAGAGAAGTCGAGATATTTTACAACCAATTCGGAGAAGGGAAGAAAACTATCAGAATGCTCGAGGTCGACTACAACAACTCAAGGTCGAGCAGAAGCTGAGCCAGAAGACATCTAGCAAAAGAAGAGAAGAAGGTCACTCGACAGACCTAGTCGACGATGAGTACATCTATTCAATGTCGAGTGCAACTCTGGTCGACAACATCTCCTGGAGCCGAGATCGAGCACGAGGCCAGCTGAAGACACAAGACCTAGTTGACGTCGAGTACTCTACTTGATGTCGAGTACATCCCAGGGGCTCAGTCCGAGTCGAGATCGAGTAGGAGTCCGAGTGTTGATTACTTACATGGGAAGGCACTAAAGATCTATCAAGAGTTAAAGACTTATCCACATTAGTAATTCCCATATTTACTTAGGGAAATTTTAAATATTTTGTTTTTACTTAATTGTTAAACATTTATCCTTAAGGTTTTAGATAGATAAATATAGATAGAGATAGATTATTCTTTCCAAGATTAGCTAGGATTGAACACTATAAATAAAGCCCTAGGGGATGAGTTTTAAGATCATCCAAGCCACAAGCAATTGTGTTACATAGAGTTAGAGAGAGAGTGGAGGCCGAGTGAGGTTAGAGCGGAGACCAGACGGTTTGGCGTTATTTGGTTGTAAGCTCTATATTTTCTATTTAATGAAATTAGTTATTTCCTTTACATTATTGATGTTTGTTATGATGAAGAGCGAGTAGTCACCCAACTTCTAGGGCCGGGGTGAGCCCGACGGTAGCCATGTGAGGTAAGGCATCAAAGTTACAATCTTTATTGCGATTTCATCTTCTATCCTTGATTTACAAGATTCTTCTACGATAGTAGCAGGTGATCCGTATTTGTGTTATTGAAGCGAAATTGATCTTAATGCAAATTTGGATTAGTTATGTGAAAAGGGTAGTAACAATATCGACAGTTAATTGATGAAAAGGCATGATCTTTTATACCTTTGGCACGATTCTTATATGGTTATCGTTGTGGCGTTGATACCCCGATCATATGAGCTTTTATATTATTGAATCGAATTATCTTAATCCGTGCTTATTTCTGCACTGACGAACTCGACATCGACTACAACCTAGTCGACATCGAGTAAATCTGATCGACGTCGAGTACCTTCTACTCGACATTGGCTCTGTTTTGTCTTCTGTTGTGCAGTCCGCAGAAACTTGATTGCTTTAGTCGACATCGAGTACTTTTACTTGAAGCAATTAATCGCGCCCTTTTTAGGTCCTTTTTACTCTTTTCTTTTAATTTTTTTTACAGGTGCATGCGAAGAACTGATCGCACACCCATCGATCCTATTCTCGAGCCTGAACGCTTTTTCCATCTCCAGCAAAGGCTAAGGAGGAGACTTATGTCGATTACCAACAAAAACGAGGTACAACTCACACCAGCATAGGAGCTTGAGCAACTCTGCACACAGATAGAGGTGCTCACCACCAGGCAGGCAGAGTACGCCCGCCGAGAGGCGGAATATGCATAGAATTAGTAAAGGTGGGAGGCAAGGTCGGATCGCGAAGTCCATTCCAGGAGAGAGCTCAAGGAACAGCTTCAGAACGTCCCTGCAAACGCAAAGGAGTATCTACACCCTACCTAGGAAGTTCCAGAATAACCGATCGTTCTCCCCCGCGTTAACTTTGAAATTTGTCCTTCTTTTATTTTTGAAATTAGGAGGAATCAATTTCAGGGGAAATCCAATGAATGCCCTTTAGAGCATATAACTGTTTTTCTAGATTTGTGTGAAGCTATTGCAGATGATACCAATCTAGAATATCTAAAACTAAAGGCTTTTCATTGATCTCTTGCAGGGAAAGCTCAACATTGGCTCGAGGGTTTGGCTCCACAATCTATTCACACGTGGAATGAACTAAGGGATTTGTTTCTTAACAAGTTCTTTCCTCCAGCCAAAACAGCACAGCTCAGACAACAGATTATCACTTTCAAACAGAAGCCAGGGGAAACACTCGCACATGTCTGGGAGCGCTACAAACGACTGCTAAAATCCTGTCCTACACATGGACAACCACCATATGTGATCCAGGAGATCATCTTCAATTGTCGGGATGAGCCAACAAAAGAGCGGATCAACAACTATACGGCTTACAGGTATCTCAAGTACACACCACGACGTGCTTGGGAAACCTTTGAGACGTTATCAAACTACGAAAATACATATGGGACTGTTGCATGCGGCCTCCGATGAAAGGTATGAAAGGCTTGCCCCATCTATGCCACTCTACGAACCGCCAAAGGAGGTGGATTCGGGCGTCATGGACCAGTTTCACAACGACCAGGTACGCCGTCTCACCAAACAAGTTAAATTTTTGTCTAAAAACCAACCATGTTTGGAGTGTGGGTCTGTGAGACACAACACTGCTGCGTGCCCACATGCCGACCAAGTGCAACTTTCAAAGACCCACTAAGAGACGTGTTATGCAGGGGGAAACTACTTAGGGAAACATCAGCAATAGAACTGGAGCTATTATCGTCAGCCCCAGCACCAAAGAGACACCCCCGCCCTACAGAGCTCATAGTCATCCTGACATAGAAGGTACGAAAGATTACCTGCACATAATTCTAGACGAGATGCGACAGAATCATGCTGAATTCAAACAAGCCGACAACTCCGTCCATACTCAATTGCATGGCATCAACTCAAGATTGGAGGAAGACTACAGAGACCCAGATTGGTCAACTGGCCACATCCATCCCCAAACCATCAGGTACGCTCCCTGGATCTTCTGAACCAGACCCTAAATCCAAATCTACAGGACAGGTGGATACCATAAATTTAAGAAGTGGGCGTCAGCAGCAAACACACGAGCAGAACACGGAGGAAGAAGTTGCTGGAGACTACTCAATATTGACAAATCCAGTCGACGTTGACCAGAATCTACTCGATGACGACCAGCATGTACTCGACGTCGACCAGAATGCAGAACCTGCCCAAAAGTCGACTCCTCCAGTTGATGTCGACCAGACACCACTTGATGTCGACCACACTCCAGCACCGTCGAAGAAGAAAACGCTGCCATTCCCAACAAAATCTTTAAAGGACCCAGCAGAGAAAAAGTTCCAACATTTCATCAAGATGCTTCAAAGGCTCAACGTCACTATTCCCTTTACAGAAGCTCTTCATGAGATGCCGTCATATGTGAAGTTCCTCAAAGACATCCTGAGCAAGAAGCGGTCGATGGCTGAGATCGCAGAGGAATGCAGTAAGATGGGCCTTCCAGAGAAAAGGCCTGATCCAGGTAAATTTTCTATAACTATTGGATTTGGTCAGTATAAATTCAATGCTTTATGCGACTTAGGAGCCATAATCGGTATCATGGCTTTATCAATCTCACCCAAAGTCAAGATAGGAGCTTTAGAGCCTGTGGGTGCCTGATTCTAGATGCCGAACAAAACTGTAGTCATCCCAATAGGCATAGTGAACGATGTACCGGTACAAGTAGGTAATTTCTTTGTCCCTACTGATTTCTTAGTTATTGATATGGCAGAGGACCCTGTTTGTCCCATTATTTTAGGAAGGCCTTTCTTAGCAACTTTGGATGCAAACATAAGCGTAAGGAATGGAGTGCTCATTTTCAACATCAGTAATGAGGTAATTGAGTATTCTTTTAATAAAACTGAAAGATAAACAAGTCCTATAAAGGTCAATTCAATTTCAGAGAGGTACATCACTTGCGGGGAGTCTAAGGTAAGAAATATAACCCCCGACGAGTTAGAGAAGAGGGCTATGAAAGCCCAGGTAGAGGAAATTATGGCAATTATGAACGAAGGGACAGAGGACCTACTCGACATCGACCAAGGTAAGTCAACGTCGACTACATTTATTTCAGATTTTTTTTCCAGGTTTTATGTATGGGGTCGACCTCGACCAAACTTACTCGACGTCGAGTATGCTAGTCGACATCGACCAGATCCCCAAGCTCCCATCGACTTCTCCAGAGTCGAGCAACCCACCAGTGGCAGAGACGTACTCGACGTCGACCAGAAACTGAGATCCCGAATGTAGATTCTTCAAAGGGAGGCCGAGGTAAGGACATCTGTTCCCCAATTTCAATAAAAGACTTGTCTATACATGGAAGAGGTTTGCCTTGGTATGTACAATTATGTAGGGTTTCCAATAATGATACGAAAGACTACGAAGTAGGAGACAAGGTGTATGTCTCCAAATCAAAAAATCATTGGTTTCCCAACAAGTTCAATAACAAAAAAAATTGGACCTTTCACGGTGCATAAGATCATTTCCGGAGGACTACAACTGATGGACAAGAATGGTCTCTTATTCGAGGCCCATGTCACATGGGCGCTGCAGATGCCACCTTGAACGCGAAAGAAGAAGTCGGCCTAGCGAGTAAGACAATAAGTTTTTAGGATTGTTAGACACTTTTGGTTTTGGTTTTGAATATTATTTTGGAGTTGCTTTTGTGGATTTTGTCTTTCTAACAAAACTTGTAGGTACAAGAAGTTGCAGAAGGTAATCGACGTCGAGTAACCTACTCGAAGTTGACCACACATGTGGAGAAAAGGAGCATGTTGTCGAGGAGAGGCCACTCTGAGGATCCAACATACTCGATGCTGAGTACGTCTAGTCGACGTCAACCAGATTACTCGAGATCGACCACACCTACAACAATTTTCAGCACTTGATTCCATGCTTCTGCAAATTTTGCCATATTTCTCGAATTGTTCATGCATGGTTACTTTGGATTTCATATTTATATATATGCTTACATGTTGTTTTCCAAAGTCTGTTTTTATCACCCCCATTGAAATTTTTTATTAGTGTCATGGAAGCTTTGATTGATCTCGACGATACAAAATTAGATTCATTAGAGATATAACATGAAATTGCCTAGTAAAGGGAAGTCACAATGAAGTGCATTATTTTATGAAAACCAGGAAATGAGGTAAAATTTGAAGTTGCTTTTGACATGTTGCATGATAAGAGGATGGAGGAATTTATATTTTCCATATAATGCTCATTTTTATATTCCCAACCACATCTATGCTTATTTGCATCACAAAATCCATATTATGAGCCTTATTTCATATTTGCTCCACATGATCTAAATATTGCCCATTTTCTACCTTATTTCCTTATCTGGGGATTATGTTAAGAACGAAAGTTACATTATGGAGATTACTATATGGTGTTTGTGTTGTTGTTATTATCATTATTGGAGTTTGACAGGAAAATCATCATGTATTATGGAAAAATTAACGATAGGAAAAAATCTGGTCACCTCAGGAGATAAAGGTAATCGACCCTGCTTGTTGAGGTGTTAGTTCGGCGAGATGGAAACCAAGGTGAGGAGTCCGACGCACTAAGTATCCGAGGCCATTCATGACACCCATGTTTGTGACTCGCAAGAATGTAGTGCTGAGGTTAGAGAGGTAAAAGCATAATATTGAAAAAAAGCACTGAGCGAAAGGTGAGAAATCTTATGAAGAAGAAATGTGGTATGAAAGTTTGGAAAGTACTCCACTTCCCCGGATCATTAGCACCACATGGCAAAAAATTTCCCACATTTAGCCTTTTACCTATCTACTCCTTTTTAAGCTCAAATAAAGTCCTCTTGATTATTGTTGCTTTGTCGTAGGGAAAATTGTTTTCATAACCTCCTTTTGTGTGTAGATGTTGCTTTTATTCACAACCATGGATTTGGTGACACTAGTACCTTTTCAAGGATGATAATTGATTGCAGGGAAATATGAGAATGAATCTATGATGTTGAGAGTTTAATTTCATCCCCTCTATGACCACTAAAAGCATTGTTTGAGGACAAACAAGCTTAAGTATGGGGTATTGATGTGCGCTCAATCTACCATGTTTTTCACTTACATCCATATCGATTTCTGTTTGCATTTCATACATTTGGGTTTGATTTATACAGGAATTGTGTAGTTTATGCTTATTTGCCAATTATGGTGGTCTAAACTAGTTCTTTTTAATTTCGCAGAAATCGAGACACTTTACAAGCAATTCAGAGAAGGGAAGGAAACTATCAGAATGCTCTAGGTCGACTACAGCAACCCAACGTCGAGCAGAAGAGGAGCCAGAAAGTATCAAGCAAAAAAAGAGAAGAAGGTCACTCGATAGACCTAGTCGACGTCGAGTACATCTACTCGTTGTGGAGTACAACTCTGGTCGACAACACCTCTTGGAGCCGAGATCGAGCACGAGACCAGCTGAGGACACAAGACCTAGTCGACGTCGAGTACATCCCAGCGTCAATCCGAGTTGAGATCGAGGACGAATCCGAGGAGGAGTTTGCTTCTACATCAAGACACAAAGTCTAGTCAACGTCGACTACATCTAGTCGATGTCGAGTACATCCCAGGGGCTCAGTCCGAGTCGAGATCGAGTAGGAGTCCGAGTGATGATTACTTACATGGGAAGGCACAAAAGATCTATCAAGAGTTGAAGACTTATCCACAATAGTAATTCCCATATTTATTTAGAGGATTTTTAATTATTTTATTTTTACTTAATTGTCAAACATTTATCCTTAAGGTTTTAAATAGATAAAATTAGATAGAGATAGATTATTCTTTCATAGATTAGCTAGGATTCAAAACTATTAATAAAGCCCTAGGGGCTGAGTTTTAGGATCATCCAAGCCAGAAGCAATTGTGTTACATAGAGTTAGAGAGAGAGTGGAGGCCGAGTGAGGTTAGAGTGGAGACGAGATGTTTTGGCGTTAATTGGATTGTAAGCTCTCTATTTTCAATTTAATGCAATTAGTTGTTTCCTTTACATTATTGATGTTTGTTATGATGAAGAGCAAGTAGTCACCCAACTTCTAGGGTCGGGGTGAGCCCGACGGTAGCCATGTGAGGTAATGCATCAAAGGTACAATCTTTATTACGATTTCATCTTCTATCCCTGATTTACATGATTCTTCTACGGCAGTAGCAGGTGATCCTTATTTGTGTTATTGAAGCGAAAGTGATCTTAATGCAAACTTGGATTAGTTATGTGAAAAGGGTAGTAACAATTAGGGTTTATGCGAAAGCCTCTATCTTATTAATTGTTAAAGGCGAAAGTTATTTGATGAAAATGCATGATCTTTTATATCTTTGCCATGATTCTTATATGGTTATCGTTGTGGTGTTGATACCCTAATCTTAGGAGCTTTTATATTATTGAATCGAATTATCTTAATCTGTGCTTATTTTTGTGTCTATTTTATTTGCAAAGTTATGATTTTTACTGCACTGACGAACTCGACCTCAACTACAACCTAGTCGACGTCGAGTACCTTCTACTCGACATTGGATTTGTTTTGTCTTCTGTAGTGTAGTCTGCAGGAACTCGACTACTTTAGTTGACATCGAGTACTTCTGCTCGACGTCGAGTAGCTTCTGGTCGATTTCGAGAGGTATTTGGCACTTGAAAGGCGAGCGATGAGATGGATGCTTCATCATGGATACGATCCTGAATACTCTACCACTATAGCGGGAGGGATTCTTGTATTTTATTTGCTTGGACAGGGAGTTGGTTTCGTTGTTTATATTTTATATTTATTTTGTTGCTAGTTTCCCTCCACAACATTCAATAGGGAGTTGCTTGCGCTCATCTCTACTTATGAGAGTCGCATCAGGATGCTATCCATTAGATTACTGCCAGCTGTTCTTCTTCATGCATCGAGTCAGGGAGATTTTTCATTCGAGATATCCTTAGAGGTCGTCCTCCTATATGATCACCAAAGGATTCTTTCTGCCACTGTTTATGCTTCCTCTCGCCCTGAGGCAAAGAGGTCAAGGCCTACAGAAGCTAAAGGGGATGCATGATCTAGGAGCGGAGGTTTTAGGGGGAGTTCTCAAGGAGATGCCCAGTGAGTACCGTATGCACCATCTGCATAACCTAGAGAGGTTAGAGTCCAAGCTGTGACCTGCTACGGATGTCATGAGGAGGGCCATGTTCTGTAGCACTGTCCTAGGAAGACCACGCTATGCTTCACCTGCTACACTAGGGGACACAGATCCATGCATTGCCCCTAGTCCAGCGGGACCCCTTCTATATCAGCTTTGAGACTTCCCTCAGCTCCCACTACTCGCCAGGGGAGAGGAGGTACTGTTGTTAGAGGTAGAGCTGGAGGTAGAGGTGGTAGAGGCTGTGGGAGAGGAGGCTTAGGACCATCTGGGTCCGGAGTTGGCAGAGGTTCATCTTCATCTGGACCATCTGGGCCTGATTACAAGAGAAGACAAACTTCTAGAGGATATGGTCGTTCATTGCCCCCACCACCCCACGTCCTTTAGATGAGGGTAGAGGATCGTTTGGCTCCAAGTGCCTCGTGTACTATATCTCTCTATGGTGCAGGCTTGAGTATTCAGTTTGACACTGGTGCTACTCACTGCTTCATAACACAGTCGTGCGTCACTAGGCTAAGCATGAGCTGCATGAGTGGTTCATCCCTTATTGTGGGTATGCCGAATGGGGCTAGGGTTAGGACGAGTCATGGGATCCTAGGGTGCCCCATCCGTATAGGTGAGCATGAGTGGCCCACCGACCTGATTGTGATGACCCTGAAGACGCACGACTTGATTCTCGGCATGGATTTCATGGACTACTACGGGGCGATCATCAAATTGCGGACGAGGACAGTGATCATCTTGGTAGATGATGGCACGGAGCACCAGGTCTAGAAGAGTGACCCCAAGAGGAATAGGGCACTCATCAGCGCAGACAGAGCAGCAAGGCTTCTGGACCAGTGTTGCACAGGATATTGGTGTTACACCTTAGAGGTGGATTGAGGCAGACCTAGCATATCAGACGTACCTGTGGTTCGAGATTTCACCGATGTCTTCCCTGACGAGCTACCAGGGCTCCCCGTAAAGAGATGTTGACTTTGCTATTGAGATGGAGCCGGGCACCAGACCGACTTCATGGGTTCCGTACCGGATGGCACCTACTGAGATGGAAAAGCTGAAGGCTCACCTAGAGAAGTTGGCCGAGAAGGGCAACATTCGTTCGAGTGCATCACCATGGGCAGCGCCGGTCTTGTTCGTCAAGAAGAAGGATGTTTCGCTGAGACTGTGTATAAATTACAAAGAGCTGAACCAGGTGATGGTGAAGAATCGTTACCCTCTTCCAAGGATTAATGATCTGATGGATCAGCTTCAGGGTGCAGTGGTGTTCTCGAAGATTGACTTGAGGTCAGGTTATCATCCACACAATTTTTCTGATATGCACAATTTTTTATTAACAAAAACCTTCCTTTAATAAATAAATAAATAAATAATTTTTATTAAATCCCCTTATTTTTTATCTAATATTTTATTTTTGTAAAATGGGGCGAACTGGAGCCGTCCCGTCAATCCGTCACTCGTCAACATTCTATTAATACTCCGAGGAAAAATAATGAACAACTAGTGGAATTCCCGCGCCATGGCGCGTTTGCCCAGGGAAAAAAATTATAAAAATATAAAATGTTCATTATAAGGAATAATCAAATAACAATTTAAATAAATATTTGATAAGTTTAATACAATAATATAGTTATGGGACGGCATAGGTGTTAACAAAAGTCACAAAGGTGGTGCGAAAAAACCTGAAATACAGAAATGGTTTTTTTTTTTTACAAAATTACAAAATCGGATGAGATGAACATACAGATTACGGGTTACTCAAAACAAGAAGGCAATATGGGAAAAGAAAGTAATCTATTGCGCAGTTTGCGAAAGTACTTAATCCCATAACTAAATATCTTTCCAAACCATGTCACTGAAATCCTCGCGCTGACAACGTTTCCTCTCTTCTTCCAATGTTTCCTCCCTTCTCAATGATCTTTCATCTACCAATGTACTGATCAATCAAGTCGGGAATATCACTGGGAGTGACATACCCAAACCTGCAAAACTATGAATATAAGTCCCAAATCCAAACAGTGGTAGCTGACAGTGAAATGCATGAACAAATCACATTTTTGGCACACATCACCAATTGAAGAAAGGAATGAGGCAATATTACCAGTCACCAGTAACTTTTCCCCCCAGAGCTTGTGCTAAAAAATGATCACAATTTCAGCATACTTATGTCCACCAATGTGTGAGCAAGCATAAATAGAAATCTGCCCAGTTAACTATCTGGATTGAATCCCCTCTTTGAATTTCTCGATGAGGATGGGTTCACAAACACCGCATCTCTTATCCCTATTTGTATGGGCACAAACAAACACATATGCACCATACAATGGCTCCGGAACACCAGCTTCCCATTGCTTCCCAATCACCAGCACATCATCCACAAAACCTTCTACTTCTGACTCCTTCACGCCCCTTCAGTTATAAGAAATCAGGATTCAGGAAAAAAGACAGGGGTATTTGAAATACAATCATTCATGTTCATCAATTCACCATTTATCACTCCATGTTAAACACTTGTGAATAAATAAAGCTTAACTAAAGCAGGAAAGAATCATAGATTTCACATTAATTGTAGGTTCATATAACAGAAATTGAGATTCAGTCAATTCGAAATTAGCAAACTGAAAGAATCATAGTTTTAGAGCCATGTGATTTGTAGTCAAAATAGAAAATCAAGAGACCAAAAAAAATATTAACATATACTTAAAAAACAGTAATTAAAAGGGAAAATATGAATAAGAAAATGTATTATATAAAAGAATCAATGAAACTGAAGTAGCTGAGCTGAATTTTAGATCAAAATTATAGTAAAACTTGATAAACATATTTGATGAATAGAATTATAGATGCTAAATAAAAAAAATTGAATTAAAAAAAAGCATTCTATTAAAGAATAAACATCCAAAGATCAACTATATTATAAGAGAAAGATCACGAAGAATCAAACACACAAAAGAATATGAAAGGTGTCTTATAAATCAAACACACAAGTCCCGTGCCATAGATGTGAACAAAAGTAAAGCGAAATTTGATAAACAGATTTGAAGAAAGGAATTATAGATGCTGAAGGAAAAAACTGAATTACAGAAGTGGACTTTTAAACAAAATTACACCTCTATTGATTTCCAAAAAAAATGGCTATTGAGAAAAAGTCAAATAATTGGTTAATAAGAAGAGAAAACAATAAGGATCTTGTTGATAGAGCATAATAAGACAGAAGTGAACTTCATTATGGCTACTGATTCTAGCAAGTAGGTCAAAGAAAATAAAATGGCACATACATTTAGGCTATCTTGAATTAGTAACTCTTGTTATTTGAGTCCAAAAACATTAAAAGGGTGACAGGAAGTAAATACCATGGTCTCAAATGGTGGCATCAATCAATAAAGTTGGACTTGTTTTATGTGTAAAATAGCAACATACCTTAGGAGCCAAAATAAGCATTGATTTTAGTGTAAGCTACCGAAGGAAAGCTAAAGTGTCTGAAGATCTAGTAGCAACGTGAGGATATACCTGATCATAGGCAACAACAGAAGATATTATTAAAGATATTCAGCAAAGAAAAGAGCAATTTTGTTGACATGCATAGAACTGAACATAAATCATGTTGCTTCCCATAAGAGTGCAAATGGATAAAGGCATAAGTCGGACACATCATTGTTTTCATACTTGCTCGTCAACAATTTGTGAAGTTAATTACTCTCCATATTGGTCAATGTGTTGCAACAGGGCCACTCGTAGTCTCGCACAGCTCGGTCAATGGAGGAAAAAAGCTTTACAAAAATATGTTAGTGATGAACAAAAGTGCACCTCCAAATGCATAGAAAATAAAAGAGAAATAGTACAGAACCAATTAATCTTGACAGAAGAACAATTAGGTAAACAATAGTCGAAGGAAGTAACCAAGTAAGCCATGGAGGAGGAGCACCCTCTAGCATGCCTACATCAGGTCCCTGGAGACTTTTTCCCCCCTAATGCGCTTGAAACAACAATTAGACTATGACAATTCGCAATTTATGAGATGATTTCAATTTCAGGTCATATGATTGCATCAAAAATAGAACAATTCGTTAGTAATTTCAAGCAAAAGCTTTCTATCATCATCACTACCAAAAATGCTGCCCTAACTCTAATTCTCAACACCACCACAATATGAGACAACTAAACAAAGATACATAAATCAAAAGGGAAAATTCAGAAATGCCTCCTCTGATGATTTGACATCTAAAAATTCTAAGCCAAAAGAAGCATAATAAGATGAATGAAGAAGATATCCCAAAACTCTTAAACATAAGCCAAAAGAAGCATAATAAGATGAATGAAGAAGATACATTTTGTCCCTCAATTAATAAAAAACATCAATTAATAATAAACACTTCGATACTCCAGATTTCCACATTTACTACAGCAAATTCGAAGTTGATAACCATAGGAAAATTACAACTCAATTTGAAATTCCAATGAGCACAACAGATCAGCGCAATTATCGCAGGTAAACATGATATTGAATCACAAAATGCAAAAATCATCCCAACTACAAAGAAATGAAAGCATCGGTGCCAGATCTGATAAGAACACAAACATTGGAAGAGAAAAACAATGAATGAGTGTGGGAGTTAGAAGGAGAGAGAAAGAAACCTTGACAATTCGACGAATGCAGTGACGGGAGACGGGATTAAGAGGACGAGAGGAGGAAGCGGAGGAGGGGCCGCGCCCATTGGAAGGTCTAGCCAGAGGAAGTCGGGATTGGGAGGGAGAACCAGCGGAGCTACTGTAGAAGGTCAATTTCCATGGCCAAACCTGGAAACAAAAAGGGGTGATAACTAATTACTGAAATTGAAGATACGCGGAGAAAGATAGAGATGGTGAGGCGGTCGAACCTCGGCGGGGAAGAAGACGAAGTCCTGAGGCGGGTTAACTTCTGCGGAGGAGAAAGACGAAGGCCTGAGGCTCGAAGGACCCCATGATCGAACTCGGCGGAGGAGGTACGACCGATCGTTCTTTCCAGATTGTGGGGAGGCGGCGAATTAGGCTGACGAGGTCTCAACCTAGCGCGGGGTGAACTGGTGAAGATTGGAAAATAAAATAAAAAAGGTAAAAGGAGGAATTAAAAAGAAAAAAAGCTAATTGGTCAAAAATGTGAAAGTGATGGAGAGAATGCCACATGTTAAAAAACTCTTTGCTTTTAAGTAATTATATAGATGTGTCAACACTTTAGGTAGAATATAATAAGTACAAGATAAATTAAAGAAAACGATTTTACATTAATAATTGGTTGCTGAGAATTGTTGAGAATTGGATATCTGTTTTAGGGCTGGGATTTCTGCCGGTAAGGAAGTTGATATCGGTTTGGTCGATGGGCACGATAGGTCCATACGTCCGGCATATTTGATTCTTTATTCATGGGACAGAGGGCGAGATGTTTGTGTTGATTAGACGGGATCTTCCCCCTTGACTCAGTCGGGGATGTTTGACTTTGCCCCTGGTCGTGCTGTTGTTGATGCTGCTCAACGTAAGTGTGTCAAATATAGTGATTTGTGCACGGCAGCGGGTTATGGTTTCCTGCCCTTCTCCTTCTCTTCGTTGGGGGAGCTGGATACCGATGTTGTTGCCTTGCTGAAACGGATTCAGAAATTCTCTGTATCTCAGGATGTTGGGGCTCGTGCTGCATCTTATATTTTTACTAGACTTAGCTTTGTTATTGCTAAAGGAGTGGGTGCCCAGATAGTATCTCGGCTACCCACTAATTTCTTGTAAATTTGTTTTTTATTATATAATAATAATAATAATAATAACAATAATAATAATAATAATAATAATAATAATTAATACTCTGTAATGATCAAGATATATAATATAATAGTATAATCGATGCATGTTACCGTGTTTGGTATTGATTTTCTGTAGTAATTACTAATTTTCCTATTTTGGATCTACTCTGATGCTTGATTTATTATTATCGGATTGATTTACAATTTTCCTATGTTGCTAGTCTCCTTTCTCCGGAAGAATGGTTCCTTAGAGGCTCGTCTTTACTGTCCACATGTGACTCCTGATGTATCGCTGGCTTACGATGCTGCTCTAGGGCCGTGCTTGGCTTCGTCCTTCGTCTACGTCCTCGTTTTGTTTCAGATTAGTTGTGTTTAGTTTCGTCTTTTAGTGCGCTTTTGCCTGTATGTTGCACCATCTTTGTAATTTTGGTTTGATTTTTTGACGGTTTTCCGTCTGCTGACTTATTGGCCTTCGACGTCCAGGTATGTATGGTCTCGAATTTTTACCTAAAAAAAACAAGGATTTTAAGTCTTTTATCGTAGATAGTTTGGATTTCTGGTCTCATTAATCTCGTGAATTCCAGGTCAACAGATCACATTTTCAGTAAGTCTAAAAAAAATAGGGATATGCACTAAATAGACCGAAAATTTGACTCATTGGCAAAAGTAGATCATGAGGTCCAAAATTTGCAAAACTAGACAACATACCCAAAATTTTACTAAAATGTACAGGTCATGTGGGGGGATTTGAAGGGCAATAGCTGGTCACCCTCTCCCCGTGGCTCTCTCTCTCTCTCTCTCTCTCTCTCTCTCTCGACATCAGCTTTCGTTCCTCTCTCTCTCTCTCTCTCTCTCTCTCTCTCTCTCTACCAGGGCTGGCTCGGAGCTCTAGTTTCCACCACGGCGACGTCTACGGTGGCCGTTTTCGCCCTAGCAGCGTTGCTTTCTTTGCTGGCACCGCGAGTGAGGCCCGACACCTCTAATCACCGCTTTAAATCATGGGATGTGGTTCCTCTCTGCGCCAATAAAGTCGGCCCCTTCCATAATCCCAGGTGCACTCTTTTCTGTGTTGCATTGCGCCTCATATTCATCTTTTGTTTGTGGAATTTCAGAGTGTTTGGTTAAGATCAAATGTAGTTTGAGAAAGTAGTGGTCGAAAATCGGATGTGATTAGATTACGTTTAGTTTTTGTTTACTTTTGTGGTGCGGTTCCGATTCAATTAAGGTTTCATTGCTGTATGAATCGTTGATTGTTCGAGTAAAGTGGTGTAATCTATGAAAAATCTGATTGAGAATTTGAGATCCAGAGAGATGAGACAGATGTTGTCGAATCAATTCCTTGCCAAAAAATTGAATTGTTGTTTCCCTAATGTGACAAAAAATGTTACAGAAAGAGCGAGAGTGAGCAATGAATACCTTATTTGTCTGGTCTGGAGAAACGAGCGAGAGATACAACCACCACAACATACACAAAGAGACACTGTCACCACCACCAGGTCCACCACGAACACCTCATATCTGGTTCTGTTTCCAATTCTTCCACCCTCAATTTGGTGACCGCATCGATCTCCACTCCGCCAATCTTACACTGACACAGTCACACAAACACTTTTTTCTCTCAAGAGGAACGGAAGACGGAAATACGAGTGAAACAACTGTGCATTTCACTAAAATCTCGATCAACTGTCTTTATTTTACATTGTCCGTAGGATAACAATTGGTAGAAGAGACACACCGTATTCATAGAATAGTTTCAAGCTATTGGTAGGAATTAAATACCTTATTGGTAAGATGATAATGTAATCACCAAGTATAACCTTAATGGTATGATGGTAATGGTAGGATCATAGGATGATAATGGTAAAATAGTTTGAAACTAATGGTAAGATAAAAATACCCTGTTGGTAGGATGTTGATGTAATCATCGACAGACCCAAGTGCAACCCTAATGGTTGGATGATATCGGTAGGATGATAATGGTAGAATAGTTTTAAACTAATGGTAGGACAACAATAGGTTATTGGTAGGATGATTATTTAATCACCGAAATTCACAAGTGTAGGCCTAATGGTTAGATGATATTGGTAGGATAATAGGATGATATTGGTAGGATAATAGGATGATATTGGTAGAATAGTTTGAAACTAATGGTAAGTTAAAAATACGCTATTGGTAGGATGCTGATGGATACCTAGTAATTCCCGTGTATAACTTCGCAGTAATGGTAGAATAGATGCAGACTAATGGATTCTCGTGACTCCTCTTCCTCCTCCAAGACATCTGAAAATTCGGAGGAACTATCTTCCACGGAGGTAGAGGGCCTGAAGGATGCTGTTGTCCAACCCCCTGCAAAGGATGCTTCTGTTGTCCCCCCATCTTGATGTCAACCAAATGATACTAACCCCTCTTCTCTGAAGGTGGCCCCTGTTAAACTTGAGCTTCTGCTCGATGATGATGAAAATTTTATAAACTATGAGGATGAAGTCGATCTCTCTAAAGTTTTCCAGTCTCCTTTCTTGGGTTTACCTAGCAAGATTATGAGGACATGTTCCTGGTCGTCCCTACAAATGTGGAGTATCTTTTTCCTGAAAGGAGCAACCTTCCCCTCTTGGATGCGCCCTGATCTGTTGACCCTCTAGTTACTCCTCTTGAATCGCCTTCGATGACTCGGGAGTTGGAGCGGCTTAGGGTTGATAGGTCATCCAAAGCTGAATCGAGCAAAAGAAAGCAGAGTACCGAGGATGGCGACACCACCTGCTCTAAGCTAATGGGAAGAGGCGGTAAGAGAGGTAAACATGCATGACCCTTAATCTCACATTTGATTAGCTCTATTTGTCCTATAAGTCATTTAGGTCATTCCCCCTGCAGCTGGTCGATCCGCCTACCTATAATGCTGTTAGGCTTGTCTTGTGTGTTGCTAAGTCAGTGAAATGGGTTGTTCTCCGTAGCCTCAATCGAGTATGTCTCCGATTCTCTTTTGTATCTTTAAATTGGATTATATGGTGTAGCTTGTATATATGTATAGAGTATCGAGTACGGTATGTTACTACGTATGGGGTGTATCTAGTTGAGAATTTGATGAAGGTTTGCTACGAAGTGCAACAATGGAGAATAATGGAGGGAAGAAGAAAATGTATTTCTGTATTTCTGTGTGTATGTACAACACCGGATACAACTGCTTTTATAGTGTGGATTACAAGTGTAGGCTATCAAACAAAAGACATGGGCCGACGGCCCATTCCATCATGCAACTAACCCAAGCCATCACACAACATAACCGGGTTTGGAGTAACCCGCCAATTCCAACACCCCCCGTCAAGCTGGAGCGGGTTCACACACTCCCAACTTGTCCAAAATCAAGGGGAAATTCAAACCAGGTAATGGCTTGTTTAGGACATCAGACAGTTGATCCCGTGCTGAGACGTGTTTGAGAGCGATCAAGCCTTCTAAGACCTTCTCGCGAAAGAAGTGGCAATCTAATTCAATGTGCTTCGTGCGCTTATGGAAGACCGGATTGCGAGCAATGTGGATAGTGGCTTGGTTGTCAGATAGGAGTCTCGTGAGCTAGGCAAGCTCAGTGCACACCCTCTTGATAGATCTGTACTCGACTTCTGCAGACGACAACAAGAGGGTAGCTTGCTTCTTTGACTTCCAGGAGATAAGGCTGCCTCCCAGGAAAATGACATACCTACTTACAGATCGACGAGTTAACGGACAAGATGCCCAGTCGGCATCGCAATACGCCTGAAGATCAAACCCAGGCGTCCGTGACAGTAATAGAGCTCGATCCTGAGTACCTTTCAGGTACCTCAATGTCCGAAAAGCAGCTTCAAGGTGACGAGTGCGAGGAGCTTTAAGAAACTGACTTAGAAATTGGACGGCAAAACAAATGTCAAGCCTTGTATGAGTTAGGAAATTCAATTTCCCAATCAATTTCCTATACAACGAGGGATTAGAAATGAAATCCCCCCCTTCAACAACCATCTTTGTCTCCATTGCCAATGGGCTTGTGACTGGGGAAAGCTCATCACAACTGAACTCTTTTAGAGTGTCCAAGATGAACCGCTTCTGGCTAATAGAGATGCCTTCTTCTGTGTGCAAGAACTCCATTCCCAGGAAAAGGCTCAATTGTCTCAAGTCCTTAATGCGAAATTCAGCATCCAGAAAGGCTTTGATTGACCGTGCGAGATGAAAGTCTCATGCACGGTTTTGAATGAGAGAAAGAAGTGAGGAATCCTCTTTTCGACTCTGACTCTCCCACTCCAGTCGTTGCTTTTCTTTCTGTTACTTCGAAAGTCGCTGCTTCAGCTTCAGCCACTCGAATTTTCGATATTCCTTTTTATTTCTCATCAAGCGAATGGCATCTTCTTCAATTTCAAGAGAATCGTTCCCTGTGAGCAATAAATCGTCCACATACACAGCTAAATATGTGACTGCATCCCCACTTCCTTTGATAAAGAGAGAGTAGTCACTGAGAGATTGAGTGTAGCCCTTGTATTGTAAAGCATGAGATAGCTTTGCATACCACTAGCGAGACGCTTCCTTGAGTCCGTAAAGTGACTTGCGTAAGCGACAGACATGCCCAGTAGGTGCATCCAAACCAGGAGGGATACACATATGCACATCCTCATGCAAATCTCCGTGCAAGAATGCGTTATTCACATCCATTTGCATCAATGGTCAACCATTCTTCACTGCTACTGACACTAGGGCTCGCACAGTAGTCATCTTCACCACTAGTGAAAACGTTTCTGTGTAATCGATTCCCTCCCTCTGTGTGTAGCCCTTGACCACCAAGCGTGCTTTATACCTTTCAATTGAGTCGTCTGCCTTGTGCTTTACCTTATAAACTGACAGGACAAAATCGTTGTGTTTCCTATCAAAAGAATATCCAAACCAACCAACTAGTATAGCTAGTAAGTCCGGAGTAGATCCACAGGGAACTACTGTTACTTTATGCGTTATAATCACCAACAAGAGTAAACAGGGGTTGTAGAGATGTAAAGATGAAAATATATCAAGAAGTGAATAATGTTGATGGTTGTATACAATGATGATTGAGATGTTTCACCTACGAATCTCAATTTGTGTTCGTCTCCTTGATCATAGTTCTTCCTTCTAGTTGTATCTTTTATATCATCCACTCTTATCTTGATTTAAATAGATTATTAGTCCTATGAGTCCTAATAATCCCTTACTCCTAGGCAATCTTAACACGGATTAAGGTTTAATCCTAGGAATAGCACTAAGTCTCAAGATATATAAAGCTTATAAGCAATATTAATTCCCTAAAGAACTAACATTTAACCTATAGTCAATTTCTTATACAATCAAGCTTTTCTATGAGATCCACTTAATTGTATTTGCTACTTTGGATTAGGTTTCACAAACGTATGAATCAAAACCCTAGCAATGATGCAATTCTAACGAGGTCGCGAATCAACGTAGAATCAACACCATCAAGCAATTAAAGCACAAAGAAATTGAAGAAGATAATAGAAATAAACTAGAGTTCCAAACTCACAATTCAACAAAACCAAGTCTTGATCGTAGGCAAAACACGATGAGTTTAGTTGCTCATGCTTCTAAAACGCCGTCTCTCAATTCTTCAAAGGATAAAAGATAACCTAAAACAACTAAAATCAGTCTTTAAAAACCTAAGAATACCGTCATAAAAAACCTAGAAAGTATTTCCCAAAGATAGGCCCAATTAATAGGAATCTAATTTCGGCGCTGAACCGGCCCAGGAGAACCGCGGGCGCTGCCCCATGGCCGCGGGCGCGGCTTTTGCAGAAAACCCAGGAATTCTGGCAGCACGTGCTGCTTGGATGGCCGCGGGTGCGGTTTTTCTCTTGTGTGCACTTTGCATCTTCCTTGTGCATTCCAACTTGCTTGTCTAGCTTGTTCCTTGCCTCCATATGGTCCATAGACTTCTCATGATTGACCTCCTTGCTTCTTCGAATCCAAAATCTGCAATTACTCGCTAAACTTGTGTAGATTCCGCACTTAAGTACCAAATGAACAAACAAGTAAACTAACCCCTTAAAGTCAAATATATACATCCAAATGACCCTAGAACTACTCTATAATGCCTATCTAAATATGCATTATCAAACTCCCCCACACTTAGCCTTTTGCTTGTCCTTGAGCAGAACAAAACATTTATGAGACATTCATCCCACAAACACAATCCTTCATGCAATAGCCTCATCAAAAGCAACATCTCATCAAAGTGTAAACATAGACAAGGCAAACAAATGTCCTAGCAAGTATTTATGTGATCAAGTAACCCGCATGCTTACACATCCAACCTCACCGGGAATAAAGTGTTTTCGCTCTCACTCAAGTGTTTAGGTTTATCAATTAACACTCAAACTCTATCCAAAATGCAACTAAACTACATAAGAATTGAAATTGAATCAAAATCTCCACCGTGGATGTCATTACCGGCAAAAATCATCATGAGGTCTTTTCATGGGTTGTAATGAGGCCAAGGTAGAAAACATAAGGTATGGAACAATTTAGGTCATGTGGTGCTCATAATCCGGGAACTAAGGAAGCAACGAAATCATCATACCACTCATACACTCATACCATAGATCTACAATGTAATACAACTCCAATCTCAAGCATACAACTTTACAAACCATACTCAACTCATTCCTTTATTTTTTTTTTCTTTTTTTCTTCTTCTTTTCTTTTTTTTTCATGCTATATCAAATGATTTTCCTTGACTTTTACCCCTAAGTGAATTTTATCCTCCTTAGGTCCCAAGTAATGAATGTACTAGCACTAATCAAACATCTCATAAGGGTACATCAAACATACAATCCACCACTATAAACCACCAACCACAATATAAATATTCACCAACCATTCCTAATTCCCGGATGGGGTCAGGCTATAATTGGCTATGGAAAATCTTGTGGAGCTACAAAAGAATAGGCAATTGGCTTAAAGTAGAGGATCATATGTAAGGTGGAATAGAGTCAAATAGGGCTAATAAAGGTGCCTCAATCATGTGAAATTCACCAATAACAAACATATAAGTACAGCCTTGACATAGATAAAAAAGTCAATTCCAAGAGGTAGAAGCATTGGAGAGTACTCACACACATGGAACAGGAGCAAAAAGGACTCAATGAAGTGCAGTCCCATTAAGGCCAAAAATCAATCTCACAAGGTTAAACTTTTGTTGGATTTCAGTCATGCTAGGAACTTAGATCATACAAGCTCAATTATGTTCACCTAGCTATATTCCACATAAAAACCATAAGTAAGATAAGGCTAAAGCAATTCAAACATGTCATGGGACTTATATGATCATATTTTCAATAAAATTTTCAGAACTCACTTGGCTTGGCGGTTGTTTAAACAATGACATATTTTATGCAAATGCATGATTTTTTTTTCTTTTTCATTTTTTTTCTTTTTGTTTTTCTTAAAATAAAACTAAGATGCGAAACATTAAAACATGAATGTTATGCAGAATAATTGAAACATGCTCGATATGCAATGCAACCTACTATGTACACTAATCCCCTCCCCCACACTTGAAGTTTTCATTGTCTCAATGAAATCAAAACAACAAAAATGAGAAAGAACAAGGGAGGAGAAAAGTAAAACTCACAAGCTCACTGGTATGGCGGAGGTGGAGGTGGAGGCTAGTACGGCGGGAACGCCGGATAGGCAAAGTGAAAGAACTCCTCCTGTCGCTGATGCAAGCGCTCAATAGCCTCCATCTGAACCCTATGGGCCTCAATCTAGAAACGGTGACACTCCTCCTGACGACGATCATATTCAGCCTGATGCTGAGCAAGTTGGGCCTGCGTCTCCCGAATCGTGGTAAGGTCCACAGAGAAACCCTGGACATCCTGACGAATGTAGGAGAGCTCCTGGTGCAGGTCCTGCTGGTTCTCCCACAAGTCGTGTTGCTCAACACTCAAGGACTCCATCTGTCGCTGAAGCGCCCATAAGGAGGGCTCATCCCCTCTAGAAGTGCTAGAAGAGCCAGCACCCCCATGAGATGGCCCAGGCTGAAAATCCATGGGCTCGCTAGGCTGAACATCCTCTTCCTCCTCCTCATTTCCCTCTACCTCATTCCCCCCTGCTTCATCATCAGCCGGTTCAAATCCCAAAGCAAGGAGCGCTTGGGGATCATCGGGGGGAATGTAGAAATCCTCAGCCGTCGGTCCAAAGGGAAAATTCCTAGGTAGCCTAATTCGATGGACATTGTTCTTCCCAGCCTGCCAGATGAAGGAGGGACCCTCTCCCACCAAATGATTTTCCCTCTTTAACGCCGACAAGTCTAAGAGGTAAAGATCACTCACCGAATCCTGAAGGTCTGAAGTGTCAACCCCATGCTCGAAAGCAATCAAAGTGATAAGACCCCCAAAACCGATAGACGATGTCTTCTTTATCACCGCCTTGCAGTGCTCTAAAAACAAATCTACCCAATCCGGAATGTGCTCGCCTTCCGGAGCCAAGCACCATAGGAAAGCCAAAGCACTCAAGGACACCTTGTTGATCTCTGCTTGCCCAAGGAAGGTGTTATTCAACACCTTGTGACAAAGCCGTAGAGGTGGGTGGAGGATGTTGTAGTTATATTCTCCCGCCTTGGGCCTCATAATACGCCCAGTCGCTCTCTGTCGGTGGTAGGCCTAGGGATTCTGAACCAATTTTCAGTGGGTTGGGCGGATACTCCAAAGGCCCTAGCAAATCGTCTCCTGTTTGAATGAAAAGCCTTTCGCCTTAGCCTAAACTCAATGCTATCATCCAGGTTTTTCCTCAACGTACTCAAGAATTCACAAACTAAGCTTGGATAAGTCGGGGCATTCTTTGTAACAAATTCTTTCAAGCCTCCTTTTTCTAACAATTGACGCACTGTTTGCTCCATCCTAAGTATTCTCAGAGTGGGCACATCGATGAATTTTGTCGACAATATCTCCCGACCCTCAAGTTTATCCCATTTCTTCCTTTGTTCACTGGACAATCCATTGGGTCTCGGCATCCTATTCTATCAATAATGGATTGGAAAAAACGGAGAAAGGGGCACTTACAATGATCAAAGCGTCGAAAACAATGGAAAAGGAGGCCGAAAGGGGTGGCCGCGGGTGCTGCTGGGAGAGCCGCGGGTGCTGCCCAATTTTCAGGAGTTGCTGTTTTGACAGGACAAAATCGTTGTGTTTCCTATCAAAAGAATATCCAAACCAACCAACTAGTATAGCTAGTAAGCCCGGAGTCGATCCACAGGGAAATACTATTACTTTATGCGTTATAATCACCAACAAGAGTAAACAAGGGTTGTAGAGATGTAAAGATGAAAATATATCAAGAAGTGAATAATGTTGATGGTTGTAAACAATGATGATTGAGATGTTTCACCTACGAATCTCAACTTTAGTTCGTCTCCTTGATCATAGTTCTTCCTTCTAGTTGTATCATTTCTATCATCCACTCTTATTTTGATTTAAATAGATTATTAGTCCTATGAGTCCTAATAATCCCTTACTCCTAGGCAATCTTAACACGGATTAAGGTTTAATCCTAGGAATAGCACTAAGTCTCAAGATATATAAAGCTTATAAGCAATATTAATTCCCTAAAGAACTAACATTTAACCTATAGTCAATTTCTTATACAATCAAGCTTTTCTATGAGATCCACTTAATTGTATTTGCTACTTTGGATTAGGTTTCACAAACGTATGAATCAAAACCCTAGCAATGATGCAATTCTAACGAGGTCGCGAATCAAGGTAGAATCAACACCATCAAGCAATTAAAGCACAAAGAAATTGAAGAAGATAATAGAAATAAACTAGAGTTCCAAACTCACAATTCAACAAAACCAAGTCTTGATCGTAGGCAAAACACGATGAGTTTAGTTGCTCATGCTTCTAAAACGCCGTCTCTCAATTCTTCAAAGGATAAAAGATAACCTAAAATAACTAAAATCAGTCTTTAA
Source organism: Persicaria maculosa (assembly GCA_963922045.1). Taxonomy (NCBI): domain Eukaryota; kingdom Viridiplantae; phylum Streptophyta; class Magnoliopsida; order Caryophyllales; family Polygonaceae; genus Persicaria; species Persicaria maculosa. The sequence continues at coordinate 44,472,873 of OY998263.1, read as the reverse complement.
AAACCTAAGAATACCGTCATAAAAAACCTAGAAAGTATTTCCCAAAGATAGGCCCAATTAATAGGAATCTAATTTCGGCGCTGAACCGGCCCAGGAGAACCGCAGGCGCTGCCCCATGGCCGCAGGCGCGGCTTTTGCAGAAAACCCAGGAATTCTGGCAGCACGTGCTGCTTGGATGGCCGCGGGTGCGGTTTTTCTCTTGTGTGCACTTTGCTTCTTCCTTGTGCATTCCAACTTGCTTGTCTAGCTATTTCCTTGCCTCCATATGGTCCATAGACTTCTCATGATTGACCTCCTTGCTTCTTCGAATCCAAAATCTGCAATTACTCGCTAAACTTGTGTAGATTCCGCACTTAAGTACCAAATGAACAAACAAGTAAACTAACCCCTTAAAGTCAAATATATACATCTAAATGACCCTAAAACTACTCTATAATGCCTATCTAAATATGCATTATCATAAACCCAACGACATCCTATGGGTCGAGCACCTCGTGGTAAAGGAACAACATCCCAGGTGTTGTTCAATTCTAGCACTTGGAATTCAGCTCTCATGGCCTCATTCCAAACTTCAAAATGACAGGCCTCTTCATAGCTACTAGGCTCAGTGGATGGCTTTACATCTGTTGTATTGGGAATGCCTAAATCTAGTGTGGAAGTAAGGGTATGACAACAGATGTAGCTTGGACTATCAACATGACCACAAATGTAGTCCTACAGATAGCCTGGAGGAGTTGCAATCCTAGACGAGCGTCTAGGACCACTGTCTGCTGGTGGCTGAGATTAAATTGATGGTGCTTGATCTTCTGGCGAGGAGGGTGGACTCGGAGCCTCTTCACTGTCAAAAACTGGTGCCTGAGCAAGAAAAAGTGGAGCTTGTCTCTCTTTATCTCTATAAGGGAATAGGGACTCGTGGAAGACTGCATCACGTGATACCTCAACTCTATGAGTATCTAAATTCAGGACTTTAAAGCCCTTAGTCCCGGGAGGATACCCTAGGAAAACACAAGGACTGGCCCTTGCCATAAACTTGTGTCGTCCCCCTTTAAGGGTGGCTGTGTAGCATAAACTTCCAAAGCTCCTCAACTCTTCATAGTTTGGAAGCATATGATACAACAGTTCAAAAGGTGTTTTGCCCTTCAACAAGCTGCTAGGTAACCTATTGATCACATTTACAGCAGTCAAGGCAGACTCCCCCCAATACTTCAAAGGAAGCTTGGACTGATAAAGCATTGCTCTAGCCACTTCAAGAATGTGCATCTGCTTTCGCTCCACAACACCATTTTGTTGGGGTGTGGCAACACAAGAGGTTTGGTGCACTATGCCCTTTCTCCTGAAAAACTCAGAGGTGACATGACTAAGACCCAACTCTTGTGCATTGTCAATCCTCACTGTTTCAACTCTACAACCAAATTGCGTCTCCACCATTCCCACAATGACTTGGAGCACTGATGCAGCAGATCCTTTGCATCCTATGAGATGCACCCAGGTATTTCTTCTATAATCATCCACTATTGTCACAAAGTACCTGTGACCATTATAAGAATGCACATGAAAGGGACCCCAAACATCAACATGTATAAACTCAAAGGGTTTGACAGATGCAATAGAACTTCTAGGAAATGAAAGCCTTGACTTTCTTGCTCTCGCACACACCTCATAGGATGTCAGGCTAGAGAAATCATGCATAAATGGATACAACTTGCTGAGTTTATAAACTGGTAAATGACTAAGTCTCATGTGCCAAGTCTTGGCACTTTTTACAGCATTGACGACAGCAACAGACTTGCAACCTCTACTGGAAGCACCTCCATCTTCAAATTTCCTGATATGCTTCTCCAGAAAATAAAGACCTCTACTGCATCTCTCAAGGAGAAGAGGTCTCTCCATATGCATACCCTGCACTTGAAGTATGGTACATACATCACCTCCTTCGGTACTAGATCATATGCCAGCACTTCCCATGGTCTCCACTACCAATGTATAACCAGTAGGTAGTACCACAGAGAAAGGTCTTTTCAAAGGAGCTTGATCAACAAAAACAGATCTATCTGTACACATATGGTTATTGGCTCATGTGTCCAATATCCACATGTGTTTTTGATTTTCATGAGAGTGTGTTATACCTGCAAAACCAGCAAAATCCTGGCTAGTTCCAGTCATTGCATCTCGGCTTCTCTGATACTTCACATTCAGCAGATCCAAGAGCTACGCATACTGTGATTGAGTCAGTTCTGGTATGCTTCCACGAGACTCAGTCTCATCAACCTGCGCTGCAAACTTCTTGTTCTTATTGGACTTGTTTGGAAATCCATGGATGAAGTAACATCTCTCCACCATGTGATTAGTCTTCTTGCAATGAATGCAAAAGAGGGACTTCTTCCCTTGCCCTTGCACATCATTCTTTTTTCCTTGTCCCTGCGCCTCACCTTTCTTGGTTTCAACATTGAAAGATGAAGCCAGATCTGAGTTCAAGGAGGTCAGATTCTTCATCTCTTGCAGCCGTAAAATTCTAATTTAATCCCATAAGGAATTGCATGAGCTTCTGTTCATCCCCAAATTTCACAATATCTTTCGCAGAACCACAAGTACAAGCAGGAAAACGTCTAGCACTATCCTGCTCATCCCACAATGATTTCAGTTTAGTGAAATAAGCAGAAATAGTCAACGAACCTTGCAAAATTGAGCTCAATTCCTTCTGGGGAGCGAACATCTGCGCTCCGCTGATGCGTCCAAATCTGGTCTCCAAATCATCCCAGATCTCCTTGGCAGTTTCAGCGTAGATCACGCTTCTTTTGATCTCCGAGCTTACACCATTAAGAAGCCACGATATCACCATATCGTTGCATCGCTCCCAGATTTGAGCTCTCTGTGCATCCTCAACCGGCTTAGTGAAGTCTCCGTTAACGAACTGGTATTTGTTCTTGGCGCTGAGAGCAATTTTGGCCGATCTTCTCCACTCGCTGAAATTTCGACCATCAAACGTCCCAGTGACCAACACCAGTCCCGGATGATCACTTGAGTGCAGGTACAGAGGATCCATTGGATCAATTGTGAGCTTCGTCGCTGTTCCATTCGCCATGGCAGTTACTGAAATTCGAGAAGTTGTCAGATGAACCAAAAAATGCAGATCCGAGCTCCAGAGAACAAACGCGGCACTTCGAGCAGCTCAAAGTAGTAGCGAGTGCTCTGATACCATTAGAATTTGATGAAGGTTTGCTACGAAGTGCAACAATGGAGAAAAATGGAGGGAAGAAGAAAATGTATTTCTGTATTTCTATGTGTAGGTACAACACCAGATACAAGTGCTTTTATAGTGTGGATTACAAGTGTAGGCTATCAAACAAAAGACATGGCCCGAAGGCCCAGTCCATCATGCAACTAAGCCAAGCCATCACACAACATAACCAGGTTTGGAGTAACCCGCCAATTCCAACACTAGTAGATAGTGTTAACATTCCTGGTTGCATGTGGTCCCCTTCTAGTCGGTTTGGTGCGCTCTTGGTCCGACTAGTTGTGGGTACCTTTGGTCTAAGTATTAATGTTAACTATTTCCATGAAATTACTAGCATATTTATATCTGTTTGCTCCTTCTGGGCTGGTCTTGGGTACCATTGGAATACAACTGGGGTATCCTTGTGGTTGATGATGCTTATCTCCTTTGGAGTTGGCTACCTATATCTTTATTTTTGTTGACTGCATATTGCAAAATCTTATTGGATCTGTGGGTTGTGCCCTTATTTCTCTACAATATTACACTAGTTGGATTGTTTTTATGACACAAGCTTGAGAAATCAAGTTATTACTTGTCAAATGGAGGGGATTTGCTTCCACTCCATAGGATACCTATTGTGCCTCGAGACACGTTGGGTTGGATTGGTGGTTAAAATTAGTAATTTATTATACCTGATGGGCAAAATATACATCCTCAATTGTCAACATATGGAATGCCCTATAAATGTGTATTACATTATGCAAAGCAGAATGATTCGTCTTTATGTTTGTCTAAGCCCTTTTGTTATAGTACTTCCAACTATGGATATGTGGGTATACTCCTCTTCTATATCAAGCGTCTTTGTATACATGTTCCTATGGTTATACGCAGTCTGAACACATATGGTTAAGATACAGATTTGGAACACTGTAGCATTCGAGTACCGATAGGTTTATACGTGTTGATCTCATTATCTATAAACTCTTTAATAAGCAATATTATTGGCAATAAAAATCGGTATATGAGCAGTCTTACTATTGCGATGGTTTCTTGTAAATATTTTTGGAAATGTTGTGCAGGTACTTGTGGCTATGTGGCTGTTCTGTATCATGAACCATCTAATTGCGATATAACTACCTTATGGAGCATTACCCTGAAAGCTTGCAAAATGATTATGAATCCTCTTTGATTATGAATCCCTTTAGTAACATATCTCGGAAAGTAGCTCACGTGCTACCACATTTTCCTTGTTCACTTATATTACTCACCTTCCACTTTATGTCTACTCACCTTAGTGTTTGAATTTCTTTCGATCCTCACTCGTGTTTGTTCGATTTTTGGGGAAATTTTTTTAGAAAAAGGTGAATGTTGACACTCCTCAACCCTTACACTATGCCATGGTGCAAGTAAGGCAACGAACATACTTAGGTTCGTTGCTAGAAAGAGGTTCAGGCAACGGACAAAGTTCGTATTGTCGCCCCAAACAACCACAAGGCAACTTCTATTTTGGCTGAGGTTGAAGAACCGAACATAGAACAATGTTCGTTGCCTGAATCGACTCAGGCAACGAACATATTGAAAATGGTTACCTGAACAAATGTCGAGAGGTGACAAAAAATAGATAGTACTCAGGCAACGAACATAATGAAAATGTTAGTTGCTGGAATGCTACTCAGGCAACGAACATATTGTAAATGGTCACCTAAAAAAAATTCGAACGTTGACCAAAAGTAGGGAGTATTTAGGCGACGAACAAGTTTCCAATGTTCGTTGCTGGAACTTGATTACAAGAATCTTGTAACCCGTATCTGACAATGTTAATATTCAAGCAACGAACAAATGTAAGGTACGTTGCCTGAATGTAGAACCTAGCTGGCATGCACTTTACTATGGCGACGAACAAATATCTATGTTTGTTGTTTGAATTAAGGGTCCCACATGCGACATTTGAAATTATTTTTGAGACAACAAACATTTCCTATGTTCGTTGCCTGATTGAATGGGTCCTACCTACCGAAATTAATGTTGTTGGATGAGCATAAGAGGCAAAAGATATGTTCCTATGTTCGTTGCCTGATTGATTGGGATTGTGTTTGTGTTGGAAAATGAAATTCGTTTTTACAAAGTAGTTTAAGGTTATCAAAATTTCTCTCAAATTTGAATTTGAATGAGAAAGAGAATTAAAATTATATTGAGATTGAAAATATAAATATTGGTCTCATTTTTTTCTTATGTTTTAATAAAATCACAACCTTATAATTTTATTATATATTGAAGTATTATGAATGTTGAAATAACATTTCATAGTTTATGAATTATTCTGACCACTCATTTCACATCTTGATTTGAGTTTAATATTAATCATCTATTGTAATGATACTCTTTTCAAATAAGTTAAGGCTATTATTTTGAATTACTTTATATATTATTAATGATGCAAATGATATTCGGTGTGTAATGAATGAACAATTTTTTTAAAGAAATATTTAGTTGTTAGACTTTTATAAAATGATTTAATTAAAAATATAATTGAAATTAATATAAATGTTGTTATATATGTATTTGTTTGAGATTGAGATTTTACTTTTTATATTTAGATTTTTTATATATATATAAGTTAAGTGTGAATTTCCAATTTATGTTTGAGACTGAGATCGAAATTTGAGATTTGAGATTAAGATCAAGATTTGATATTGAGATCAAGATTAAGTTAAGATCGAGGTTTGAGATTGAGATAAAGATTAAGATAGAGATCAAGATTTGATATTTATATTGAGATTGAGATTGGAATTGAGATTAAGATCAAGATCGAGGTTTGAGATTGAGACAAGATTGAGATTTGAGATTGAGTTAGGTTGAGATCAAGATTTGAGATTGTAAATCAGATCGAGAATTCAGATTGAGACCCATATTGAGATTTGAGATTGAAGTTGAGATCAAGATTTGAGATTTGAGATTTGAGATTTGAGACCAATATGAACATTGATATTTGAGGTTTGAGATTGAGATCGAGATTTGAGAGTGAAGATTGGCAATTGAGACCAAGATTGAGATTTGAGATTAAGATTGAGGTTAAGATCAATATTTGAGATTGAGATTTACATCAATATTTGAGATTTGATATTGATACTAAGTTTGAGATCAATATTAAGATCAAGATCGAGATTTCATATTGATATTGATATTAAGATTAAGATCAAGATCGAGAATTGAGATTGAGATTTGAGATCTGAGACCAATATGGGCATTGATATTTGAGGTTTGAGATTGAGATCGAGATTTGAGATTGGAGATTGAGATTTGAGATCGAGATTGAGGAATATTCGAAATTTGAGATTTTAGATTGGGATCAAGATTAAGATCAAGATGGAGGGTTGAGATTAAGCTCGAGACAAAAATTGAGATTTGATATTGAGGTTAAAGTCTCGATTTCTTCATGCTCGAGGCCGAATTTGTAAAAGTTATAAACACGAAAGTTGTAGGTCTTTGAAATCTTTTTGCAACAAGTCTAAATATGTCTTGATCCGAACAGTTGTGTCATCAATATTGTATTATGTACACATAAAATTATTTTATAACAAAATCATGTAAGTTATGAGTTATATGACGAATATTATCATTTTATTATGAAAGCATTATATTGTAGTTAAATAGAAAATGAGACCATATTTCCATTTGAGATTGAAATTGAGATTGAGATAAAAAATTTGATTGTTTATATAGATTTTGTGATAAATATTATTTATGAATTTTCATTTTCCAATGGATCATTTTATATTTCAATTTTAAATTTTCGTTTGAATGTGTTATTGATGTGTTTTTTTACACACTATTACATATAATCCTCTAATGTAACATTTTAAAAATTTTATTTTTTTTAGGATTTTTATACCAATTTAATTACTTTATTAAATTTATTCAAAATAAATTTAATTCGAAGATTATGTAGTCATATTTATTATATTTGAAAGTTTTATAAATTATATTACATTTTGAGAAATTTGGGATCTATTTTTTAAAAATGTTTAGGATGTTTTTTCGCCCAAAACAGATATGTAAATGTGAATATGTGATGCTTCTACGTTTGATACTTTGATTTGGCTGAAACTTTTGCCGCCCAAAATTTTGTCCAAATTTTGTAAACCCCTCCAAAGTCCAAACAACTAAACCTAAATTTCGCCCAAACAACTAAACCTAAATGCGCCGCTCTCTAGATCCGAGAGTGAGAGCTCCCTCTCTCGCCCTCTCCGTTCTGGCCCCTGCTCGCCCTCTCCGTTCTGGCCCCTGCAGCTAGAAGGGACGTCCTTGACAATGCAAGCATCTTCCATGCAAAAGTCGGCAACATTTTTTATCACACTTACTCTCCAGATGAATATGAATATTGATCTGATTGAGAAATTTGGAAAATGGCGATCTTTGTTTGTGATTTAGGTTGATAAGTATAGGATGTGAACTATGAATAAGGCTATCAGGGTTTGACATTTTTTGATTGTAAACTTTGAAGGCACGTGTGTTTGTGCATGTTGTATTTCTGAACTACTTTTTGTTCAGTATGAATGGTATTTTGGTTGAGTTTTGTGTATTTGGTTAGGTAAAAACAAGGGTACTAATAATATTATAAATATATATATTTTTAGCATAAAATTTACCGAGGTAACGAACATAGCATATAACAATTGCTTGAATTTAAATAAAAAAAATCCAAAATTGATTCAGGTGACGAACATTGAGAGTATTACTGGTCGCTTGAAACTGAATATCCGTTGCCACAATACTCAGGCAACGAACATGATGTATTCGTCGTCTGAAAATTCGGATATTTGACAATATCCATATGATTTCAGGCAACGAACTTTTGTCATCACTTGAATAGCAAAAGTTCGTCACCCGAATGGCTAAAAATCCGGTTCGAAGCCCGTTGATCATATTCAGGCAACGAATGGTTTATTCGTTACCCGAACCGTCTCAGGCAACGAACAAACGGTTGTTCGTCGCCTGAGTATTGGGGGAACGAGCTTAAGGCAACCACCATTCAGGTGACGACATGTTCGTTGCCTGAATGCTCAGGCAACGTGAAGGGCATTCAGGCAATGACATATGTCCGTTGCCAGAATTGTGCCATGGCATAGTGTTAATGATTTGGATATCTCATCTGTTACTACTAAAAATAATTCAACTACAAACTCCATGTACTATATACCAAGTCGTTCTTTTTTTTTGGATGGCTTGGTTTAAAAAAGCAACTATTAGGGGAAACTACAAAGATAGGTTTAAATGACGATCTACGGATGGAATTGTTGGGAATTGATAAGCCAACCTTCTGGATAGAAATTACTGCATTCAGCAGAATGAGCTTATTCAGATATTTGCTTTATCTTAAATAAAAACAGATAGAATCCTTAATGAGATAAAATGGATAACTGCTGGCTTTGACAATGCCGTTTGGTCACCATTGGTTAGTAGAGTTGGTGGATTAGGGGTTTTGTGGAAATCTCAACTGACCACCCGCGAAATGATTACATTGGTAGGTCAATGGCCTCGACACATCATACTCAAATATAAAAACAAAAACTCTAACTTCGTTTGTAAAATTGTTTTTGTCTATACTCCCTTTGATGAAAGAGATAAAAATATGCTCTGGCTTGAAAAAAAAAAAAACAACATAAATGATTTAGATATCCCATGTATAGTTATGGAAGACATGAATAAGATCGCAAGCTTGGAAGATAAACTTGACGGGGCAGATATCAACCCAAACCGCTTCGACAGACTGATAAACCTTAAGATCAATTGTGAATTGATTGATCTAACTTTTTGCGGCAATTAGGATACTTGGAGAAAGAAATGTTAAGGCCCTGATAATATTTATGAAAGAATTGATAGAGTATTAGCTCAAAAATAAGATTATAGAAAAAAATACTCAAACTTACAGATAACCCATCATGCATTATCCACATCTGACCACTGTCTAATCTCCATAGAACTAAACAATGGAGAAACCTTTAAACCAACACCTTTCAAATTTGAAAACACTTGGCTTTATAGAAAAGACTTTAAAAATGTTGTCAAACAAGCATGGCGTGCAAACTGTTACGGCTCATCCATGTTTCAACTAGTATTTAGAACAAACATTCTCAAACAAAAAGTAAAAGAATGGAACAAAAAAACTTTTAGGAACATCTTTCGCCAATTACAGGAAGTAGATGATAGCCTGCATAAAATTCAATATCAAAATTTATAACATCTTAATTTTGGGAATAATCTTAAGGAGAAGAATTTATTAAAGAAAAAAGACAGTCTATACTACTTTTTCAAAAAAAAATGGAATAAAGAGCTAAAACCAAACACTTAAAACTAGTTGATTCTAATACGTCCTACTTCCATCGTGTAGCTACGTATGGAAGAAACCGAAAAATCATCTGATATATTACATCCAGTGAAGGAACACAGATTGTGGGAGAACATAACATTAGAATTGAAGTAAAATGGGATTTTGAGAAGCATTTTAAACATGAACTAATTAACGAAACCCTCCTTGGTTAATATCTGGAATTAATCACTCCGTCAATTACTATGGAAGAAAATCAATACCTAATTTAACTACCAACGAACGGTGAAATAAAATATGTGGTTTTCAACCTTGGGAACAATAAATCTCCTGGCCCTGACGGGTTGACTGTGGAATTTTACAAGAAATACTAGGACATAGTGGGTGTAACAATTACTCGAGTGGTCAAAGGCTTTTTTCATCTCCGGTAAAATCCTTCAACAAATCAACCACACCTTTATATCTCTTTTACCTATGTGTGAAAACCCCTTCATGACAACTCACTATAGGCCAATTAGCCTCTGTTGAACCAATAAAAAAATTATTTCAAAGATACTCACTGAAAGACTAAAAAAGGCAATGGGTAAACTAATTCACCCAATTCAGGGGGCCTTTGTTGCTGAAAGAGTCATTTAGGACAGCGTTCTAATAGCTCATGAGATTTTGCATTCATTTAGAAGCCGGAAAGGTAAAGATGGTTGTATGGCTATAAAACTCAATATGGAGAAGGCCTATGATATAGGGTTGACTGGTAATTTCTGAAGGCTATATTGAACTAATTCGGTTTTCATCCTAGGTTTCTCGATTGGATCGTGGAATGTGTTACCACTTCCTCGTTCTTAGTCCTCGTCAACAATGGACCTACTGATGTATTTCTTCCTTCGAGAGGTCTTCTCCAAGGTGACCTGACCCTCTCTCGCCTTTCCTATTCATCCTAGGATCAAAGATTTTGACAAGAAAACTATCATACGAAACAAACACAATGGAATGACACATTGGCTTCAAATTCGGTCACACATGCCCTCGTATTCCCTTTTTAGCTTTTGCTGATGATATAATAATATTCACAAAAGGCACTTTGTCGGCCTGTCTAAAAGCCAAAGCGATCATGGAAGATTACTATAAAATATCGGGTCAAAAAATTAACTTCCACAAATATGCTTTCCAGACTAATAAAGGCTTGCCACAATCAAGGATTGATGAACTCCAAAAGTGTCTGAATATCTCATATCAAAGATCATTTGCAAATCAATCATAATTGGGAAAGTCATTAGTGAAACGTTTGAGGAAATCATTTGCAAATCAAAAGAACATATGAGCAAATGGCGTGCAAATACTTTATCACAACAAGGTGAGGTACTAATCGGGAGAAATCTCGCTGTCAAACCACTATATGCCATGCAAAACTTCATGCTACCTTATTTGATACACAAAGAACTTGACCAGATCAACAGAACCTTTGTTTGGAACAAAGATCTCCAACATCGCCCATTGATAAATTGGGATAAAATATGCAAACCAAAAGCAAATGGGGGATTAGGTATTAGGAAAACAAAGGACGTGAACGAAGCACTTAAAATGAAGCTCTTGTAGAAGAACTTAGCAGAACTAGATAATATTTGGTCAAATTGATATAATACAAATATCTAACAACCTCCCAAATCCTAAATTACAAAAGAAAGGGTGGGGCATCCTGTCAATGGTCAAAACTATCGCACCTTGTCGACAAATTCAAAATTGGCTTAATTTAGTCGGTCAGCAATGGCAAGTCAATAAAGTTTTGGAAGGACAATTGATTAATAACGTCTCTAATTACTTTGAGGGATGACTGCCCTACTATCACAAAAATAGAAGAAACAGTGAGTGAATATATTTTAGGGGGCAAATGGTAAGGGGAAAAGCTAAGATCAACCCTGCCAAGGAGCATTGTTAAGGATATCAGAGATGTTCCATTACCAACGAATCAACTTGAAGATAGGTTGTACTGATGGCCAGACAAAGAAGGGTGATTCACAACGGCTAGTGCTTATAAGCTAATAACGTCTCATAGCACAACGGTGAATGATGAGAATTCATGGATTTGGAAAGTCAATATCCCTCCTAAGATAAAAAAAAAATTTCCTTTGAAAACTGAGTCAACAAGAACTAGTACAAAATGTTAGATTAATAGTGCAAATTTAAAAGCGCTTATTTAGAAGTCCGGTTAATATAGGGGAAGCATAGCACTTTTTATAGATAATCGCTCAGAAACATTTAAACTTTTATTTTTTAAATATATTTTTTCAAGCATAGCGCTTATATAAAATAAGCATTGTTAAATAAAACTTTTCTTAGTGTCTTCTTTTAAAAGCGCTGTCTAAATTGGAAAAAAAAAAACCAATTTCCTTGGCGTTTTCTTTTATAAGCGCTGTCTAAATTAAAAAAAAAAACAATTGCTCTTCAAAACCCTAAATTGATCGTCGTTTCCTTCTCCATTCTGTGTGGCCGGGCTAGTGATCTCCATCTGTCTCCTTGTTTGCCGTCGATGAGCACAACCTCTGACCCCCTGTTTGCCAAGCCTCTGTTTGCTGTCGGCGTTCCGAGCCTCTGTTTGCTGTCTACGAGCACAAGAAGGAAGTGCAGCACTCCTTGCCGCCCCTCATCCACCATTGTTTGCCAGCACTTATACCGACCGTATTCACTCCTCTCGCTCTTAAATTAGGGCATGTATTCGCTCGCAGAATGGTCATTCTCTTCTGAAACTGTATTTGGCTGAAATTGTGCTACGGTTGGATGAAATCGACTCTAATCGAATCCCCTGATTTGGTTACAGATCCTTCTTTATTTGTCCTCTCGGTTTAGGGTCTTCTAAGATCATTTTTTTCTCACTGAAATCACCCAATTGTACTTTGGTTGCTCTCTATACTTAATTTAGGATGGCTATATGTGCTTAATCCTTTTTAGTTTATGATGGTGAAGAAGTATATCTTATGGGTTGAGATTGGGTGCTCTTGTTGAAAATTCCCTTTGTTATGATTGTTTAATTGAATTTAGGTATGATTCTAGCACCTAGGTTTTAGACTTTCCATCCATTTGTTGACTGAACTTTTCCTGTTGTGAGTGTTAAGAAGCTAGGTTTACTTGTATGTTTTAAATTTAGATGATAATTGGGCACTAGAAATTCACATATAATTAGGATGGAATTAGAGGAAAGAATTGTGAGGCATTGTGTCTTCTTGGTGCCTTTAATTAATACTCCCTCCATTCGGCAAAACTTGTCATTTACTATTCACGCACGCTTTTTTAGAATGATAAAAACTATATAAAATATTCATTTTAAAAAAAAAATTAACAAGTTTGTACTTATTAATAATAACTAGAAATTGTTTAAAAAATTATTTAACAAACTACATATTTTATATAGCTTTTAGCTCCTAAAAAGCGTGCGTGAATAGTAAAACGTCAAGTTTTGCCGAACGGAAGGAGTATCATGTTTTGACTCTTAACTCCGACTCTAATGAACTGGAATTTGGTGATTTAGTTTTAAAATTTGTTGTTTCACTTGAATTCGAGTGTACTCTAATGAATTCGAGTTGTTTTAGTCTTAAACTAGTGTAATACCCATGCCTTGAAGGCACAGGATGTTGTAAAATTATGAATAATGCAATTATTATATTCGGTATTGATGTGACAACAATTTAAAAAATAAGTTGTACTTATAGTTATAAAGTAATAAAGCACAATAATATTATCAAATGATTAATAATCGATTATGCTCTAATTATATGTCTGTTAAACAGATAAAAGTGCATGTACCACATAACCCACTGACGAAAATAAAACATATATAATTATATAGTATAGTCAATGAAACGATGGATGAAGATATGCCTCCATGCACGTCATTTATTAAAGCAATATAGCAAAATGTACCTGAAAAATAAATCACAAAAGGAAACATATATAATTAGAGCATTATAATTATGAGAGAACTTATAAATTAAAAATGGATAGAAGAAGTATCGTATATAGTAATAATATATTACATTGGACATTGTATCAATATATTAAAGGAGTGATAAAATAGATTGCGTAGAACAAGTGTCGACAATAAAAGAATCTTAAATAATAATAAGTGTCACCTATATGATGGATGAAGAAAAGAACATCATACTAATCCCTTAAATTCGAGCAAACGAAAGAATGAACCTGAAGACGTAATAGAGTAAGATTTAATTAATCTACGGTGACAGGTGAATAACAACTGCATGCATATGTAAAGAAGTTGTATATACAAATTAATAGTTAATAGATATGTCATATAAAATTTAATAACAAATGCATATGTAAATGTATGATATTCAAATTATATGATATTTATTTTGAGAAAATTAAATGATACTCGATCTATAGTGAGAAATATTGGAAAAGTAAAGGATTTTCATACGAATGAAGGCCGGCAATCTATAAGGTTTACGATAGTTCAAAGCATAAATGATTTATATTTAGATCGCTTAGATTATAGTTATGGCCAACCATATTTTCAAGTTAATTTGTTTGTCAAACATAAATTAATAGTAAATAGATATGTCATATATAAGAAAATACATCAATAAGCATGATGTAAATTAATAAAAAAAATAAACAAAAAAAATAGTTTGGGAGGTTAGAATATCATACCTTTGTTGGCCTAGACATTATCAAATACTTCATTGTAAACAACGTTGGTAGTGTTATGCAGAATTTTGACATTACCATCGGTTAATAAAATCTTTATCCCTTTCCTGCTAGTAACCCTTGATAAGGCGATATAAAGTTGGCCATGCGTGAAGACAGGTCGAGGTAGATAAAGACCGACATGTGCAAGAGATTGACCTTGACTTTTATTTATAATCACAGCAAAACATATACTGAGAGGGAATTGCCTACGTTGAAACTTGAATGGATATTTAGTGTCTATAGGTGTCAACGTCATGCGTAGAATGTAAACAATATCACCAACATTGTTCCCGGAGATGATTCGCCCCTCTATTATATATGCACCGATCTTGGTGGTTAACAATCTCGTCCCATTACACAACCCTGCAGCTTGGTCCAGATTACGCAACAACATAACTAGGACTCCAACCTTCAGCGCAAGTGAATGATTCGGCACACCAGAGCATCAAATACTATTCAAGAAGTCATTCGAATAAACGACGTCACCTCCCTCACGGGTAATTTCCGTTCTGCATATACTATCCGAACTAAGGTATATTTTCTCATCCCCGGATAGTTGAGAAAGCAAATATGTATTAACCTTATCAACAACATCGTGGGTAGGTGCAAGTATTGCTTTGTCCTGAAAGTAATCACCAGAGAAGTGGTTCTGAACAATAGAAGGATATACATAGTGACAAATTGCTGCGATAGAATCTCCAATATTATCAATAAGCAGCAAGTCATCGGGAATACGTATAACTACTTCCCCATCAACCGATTCACCAATTTCACCATCACCAACCTTTAACAACCACTGTGAAAACTATGCTGCCTCTTGTTGATCAACATTAGTGATCCCAGAATGAAGCCTTATATTGCGTGTCAACCATAACACTTTGCAAAAGTCCCACAAATAGGAAGAATTAAGCGCGGAGAAAACAATGTCAAGTCTGCTTCCCTTAGGAACCACGGGCAATATTTGCCTTAAATCCCCACCAAAAACGACAACTTTCTCCCCAAAAGGTTGTTCCAAACTCCAAGGATTCGTGTCACGCAAAACATCTCGTAAAGTCCTATCAAGCACTTCAAAACTGAATTTATGCATCATAGGAGCTTCATCCCATATTATCAGTTTAGCTTCTGAAATCAATTCGACAAGATCACTACCTGCTTTGATATGACATGCAGAATCCTCATGAAGATGAAACGGTATGGCAAATCTTGAGTGTGCAGTTCTACCACCGGGTATTAAGAGAGCGGCGATTCGACTCAATGCAACAGTTAACACAATTTCTCCTTTACACCGAATAGATGATGATAATGCTCTCCATATATAAGTTTTTCCAGTTCCACCATAACCGTATAGAAAGAAAACACCACCTTGGTTGGACGACACTGCATTCAAGATCTCATCATACACACCCTTTTGCTCGCTAGTGACGCCAGCTACAAATCGTGTGTTCTCGGACTGAAGTTGAGACACGTCGTAACTAAGTTCATCTTGATTCAACTTATTCCCACTTTGATATATCAAACCCTCATCAATTTGAGGCATAGATGGATAGTTGCTCAGACTGCTACTATGGCGGTGCAATAACTTCTCAACTTCAGCAAGAGCAAAGTTGTGCAATTGGGTGTCACTTAACACCAAATCTACACAATCAGTAATGAGAAATAAAAGGTGAATACATTAAAAAAAAGAAAATTTACAAATTATAATATAAACATGCGGAAAACAAACATGTTGTTGAATATTCAAACTTATATTTGAAAGATGAAAAATATATTTACATCTACCCTCTTAGCTGTTGAGGTGAAGGGTTTATGCAATCATGCATCAGCAAGACAGGTTAGTATTTCTCCCTTTTAAGTTTTTAGATAGTTAAAGCTCCATAAGGTTCCATTTGTTTCAAAAGAAAGTGGTCAAAACTCGAAAACCAACCACATGAACACAACTAATGTACATAAATGAAGGCTTACCATCAGAAAGGAGACGTTCTCTTTGAGTACGTAGAACATCATCGGCAAGAAAAGCCTATGTTTTTTCCCAAACATATTCTGGTCTGGCCATAGAATCCGAAGTCAATAAAACAACGAAAAGACTCCTCAAATAGTGGGCTGATCCCCAAAAACTGGCCTCAGTAATCCCATCAATATACTCGCGGTCATCGTCTAATAACCCCGAACCATAGCATGCTTGTTTATAGGTTGGATATAGAGTTCCGTTGATGGTTCGGATATCTTCAAAAGATGTTGGACCTTCCACAGTATTCAATAAAATGCGAAGATAATATCGCTCACCGCTACCAGGAGGTGCATTATAAATTCGACCGATTGAAAATCCGCGCTTCCTTGGTGTCCATTCCATTTCTTGTGCATTCCAGACAAACAGAGAAGGGAACTTAGAGTAAGTAAGATCTCTAGCATAATCAAATTTGCTATTACATTCCATCCATGACAAAAACATGGACTTGTCAATGTTACGCGCGCCTATTGATGACTTCATCGATCGGGTCATTGTCGGAAAAAACAACATGTTGTTCACCCATGTTAGAATTATTTTATATAATTCGAACATAATTAAATATACGCTCAAAAGATAAATAACCTAATTTCCATAATTAGGGAATTAATTCTTATACGTTAAGAGTTAAGTCATATTAGGATAAATAATATATATTCGTTATATATTAATTTATCTAATAAATAAAGAGATAAATAGGAGAGACTCCACTATCCTGATCTCTAACCCTAGAGAGAGTCTGTTCGTCAGACGTTCTTCTCACGTAGAGAAACACACAGAGAACTCTTCTTCGTGGAGAGAGTCTCCTTCCTCTCCAATACTCTCCCATCGTGTGTAGGCTGTGAATTGTAGGTTCTCCACTGCTCCCGAATCTCTAACGAGATTTGGTGCTATGGAGATCTACCCAGTAATCAAATTCAAAGGCAAGACGATATTGATTCCGCTTCCGCTGTTCAAGGTAATCCGTTTATCCCTCTAATTCCATCATTGGTATCAGAGCTTTTGGCTCAAATTGCCTTTGAATTTGTTCAATCTGATTCATAACATCATGAATAAGGTTCCTAGAACTAAATTAAATTGAAAAGTCCATTTTGTTTTGTTTTGCCGTGTTCTTGTTTGATGAACAAGGCTACTGCAATTTTTCCCTTGCTATGCAAATTATGCTTCGGAGTATTTTTTTTGTGATGTCCGTGTTCAACCTACTTGTCCAGAAGACAACGTCATCTTTGATCTACGTCCTCCCCTCCTATTTACGATCTCTCTGCGATAAAACATGCTTATTGTTGATCTGATTATATTTCAGACTCCATGTATATGCGTGTTTGGGTTGTTGAATTTGTTGCTTGAATTTTGGACTCTTTTGTTCCTGATTTCTTGAAGGTAGCAAATTTGATGTTTTGAGAGATTTTGGGCTGAATTCGAGAAGGGCTAGATTCGTTTTTGCCTTTATAAATTCGACCTCTGTGAAGCGTCGATTGCATTCGTTGCGATTGAGTTTTATCAATCTGATGTATGCCTGTTTTGAGTTGAAATCCAGAACTTGAAGTTGGGGCTTCGTGCTCCTCGATCGAGATCTCTTAGCCGGACTTTAAGGCTAGGCGGCGTCTGACTTGGCACTGTCCTCTTTACCGAAGCAAATGGAGGCAGCGGCGCCACCTCCTAGGGTGTCGAAGGCAAGGGGCGAGGAGACATGTGTCTCCTTATCTGATTCAAATTTAGGTTTAAGGTTCAAGTTCTTTGTGAACTAACGAACCTTAGATCTGAAAGATGGAATTCTGATGCTCGAATTATACATTGAGATTTATGAATCTGGGAACGTGAACCTAGAATCAACGAAAGTCCTATCTTGTTTTTTATTTTTGATTGAAATATGAAGATGGATTTTCGAATTTGGGTTTTTTGCGTTCGGGTTCTTCATCAGGGGACCTCGCCGGAAAAAGGGCTTGGCGACTTTGGTTCTACCGTGCTCTTCGATGGATTACAAGTGGGCAGTGGCGCTACCGCTTGTTACATCGGCGGCGTATCCTGCTACACAATAGGAGGTGGAGATTGAAGGAGCTTCGAGCTCACAGCCATGGCCAGTGGGAGGTGGAGAAGATGGCCAGAGGCGACGCTAGGGCCAAGCGGCGCCTTTGATGTTGCCCGTCCTTCGAGGTTGCTGGCGGCATCTGGTGCCACCGCCTGTAGAAGTCGCCGGCGATCGCAATCCAGGCCCGAGCTCGCCATGGCGGCTGAAGCTTCAACTGGTTTTGTAGGGTTTGGCTTTAGGCCGAGTCGGGCTGATGGTGACCTAACAAGCAGGGCTTGGGCGGGCTTCAGGTCGCGCTTGGGCTGCACCATTTGTTTGTTTAACCTTTGGGCCTAATTCGTTTGGGCCTATTTTTTGCAAAAATGGCTGATCATATTTTATTTGGACTTTGCTGTTATAAGTTGAACGTGACTAGTTTGTCCAGATTCATTTTGGACTGTGACTTGTCGTGTTTGACCGATCATTGGAGTTGTCTTGGTCGGGATCGGACCCGGACTGAGACATGGTGGGTTGTGTTTGATGAGTTGGGCTTAGCCCGATCCGGTTCGAACGCGCATCATCGCTTTTATATGACTAAGCTGTGACTAAGTTAAGTGAACAAGGTCCGCTGAAACAGCTTTTCAGTTATGTTTGCTCTGAAAAAAAAATTTGATCGAACTATGTGTGTAATTGAATTTTTTGATTGAAGCAAACGAACTTGAAAGTTATATGATATATCGACCTATGTGGCCCTTTATCTAATAACGAGCGATGATGAGTCCTAAGTTTTGTTGATACGTTCACATAAGGACTGAGCTCTCTAATATTCTTTTTCAAGAATTTATTTTTCAAGAATATTTAACCTTGGTTGAATATCGTTTTACTTAAAAATTGAGCGGGTTTAAATAATTCAATGAGAAATAAATCTTTTATGTAAAGATTGTAAGAGCGGGTTTCAAGGATACTTGAGAATTGTTTAAAATTATTTTGAGTTAATGGATAGTTATTGCGTATAACTTATTGACTTAAAATGGGAAATTGACTTTATGCATTTGGAATGCATCTCTGAACCTTGCGAATAATTTCTTGTTTTTACTACTAATGTGGTGATGTACTTGAAATTATGGAAAAAGCACTTAATTTGTTTGAGTGTAATTGCAAGGTAATCGAGAAAGTAATTCATTTGTTAAATGGATGAAATATGTTCAGTAATTTTGAATAGCGTTTTTAAACGTAGTTCCAAAAATTCTGAATAAACCCTTAAGGGGCAAGGACCTATATGTCTAGGATCCTAAAAGTCGATAGTCCTAATGAAGACATGTTATCATACTTTGATCGATTATACTGGATTTGTTCTAGTGTATATTCATACGTTGGACATACAAATAAAGTGAGCTGAGGTTGATTGGGTACGTCAACAGTAAAGCAGTTCCCTGGAAAATTAGAAAATGAGCAGATGGACTTGATGAGAGTTCGACTCTTGAGTCCTAGGCTTTAAAAATTATTTTCTAATTTGTAAAGCTCACTTTAGAATTTTCTCAGATCAAGAGAGTTGTAAAACTGAATTTCTTGGTTCTAAGGCATTTTCATGCTAAGGAAGATTGTCATTCAGTATATTCTATTTCACTTAGGGACATGGTCCTAGTCGGAGCAAATCTTTAGACTGACTCGCACAGTTCAAAAGATAACCTTAAACATACATTGTTTGGAAATCGTCAAGACGGACGATGATGTCGTCATGAATCTGAGTTCTAACGGAGTTGATTGCATGCTACAAGTATGTTTTTGCTTCAAAGGTCATGGTCATACTACAAGTATGTTTTTGTCCTAGTGGGAGCAAATCTTCTGAAGTTTCCTTACAAAGACCATGTGATGTCATGATGCTAGTAATGGAACATACCTTGAGATCTTATTGGATTTCGGTTCCAGTGTTAAGATCATAATTTTGCTGATTTTGGTTCAGTAACAAGAGGTCAAATTTATCACTTTTGTGATAATGGTTGCAAATAAGATTTGTAACTTATGCATAATCTGATCACTGGAAGTAAGCAAGTCGTTGCTAGGTCCAAATGATGAAGTTGCAATCTACTTGGTTCAAGTTGATCACTAGGCAACTAGATCAGATGATATACCCAAGGATTGGTGCTGAACTTCGAAGTTTAGCTGAAGCCAATCGTTTAAGATGATGTCAAGTTCAAATCATGGTATTTTCTAATCGTCACATATTTTTTGTAATTCATGAGAAGTGTCACTATGGAAGCATAGTTTAACCACTTTGCAAAGTGATAAAGGGTAGAAGAAATGCATCCTCTAAAAGGTATTCTACTAGCAAGTGGGAGAATAGGTTCAACGGAACCTGAGAAAAGACAGAGTTGTCAGAAGAGGATGTTTCCTTATCTGAAAATTATGTGACACGCGTTGGGGTATGTCCAGGATGATTATTGTGGGATTGTCCAAAGAGATTAGATGCTTATTGCGTTAAGCACTTCTCTTGAGGGTTCGAGGGTAATCTGTTACTTGTAACAGATCACTACATTTTTTGTAGATTGCGTTCTACAAAATTTAGAAGCTTAAAGCACAAATTCTATTGTGCTGTTTGAATTTCATGATCTCCTAAGATCAATATGGATCTAAGGATGTATAAATGGATGTTGATATACAAGGTGAGCTTGATGTCAAGTTCAAATCATGGTATTTTCTAATCCTCGGATGAAATTCAAAAGGTTTTATGTCTTAAATTCTTCTATTGACTGAAGTTGCACGAAATGGTCAAATCCGAGCACCGAGCATTGGTTTCTGCTAAGTGTGCATTGTGCTGGTTTTTGGAGTGGTTCATTTGTTGGACACTCCTTGGTCAGTTACTTCATGGAGATGGCACAAGTGTCATATTAAAGGCTAAAGACATAAGAGGATCTCTAGGAGATGTACTTATGATTAAGGGTCACTTGGTGAACCTTAAGACATAGAATAAGCTTCAGAAGCTGGTTCTTATATTTTTTAGCCATATTTGTTTAGTTGCGCCAAATCCATTTGGATAAAAGGTATCATGAAGAATATGTGTACTAGGCACGGTGCTAGTTACATGATCACATTTTTAAATCATCTTGGAAAAGTGAACTTTTAAGATTGATGAGAGCAATCTGATAAGGAAAATGAGTTTCCGTAGCTCAGGAATCCTTAATCATGATTTTGAGACAGTTGTTAAGACAACTTAGGATGAGTTTTGATTGATGAAACCACATCATATCCTTTGGTAGTTCAGTCATTACATCGTCCTATGATAGTTGTAATACAAGTCTTGCCACATTAACATTCAGGATATTCTGGATCAATCATGATCTAGTGTTCCTGAAAATATTCAGAGCTAAAGAAGTTTTGTTCTTGGCTCACAACTTGTTGAACAAATGTGTTTTGAGTTCAGGATTTTCATCTAGAACAATTGTGAGCATATCGAAACCACTTTAGAGTGGGAGTTGTTTTGAGCATGATATATCTCATAAACATATTAGATGTGGTTTCTCCAAAAGTATCCAAATGAGATGGCACTAATCACCACTTAGAGTCTGTGATCTGTTGGTAGATCTAAGATATAACGAGCGGATGGTGATGACAAATAACGAGTCTATAGAAGAAGCCATGTTTTGAACTGGTTTCTATCCTGCCTAGACATAAAGCAATGAGATAACTGGGTTCTTAAAGCTTTATAGGCGGAATGATCCATTGAGAGTTATACCCTAAATCAAGAGAGTTAGGTTGGAACCTTCTCTCTACATGGTTAGATTGTGTTCAATCAGACCGATGAATGGATACAAAAGCTTGTATTCGTTTACAAGTTGACCTAGATAGCAATGTTTTTACCAGCGGGAGGACTTCTGGAAATTCGTTTTCTATATAAGTTTCTGCTAAGGTTTTGAGAAAGACACTAGTCTTGTACTCATACCTATGTAAGCATTGAAACATGCATCTAGATGACAATGATGAGATGTTTTATACTTTGTGTTCAAAATATGAATCATTGTAAGTATGTCATATTAGAAAGTTTAACTTTCTGATGACGCAGATGACACGCTGATAGCCAACTATGTTGTGATTCTAGCATGAAAAATTTGATACAATTGTCAGGTGAATCTGTTACATAGAAATTGGGTAGTTGTCTATGAGGTTATTTCGTATAATCTTAGGCATGTCATTCTCATGTATGGAAATGTGTAAATGGACTTGCATAGGAAGTGGATTAAGTGAGAAACACTTGAGAAACTTAGTGCAATCTCGCATTCTGTTGTATGCTGAGATGAGACAAGCGAACATGTGTTTGTTTACAAACTGATTCGAGTCTTATGCACTGAAAATAGTAAATGATTGCAGAAGCACTCTCGTAAACTGTGTATTGTGTTATGGTGGATGATATCGATGTCCATGTTGGAACATAGATATGGATCTTAGTGATCTAAGAGAGGAGACACTGATGTATGTATCAACATCAGTCTATAGGTCTTATCTCTAAGGAGAAGAGACGTTGTCTAGCAAGAAATTATCTTGCTTGTCCTTCCACCATGGAAGCTAAGGTTCTTACATCATAAGTAGCTTCTGAGGAGATTATGAAAAAGGATTCTCCTGAAAACACAAAATTTGGTTGTGGCGAAATATGGCGAGCGGATGTCATGACTATGGGTTGTGACTATCCATTTTTATCAATACCAGAATTTCCAAAGGATGTTGGAGATCAAATGATATTCGGATCAAACCCTGTCTAGCCAGAGAGACGTTGTTCAAGAACAACGTTGTCATAATATGTTTGACTCTTGATGCTTTGCGAGCCACCTCTTTTATTTGAGTTTTTAGCAAGTGGGAGACTTTTGTCTTAACTCATATGTTGTGCCATTGACATGGTGAAAACTGGTGATGTAAATGTGAAATATGTTACATGTCACTGAACCATAGTTTGTTCTCTCACACGAACAAACGTTCCTATAAGTGTTCGTCACTGTAGGTGTAAGATATCTCAATTCTTATGAGAACGGAATGAGATGATAACCGCCTTGACTATCTTTGGATGTCAAGATGAAGTCTTCCCGGTTGGGAAAGACTGAATGGGTAATCTATAGTTAGTCATTCATATGACTCGTAACTATGCTCCTGCGCCCATTGGTTTAGAAAAGCAAGGTATTATAGGGTAAGTTGGTTCTCAAGCCTGCGTGACTATGAGATGAACACCTTTACAGGTTGAGTGGACAACGCTTTAGAGAAGCGATCCCTGTAGCACGCTGTCATACTAGTGTGTGCTAGTCGACCCTATGAGGTGGTAGATTGATCCCGTCTATATCACTGTGTGAGCTAATATATATGTAAACAAAGCAACCCTTAGTGACTAATGGCTTGGGTTACTGATTGTGGTGGTGATGCGCTACTTTGGTTGTGTTCCGATGGCCGTGAGTGATGCGGTCTAATTGGGACATTTCTATGAAAGTGGTCATCATTTACATGAAAGTAATGCCAATGCGAAAGGAAGGTATTATGAGTAATCGTTGACGGAAATGGGATTTGCTGGATCTGACAGTTACGTACTGTTGTGAATCGCCATTATAGTTGAACCAAGCTGAGAGGGATCCTGTTTTGTGTGTCAACTAGTCCGATGAAAGATATTCCTAGGGATGCAACAATACTTTTCAACTAACGTTGTGACCTAGTCCCTAACGGGATTTTTATACAGGTGGTATTGCCGGGTGCACGGCCTATACACGAAGAGTATGAGATTGAGTTTTGGAGGAATGTAATCTTTTGTGCGAGTGAGAGATGTTAGAATTATTTTATATAATTCGGACATAATTAAATATACGCTCAAAAGATAAATAACCTAATTTCCGTAATTAGGGAATTAATTCTTATACGTTAAGAGTTAAGTCATATTAGGATAAATAATATATATTCGTTATATATTAATTTATCTAATAAATAAAGAGATAAATAGGAGAGACTCCCCTCTCCTGATCTCTAACCCTAGAGAGAGAGTCTGTTCGTCAGACGTTCTTCTCACGTATAGAAACCCATAGAGAACTCTCCTTCGTGGAGAGAGTCTCCTTCCTCTCCAATGTTCTCCCATGGTGTGTAGGCTGTGAATCGTAGTTTCTCCACTGCTCCCGAATCTCTAACGAGATTTGGTGCTATGGAGATCTAATCGGTAATCAAATTCGAAGGTAAGACGATCTTGATTCCGCTTCCGCTATTCGAGGTAATCCGTTTATCCCTCAAACTCTATCAACCCGGTAGGTGAAAACTCAGCCTTTCAACCGCAATACTCCAATAATGTATAGGAAAACCAAATATCCTCCAAGCAACTTCACATGGCGATATATATCGACAATTGTAGTGCGCTAGTATCTCATCAGAATCATTGGGCGTCATAGCTGCAAAGATACGATCGTTACCCTTGTTGATGTACTTGAACAAATACTTGATTGCTCTGGATTGGTTGCACCATTCAACATTAATATGTGACTGGTACTTGAGTAGAAGTGTTGGATTATAAGGAACCACATATCTGTTGTCCAAGGATACACCATTCTTCTCGACAGTGCGCCCATTATCCAATGGTCTATAGATCGGATATCCGTCACGATCAATAGAAGTGTGTGAGTTGAACCTTTTTTGGAAAGTGTCGTATACACTTGCCATTGCTTATGCAGGGAGAGGTTAATTTGAGTAGACCGCAAGGACCATGAAGCATACGGTCTATTACGACAGTATATAGATCAGGCTGGGTAATTGGATCAGGAAGTTGCGCAGAAATAATCTTATCAATTCCGCCAGCATCTGGTATCTTATCATCACGGTCTAGGTACAATAAAATATGAGCATGTGGGAGGCCACGCTTTTGGAATTCAATAGTGTAAACTTAAAAGAAACGTAACCATTAAAGTGGTCAAGCTTAACTGCAATATATATATATATATATATATATAAAAGAGCACACATTTAAGTGTTCATTTAATTAATTTCAACAATGTATGCATATAGATATGCTGTTGGTAATTAAAATATAATTAGGCAAACACACCAGCACTATATATCATTTTTTTTATAACGTGGGGGTTCCGAGGTTATCGACTAGTCCTCCACGGGTCGAGCACTAGCCTGCAAAGCACTCGAGCCGGGTAAGCCAAGCGGCAAGCCGCAAGACAGGCTAACCCATGCCAAGGCAAACCAAGGCATGAGTACCCACTAAAGCACAAATTGCTCCTAGTGGGATTTGAACCCTTGACCTCATGGTAGTGAGGCACAAGGAAGCACCTTACTCTTACCACTAGGGCAAGAGGTCATTGGTAGCACTATACATCATATGGCACTGATAAAATACATAGAAAGTTAATAAAAAAAACATTTAAAATAAAAAGATGGCCAATTTGCAGAAATACACCAAATCGGTGTTCAGTTTGCAAAATTATACCCGTTTTATGAGAATAGCAAAAATAGAATAGGTAGGTCATATGTGCTAAAAAATAGGCTATTTGTGCTAAGAAATAATGACCGATTTTACTTTTAAATTTAAATATAAAAATCATTACAAGGAGTATTATGAATTAAAAGAAGATTAATATATATATATATATATTAAAATAATGTTTTTAATATATTTTTCTCGGAAATTTAAGAATAATAAAACTAGCCGGATGAAAATCATTGCCTTATTAAGAGAATCGATTATTGACAAGGATATATTTGTTGTTGACAGGATATATGTTTTTGATGACAAAACAGATATCTAATAATGACAGGATGGGGTCTATAATAGGGAAGAGAATAAATATACGATTTTATCCATACCATAACTAGAAATTAAAGGTCTGTCCAAGGTGACAAAGTTATTTGTTCCAAATGACAGGAAAAATGTTTATAGTGACAGGCTTCATGTTTATTCTGACAGGATTAAACCTATAATCGGGGAGAGAATCAATGAAGATACGGTCAATCATATCTTTGGGATTATTAACCATATTTACAAAACGATTGTCAATATATATCTTCAGGATTATTATCCATAGTGACAGGATAAATGAGGTTCTTGACAATCTTAAATATGAATACTGACAGGATATGATAAAAAATCGGCGGGAGATTGTGTAAAGATTGCGCCGGATTGCTCGCACAACGACGAAGGGTATGGGCGGCGACGGTCGGGGCGCTTCTTTATTCTGGTTAGCAATTGAGATTGGGTCAGTCGGGGGCGCGGAAGTGTAGGCGCAGGCGACGGAGCCGGAGATGCGAGCTATGGTCCGAGCGCCGGATACCTGGGGTTGGAGCTGAGCGCCGGACACCTGGGGTTGGGGCCGACGGAGCCGGAGAGGGACGGGGTTGGGTGTTTTTGGTTAGGGTTTGGATTGGGATTTGGGGGTTGGGTCTATCAGTCCGGTTGAAGGGGATTGAGATTTTAATTTTAATTTTTTTTACTTCCAGATTTTTATTATTATTTAATTATTTAATATAATTTTAAAATATCAGAAAATTGAAAAATACTTAAAATATTTAACCTTTTTTTCCTGATTTTTTGGGGTGGTGGGTAGTTTTGATAATAAAATAAGGTATTTTTGCAAAGTTCCATATATTGATGCAATTTTTTTCAAATCTAGGTATTTTTGCAAACCAAATATCAAAGTGGGGTATTTACTAATAATTCCCCTAAAAAGAATGGGATGTATATATATATGTACAAACCTGCTTGTTGAACTGTTCCGAAGATTTTGTCGACAGTAAAGTCTCTTATCATCCGGTCAAGTTTTATCTTGAAGACTTTGCACACAATATCAGGTCCATCCTCTGGTTGCAAATTACCTTTCTTGAGGAACCTTGTGATTTCAGGCCACTTGGTATTACAAGTGAATGTTATGAATAAGTCCGGGTAACCATACGATTGGCACAACGCCATTGCGTCTTGATAGTTTTGAAACATGTACCGAGGACCACCAGGTCCACCAACAAATTTAGAATGTAGTAATATCCGTTTACCAGCTGAAGAAGGTCCGATGTTACCCGAAATGGCTGTAGACTGTAAATTGTTGTATTGATCGGCCCGCAACTTCTTCTGATTAAGACGAATATAATTGAGTCTCTCGGACTCTATCATGCAATACACATCAACAACATATTGTTTAAACAATCGTCTAGGCCACCGCAGCGTTATAGCTTCAGCAAGGCGCTCCTGAAGTCGAAACTGAAAATATTCCCTTATGCTAACTCATCCCCTCTTACTTTGGGTCTTATCGATGTAGGGAATGTCTATCCTGTAATCATCCTCGCCGTAAGGGAAGAGTAATGGATACTGAAGTGAGAGATACGATGCATGCAGCTCATGAATACGCTGTAGAGGCCCAGCTTTTGATTGAAGTAAGATATCTTGATTATCGACAGTTGAGTCAATATCTCCAACTATAAAAGCAGCAACCTCTGAGCAATTAGGCAGATTGTAAATTCTACCATCAGTTGACCGTGTACTTATGAGTCTAAGCCTTACATCCGCAAATTGGTTGTTTGCAAAGCGATCTCGAGCTACACGAAACCATTTGGCATGTGGGTTGTGTTGGTCAATCATTTGTCGAAGATCATTGACAATTGATGTATCCAACGGGATCTAAGACGGCCTAAAACAGTAAGATGGGTCATATCAAAGTGTTATGCAAGCTATATAATAATAATACTCCATCCGTTCGTGAAAACTTGTCATTTTAGAGGTTCGATTTTGTTCATAAAAACATGTCATTGTAGGTATTTTAGCTTTCACTTTACGAAAATGCCCTTGACATGATTGATGGGTTGTGAGTTGTAGTTTTCGATAGAGTGAAAAGTAGAATAATAAATGAGGGTAAATTAGTAAAAAATGGAGTAGATTATTGGATTTCTTAAAAATTGTGCTAAGAGCTAAAATGACAAGTTTTCGCGAATGAAGGGAGTAATAATAATAATAATAATAATAATAATTGTATCATAGATATATAGTTGTGAAAACTTTGGAGGTTCGCCTGGTGAAGGAGTGACTACCTCTATCCTATGATGATTTTGGCCATGTAGTCGATAAACGTACAGTCCTCTACTTGTGGTGACCCTTGAAAGATGCCCTCCCATTGATGTGAAAGAAAACATCATGTTGTAGGATCTGATATTGTAGAGAAAGTTTCTGCTTTGTGGGTCATTATTTGATAGCAGGTTTTTCAGAAGTGGGGGTGCATCTTGCAGCAGAGGGAGTTGAACCTTTCCTTGGCCACAACAGAAGGAAAATTTAGGCTTCTTTGGCTTTCGGGTTTTTTCTATCCGTTCACCATACCACATCAACTCACCACAATACTCACACTCCCACTCAGGATCACCGTCATCGTAATATCCTACGACAAAAAATAAATAAGGGTCAACACTAATATATATAAATCGTCATATAACAAAATAAGGAAGGTCATGTGTTAAAAAAATGAACTTTAATACGTACCAGCAGTAACAACTGGTGCTATATCGTCGTAAGAACCATCAGAATTGGCGGCATTGCCTAATAGACATGAATTCGAATAGATCGAGTAAATGTAAAAAATAGATAGGAATAGGACGTTAAGAAATTATATTATTTGTATGTTGATAATAATGTGAAATTAAGATATTTCAATCACCAGGGAGTGTAATGTGTGGTGGATGCATATGGGATATGGTTGTACCAGCACTTTGACTTGAGGGAGTCGATGGTGGTACTTGTGGGGCTAAAAAAAATATACCAAGTGTATTAAAACATAAAAATGGAGGAACTTAAAAAAAAATTAAGCATTGATATCAATGAAGTGTTTGCCAACATAATCACAAAAAAAAATATATATATTTACCAAAAAATTTAGAGCTTGAAAATATTTACCAAAAGATGAACTAGGGTCCCACTTGTGTTTTATAATTTCGTATAAAAAGCAAAAATTATATAAAATCACCATATCTTTTTATAATTTGCATTAATATTCTTATATGTTACTTGTTTAGTCTATATTCTGCGTTAAAAATTTATAATTAGCACCTTAATCCTGCAATTTGGTATCAGAGCATAGTTAATTAAAAATAATCTGTATTTATCTATAAGACAATCTGAAGGTGTTTACTAATTGCCCCCATAAGACTTATCCTCATGCTTTACATTTAGATGTAAGCGATAAGCATTTTGGAGCAATTTTAAATGCCATTTCAGACCAACTTATAGATCTAAAACTCAAAGTTAAAAAACTAGAACAATTATATATCGAGATTAGCAGTAAATTATTTAAGACTGTAAAAGAAACAGGTGAAGTACATCACTCAACAAATCTAAAAGCCATTAACGAAATTAGTCATCAAATAAGCCTAAAATCAGGTGGTGAAATCAAGAAAGGAGATCCTTTTAAATACAGTAATAAAAAATCCAAAAAGAAGTTTTCTACTAAATTAGATAATAAAACGAAAAAAGCGATTGTAGAAGAAGAAGACCAAGACGAAAATCAAAATCCTTAAAATGAATCAACATCCAATTCGACAAATAAAGAGATTTAGCACTAAGTTGGATGACCCAGAATTGAAGATGAAATTACAGAAACAAAAAGCCATTGAAACCAACTTTATGAACCAAGAAGTCATGAGCGACGACGAGTCTGAAAAGAACTCAGATGAAGAAGCTGTGTATCAGCAAATGGGATTAATTAACCTAGAAGACATTACAGACGATATGAACATGGGTCAACCAGTAATTACAAACCTAGGTTAAAGCCTAAAGAATTTCTGGAAAAGAAGGAAAGATTTGGAGTAAGCATTATGCCAAACCATAGACCAAATCAAAGAGAAATTAATCTAGAACCCATAAGTGAAACAGGTTATAAATTAAACCTAGATGGTGTAAGGAATAGGCGTAAAATCATAGAGTTCTGGAAGAAAAGTATGATGAGTGTATGAAACATGAACGTAGGATGGAACTCTTCTCAATTCCTTAATTACATAGAACATAGTTTCTATGGATATATTGCCGACTGGTATGGAGCTATTGGTGATGAATCAAAACAAGAACTTAGGAATTTGGCAAGCCCAGTGACGATGTTCACGTTAATATGTGAATTAATAGAAGACGAATTCATTGGAGAAAAAGAAGATGAAGATAAAGAAGCTTTAAAATGGCAAAGAACCTTAAACAACAGGGCCGGCACGAGGCCCGTGCGAATAGTGCAATCGCACAGGGCCTCGGAATTTTGGGGGGCTCGTATAGGTGTTATACTGTTATATTATATATATGTATATATAAATTTCATTCTTAAGTATCAAGTAGTTGTGGTAGATAAACTGGCAATGGAATGCGCTTGTATTTGACTTGTGGGAGGTTCGAATCTCCATGGCATCTTTTCCTTTCAATTTTTTTCGAATGTACAGTAGCCCAAATGCCCCAATAGCCCTTTTCTTTCCCAGTTAAAATTACTGCAACCCAATTAGTTTTGATTTCTTTTATTATAGTTTTGATTTCTTTTTTTTTCGTCAACCCAATTGCACATTCCTATTTTTTTCCCTAAAAATATTATAGTTTTGATTTCTTTTTTTTTCGTCACAACCCAAAAAATTACAGTTTTGATCTTTTTTTTCCGTCACAACCCGTCACAAACATTCAATTCAACTTATTCAACCATTGCAATCGTACCTTCAACATTAAGGATTTTAGTAGGTAATCTCAAATTCAAACTATATATTTTTTTTGTGTTAGTTTTCACTTTTTATACTTCTCAAGGATCACTTTTCATATTGATAGTGGATTTGGTGGATTAATTTTTCCCTTTGAATTAGTTAAAAAAAATTCAACATATAAGTTGCACAGGGCCTCAAAATATAACGGAACGGCCCTGTTAAACAATATTGAAATCTGTAACATGAAATATGTTGATAATTACATAACAGAATTCGAGAAGTATTACTATAAGATAGGGGAAAACAACACTAATCTTCAAATGTTCTTTGATAAAATTTCTGCCCCAATTAATGAACAAATAAGTGAAGAGTATCGAGAGTTAATTCAAATTGGAGATAAAGATAATCTTGGTAACAGAATTTCCTATGTTGGAAAATGGGTCGAGAAAAAATGTCGAGACGTGAGAAGCATCCAAAGAATGAAAAAACAATTCTTAACTTGTAGGGAGACGCCAACAGAGTGGGGATGTAACAACAGTGATTATCAAGGGAAAAGAAACTATAAGAGAAAAAGTTTCAATAAACAAAGAGGTGAAAAATATTATAAGAAGTATTATAAAAAACCATTCTCTAAAAACAGAAGGTTTTTTCAGAAAGACTCGTTCTGTCCTGAGAAAAAAAAACCGTAAATGTTGGCCATGCGGAGAATCCGGTCATTATGCTAATGAATGCAAAAACAAGAAGAACAATAGATTAGCAGGAGCCCTAGGTAGTTTGGATTATATCGAGCTATCTGAAGATGAAGCAGTAGATCTAGCCCTAAGAAATAACAAAAGGATAGTAGAAATAATAGAAGAAAAGCTGGAAGAAGATATAGAATCTGAAACTGAATCAATAGAAGGTGAAGAAATTAATGAAATGATGGAAGGAGAATCTCCTAGTGAGTTCTCTAATGAATATGAAATGACCACCTTAGCTCAACTTCAGTAAGCTGAAACCTCTATAGATGAGGAACAAGTTGAAGAAATTAAATGACTAGATCAGGGGTTGATTTCCCGATCATCGCTAAAGAACAGTTTGTTAAAAATCATTATTCTCTAAATATGCTAAATATGTTTGCGAAGAAATGTCTGGAAATGTAACTGTCAAGAATAATGAAAATCAAACAACTGAAGTAAACTTAATCAATTGGGCAAACATTCAAAAACATAACAAAGATAAAAAAATTTAAATATATTTTCATATATGGTATCCAAGTAATTTGATGGACGGTTCTTAGTCGCGTAAACCGTATCAAAATAAATTCGAACCTACCTAACTAATGTAGTGTGGTAAGCACGAGTCGATCCCACAGAGAATCAAGTTATTCCTAAGTTAAGTTTATTTACCAATTAGTATGAAACGGGGGGTTTTGAATGATTGAAATAAGAAAGAAAACAAAATAAACTATAAACAAATTGATGGAGATAACGATTAATAAAATAGTTTCATCTACAAATATCCATTTTATTTGGTTGAAACGATCCTTGTAACTTCTTCTTGTCCTTTTAGGTTTTCTATGAATGCCCTTGTCCCAACCTAATATAGTTACTAATCCAACCAGTCCTAGAAACCCTTATCAATCGAACAGTCCCTTAAAAATGATTTAACCCAATTGATAGCTTTAAGTTCAGAGATTAACCAAGGTATTTGCTGTCCCTAAAGAGGGATTAACAACACATCCAACTTCCTACTCATTCAATTAGTTCAACCAGCCCTAAAGGAATAAGTTTGCCACTTGGATTAAGGTTCGTAACCAGGAATTTACAAAACCCTAACAATTGAATTGATTCTACCAAGTTTATCAGACTAGATAGAATAAAACAATTAAACATTCAAGCACAAAGAAGTCGAAACATTCAATATAGAAAATAAGGAACAAGAATTAGAAACTCACAATCAATCCAAATAAAGCTTCAAACTGTAGACGAAACGAAAGAGTTTAGGTCTCCATAAAATTAAAACAAAAGACAATTAGGGTTTAGACGTAAACTAAGTCACGGCAGTCGGCCGGTCACCTTCCGTATGAATGTATATATATTCACAAACCTAAACTAACTAATCTATACTTAGTATAATAATATATCTAATATTCTATCTAACTAATATATCTAATTTAAGTCTAAATGATGCGGGACCATCCAAGACACTTTCGGATGATGTCCTTCTAAAAAGGAAGAAGAAAGCCCCACCATGGGAGAAGGTCCCAAGGTGCATAAGACTTGTTGATGGCCTCGGCGCCAACGCCTGCCCCATCGACGCCGAGACCCTGAAGCGCATCTTTGCCCACTGTTGGTATCGATGCCGACACCAGAGGCATCGACGCCGAGACCTGAAGATGTTTCTCACCTACTGTTTCCCTCGACGCCGACACCAGACCATCGGCGCCGAGACCCTGACGCCTAGATTTCCTATGGGCCGAAATTCTAAAGCCTATTTTCCTATATGGGTTGAATTCTCTTTATGTTGGAACCCTAATTTTCATTGTTATTTTTAGTATCGCTTTTACATAAGATATTTTAGGTAATTTTAGTATTTATTTTAATTAGTCTTTTATTTATTATTTCTATCTAAAATCAGCCCTTAGGGTTGTAAATAGTGCAATAATCAATAAAGAATGCAAGAAGTAAAAGACCAAACAAGAAAATACTCTTTTTTTTTGTGTTTTTGTGTTTAGGAAAAAAAAAATCAGATTCAAAAAAAAAGGAGATTTATCTAGACCTAGGAAGATAAAATTCACTAGGGGCAAAAGTAAGTCAAAAAAAAAGAGTTGTTCTATCTAGTGCAAGAAAGCTCCAAGGACCACACTTTTTTGGTGATTTCTACAGCCCTAGTCGACAACCCTACACCCAAACACATTACCTCCCACAAAACGCAAAATTAAAACCCTACATTGCAACTACAACATCCTAACTTAAAGGTTTTCAATCAAAAGAGGTAAATTTCCATACTTTCCTTAGTTTTCTTTTATTTTTTCTCTATTTTCAGCTTCTGTCGAGTACTCTCCTCCTTGATCGAGTACTTTTTGTTGCATATCGAGTTGCTGTTTTGTTGTGTCGAGAAGATCTCAGCCTTATTCGAGTTCTTTCTTTGTTGTTTCGAGTGCCTTTGCTTGTTTCTTCATTGAGCCGAGTACCTTTTGTCGAAACAGGTCCTGAAAGCCACGTCGAGTTGGTTATTTGCTGTTGTCGAGTACTGATTTCCTTGATCAAGTGCTCTCTTGCTATTGTCGAGTACCACAGCCCTTTGTCGAGTACTCTTGTGTGTTGTTTCATTCATTCTCTTGAATTCATATACTTTGATTTCTAAGTTCTTTGCTTGAGTGTTGATTTGCCCAAAGCGAATTGCCCTAGCAAGCGTGACATATCAATCAGAGAGGGAGTCTGAGCGAAACACAATTGTGAGGTTGTTTATATTTTTTTACTAATCTTTACATAGTTCTTTGTTTGTCTTTATTTGCAATGTCTAATAACCAGGGCAACAAATGGTTCAATACCGTCATGGAGAAGTTAGCTAAGATAAATGAGAATGTGGTGAAGACCAATGAAGAATTGGTTAAGTTGGATAAAAGCTTGACGGCACTAGAGCTTCAGCGTTTTGGCTCTAATACGGTGTTCGGACAAGGAGTCCCACTTCAAGTTGCAGTGCCACCAATTGAAAGGGAAGAAACTCATCCTATTGCTCCTAATAATGCTAACCAACATAAATGTTTCTTCTAGCATAGATTATTCTCTTATTGCTGAAAATGTAGAGCATGTTGTTCATAATGATCAAGATCTTAATTTACTTGTCTATGATCATGATGATTGCATTGAATATGAGCATGATGATTCTTTGATTGATTTAAATGTTCAACCTATGTCTTGTGATGATAATTAAAGAGAAGATTTATGTCATACTAAATGCTTAGAAAATGGCAAAGTTTCTAATATGATCATTGATGGAGAAAATTCTTCTACTATTGCTAGCCTCGAATTAATTGAAATTTCAGCCTTGAAAAAGGAAGAAAACTTGCTAGCATTGGATGGAAACTTAGTGATTAATGACCAAGCTCAAGTGCATATTAAGTTAGCACATCATGACATTGATGAGAAATCTGAATTGTGCACTAATCAAGCTTCTTTTCTTGATTTTGTAGATGAAGCTGAGACAATAACCATCAAGGAGTGGTCAAACCCTACAACAATCGGCCTTGAGATGAGTTTCCATGGACATGAGGTTTTCGATCCAGGAGCTCGTGTGGATGCATTTGCGGAATTTTATGCGAGCTTGGATTCGAGGACGAATCCTTTTCAAGAAAGGGAGATTGATGCGGGACCATCCAAGACACTTTCGAATGATGTCCTTCTAAAAAGGAAGAAGAAAGCTCCACCATGGGAGAAGGTCCCAAGGTGCATAAGACTTGCTGATGGCCTCGGCACCAACGCCAGCCCCATCGACGCCTAGACCCTGAAGCGCATATTTGCTCACTGTTGGTATCGATGCCGACACCAGAGGCATCGACGCCGAGACCGAAAGATGTTTCTCACCTACTGTTGCCCTCGACGCCGACACTAGACCCTCGGCGCCGAGACCTTGACGCCTAGATTTCCTATGGGCCGAAATTCTAAAGCCTATTTTCCTATATGGGCTGAATTCTCTTTATGTTGGAACCCTAATTTTCATTGTTATTTTTAGTATCGCTTTTACATAAGATATTTTAGGTAATTTTAGTATTTATTTTAATTAGTCTTTTTTTTATTATTTCTATCTAAAATCAGCCCTTAGGGTTATAAATAGAGGCTGATCTCCTTGTAAAAATAAGACGTCTTCCATTATGAATGAAATCTCAGTTTGTGTTTAAACACATGAGTGAAAGTCAATCGATTCGAAGCATGGCTCATCGATTGCAACTATTGGTATTGTTTTAGCTTGGTTTGCTTTGTGTTCATCAACTTCGCAAGACTTGGTGATCCTAGTATCCACGAGCCCCCTCCTTGTGCCTCCAAGTTGTCCGCTTGGTTGTGTAGGGTTTTAGAGGCGGGTTATATAGTCATTGGTATTGGTTCCTACCCTCTTAGGAGGCCTGGGGTCTTCATCTTGTTCTATATAGATCGACTCGGTCCTTATCGGTCGTGTCTTTACATACATTTCGAGTCTTTCTTCATCTTGTCGAGTCTTGCATCTTTCTTGTTAGTTTCTTGCTGCGTTCTTGAGAGTCTTGGTCAATTCTAGATCATCTTGATCGAGTTTCTTGCTTTCTTGTTGAGTCTTTATTGTTTCTTGCTTCCGTTCTTTAGTTTCTTGTTTGATTGTCGAAGATCGGGTCATCTCACGACTAACCCCATATCACTAAATATATATAATAATAATAATATCAATAACATGAAGCGCAGCACAGGGGACCAGTGGTGCGGCTCGCAACAATCGCATGGCTCCTTGGATGAACGATCAGTTCCACACCTCCACAGTTGATCTCCGTCCCATCTTCTAATTTGCAAAATAATCCCTCTCATCTCCAAATTCATACGATTTAGCCTGAAAATACCTGAAATATATAAAAGCACTAGTGTAGACTCCGAAAACCAAATGATACAAATTAACTATAAAATATGTAAAATATGCATGAAAATAAGCTAATATAATATGCAAATATATAACTAAAATAGACCCTATCATAATTATAACTCCATTACAAGACTGTGGAAAAGATATGCAATGCATTAATTTTGTTTGTGACATTAGGCATAAAAAGTTTAGTGATCAATGCATTAGTGGTATAGTCTGTAATTTGAGTCAATGAGCAGTTTCTTGGATCTATAGGCCTAACTATTATATTAGTCTAGAGGATCATTATGCATCTAAATTCTTAGCTATAAAATTGTTAACAGAGGGTATTAGTATGCATAAGGGAACTTGTCCTTTACAATTTAAGTGGAGGAGGGCAGTTTATAAACTTGAGAATACTACAAATCCTCCACAAAAATGCCATATAGTGGAAGCTGAAAAACACGAGGTTGTAGGTCCAAGCAAAGAGGTTGTACATGTTAAGCTAAAACCTGATCAAACAAGACTTAAGACCATTTCGATAAACACATTTGAAAATTCTACAAGCACTAGCAGTAATAAGGTTTTAACCATAGATGAAAAAGGAAGAATCCATAAGAATGCTAAACCACCAGTCAGTCTCTCTAGATGTCCAAGTTTATCCAGAAACACTAGTTTTAGGTTCAATCCTAATCTTTGTATTAATCCAAGGAATCATGGAGCTACTACAAACAGAAAAGATAAATTGTTTGTGGTTGATGAAGACTTAATGAGCATGATAGCAGCATTAAACACGAGGTTAGAAAATAAAATTATAAGAGAACCAGTCAGACATAGTCTAGATCTAGGTTCTAGTCCATTTAGGGAAACAGTAATAGCAATTCCTCCAATAGTTCAAAAGGTTAGACAAAATCAAGAAGGGTCATCTAGTTCCGAACCAAAAGGGAAGATAATAGGATATCAAACTAAAACCTTTAGTGAACCTATTTATGAAAATGATCCAAAAGCTAAGGATTTCAATGAACCTCTCAACGAACCATTTGCAGAACCAATTTTTGGAGACGAAATAGGAATGAGAATGGAAGTACTAGACCTCAGACATCTCTATGGAAATAATATGAGGGTAGAAGAAAGCCTTGAACATGTCAGCAAAGAATCGCTAAAGAAAAATTATAGAATTACCAACCCTAATAGCATTTATATCCCAGTAAGTATTTGCTTAGAAGAGTTCAATAAATATGAGTTATGTGCCTTTGTAGACATCAGATGTTCAGTATGCTTTGGTAAGAAGGCATTATTTCCTGAGTTTATTTGGCAGAAATCCCGTAGACCAATTCAAGTCAGAATAGTTGATGATAGTATCATGGTTCATTCAGAATTAGCTTCTGATGTACCTATCATGATTGGAGGATCCAATGTGTAATTCCTACACTCTGGGCTACTAATCAGCCATCTCATGATATGTTAATTGGAAATAACTTCAAAAGACTCCATGTTTCGGTCACTCAGCACCTAGATATGATGGTCTTCAACATTCATGGAGAAGATGCTTGGGTGAAAAAGATTAAGCAAGCTTATATACACCAAGCAATAGAATTTACGCGCACTAAGCGTGGTGAGGAATATATTCTTCCTACAGAAAGAGAATTCGCACTCTCTATATGCGAGGTAACACTAAAAGAAAAAATCCTTAAGCAACAAGAAAAAATGTATAAGGAGTTATATTCTGAAAATCCTTTAAAATTTTGGGAAAAAAGATAAATCATTTGCTACCATAGAGCTAATAGATCCAACAACTGTCATTAGAGTAAAACAAATGGTTTACACTTAAAAGGATCAACAAGAATTTAAAGAACAAATTGATGAACTCTTAAAGAAAGGTTTAATTCGAGAAAGCAAAAGTCCTCATTCTAGTCCTGCCTTTATGGTCAGGAACCATGCTGAAGAAAAAAGAGGAAAAGCTAGAATGGTTATCAATTATAAAAAGCTTAATGATAATACTGTTTGATGGATATTATATCCCTAATAAGACAGTTTTATTTAATAGAATACAGGGAGCCACTTGGTTCTCTAAAATGGATTGCAAAAGTGGTTATTGGCAGGTAAGAATGGATGAAAAAAGTATTCCACTTACTGCATTTAGTGCTCCACAAGGTCACTATGAATGGGTAGTCATGCCCTTTGGTTTAAAAAATGCACCACAGATATTTCAAAGAAGAATGGATAATGTATTCAAAGAATTTAAACATTGTTGTCTAGTTTACATTGATGATATCTTAATCTTCTCTAAAACTATAGAACAACATAAGCATGACTTGAAAGTTATAACCCAAAAATCTATTGACCATGGAATCATTTTAGGACAGAAGAAATGCATTTATGCTGAACCTGAAATTGAGTTCCTAGGATTAAAGATTAAAGCAGGTCAAATTGTCTTACAAGAACATATCTTAGAAAAGGTAGAAAAATTTCCTGATGAAATCAAAGACAGGAAACAACTAGAAAGATTTCTAGGATGTCTTACTTATGCTTCTGATTTTATTAAAGATCTAGCCAAATTAAGAAAACCTCTACAGGTTAAATTAAAGAAAGAGCAAGTTTGGAACTGGACTCATTTAGATACTAAAATAGTCCAAGAGCTGAAAAGAAGATGTGAAAAACTTCCAATATTGACTTTACCTAATGAAGATGACGAGCTAGTTCTAGAAACAGATGCTAGTGATTATCATTGGGGAGTTGTTTTGAAACTAAAGAAAGATAATAAGCTTTGCAGGTATAGCAGTGGCAGTTTCAACAAATCTGAATATAATTACACTATCATGGAAAAGGAGATTGTTGCAATTTATCGAGGAATCCAAAAGTTTATAATCTTCTTAGCTCCTAAGCCTTTTACACTCAGAACAGATTGTAAAGGAATATTGGGTTTCATAAATAATAATCTTGGTAATATGAAAGCGCATGGGAGACTCCTGAGTTGGTAATTAGCCCTTAATCAATTCACTTTTACCATTGAACATGTGAAGGGATCGAAAAATTCTCTAGTCGATAGCTTAACGAGAGAGTTAGCTGATGGATCAGAGAAATCAAACTCGGTGGGAAAATCCGCAGTGGGTGTTCCACCCATGCAATATTAATCTCTTAGGAGAAATACGAAGATACCATGGATGGGTTTCCCCACCAAGTTTTATATTTCTGTTGATTTTGGAAGATTTACTGAAAATAGATTCCGTCGTGGACTCTTACAAATGAGACACAGAGCGGTTAAACGAATGTCAACCCTAGAGATAATAATAAAAGTTCTCCAGCTACCTATTGAACTCCAGGAAGACATCTGTAGAAGATGGAGAATGAAAGAGTTCGAAAACTTCTACTGGATGGTAACTTTGAGGGATCACGATACTCCAACAAGGATGAAAGAATGGTGTAACCATTTTTGTGTAAACAATGGCGCCGGATTGGGAGGATTATCATTACCCATCGTGCCAGAAGAAGATGCAGACTACTTAAAATCATGGAAATATGCAATGTGTAATGAACTCTACAATTACAAGCGACCATGGCCAAAAGACGAGGAACAGAGCGTCTTGTACAAGTACTTCACTAAATTCCAGAAGGATGTCTTCCTCAGAGCAACAAAGTTCGAGAAGATAAAGGAAATAAATTGTTGTCGTGTTATCAGTGCCTGCATGGATGTTAACCAAGGAAAAACTTGGTTACCACATTACTTAATCTTCCTACTATTAAGTGAAGACTATTGGTATGTGAAAGATCCAGTAGTGGAGAGAAGAATCGACATAGTAAGGCATTCCTGGGAGGCAAGAGCAAAAGGATTCTTTTACATCTACTACAACATCACCAAGTGTAGACACACTGACTGTGGGATATTCAAAGTTGGAAATACAACCTTCATCGTAACCCCACAACTCAAGCCATTAATGCAGCAAGCCATAAACAGGTCCGAATCCATCGAGCTCTACTTAGCAGAAATAGAAGCCGGTCACTTTCTAGATAAAAGAGGACACAAGAGAATGATCGATTTACTGATTGCTTGGGATCGAGAATACACTGAAGGATTAGTGCTTGATCTCGATCTAGACAACGATCAAGATCTAGAGTTTAATAATACTCTAGATCTAGTTCAAGATTACAATGATGATGACCTGAAAGCCAATATGGGAGACGAAGGGGTCCAGGACCTGGACGATTGAAAGCCATCATCATCCACCAGCATAATTATTGTACTTTCTGGTTTTTTTTTTCTTTTACCACGTGAACCTGTCAAATAATGGTTGTGTTTTTACTGTTTGCTTTTACTGTTCAGCATGTGAGTTGAGTAAGCACTGTGTGCTTTTAGTGTTTTCTGAGTGCGTAGGGGCTCATCTGTCAGCCATTTGTAAAAGAGACGTTGGAAGGCATCCAATGCTCTCCACTCAGCTCTATAAATAGAGCCATCCTCAGACTTCTCAACACGCCGAATTCCAGAGAGAGAAAATATATGCTCAGAGAGAGAGTTTGTAAATCAGAAAGAGAAGTATAAGCGTTTTGAATTTGAGTAGATTGGTGTTTCCATAACTCTAAGGTTCAAAACCCTTCAATGGATCTTCTGATATGAGTGTTAAGTGTGTTTAAGTTCTGAATTAAGAGTGCTTGTGTGTTGTAATATTTTCCAGATTCAATAAAGTTTGTCTTTAAGAAAGGGAAAGCTACTTAATAGAACACTATGTTCTGAATATTCTGTTTTCTTGATTCTAATCCCTTCCCCCTCTCAAAATCAAAACCAAAAGCTAGAGACTACGGTCTGAGGTAGAAAACGAAATAGATATGTGCTCAATCTGAACTAAGGGAGGTCTGGTTGAAGGTTAGCCACCTCTAGAAAGCCGGAAGCTAAGGAACGTCGGTGGTCCAGAGTAACTACGTTCAGGTATGGGTCAAACCTCTTTAGCTTGAAGTTTTAGTTGCAGAGCGTGGTAGGCTTACAACAACAGAAAACTTATTATTCATAATATAGTTAGTAGATTATGGTAGTTAGTACCACCAAAAGTCATTTATAAGTATTATATATTGCATCTTGAGTATTATTGTCAAAAACTAGAAAGTTAAAGACCAAGTTTGTAATTTAGTATAAAGTACGGGTACCTTTTGAAAATTCAAAAGAAAAAAGCTGAAATCTTTGAATATTTTGATAAATAGTTTAAAAACTTGAATATTTTGGTAATTATTTTAAAAAGTTTGAATATTTTGAAAGAAATCTCGATATCAATGGTCAGAATTAATTAGAAAAAAAAAACCATAAGGTGCACTTCATTTCGGACAAATTAAGCCGAATAATGTTCTAATATACCATTTGAAATGTCGGACAATGGGGAACGAATAGTTACACCCGACAAAGAATGTCGTTGTCTCTTTTCCCTCAATGCAGCTTCTCTCATCTGTCTCTTAACCCTCGATGATACCTC
This sequence comes from Persicaria maculosa, assembly GCA_963922045.1. Lineage (NCBI taxonomy): Eukaryota > Viridiplantae > Streptophyta > Magnoliopsida > Caryophyllales > Polygonaceae > Persicaria > Persicaria maculosa. The sequence goes on along the minus strand of OY998263.1, from coordinate 44,430,948 downwards.
AACAGCTATTTAAAAATATAACAAACATTGGATGCTATTAACTGAAAAAACCCAGATATTCTCGATAAAAAATGACTACGAAAAGTGCAAAATCTATTAATAACCATTTGAGCTAGGAGACGTTGCAACGCGATAATCAGGAGTGTTTTCACCATAGGGAAAAACTGCACATATATAAATTAATATTGTAGAATCGTAGATATGACGATTAATAACCTCATTAAAATTAAATAACCACATTTCATATATATTCATATATATATATATATATATGAGTTAGGATGTACCGATGTATATAACATTATAAATAAGGGGTATACATCAACACTAACCATTGGAAATATCAGAAAATGGCATGCGATTATAACTGATTTCACCATATTGTCCACCTACATAGAGTTACAATTAGTTAGGTATATAATTCGAGGCGGATCAAGATATACAAAAATATTGCAGATTGAGACCTGAAGAAGAAGATGAAGCTGAATCGCGAGTAGTCGTAATATTACGGGATCTGAAAATGGGTTGTTGGGGTTGTCGTTCTTCCATCTTCATGTACGGAGAGAAGGAAAAAAATGGTCAAAACATACATAAAAGAAGATAAAGAATTTACACTCACTTGTAAAATAAGATGGGTGATGTAGATATAGTATGAGAGAAAATGTCGACTATTCTCCACAAGAGGAGAAGAAGACAACCTTAGCCACTCCAAAGTGTCGTAAAACTCAAAAATAACATAAAAATGTTATGAAGTTGAATTTATAAGCAACGTGAATGAACCAATGAAAACAATATCACATAGAATAAGAAAGAATAAAATGGGTGGATCGGAATTGACAAACAAAATCTGGAAAGGGGGGAATCATATCAATTAATCACATTGAACGCTCGGTATTAATGGAACTCTAATATTAATGAAAGAGGGTGAAAAAAACGAAGAAGATATGAATGCAATATATAGGGAAAGTGTACAAATCATGATGATCGATATCGAAGGACCTATTAAATTGGGATAAACGTGAGATAATAGATGAATATTTAAATGAATGCAATCCGGTGAGATAATGAATCCATTCAATTTGAGTATATCTTCAATTAATTTATTTGGAAAGAGATTATGAAAGTTAAAGGATTCCGTACAATGAGAATAAATTTAAAATTAAGTGATATTTACTTTGATAAAATTAAATGGTAGTGAGAAATATTATTCAGTAGAGGATTCTCATACGAATGAAGGACGACGGTTAATAAGGTTTACAATAGTTCAAGCATAAATGAAGTATATTTTGATCGATTAGATTATAGTTATGACCAACCATATTTTCAAGTTAATTTGTTTATAAACAGGCATATTTATTCAATGACCAAATGTTCAAAATAATGATAGTAAAAACTGAATAATAATATAGAACATAATATAAAATTGTTTGGGAATAAAACATGCATTGTTATAAAAGCAAACAAATCACACAAATAACCCTAAATAATAATAAACCATCGTTTTACTGAAAAATGAAGATAGAGTTTTAAATGTATGCAATCACGATGTGGAGTTCAGACTGGCTCGAGACTTGATCTTATTTATTCTTCTTTCTTGCAGTTGACATGTCCCCGTCTCCTTTATTAATCTCTTCAACCGCACGCTTCAACAGTTTAGACGTATCACTTGAAGAAACTATAGAACCAGCATTTGGAGTCGTAGCCGAGGAAGCTTGATCAACCTATATATAGGTACAATGCATGAATTATTATACATATAAATGTGAATCAATATTCACAATATTGATGTATATAGTTGGTTAATTAAAAAGAAATTATATATACAATTAATTTTAACAATATAGCAACATGTGATTGGGTACTATGATCTTCAAAAGACGAAATCCAATCAACATCATCAGTGATTTTTGCAACTGCATAGGAGGTGGTGCCGATGACGCTGTTGAGACGACGATCTATGGTCTTCTGTGAATTGTCAAGGAGGAAAAGATATCTTTTATTAATGAGGTCATTGAGCTCTGGGGGAACATCCTTGATATCTTCCTCCTAAAAAAAGTTAAAACACCGATGATAGTGTGATACATTATTACCATACATACGTAATATATATACATATAAATTTAAATATAGTTGATCGTAATATACTTGAATTTCCTTAATGAACTTGAAAAATTGAAATAAAAATACATATATCATATCATGAATAACTAAATTAATATAAATACATAAATATAAATTGATATATAGGTGGACGCAATAGATGCGAACTTAACTTAATGAACTATAAGAACCTTAAAATAACAAAGATCTCATACATACCTTAGATAAGGCACCAATAAGAGCAGATGCTGACTTTTTAATCAGTTGCACAACTTCGCTTTCGAATAAAGTGAATGTAGTTGATCCAGATCCATCGATGACGATGACTTGAACCAAATACCTACACATGATACAAATACAGTAATTCAGAAACGGGGTAGACGAATAAGAGTACAACGTGTAAATAAAGAATATTGTATGATATAATTTAATAAAGAAGAGATCGTGTACTCTGGAAAAAATAGAGATTATTAATTGTCACGATCTAGCTATTAGAGTTCATTTACCTATATGATAGATTTGTTTGTACCTTGGAAAAGAATTGGATACTTAATTAACACAAATGAAATTTTGGTTTTGAGCTTGTGGGAGGGAGTTTCATCTGAAATTCTTAATTAACACAAATGAAATTTTTTTTTTAAAAAAAATACAGTGGTTGCAAAGCGCTTCACAGCAAAAAGAAAAAAAAAGCATATAATAGTGGTTGTAGTGAGCATAAACCAACCGAACACAATACAGTAGAGAGGATGACTACAGACATACTAAGTGAATTGAAAACCTAACTGTGTAAAATTAAAATATAAAAGAATACAAAATAAATTTCAGTTTTCTCCCGACTTAACTGAACTGAGCACAACCCAAACCGAAAACCGAAATTGAAAATTTCATAAACCGAAAACCGAAACTGACATACCTCGGTTCGGTTTGGTTTTGGTTTATTTGGTTCGGTTCGGCTCAAAAAATCGGTTCAGACCGACTTATGAACAACCCTAGGTAAAACAACTCATGTGGCATGTAAAATCGTTTAGGCGTCATGTAAAATTCATTATGTGGCATGACTGCAATCTACGGGTTGCTCAATGCAATACATCGGGGATATAGGTTGTAGGAAAGGTGAAGTTCTTAGGGGTGACAAGTAAAATAGTTAAGGGTGACAAGTAAATCCAATATGGGTGACATGTAAATTCGGTATAGGTGACGGGTAATTATATAATGATCGGCCATTTAAACTTGTGACCTTTTGGAGTGTCCATCAAATACAAGGGTAAAAGAGAGAGAACCCTTTAACAACTTTTATTTTCTATTTGAGGATAAGATCGAGTGGTGAAGGATGAACAGTTGGGAAAACTTCGATTAGATGTCCTCTCGTTTATAACTTTTGATCACTACACGATCTAATGGGTATAAAAAAAATTAGTGCACGAAATCTTTCGTATCGCTTCATCTCTGGTCGAGACTCTAGACTTTAGACATCGTATCCCTTCTTCTCTAGTCGAGGCTCTAAACATCTTCACCCACATCAACATCAAGCTTGAAGCTTTCCTCATCATCTCAACTTTGTTTATTGAAGATTTTGTTGTTATTTTGAATGATGTGATCAAATTGAAGAAAATTCAACTCCAAGTATCAATTCTTGAAGCAATTATTACTCCCAAAGCCACTAATTTCATTACCAAAGAACAAAGTCAAACAAGTTCATAATGGACACTTAATCATAGGAAGAGATAGATAGAGTTGGTAAAATATGACCCGGAAACTCAATCTGATTCATACGACTGAGATGCAAACTAGAACTTTGTGGAAGGTAGGATCATTTGTGGTGGTTCATTAGGTGGCATGCAAAACTAATCTAATGGTATATAAAACTCAACGGGTGATATGTGGAAATTTGATTCGTATGAGATTCACATAACTTATGTATAATAGAATAGTTTAATAGATATCAGAAATGAAGGCCATTAGACCTAGTAGTGATTAAAACTCTGAACGAGAAGACATCTAATAGAAGTAGATATTATGTTAGACAATTGACATCCCCCTTTTGATACCTCTTCATACCAAAAACTGACCTTTTTTTTTCTAAAAGAGTCAAAAGCTAATACTTGATTAATTTGCTTCTATTTCTCGTTGCAATTTAGACGAAGTAGTGGAAATTGACCTAACAACTCTAATGGATGAAGTGCGATGTAAGAGATTTTTTAATTGAAATTTCTTTCTTTGAATTGGAAGCTATTGACTCCATCTTGATATATGTGATATATTTAATTTTATAGGGATGACGGAAGACAAATAAGGTAATATTTATGCAAATATCAATTATACTATATGGTTCTTTTATTTGATTTATTATTCTCAAAATATATTTATTTGGCTCACAAAAATTATATATGCTATATGTTTTAATTGAGCAGATGTTCTAGAAGATGCTTATTTATTTGCTTGATTTTTTATAGCAAATATTTGAAAAATAAGGTTGCTAAGATTTTGTTTTGAATTTGATAAGATTTGTTTTTTTTTATTAAGTAATAATTCGGATGGAAAAACGCTATCCGAAAGCATCCTGTTGGATGAGGCCTAAAAGACCTGAATCAGGGTATAAATCTGGCCTCCTGGTAGAGTAGCAAACGTGTGCAACCTTATCCGCTACCCGGTTACCAATACGGGGAATATGGGATATGCCAATAGTTTTTATTCCTTGGAGAAGGGCTTGGATATGGGACATAACCATTTCTATTTCCTAGGGACATCCGACATTTGTACTGAGGTAGTCCGTGATAATTTTTTAATCTCCTTCTATTATTAGATCCATTATCTTTAATTCAATAACTTTTTCCACCCCAAGACGAAGTGCTAGCGCTTCCGCCATGAGGGGGGATTGTCCACCAATAGCATTACCGCCAATGCTAATAGGATTGCCCTGCCAGTCCTAATGATGTATCCAATCGAGTTGTTTGAATTCGATTGAAATGATCCGTCAAAGTTTAATTTGTACTTTCCCGCAGAAGGTTTCCTCTAGTGGTACACTTTTTTTTTTAGCGTGGCCTTTTTCCCTATTCTGTTTTGTTAGATCCTCGTTCTAAGTCATTTTTCATCTGCTAGCTGTTTTCCAATTTTCAATATTATCCATGACCATTTTCTTGAAACCCTCGATCCACAAAGGGGATGTGAACATTTCTAAAGATAGTGTGATTTCTAATATACCAAATAGTCCACCATCTGATTGTTATATATTGTTTCCTTTCCATCGGAAGGGAGGAACCTAAGATTTGTAAAATTTGATCCATGTCACTATTCTCCGATAGGAGAGAGTCCATTGTTTGGGATATTTCTCTGGGAAATTATTGTTGGAAATTGTCGACAGGGCATTCTAAGAATAAGTGGATATCATCTTCCGCACACTGGTTGCAAAAGATACATGTATTTGGCCCAACAACCCCCTTTTGGGATAAACAGGTAGTCGTAGCAAGTCCTTTTTGTTTTATTTTCCATATAAAGTTTTTGAATTTTGGAGCGACATCAATTCTCCAAATCCAAGAAAACTCATCCGATGATCTTTGGGAAATAGATGATATTAAGTTGTAAGCACTTGATGTTGTGAACGAACCCTTTTTGGCGGGCCACCAGTACAATCTATCTGCAATGGGGTGATAGGCAAGGGGATTTTCATAATTTCCTCTGTTAAAGAAACTGGGAGAACAGAGAGGAGATTCTCCCTCCACCATTGTCTTCCAATTATGAAATCGCTTATAGAATCATCAGGATTTATGTTATGTTGAGAGTCAATTCTACCTATAAGAAGTGTTATTGTTACTCAGTTATCTTTCCAAATTTAATTGATTTCCCATCCCCCAGCAGCCAGATGAGCCTCGATTTAAATTTCGGAATCACTGAGCTTAGTTTTGACCATTGCCAAGAGGCATTGCCTTTTTTTAGACTAGGTAAGGATGTGACTTTCTTTTAAAGATTTGTATTGTATAATTTTGACCTAGTTACTCTCCGGTTCATCCAAAGATTTTTTTTATTTAAAAGGTGGAATTAAAATCATATTTTGTTATTAATTAGATTTATCTAAATCATTTTTTATTAAATTCTTTTTGGATTTGGTTGAATATATCTACTTGTTTAAAAAGTGGTTATGCAGATATTTATTTGCTTTATTTTAATTGCTTTATAAAGTAGATTTGGTTAAGATTAACATGCACATGTAGGTGAAATTCAATTTAAAAGAGAGCTGATTTTGTGGAAGAAAAGAATTCAGATTTTGAATTCAAACCGTTGCAAGATAGCGGGCTGATTTTGTGAAATTTATTAAAATTCAAACCTGCTGAAATTCAAACTAAAATATGAGAATTCCAGCAGCAACAAATCAATCCATATAGCCTATAAAAGGGAAGGAGCTGTTGTAAGGAGGAAATCAAGTATGAAATATAACAAAATAGATCAAACCAGATTTAGGCCCACGCAAATAATTACAAGACTCCTCCAATGCAGTAAGAGAAAGTCAGGATCGAATCCACGAGGAAGCGTGTCAGCGGATGCTAGGCAGCTGTAAATCTCACAGAAAAGCAACAGAAAAGACAGAAAAGACAGAAACAAAGGAACAAAGAAGGAAAGACAGAAATAATAAACAAAGACAAGAAATAAAAGCAAAACAGAAACTAACTCGATCTCGACAACAGAACCTCGAGATCGTCTAACAACAGCGAAGACAGAAACTTCAAAATTGACGATAGAAAGCAGAAAACTCAAATCGACCTAGACCAAAGCCAACTCGATCTCGACTACTGCTTACTCGAGATCGACAAGCCCCTCCTCTAGATCGACTAACACACAGAAAACTGTAAACTTGCAGATTCGAACACAGAACTCAGAAATTTGACAGAAATAAATCAATATATAAAGAACTTCCAAAGCCAGGGTATCAACACCACAACGATAACCATGCAAAGTGACATATAAAGGCATAAAAGATCATGCTTTCTATCAAAATAACTTTCGTTACTAACAAATAGGCATATAGAGGCTTTCGCATAAACCCTAATTGTTACTAACCCTTTTCACATAATTAACCCAAGTTGCATTAAGATCACTTTCGCTTCAATAATACAAACAAGGATCACCTTCAACTTTCGCAAAAGAATCATGTTCATAGGGATAGAAGACGAATTGCATAACAAGATTGTACCTTTACCGCATCACCTCACATGGCCACCGTTGGGCTCACCCCAGCCCCAGAAGTGGGTGGACTACTCGCTCTTCATCATCAAGAAACACATCAAATAACAAAAGAAACTAACTTGCATTAAATTAAATAAAGAAAGCTTACAACCAACAAGACAAATCCGCTTTCGCCTTTCCACCTTGCTTGCCACAAACTCTCTCTCTCTCTACTCCTACTTACTTGAATGGAATTGAATGTGTGATTGAATGAATGAAAAACTAGCCCCTAAGGCTTTATTTATAGCCTTCTATTCCTTGCTAATCAAGGATAGAAGATATCTATCTATATCTAAAAGGCTTAAAAGATAAATAAATGTAATTTAGGAATTAAATCTAAAAGGGGAAAATTAAATCTAAATAGGTAAGTCTTCTCTCCATGTGTGGTAAATCTTCTCCATAGATAGAATTTGATAGATGTAGGATAGATCTCGGCCATCTCGATCTCCTTCGGCCCCAAGGATTCCCAAACCGAGTAGGTTAGTCAAACCGCGTAACGCGCTTCGGACACGGCGCTCCTCGATCTCGACTAGGGCTCCTCGACATCGAGTAGGAGTTGTCGTCGACTGGGGCTGGCTGGGCTTCTCGGGTGGCTCTGCTCGACAGGCTCGGATCTTGGCTCCTTGGCTCCTCGATCTCGACTAGGACAACTCGAGATCGAGTTGGGTGTGGTCGAGGATGGCTCGGACTGACGTTGTCGAGGAGCTAGTGGTCGTCATGGACTCGGACTGGCGCTCCTGGGTCCTCGAAATCGAGTTGGCTACTCGAGGTCGAGTACGGCTAGCTCGGCGTCTCCGTCCTCGGCTTCTCGATTTGTCACAACTCGTCGAATCCGGACATGGTATTGAGGTGTAGTCGATCTCGACAAGTGGTACTCGAGATCGAGTAGGGTTCTGGGAGTAGGGTTCTGGGAGTCGGGTTGCTCTGGCTCAGTTTCTCGATCAGTGCTCAGTCGACAAGGCCTGTGCTCGAATACCTTCGTCGAGGTCGAGTAGGTTTACTCTAGATCGAGTAACTCTGGGTCCTAGCTTGATTCGACTGGTTCCGCTGCATCTTGACCTTGGACTTCTGTAGTTGATTTCCGAGCTTTTCCGACCTTTCTCAGAAAGGCTATAATTTGCCTTGAATTCTGCGAAATTAAACAGAAACTGGTGTAGACTCCATAATTTGGCAAATAAACATAAACTACATAGATTCTGTATTATCTTAGCCCAAATGCATGAAATGTATACAGAAAATGATATAAAAGTTACTATAAAACATGGCAGATTCAGCTCACAACATGAGCAAGTGGTGAAGAAATACAAGAACAACACAAGCACGGTTCTACAACGCAAAGACTTCACCATTGTCATCCGCCTCTCGCTAATTTTTTTTCATTCTCTCCCTCGTTGTAATTGCTTTTATTTCTAGCTTAGTGAGAAGAAAATTCATGAGTTTTATAGGATACATCATTCTTGTTATACTAATAGTATCCCTATACTCAAACGTATACACATGTTAGTGTGAGCTATTATTTCACGAGCGTTTTGGGTTGACTAGATAGTAGCGGGTGAGGCTACGAGAAGGATTGCTCTTCTAAATTGTATCTAGGACTCTAAGGGATCTGAGTTGACTAGATAGAAGTAGGTGAGGCTTCGAGTCTTTAGAAGAAGGAAAGATCTTCTTGGTTGTATCTAGGATCCATAGAAAGTGAAATAATAGTGCTTTTGAATCTTACGGGTCGGATAACCCTAGGCGGAGACGTAGGCTGGTTATAGCCGAACTTTGTTAACAATTCATGTGTTCTTTATATTTTATTCCGCACATATAATTAACATTTTGTTTTCGTTCAGCAAAGCGGATTTCTGATTTATCTCAAGACCCTTGACATCCAATTCAAGACCTTGAGATCAGTTTCAAGACCCTTGAAGTCAGCATGTAGAAAGTTTACGAAAATTACACACACTCTATTCAACCCTCCTTCTCGAGTATTTATATTATTTCTATTATTACATTACCTACTCCGTTCTTCAATTGGTATTAGTGCTTAACTCACATTTATTTGATTTCACAATCTGTGAGATCGATCATGAGTACTAGGTGATGGAGGTTTCTCTCAAGGAAGATCGGCCACTCGTCCTCCTCTCTTCTGTGGAGACAACTTTGTGCATTGGAGGTCCTTAATGCAGAGGTTTATCATTGACCATGATATGGAGCTTTAGGAGCTTATCAAGAAGGGTCTTCACGTGCCAAAGAAGCCCAATACCGCTTGTATAGAAGTGGCTAAGGAAGAGAGCGATTTCAACCAAACCGACTTGGAGAATGTGGCCAAGAACTACAAGGCCATGAACTTACTCTACTGTGGTTTAGACACTAATGAGTTTAACCGTGTTTCTTCTTGCATAAGTGCTAAAGAGATATGGGATAAACTAGTGGTCACCTGTGAAGGGACGAGATAAGTCAAGGAGACCAAAATCAACATCTTTCTTCGCCAGTACAAGTTATTCAAGATAACTTCCTATGACACAGTCAAGGAGATGTTCACTAGGTTTACCCAAATCGTGAACAACCTAGACTCTCTTGGGAAGAGTTTCACTACTAAGGAGAAGGTTTGGAAAGATCTAAGAAGCTTCCCTAAGTCAAAATAGGGACCAAAGGCGACAGCAATCGAAGAAGCATAAGATCTAAGGACTCTTCCCTTGGATGATATACTAGGAAAGTTCATCACTCACGAAATGGTCCTCAATGAAGAAGATGGTGAACTATTCTCTAGTATGAAGAATATGGCTCTCAAAACGAAGGAGGATAATCCGTCAAATGATGAAGAGAGCGAGGATGACGAAGAAGATCCTTTTGATTTGATCACAAGAGGACTCACTTGAATCCTAAAGATGAAGAAGCAGTTCTCAACCAGAGAATACTCTAGATCATCAAAATACAAAGGTAAGTCTTCTAACCCTGGTAAAAAATCAAAATTACTGACTTGTTTCAAATGTGGTGAAACAAATCATCTAGTAAAGGAGTGTCCACATAAGAAGAAGAACAAACATCGGAAGAATGACTAAAAGATGAGTGATTCGGATTCTTCTAGTGAATCGGATTCAAAAAATGATCCAGCAAATCTTTGCTTCATAGCAGATCAAGAAGAATCTTTGTTGTGTTGTCTGAATTTTTGCAAAACATGATTATGAATTAAGAGAATTATATTTTTGAGACTAACACCTTGAAAGAGAATTTGTTGGAATAGGAGAAAGGCATGAGTAATTTGTCACTGGAAATGAAAAATCTCAAAGCCTCACAGTCAGCACTTGACATTAAAGTCAAGGCCTTGGAATCGGAAAACTCCGATCTCAAGCATGATCTTTCTTCTCTAAGACATTGTAATAGTGAATTGGAGAATGAAAAGATCAAGCTGACTGAGAAGTGTTGAGACCAGCAAGCATCACTTGTTAGATTCACCCATTCCAAGGCCAATCTCGATAGGATATTAGGTGAGCACCAATCATCCCTCAACAAAAGTGGTATTGGATATAACAAGAATTTTCCAAAGAAATCTCCTACCGCTTTTGTAAAGGCTAAAGGGAATTGACGTACACCCACATGTTTCTTTTGTTGTAATAAAGGGTCATATCAAGACTACTCGTCCTTATCGTAGAAATGATCCTTATATAGTTCGTAATACTTTTCCTTTATGCTTAAGAGAACAGGTGAAATAAATTTGGGTTTCTGAAGGGACTAGACACCGAACATTGTTCCTTCCGATTATGAATCTAAATTTGCTATATGGTCTAGCCGGAAAGGTTGAAGTTTAATTGGTTGCTTTACAGAATGTCACTAAGATCAAAGAGCATAAATGGACTGGAACAATCGCTCTGGGTGATAAAGGATTTTTTTTATATGTATAGATGATATTTATTATATGCTACTAATGCTTCTCTTTGCTTAGTATTTCCCTTTGGAGATGGTTATGTTGAACAGGGAAGCATTATCGTAAAGGGGTAATTTTTGCTGAATTGCATATTATATTTCTCTGTTGCAATGTTGTTTGTTATCATTTCAAGACCCTTGAGATGAGCTTCGAATGTCTTGACTGCAACAAATTATTTGGGTGTTGTTTTTTATTCGATTTCTTCCCTTACTTGTTGAAAGACAAAAACGGGGAGAAATGCTATATAGTGCTCATGTTTATGCTTGTCATATCATGCTCCGCATGTGCTATATTTATTTGCATAATTTATATTTGTTTATCTTTCATCAAGGGGGAGATTGTTGACTCCAACTTGATGAATATATGTTATATATTTTTGTATGGATGATGGATGATAAATAAGGTAATATTTTATGCAAATGTCAATTATACTATATGGTTCTTTTATTTGATTTATTATTATCAAAATATATTTATTTGGCTCACAAAATTATATATATTATATGTTTTAATTGAGCAGATGTTCTAGAAGATGCTTATTTATTTGCTTTATTTTTATAGCAAATATTTTAAAAATAAGGTTGTTGAGATTTTGTTTTGAATTGGATAAGATTTGTTTTATTTAAAAGAAGGAGTTAAAATCATATTTTGTTATCAGATTTATCTAAATCATTTTTTATTAAATTGCTTTTAGATTTTGTTGAATATATCTACTTGTTTGAAAAGTGGTTATGTAGATATTTATTTGCTTTATTTTAATTGATTAACAAAGTAGATTTGATTAAGATTAACATATGCTGGGCTTTTAGCTACAACGGCAAGATTTGTTACAGCACATGTGGGTGAGATTCATTTTAAAAGAGAGCTGATTTTGTGGAAGAAAAGAATTCAGATTTTGAATTCAAACCATTGGAAGATAGCGGGCTGATTTTGTGGAATTTATTCAAAATCAAACCGGCTGAAATTCAAGCTAAAATCTGGGAATTTCAGCAGCAATAAATCAATCCATATATCCTATAAAAGGGAAGGAGCAAGTGGTGAAGAAATACAAGAACAACACAAGCACGGTTCTACAACGCAAAGAGACTTCACCATTGTCATCGACTTCTTGTTAATTTATTTTCTCTCTCCCTCGTTATAATTGCTTTAATTTCTAGTTGAGAGAGAAGAAAAATAGCGAGTGTTATAGCATAAATCATTTTTGTTATACTAAGAGTATAAGGATACTCAAACCTATACACACGTTGGTGTGGGCTATTATTTCACGAGCGTTTTGGGTTGACTAGATAGTAGCGGGTGAGGCTACGAGAAGGGTTGCTCTTCTAAATTGTATCTAGGACTCTATCGGATTTGAGTTGACTACATAGAAGTGTGTGAGGCTTCGAGTGTTTAGAAGAAGGAAAGATCTTCTCGGTTCTATCTAGGATCCATAGGAAGTGAAATAATAGTGTTTTGAATTCTACGGGTTGGATAACCCTAGGCGGAGACGTAGACTGGTTATAGCCGAACTTCGTTAACAAATAATGTGTTCTTTATATTTTATTTTGCACTTATAATTAACATTTTGTTTTCGTTCAGCAAAACACGTTTCTGATGTATCTCATGATCGTTGACATCCAATTCAAGACCTTAAGATCAGTTTCAAGACTCTTGAAGTCAAGCCTGCAAAAAGTTTACGAAAATTACACAAACTCTATTCAACCCCCTTTCTAGAGTATTTATGTTATTTATACTATTACATTACCTACTCCGTTCTTTAGAAGCCATTACATTGAAAAAAGTACCAGTGACATGTACAAACGCTGACCGATCATGTCATTCATCGCATATTTGCTTGTCATCCATTACTGATTTATTGATGGACACCCCAAAAGGCCACAAGTTTAACTGGCCGATCATCATATAATTACCCGTCACCCATATTGGGTTGACATGTCACCCATATTGGGTTCACATGTCACCCATACCGGATTTACATGTCACCCTTTAGTATTTTACTTGCCACACCCAACGTCTGTATTGCACCAGTTTTTTCTTAGATTGTTCGTTTGATGGTTCGCCGTTTACCGACTATGTCGGCCTTTGGAGGTTCTACGTATGTCTGGCCCTCGAATTCTTTTCTTATTAAAGAAAATAGTAAGGGGAAAAAGGGAAGAAAAAAAAAAGAAATATGGGTGTTCTCACAAAAACTAAAATTGAAAAATGAAATGTTTTGGTTTATGAGGTTAGAGTACGATGTTTTTTCTTCTGGTGTGCCTTGATCTTCATGCTTGTTGATGATTTTGTTGTGGTACGAGTCGTGTTTGGTGGGGGTCGTGGTAATGTGCTTTCAAACAACTTTGCTTTCGAAAGATGTTTTTCATGTAGTCCTGTCTTCATATCACTTCCCACAAGAGTTCATGTCCTGATGTACCTACCCATTGCCCGTGCTTCTACAATAGTGCTTGACTTCCAACACTTTTTTCATTGACAGGAGAGTAAATATTGATTTGGTGTTTCATTGGTTGTCTCTCGTCTTCTGTGTAAACCTCGTTTTATCTGCTAGTGCTATTTGAGTGTTTCTCTGTATGCCTATCTTTTTTCGGTCATAATCAGCCAAATATTGCCAGATTCTACGTTTTTCAAAAAGATACGGAGTAAGAAAAGAAAATATGGCCTTGGGCAATGGAGATCTCCTACATCACATTATGTAACACTTGGTGCATCACTTAATTATTTTGTGTATAATTTAACATTGAAAATAAAAATAAAAATTATATTTATATTCCACACACTTATATTTACATGTTTATAAAAATTTGTCATGAAAATTATTATTTAAAAATTATAGAAAATTATTTTTCAATATAATCAATCTTTTAATTATATGTAATTTTTTAAAATGATTTTTTATGATGAAAATTCATAAATATGTAAATATAAATGTATGAAATATGAATATAATTTTTTAAATTTTTTTAAACGTTCAATTGTACATAAAATAATTAAATAAAATACCGAGTGTTACACCATGTGATGTAGAGGATCTTAACTTGGCCTTGGGATGATGTGGCCTAGAATTTCTACGTTTTTCAAATTCTACGTTTTTGGACACTTGACCCAAAATTTCCCATTATGCCACTCGTATTCATCCTTGAAAATGTGGCCTTCAGGGCAGGGGATGATCTTTGCATCCCAAAATAAACACAATAACCCAAAAATGAACTTTCAATCTCTCCAGTAAAAAAAAAGCCTCGATGATGTGCAGTACTTTGGAAAGAAGATCGACTGGTTTGTAGTGCCCTGAAGTTCTCCACACTAAAAAATCTCTTTTATTCTTTTGTGTGATTTGAATAAACCGTGGATAAATGGAACTGCTAGAGGTACTAGCTGATTTTAGTCCTTCAAATGGCGAATAGAGAACGAAAAAGCATCTGATTTGCCAAATTGAACAACCTTTGTTCATCTGGGTTGGTTTGCTGCAACCCATTTCTAATCTTCCTCCCACACATTTATTACCCTTGAATCTGATCCAGTGTCACATGCCTTGTGCTTCTTGCGTTGCTTGTTCTTGTACAACTCCCCCAAAACCCCCAAATTTCAAAGCTTTATCCTTACACTTGGCCAATTCGACCGTTTCATCTCGAATCATGCAAGATTTTATCACTTCAATTATGACTGCAATTTCCTGCCTGTTTCTTCCTTTCTGGGTTCCTTATCTCTATCTCCCCTTGCAGTTAAAAAGATTAAGAGAAAAAGCATCCATTCCAATTTCAACTCATTTTCAGTTTTACAAGGAACATGCATGCATCCCCCTCAAAATTTGGTTATATAAAACCACCCAGAAACCCATCAATCCTTCAACCATTTAGGTTGGTTCCGATACCATGCCGAGAATCGTTATTCGTGTGAAGAAGAAGCAGCCTGTGAGCAACCCACCTGCTGATTTCCCAGCTGCAGATGCTGGAGGTGATGCTGTGGATGGGCCCTCTTCTGCCTCCTCCCCACCAAAACCTCAAAACACCCCAAACCCATCTCCCAAACAACTAAAAGAGAAAGAAACAATCAACTGCATTTTGAACACCCATGTCACCCATCTGAGCACTGACAGTGAAAACACCTATGACAGTGGCTCTTGTGATGCTGTCGAGATGCTTCCGTTGCTTCAGAGGAAGAGGCCCAGGAAGAAGCCGCCAACTAAGACTGCTTCCGGCCATGCAATGCCGCCCCTCTCTCCATCTGCCGGCAGTGGTCGTGGTGGCTCTTCAGGATCAAAGATCAGTCCTGTTCCAAACAGGTACCCATCATTTGAAATTTACATTATTTTTTTCTTTTAAAAGTTTCTACCTTTTTCCCATTTTTCTATTGATAAATTTCACAATTGCATTTTTATAGTGACTCAATTCCTTCTTTTGTTTTTTTCTCCTTCCAATTTCCAAAATTGTTGATGATATTCCTAGTAGCCCATATGAGAAATTGGGGATTTAGCCAACATTAGGGTTTTCAGTGTTTTCTGAAATTTAGTGAGTAGGCAATCAGCCACAGTTCCTCCCCCATTATCCAGTCTGTGTTCATCCAAAAGGGGTATGATCTTCATACTAGTTCCTTTTCTAGCATTGTGTGGATTGGCAATCAAACGTTACAGGTTGTGTACTGAATTAATGCCCCTTCAAAAAAACACCCTCTCTCTATTTTTTACATATAGAAAAGGGGTCCCCCTCCAAAAATAAACTTAAGTACTATACATTCATCACCCTAAAATCTTTCCTTTAAATTTCCTAATGCTTTCTTACCCCAATTCAAATTGATCAGAAACTTGGATGATACTTACATGGATGGCTCCGGTGGATCCCCATCGTCCAAGTATAACGATGGTGTGAACCGTCCTATCTTGAGATCTATGGTTAAGAAGAGATCCTACTCGGAATCACTGAAAATTGATAGCAACTGGTTCATTGATCCACAAGCAGAGTACCAGAGCATGGGTGGCATTAATGAGAAGATACAGTGGCCAAAGATTCAAATTGAATTATCTAGAAAGGAAAAGGAAGGAGATTTCTTCAGCATGTATGGCACTAAACTGCCTCTTAGGCCTAAGAGAAGGGCCAAGCCAGTTGAGAAAGCATTGCAGGTACTATATTTGATCAAATTCAATAAATTTTTATGCTTTGTTGTCCAATTTTAGCTATGTGTAATTATACAAAGCCATCCATAAATGAAAAAACTAACACAAAAATTGCAGATTTTTGCAGTTGTATTTTGAAAACCCACTCATCTCCCTTTCAATATTTACACATGGCTAATTGGCTATGTTATGCATAAGGATCGATGAATGAAATTATACAAGATCATTGATAAATTAGGAAATTATATGAGGCCAAAGCCAACTCTTTTGTCTATGAATATTTTGTTTGGTGTTTGTGAAGAATGTACTTTCTTGTCTTTCAATATAGATTTTGTTTTGTATCCAGGAAGAATGTCTTTCTTGATCATCAATCATATATAATTGTGCCAATTTCCGATTTTGCAGAATTGCTATCCTGGGATGTCACTTGAGGACGTAACTAAGGCCAGATATGAAGTCCGTGGTGAAAGAAAAAATGCCAAAAAGGTAATTTCCGTTGGCATTATGAACCCTTTATTCCCCGACACTCCGTTTTTCACTTCTTTTCGGGCTGTTTTAATTGATTAATAAATTTTATTTTAATCAACAACATGTATCAACAAACTATATTTTATGATGATAAAATTGCAGTCACTATATCAATCTGGACTTGGGTGCAAATATATGACCATGTATCTATCAAACATTGGGTTGTTTCCTTTTCTAGAAAGAGAAACAAAGTTAGACAGATCGATCGATCATTTACGTAGGTAGTGATCGATGAAATGTTGAGCTAGGTTCATGAGCAATTAATTGATAGCTATTTGACCCTTATGTTTTGCAAATAGCCTTTTTTTGGAATGCCACACTTCCGTAGCCACATCCTTGAACAAAAAACAAATTCAAATTTGCTAACTTAGGTATGATCAATATGATCATTTTAAATACATTTGCCCATAGTTTCATATTGGTTCTATGCTTTAGGAATTTCTAGTATCATACCTTATTGCTCCCTTTCACTTAGGGAGTTTTGTATTGTACACCATTTTTTTTCATTATAATTACTTTACTTTGCCATCAATATAAAAAAAATATGCTCAAACCAGTCTGGCTTAGGAATGAACAATGTGATCATTTTTAAGCATTTATTGATGGTTTTAATTTGTAAGGTTGTGTCTACTCGAAAGTCTTTATAAGTAACTTGTTTTATAAAGAAAATGGATAACATTAACTTGAAATTTTAGTTGTAAATTAAAGTTCATCGGTTTATATTTTCAAGAGTTGTAGCTAAAACCCTTTCCTTAGACAGAACCTTGGCCATGGATGTTTTGTTGGGATCAAAAGAATTGTGTTTTTCTTCAACAATTCGTCACATCTTTTGAATTCCCATTTATGTCTCACACTCCGGGAATAAAAAATATTAAAGAACCCCCAAATTTATATCTTCATGAATTAATGAACTCGTTTTTTTTTTTAATCAAGATGACTAGAAGATGCAAGTCGATCACTTGGCGATTTCTTAAGTTCAATTTAGTTATACCAAGTGCTATTATGTGCAAAAATAAATTTTACCAATGCCCTAACTGTCTATCTAGTAGGATTGAATTCCTTACTCGGTTTATTTTTTCTCGGGTGAGGCTATACACGCCAAGTGACTTGGCGATTCTATTTCTACCATGTTCTATATAGTGTACGTAGATTCGTCTATTACCTGCACTTATTTTCGACATTCTACACCTACAAGGTTTTTTTTTCCTGTTGCTACACCCACCAAGTGATTTGACGTTTCCGTTTCTAGCATGAACTATGTAGATCCTTCAATTATACAGTATATACCTGTGCTTATATTCCATATATTCCACACCTGTTAACATGTATACTATCTATTATGAGCAAACTATGTTTTCACTGAGGTTATATATATCTAGTAGGATTGAGTTCCTAACACTAGATTATTAGTCTAACGATATACCGACCAACTGAATTGACATTTCCATTTCTAGCATGAACTATGTAGATCGATCCTTCTATTACCTGCACTCTTTTTTTTGCTACATTAATCTACACTTGTTAACATCTACAGTAAGTGCAATTATGTGCAAAATATGACATTCCTGAGTTTATGATGTTTCTATTGATTGAGTTCCTAACTCTGATTTTTTTTTTCTTTTTTGGGACTATACCCGCCAAGTGACTTGACGGGCCTAACAATAGAATTCCATTTCTGGCATGAACTATATAGATCCTATCGATTGCCTGCACTGTTTTTCAAAACATTCTACACCTGTTAATTATGTCAAATGGAGAACTTGTGCTGTACGTTTCGTACGTCATTTAGACCATATATAATACATTGGTTGTCTCTAGGGGAGAAAACTTCTTTAGTTCGTGTTCCAAACATTTATAGTAATTGGCTTAATTTATAACTTATTTGATGTTTTATAAATTAAGCCAATTACCATATATAATACATTGGTTCTGAAACATGGGATGCTTCTCTTTATGTTTGCCAATGAATATGATCTTCCATACATTATTTTTCCTTCCCCAAGCCTCTCCCACGCAAATTGCCTTGTGGAGCGTTCTTGTTGATTCTCCAAAACAAATCCAAACTGAACCTGACGTAGGAGATTACAAATTATAAGGAGTGTGCTACTGCTAGCTAGCTAGCGATAAAAACATGGTGTAGGAGAATACAAATTTATATATATTAGTATGGGTACGTGGTGGCCGGACGAGTGGAGTAGTGAATGGTAGAGTCCTTGGGCTCTTTTTGGTCTTGCGGCGCTACCACCCGTAGTTTGAATTGATGTTATGTGGACATTTGTAACTGTGTTGCATCTCTATTAATTTACCATTTCAGAAATCCGAACGTACGGAACTATATACCCGTAATTCACTTACTTACATGATCAGCATCTGACTTATTTAGTTGAAGCATTTATGTGAAATATCCTTACTATCAAACTGTGTGTGTTTTTTAAAAAAAAAACAGAAGCGACGGGGACTGAGAGGCATGATTACTGACTCTGAGTGACGCACAGATGCATGATAACCAACAAGTGACAACCTAGCAGCTGAGGTTCATGTGTATTGCTAGCTAGCTGCATTCAAAATTCTCTTACTCAGTAGTACTTGTTATTGATGCACCTCCATCTTCCATAGGAGAAGATCGATGGAGCCAATCGATTTCCGCATTTTTAGATTAAAGCTAACTCAGTCATTGGGGGTTGGTTAGGTATCCTTCTTTTTATTTTTTTAAACAGTAAAAGCCAAAGATGATGTGCTGAAAGAAGACCATCATTATAGAAACACATTTTGAACCGGTGACTCAAGCCTCTATAGTCTATACCAAGCTAAGTTGTTTTTGTCTAATTTTTTTTTTTTTAAATCCTTCAATTAGTAAAAATTATTTAGAAAAAAACATATAAAACAAAATTTTTTTACAAGTTTTTCTTCTGATTTAGGGAGGCTACAAGTAAGTACAACCACCCCGGAGTCTCTAGATCTGCCACTACTCAAACCCAACCATTTGAAGAGGATTAATATATAGTTCAAATGCTTAATCCAATGTGTTTTCATTCTTATTTCAAACTCAAAATACATAACTTATTTATCGGACTAGTGATGCATGAATGTTAACATGAACTTTGTTATTGTATAAAACAGGTTCTGCATTTTTTATATTTAACAGAACCGGGTTTCTTTATATGTTTGTTAGTGAAACCACGTGCTAATCACGTGACCACCATTGGCTATATAAGCCATTCCCTTCTACTTTCTCTGTAATGATTTTCATTCATCAGTAACAGAAATTGAGAGCTTGTGTTGTTGGTTTCAATGGTTTTCAGAGTGTTCTAGCTTCCTGATCTTGAATTCGATCCTCAATTCTGAAAAACTTCCCATGCATTAAAACTACGATGTAGTTCAATGCATGAATGTATGTAACTTGAACTTGTAACTTGGAAAAAATTAAAACATAAAAATATATAATTTTAATTTTCAAAACCCTCTATAGTGACTGAGAGATGCGCAGTAGCAAAAGCTTTAGAATGTATCTGTGCATAGTTCAATTGATTTGGTTGAACCTAAAACCTTTACCAAAGCTTCTAAGAATCCAAAATGGATTGAAGCCATGGATAAAGAGATAGATGCTTTACAGTCTAACAAAACCTGGATTTTAGTTGATCTCCCTACAGGAAAGAAACTTGTAGGATGCAAGTGGGTGTACAAAATCAAGCTTAAAGCTGATGGTTCCATTGAAAGGTATGAGGCAAGGTTAGTGGCAAAAGGTTACACTCAACAATATGGCATTGATTATGACGAGACTTTCTCACCAGTGGTAGGAATGTCAACTGTAAGGGTCATTCTATCTCTTGCATTGAAGAAAGGTTGGGACATTTTTCAATTAGATGTAAACAATGCTTTTTTGCATGGTGATTTACATGAAGAAGTTTATATAACTATGCCTCAAGGGGTTCCTAATCCCACGAACAAAGTTTGTTTACTGAAAAAGTCATTATATGGCTTGAAACAAGCTTCGAGGCAATGGTTTAACAAATTATATACTTCTTTGATTGAGTTCCAATTTATTCAGTCTAAACATGATCCATCATTGTTTATTTCTCATAAAAATGGACATCTAACTATTGTTGCAGTATATGTAGATGATATAATTTTCACAGGTTCAGATTTATCTCAAGTTACAGGACTCAAGCAACACCTTCACGAGTTGTTCAGTATTAAGGACTTGGGAAAATTGAATTACTTCTTAGGAATTGAAGTAATTAAATCACAAGGTTCATTGATACTCAGTCAAAGAAAATTCTACCAAGAGATACTGAAGGAGGCAAATATTGATGATCAGAAAAATTGTGTTACACCTTTACCTTTAAATTTCAAACTTTTGCCTCCTGATTTGAACAATTTAATCTCTGATCCTAATAATTAGAGAAGCTTGGTTGGAAAATTGAGTTACTTAACCAATACACGTCCAGATATCTTCTTTTCTGTACATGTTTTAAGCAAATTTCTTTAGTCTCCTGATGCCACACATCAAGTTGCACTTTGTTATCTCTTGAAATATGTCAAAGGCACTCCACACTATGGAATCAAGCTACAGAAAGGATCATCAATAAAGCTACAAGCATTCTCTGACTCAGACTGGGCATCATGTCCAATTTCAAGGAAATCGGTCACTGGCTATGTGATTCTCTATGGAGACATCCTATCACTTGGAAATCAAAGAAGCAAGTCACTGTCTCTAGAAGTTCTTCAGAAGTACAATACGGAGCGATGAGTCAAGCAGCAGCTGAAGTTACATGGTTGGTAAACATTTTACAAGAGCTCGGAGAATCAGATTTAAAGCCTGACACTCTGAATTGTGACAATAAATCAGCAATACAGATAGCTCGGAACCCAGTCTTCCATGAGCGTACGAAGCATATACAGATCGACTGTCCCTTTACCAGGGAAAAGGTGATAGAGGGATTGTTGCAACTCACTTATCTTCCCACTCAGAATCAGTTAGCCGACGTCTTGACTAAGATCTTGCATGCACATCACAAGACACTCTTGAGCAAACTGGGGATGCATATGCAAGATCCACCACCAGTTTGAGAGGGGATGTTATTGTATAAACCGGGTTCTGCATTTTTTATATTTAACAGAACTGGGTTTCTTTATATGTTTGTTAGGGAAACCACGTACTAATCACGTGACCACCATCGGCTATATAAGCCATTCCCTTCTTCCTTCTCTGTAACGATTTTCATTCATCAATAACAGAAATTGAGAGCTTGTGTTGTTGTTTTCAATGGCTTCCAGAGTGTTCTAGCTTCCTGATCTTGAATTCAATCCTCAATTCTGAAAAACTTCCCATGCATTAAAACTATGATGTAGTTCAATGCATGAATGTATGTAACTTGAACTTGTAACTTGGAAAAAAATTAAAACATAAAAATATATAATTTTAATTTTCAAAACCTTCTATAGTGACTGAGAGATGTGCAGTAGCAAAAGCTTTAGAATGTATCTAGTCAACGTTTTCCATGGCTTTATCAGTAGGAGCTAGGGTCTACCGTTCCGTCACATTTTTACCTTGCTTTTTTTTTTCAGTTGATATTGTCATTTGGAACTCCTTTTGGCGGGTGTGGTCGAGTTTCTGTTAGATGACGTTAGAGAGGTCACTATTACTAAGGGTGTGTTTGTTAAGGGGATGCGTGGAATGCTGGGGGTGGGGATGGGTTTTCAGGAACTGTGCACGCATGTTTGGCAAGGGGATGCAGGGGGTGGAGGAGGTGCGATTCAGGGGGGATGCCGGGGATCGGAAGGGGTGCCGCCTCCACCTGATCGAAGGGAGATGGAGGGGATGGGAAGGTGGGGGTGCCAGATTTGTCCCTTGACTGGACTCTGAAGTCTGTGTAGACACAGATCTAACCCCAAATAGTCTCATAAATTGAGAAGTTCACCAACTGCCAATAGCAACGTCGTCGGAACACACAGGAACAATTATCGACGGCAAGGCAATTGCCGACACCATCCGATCTGAAATCGTCGATGAAGTCCGCCTCATTTCCCACAAATTCAGCAAAGTAATTAACTTGAAAACCCCCTATTCTTCCCCTTGTCTGATTACTTGATTGATTTTTTTTTTTGCATTCACCATGCTCTAATCGATTTGTAAATTTCCAATTGATCATCAAATTATCCGGTTGCTTGCAATTTAGCAACTAATTCGACTTTTTTCAAACTAAAGTCGAATTTGCCGAAGAAAGAAGAGCTGGGCGACCCGGTGGACTGGGCTGGCATGAGCCGCATCCATCGGAAACGGCTCACCAGGCACGGCGCGGGCGCACCCGTCGAGGTTGCATGGGCTGGCTATGTTCACGTCCCAGAAGTGGGCGTCCATCGCCATTTTGGGTTGAAGAAGGCAATTTGAATAGATTGAAATAGAGAAATATTTCAAATTAATTTTTGGATTTCAATTTGAATAAATATTGAAATAGAGAAATATTTTTAAAAAGGCAAACTAATTCAATTGTCAAGGAGAGTTTATTTGATAGACCGAAAATGACGTTTGAAGAAGATAAGTTTGGATTGAGGGGTATTTGGGAGGGGCAAATGTGTCTTTTTTGGTACCTTCATCCCCAAATACTTTAACATACAACCAAACACGAACAGGATTAAACTGACTTCAAATCTCCACCCCGTCCACCCCGAAATTCCATCTTCATCCCTTCTACCCCCAAAAATCCATCCTTATCCACCTACCCCATTCCGTTTCCAAACACGCCCTAAGACTCGCTGGTGTTCACTCTGACGGCTTGCCTCCGTTGTGGCTTTTAATAAATTTCTACTTCCTAGCTAGAGTGAGGGCTTTAGCTCTTGTTTCCCACACAAAAAAAAAAAAAAAGAATTTGTCGCCTTGATAGTGATCGAAAACTGGACATTGGATAGTACTGAAGTCCGATTGGGACTCGGGATCGGGGGTCGTGTGCACACGTGCGCCCTTGCGCTAATAGCCTAGCACATAAGTCGAGCGGGGTTCCATCATAAAACCAATTTGCAATAGGAGGAGTAACCCACTAGCTTATATACTAAGGCTTCTTTGTTCATATTGTCGATGTGGGACACTTTTTGGTATCTTCACATCTTTCATTCTCTCAACACGCCCCCGCAAGTGCAACTAGGGTCGTTTTTCGCCTCTAGTTGTCACTTAGACAACGGGTCTAGCATCTCATTCTCTTTTTAGCTAGCCTAGGATCGAGAGTCAGGCCGTTTGGCTTTTCCGCTCTGATACCATACTCAAGTCCGTTGGGACTCAGGATCGGGGGTCGTGTGCACACGTGCGCCCTTGCGCTAATAGCCTAGCACATAAGCCGAGCGGGGTTCCATCCTAAAACCAATTGGAAATAGGAGGAGTAACCCACTAGTTTATATACTAAGGCTTCTTTGTTCATATTGTCGATGTGGGACTCTTTTTGGTCTCTTCACATCTTTCATTCTCTCAACAGACAGTCATGGTATGCGCTCCTGTGATTTGGTGTACCAGATTCATAGAACTAGGCATAGCACACACTGCATCTGATTGAAGTTTCATAGATAGTGTACACTGCAGCTCATAGCCGAAAATGGAGCAAGCTTTATCGTGTGATTGACACCTCTTGGCATGGGAGAGTGTACGCGCGCGTGCAGCTGGTTGATCGAGCGTTCTTCGTGCTATCGGGGATGACGCCGAAGACCATGTTTGGTTTGCGTTCACATGCATCAAAACTGCAAATTTGCATAGATAAATTATATTATCCATATTTACATAATCTTAAATTTATCTTGTCATTATTTATTCGCTTCGGCTATATACACCATAAATCCGCACGTTGTTAAGGACGTGCATGCACTTCGGAAGTAACGTGCATGCACGTCGTAAGTAACGTGCTTGCACGTCGAAAGTAACGTGTAGGTGAGTTTGCAACCAACATGCCCGGACATGCATGCATATTTTTATTTTTTTAAAAAAAACGTGCTTGCACGTCGAAAAGGATTTTCGACGTGCAATATTGCACGTCCAAAGAAACGTGCAAACCTGCACGTCCATTTGGACGTGCAGTATCGCACGTCCTTTTCGACGTGCATGCCCGTCATCTAAAATCGAAGGCAACGTGCCCCTTCGTCCCAGATCCAGAGAGAGAGAGAGAGAGAGAGAGAGAGAGAGAGAGAGAGAGAGAGAGAGAGAGAGCGAGCGCTGAGGGTTAGGGTTGTCGGTGACGAGAGAGAGAGAGAGAGAGAGAGATGGAGTCGGAGAGAGAGATGGAGGCGGTGGCGGTGACAGTGGAGGCGGAGGCGGTGCCAGTGGAGGCGGAGGTGGTGGCGATGAAGGTGGCGCAGATAGAGGGTGGTGGTGGTGGTGGAGCAATGGCAGAGCCGGCGGTTCCGGTGAAGGAGGCGGTGGCGATGGAGGTAGTGGCGGAGGCGGCAGTTCCGGTGGCGGAGGCGGCGGTTCCGGTGGAGGAGCCCCTATTACCGCCGCAGAAACGGCGGAATATGGAGGTGTCTCCTGTCCCGACCCCACCGGTATGTTATTTGAATTATTTATTTTATTTGATTTAGTTTTATAGTTTTATAATATAGTTTGATAGATTATAATATATGATAACTCCACTCCTTTGATGAAAATCGGAAATGGTTTGAAAGGCTTTGACACATAGCTTGTGTCAAAGGTCTTGAAGCTACAGCTGTGTTGATGAAATACAAAACCTGTATTATTACATATATTATTTCTGGTTGTTATTATATATTATTTCCAGATATTATTATACATATTATGTACTAACAATGCAGCAAGTATTTCGAAAGAAATCTCCTTCCTTAAGCTTAAGACGTGAAGATCAAATCTGGTGGATCATGGCTTCGAAGTTTCCCAGAAGAGAAGATTGTGAAGATTGCTTCTATAGCCGTGATCTGTTCTAGCCGTTGAGAGAAGATCCTTCTTTGAAAGTATGCGCCGATTTGATCAAGTATAAAAAGGAGATGAAGAAGAGAAGACAAACGCAAGTGTTGAACGAAAACTTCATTGATGTACATCGCACACAAGCTTTCAAGTCAATCTGTCTTCTTCATGTACTCTCTGCTAGGTGTTAAGAGTTGTATCTTTTGTTTCAAAGCATTTGAGAGTTACACAGTGAGCTTATAGGATATATTCTGAGAGAGTGTTATACTCGAGAGTTTATAACTCAGGAAGTGAGCACTAGGCGATTGATTCACGAAGTGTAAGAGGATTGTACTAGACAGCTGAGAGAGGTGGGGCTCTTCTAGATTGGTCTAGGACTCCAAGGGAACGTGAGTTGACTAGATTGCAATTGTATAGGAGAGAGGCTTCTCGGTGAGCTATTAGGATCCTACGTCTTGTGAATCAATAAAGCCGGTTGAATCCTAGGGTTGTGGAAGAACCCTAGGCGGGGACTAGGCCTTTAAGGAGCCGAACCTCGTTAACAATTCGTTGTGTTCTTTACTTATTGCTTTACCTATATTTCCGCACTTATTTTGAATTGTATAACTCTTTTGTGATTCAGGTTTTCCAGAGGAAAGAATTAAGTCTAATCTCAAAGGGTTTTGCAAACGTTTCAAAAGTCTTGAGATTATCAGTGAAAATTTGGCATACTCTATTCAACCCCCCTTCTAGAGTATCTTTATTCTACTTTGTTATACATTATCGAACCTTCAATATAGTTTTGTAATATAATTTGATAGATTATAATTGATAGTATATAGTTTTTATGATTTGTTATATGTTTATAGTTTATAGTTTCATGGTTTGATAGTTTCATAATTTGTTATATAGTTTGATAAATTATAATATAGTTTTATAATATAATTTGATAGATTATAATTGATAGTATATCGTTTTTATGGTTTGATAGTATATAGTTTTTATGGTTTATAATATAATTTGATAGATTCAATTATAGTTTTTACAAAAACTACAAACTACATTAAAATACATTAAAATAAAAAACATTAAAATATATTAAAATATATTAAAATATATTAAAATACATAGAAATACATTAAAATTCAAAGACAATAAAAAACATTAAAAGCGGTTAATATATATTAAAATATATTAAAAGACATTAAAACATATTAAAATATATTAAAATACATCAAAAGACATTAGAATAACATTAAAAGTCATTAAAATACATTAAAATAAAAAACATTAAAATATATTAAGATACATTAAAATTCAAACACAATAAAAAACATTAAAAGCGATGCTAATATATATTAAAATATATTAAAAGACATTAAAAGATATTAAAATATATTAAAATACATCAAAAGACATTAGAATAACATTAAAAGTCATTAAAATACATTAAAATAAAAAACATTAAAATATATTAAAATACATTAAAATAAAATATATTAAAGTATATTAAATTACATTAAAATATATTGAAAAGACATTAATAGCAAACTGGATCAAATGAATTAGCATATATAAAGTAACAGGTTCTTAAAATTTCATAATAACAGACAGGGAGGCTCTTGAGGGGGGATGGTACCCTACGGCCAGTTAGGTTCGGCGACCGGGCAACGGTCAGTCAGATTGAGGAGGAGACGGTACCCCATGATATTCACGATCAGACAAATACATTAGATGATCTGCTGATGTCTGCAGAGGGATACCAGCAGTCGATGGGGATCCCCCCGGCCGACGAGGATGATAACTTCTGAGGGGGGGTTTGCCAGATTTCCATCCTTCTGGCAATCCGACGGAGGGGCAGCAGCCTTCGTTGGAGGACGCGTTGACACTCAGCAGCTGCGTCACTGATGTAGTTGCGGATCATCGGGCCCACGTGGGTAGACCGCCTGCTCGTCTACCCCCCACCATCCCCAAGGCATCTACGTCCGGCGGCCATGAGGCTTCTACATTCGCCACCCACGACGTTGAGGCTTCGACCTCCCACACACGACCGTCGATATCTTTGGCTTCTACGGATGACATCATCCCTAACGTCGTATAGCAGGTGGACGACGGGCAGGATAGGCAGGCGGAGAGGCAGGAGGGTCCACGTGACGAGAGGCAGGAGCGATGAGGTTCAGAGCGGCCCACAGGAGGAGGGGCAGGAGGGGGGCAGCAGGAGCCCGCGCTCATCCCTGCGCAGGCCGCCGCACCGGCTGTGCAGGTCGACCCATTCTTGCCGCCAGGCGATCTGCTAGTGTCTTACAGGCACCACCGAGTTTACTGGGTGTGGAGGGAGCCGACTGTGAATCTGCCGCTGATTAAGTTCCACCATCGGGCGACTCACCTCCTGCCGTTTCACCCGTATATATTCGGGGGCCCGGGGACTTGGCGGCAGGATCTGATTCTATATGGCATCCCGCAGCTGAGGGCCCTCCATTGGGAGGGTGTGGACGAGTTCACGGCCACTGCTTTCCTAGAGCATTTGCACCCGGAGACCAGCTCCTTCCATTTTCCGTGAGGCAAGATGACCATCACGCTGCACGACGTTGCCTACCACATGGGGCTTCAGATTGATGGTCTGCCGTGTTTGTCACATCTGGGCCCGACGGAGCTGATCCCTACAGTCGCTGAGTACTACCAGTTCACCCCACAGGCGTTGCGCGCATACAGACACGCTGGCGGCCCTCCCGTTACTTGGGTGAGGGACCAATGGATCGCGAGACACGAGCCGGTCATCGACCCCGCGCTCGCTGATGACCCCCGAGGCCGCAGCTGATCCTGAGCAGATTCTGTTGCGTACGCATACGGGAGGGGGCAGCCACAGGATGACCCTGCACAGCGTCAGTTTCTCCACCTTGGTTATCTAGCCACCGCTGTCGCCACGACTCTGTTTGTGGACAAGTCGCAGAGCCGAATCCCATGGAAGATGTTCGGCCTTATTTGGGACATCCCTCGGATGGCCACCATTGCTTGGGGTGCAGGTGCCCTTGCCTGTCTGTACAGGGTCCTAGGCGAGGCTACCCGAGGAGGTGCAATGGGTATAGATAGCTGCACGCCGCTACTACAGGTACGAGACCGCTGAATTTGTTTATAGTTTAGTAACATTTACATTATATTATATTCTAACCACATTGTGTTTTGTGTCAAGGCTTGGACATGGGCGTACTTCCCTCGCTTCCGAGGCGATCGGTCCAGTGATTCGTTCTGGATGGATTTGTCATGGAATGACATCAATGACACCCCACTGTCGTATGAGTTGTCATCTTCATACACGGCTTCCAACGATGTATGCGACGATGAGCTCCACCCACCCTCATCTGCAAGCGTCCAATCGAAAGGGAGGCCTCGGGGTCGAGGAATGCCTACAGAACCAACCCGTTGCCATACGAGGAGTTAAGGGAAAGATTTGAGAGAGAAGAAGCACATGGTGCTCGAAATGCTGCTCGACATCGTCCACAAGCGACCTCAGCTCGACGTGGACGTGATGATGTGTTCGGAGGGTTCAACTGGGGTCGAAACAACGTTGATCCCTTCATGCTCGGTCGTATTGAGGATGTGAGGGACACTATTGAAGATGGTCATTGTGGCTACCATGCTTTGGCGTCATTGTCATCACTGATCGACGAGTCTGCTTTCCCGGAACTCAAAACGTTATTATGCAATCACTTGGAGGATCACGCCCATCTCTACGCCGGTTGTTATATGGGAGGGTACCCATTCTAGTAGTTCCTCGACAACCAGAAATGGGCGGGACCTGTGCATGGTGATAGGAGACGGTGGATAGAGCTACCATCATGGGTTTAGTATTTGCAACGGTATATCAGATTCCTCTCGTCGTCCTAGCTTGGCATCATCCGTTCCTATGTCTCCCCATGACCTCGCCGACACCTGCTAACAAACCTTAATTAGCAACCCTTGGTTTAGCCTGCATCGAAAACCAAGACCATTTTGCCACGGTACGACTTCAAATTTTCCGTTCTTGCTTTTCATCTATATGTCAATACTCTAACTCTAATTTTTCGTTCTCATAGATCCGGTTGCGTCCTGACGCTCCTATTCCGCCGCCTGTGCCAGAATGGGTCGCACATCATCAACCGAGCGTCGAAGGATGGGATGCTCCGTTTCAAGCTCAGTTTGACAGATTCCGAGCCTTACGTGTCGAGTTCGGTCGCCCTTTACACTTTTCCTAGATTTTATTCCAACAGTTTATTAAAATTATGAATGTAAACCTTTTTTTTCCGTTCCTTGTAACATTATTCGCATATTATCCTAATGAAAACCTTAACAATTATTACTTTCCATTTAATTATCACTTGACAATTAAACTCACCAATGTTCGGAATGACTTAGACCCTAAATCCTAAACCTCCACTAGCTAAACCCTTCAATTTCTTTCAATTAACCCTAAAAACCCTCGGTAACCCTAAACCCTAAAACCCTAAGTAGGGTTTGCACGTCCTTAACAACGTGCACATTGTGCACGTCATTAACGACGTGAAAAGGTGCATGTTGTTAAGGACGTGCACAATGTGCACGTTGTTAAGGACGTGCAAACCCTGTTTGCAAACGACGTGCACAGTCCCACAGTTGCACGTTGTTAAGGACGTGCATGCACGTTAATAAGGACGTGCAAATCCTTAACTACAATTTGCGGTGTATCTAACAACACCCTATTTATTTTATCTTGTATCCATATGTTGTAAATCCTCATCTATATATACAATGGTTCTCTTGTTGAGAATAATTAAAAAAAGTGTTGTTATATACATCGCAAATTCGCTCCGTAATAGATCGCTAATTAACGTCGAAACGGACGTTGTACAACGTCGGATTGGACGTTGTTGAGTGTCGAAGTTGTTGATATTACTAAGATAAATATTTTATTAAAAAAACACAAAGACACACATACAACAGAAAAAAAAACGCCCCTTTGGACAATCTGCAACACTTACATACACACACTCCTCCCCCCCCCCCCCCCCCCAACTTTTTGTTTAAATGTTTTGTATCTTACTTGGCCCGTAGTATCAACGTCCGATCCAACGTTGCTAGTCCGACCCGAACCGATCATCCACTGGCTATCAAACAACGTCGACAACTTCTCTACTCAATAACGTCCAATCTGATATTGCTCAACATCTAATTCAAGGTTAAATAACGTCCAAAAGGATGATAATTTGAGGTGTACATAGTGTTAGCGTTAAAAAAAATACAATTTCTTTTTTCTTGTAATCTTTTATGGTATAAAGCCAAAATCCTAAAATCATGAAATAAAATTACTGCCACTGCCATCTCCATGTCAACAGACTCCTCTACCGCCCCCGTCAGTAACGAGACCCCTCCATCCATCGGCAACAAATCTAACACCACCAACAACCTTTGGCGTTGCTCTCAGCACAACCTTTGGACTGCCCTCGAGATTGATCTCAATCTCGACTCTGCTTTCGTCCACGAGCATAGTTACCATTCCGATTATCAAAGACATTTTCCTTGGAATGGTTGGTTATTCCTCTCTCTTTCCTCCTATCTTCTTCATTGAAAGGACTATCATTGATAGTATCTATGGTGAGCTTCTCATCCGGTGCTGACTTACATACTTAAAGTAAATATAAAAGTATCCCAACTCTTTGGTAGAGAGGTAAGGAGTAGGATGGCTTGTATATCATCATCGAGCATCACTTCGATATTGATAATCCCCTTGAAATTATTCAAGTGCTCGATCATGCTTTGGTCATCCTAATGCTCCATCTTCACGAACCGTCTAGCTAGAAGGGTCTTGTTATGAGGTGATTTCTTTTTAATCACAAACTCAAGATTTTCCCCAATTCAGTAGCATTTTTATTTCAGAAGAAACATGCTCAAAGAGAGTTTTTATCAATGTACTTATGTATCATACCAACTGCCTTCCGATTAAGGAGATTCCATTCCTCGCTCTTTCCTTGCGACTTGTTCTTGTTGAAGACGGGCTTGTACATGTCCTTGCAAAATAGAGGTTCCATTATCATCGTCTTCCAGTAAGAGTAGTTTTCCTTCGTGAGCTTAAACATGTTAGCATCATAAGAGACGCTAACCTCCATCTTGATCCACACAAGGTAACTCCTTCTGAAAATGAACCTAGCTCTGATACAACTGTTAAAAAAAATTGGATCTTTTTTGCTTTGTGTAAATAAGATGGGTATGACTCGCTTTTTTTTTTTATAGAAGTAGAACTTGTATTATATAGTGAAAATAATCTACGAAGTTACAATTCTCATTGTATAATTTTATGGCTAACTTAACACTCACTCTTACTAGGCTAACTTTGATTACTAGCACGCTTGGTTTTTGCTTGAAAGATTACAAATGAACTCAATGATTGCCTATTTATACCAAGTCTAAGTTGGTTAAATCACCCTCTACCACCACCTTCACCTAGTTCAACTATTCAAGGTTGATATCTACAAAGAAATAAAATTCTGGCTAAAACCTCCACCTTCAAGCAACAAATATTCGGAGTGTGCTTGTTGCATTTGACTATAGTTTTCTGAAATTGGGCTCTGATTTTGGGTTATTTCATGGCCCAAAAAATATGTCCATATTTATCTTGTAGTTAGCCCATTAAGAAGAAAACTCATCAAACTGTCCCTGTCGCTGCCATAAATGTCTTTGTGAGAATGTAAACTTCTATGTATTTCCATTGATGAATGAAAGTATAACTATACAAATATATGTATCTTATCTAAACTAAAAAGGATAGAGTAGAATCTCTCTAGTTATAATTAGATAGACATAATCTTGGTAAATCAAATCTTCCCATATATGGTTAATACCCTCCGGCAAGCTCAAGTGCGAGGGCGAACTTCAAGCTTCAATTATAGCTCATAGAAGCGAGTTGTGCCAAGTGTCTTAGTGAAGATGTCAGCATGTTGATCAGCAGAAGAGACATGACAAATGACCAAGTTCCCATCCTCAACTTGTTTGCAGACAAAGAAGCAGTCCAGCTTGATGTGCTTTGAGTGAGGGCCGACGACAGGGGTTTGTTGTCATAAACGTAGCTCGCATATTGTCACATAACAAGAGAGGGGCCGATTTTTGGGGACGGTGTGGATCAGCGAGGAGTTGTTTAATCCATATGAGCTCAGTTATGGTGTATGCAAGTACCCGATATTTGGCCTCTGTGCTGGAACAAGAAACTACCTTCTGCTTTCGAGACATCCAGCTGATAAGGTTGGGACCGTGATAGATGGAAATGCCATATTATGAGCGCATGTCAAACGGATCAGATGCCCATCTGACATCAAAGAAAGCAGCCAGCTGGGAGCTAGAAGCCTGCCGCAAGTGGAGTCCCAAGGAGAAGGTACCCTTGAGGTATCTAAGGATCCTCTTGACGACGTCCCAATGAGCCTCTGTTGAAATGTGCATGAATTGACAAACACCGTTGATGGCATAAGTAATTGCAGGATGAGTGATCGTGACATACTGGAGTGCCCCAACTGTTTGACGGTACAATGTGGGATTGGACAAGGTAGTGCCTTGGCAAGAAAGCTGAGACGAAGGGTCCGTCGGGAAGCCAATGGGCTTGGCATCAGACAACTTGGCGCGGTCAAGGACATCACGAATATACTTCCCTTGGGTAAGAAGGGGACCAGAATAGTCGCGGAGAACCTCGGTTCCCAAGAAGTAACTCAAAGATCCCAAGTCTGGAAGAATTGCCGATGAAGGTGCTGAATAAAGGCGTTGACATGAGAAAGATGAGTGCATGTTGATGCGTTTCTAGAATTTCACCTATACTTATTACCTCAAGGTGACGAAAAATGTCTTTAATTACATGTAAAGCCAACCAGGAAGTGTATTCGTATATAATTAGGTCCTTGTTATGACTTGGGTTGGATGACAATATGTTTCTTCGTGATGAGCTTTACTCGCATCTTACATTACTATTTAATCATCGTCTTTAGAGGATATTTAGAGGTGATGGTTGGTTTCTAAAGCGTCCTCTTTCGATCAAGGATCTCAGGAGCTCCATTCCGAGGACTTTATCTCAGGGAAGGTTGCAGAGCTCTTGCTTTGTTTCCAAAATCGGATCCCTTTTTGTGGGCTGTAAGGTGGGGTATTTATAGTGTTTCTAAGCGAGCAGCCGGTTGACAACCTCGTGGTTTGGTAGAGACACGTGTAACTCATGCCCTCATGCCAACGAGTTTGTGTCATTGCGTGTGGTGATTCCAGCGAGTTGATGCTTGGCCAACAAGCTGCATGCTTTTGGTGTAGGGCTAGATGACATGGCATCTTTGGCTAACGCGCATGATGTGGAGGAAAATGACTGGTGCTTTGATCGCGTGCAAAGCATTCATATGTTGGAGGGTTGTGATTCGCAATGGGAGAATGGGATTTCGAATAGATACCGGGCTTCTATCTTAATCGCGATGGTGGTATAATGCTTCTATAAGCCTTTCGCGTCGCGTGGTCCATTTATGATGTCTTAACTCTATTTATTAAGAGGGTTGTTTTCCAGGGCATCGTCATATCTCATCGGGACTAGATCACATATACAAAATATTCACGATCACGTCTCGACAAAAGCGATGCTTTCTGCCAAGCAGTTGTTTTTAATGGGCCGTGTGGGAAAGCCCAATACCTATGAACCCGTTTTTAGGCTTCTAAGTGGTCCCACGGAGACTTATAAATAGGAGTTGACTTCTCTATTTCGGTCATTTCTCATACTAGAGAGCATAAGGAGACAGAAAAAGTTTTGGCGGTGTTTGCAAATAGGAGAAAGGGGAGTCACCGGAGTTCATCAGGGGTTGTTCTTGCTCGTTTGTTGCTCGTGTTCAGTCCATTCTCTCTACAGGTAAGAGGCTTAGAGTTCTGCCTTTTCCATTTCCTTTCCTTGGTCGTTTGTTTATTTCAGAGAATTGAGGGGGCTTTTTTCCGATGGTGGTTCCTGGGATGGCATTTTTTATTTTAGGGGGGTTTCTTGGGGAGGAACCGCCTTTCTTGGTGAGGGGTAAGGCGGTTGCATTCCTAGGGAGAGGGTTTTACGGCGATAGGCTTTCCCTTCCTATTTTTCTTTTCGTTAGTACCATCCTCGTTAGTGGTGTTTTAGGGTTTCAAATGGTGGTGGCATCTAGCCGGTGTAGGTGCTTTAGGGATTCGAAGGGTGATGGCTTCTTGTCAGAAAACCATTCATCTCATGTCTTGGGTAGGGAAACCTTCCATTCCTTGTTCGTTTGTTTATTTCAGAGAACTGAGGGGGCTTTTTTCCGATGGTGGTTCCTGGGGTGGCATTTTTTATTTTGGGGGGGTTTCTTGGGGAGGAACCGCCTTTCTTGGTGAGGGGTAAGGCGGTTGCATTCCTAGGGAGACGGTTTTCCAGCGATAGGCTTTCCCTTCCTATTTTTCTTTTCGTTAGTACCATCCTCGTTAGTGGTGTTTTAGGGTTTCAAATGGTGGTGGCATCCAGCCGGTGTAGGTGCTTTAAGGATTCGAAGGGTGATGGCTTCTTGTCAGAAAACCATTCATCTCCTGTCTTGGGTAGGGAAACCTTTCGAAGGGAAGGTAAAAAGGCAATTTTTTCTTTATCCTTTCTGAGGTAAGTGTCTTTTCATCATCCATGTGTGGAGCGTGTGAGGCGCCAATACGCCCCCATTAAAGGGTTTTTGGCGCCTTTTTTGTATAATCAAAAATTGAAAATATTGCATTTTCCTTTGTTAATTTTCTCTTTCTGCGTATTTTCATGGGGGTTTTCCTAGAAGTCTTTTCTTAATAGAGTGATGTCTTTAGCGAGCAATAGTTAAAATAGGAGTGCGGGTTTTGTGGATGATGTGGTTAGCTCTTCGAAGGCTGAGGAGTCCACGATGAGAGTTGACTCTGAAGAAAAAGTATCTTCTTTCAAGCGTCCTCTTTCAAAGGCGGACCCAAAGTACTATCTTATGACTGACTCCACGAGATATTTGGGTGATAAGGAGGGCCCATTTCATGTTGTGAGGCAACAAAAAGACGTTCACGTAGTGTTTGAAGATTTCGTCGTGCCTCCTTATAGGATTAAAGAGGCCGCGAATTGTAGCTTCTACGAGGGCTTCGTTTCTCTCCCCCCCCCCCCCCCCATCCCTCGGCCCATTCCCCCTATCTTTGAGGAAATGGTGGATCCTACCTTAGCCGAGAGCAAGGGGGAAGAATCGGTGTAGGAGCCAGCACATCTTGAGATGATAGCTCACATCTTTCTCTGGCCGACCGGAGTAGAGTTGGGCTTGGCATCTGCTAGCGGGGGCTGTTTGAATACGTATTCGAACCACGTGGTTGTTCATTTAGAAAGTTTGGTTCAAGGGTTTCATCTCCCCCTTCCTCCTTTTTGCGTTGATTTTCTCAAGAAAATACAATTATGCCCTAATCACCTGGCTTTCAACGTCTGGATGTACCTGGCTGCGTACGTGATGTGGTGCGCTACTATTCGCCAAAAAACTTCCTTAGATCATCTTTTCACGCTCTTATTTTTTTGGAATGATCGCTGCGGGCTTGTATCTGCATCCTTGAGTGGGGACAGATTGATAAATTGGGGGATAGATCTCAGGTAGAAGATCGATTTCGAAACTTAGTATTCTAGGCATAGAAACCAATCACCAAAGGAGAAGGGTCGATTCGAAGGTATGAAGAACGGGGTTTGATTTGAGAGAGTTTAGGAATTAGAAATTGATTTTGTATTTGATTGATTACCGATTACAGCTTCTTGGCTGATTACCTATACTCACCTTATGTTGAAGATAGCAAGAAGCAAACACAAAACATAAATGGCCTGAAATTGAAAGTTCAGCAATTTGATTAGCAGACGAATCATATAACATAAAACTAATTTAGAAATCCATGTTACAGAGTGGAATGGATGAATCAATCAATTAGTGAGGATAGAGAGAGAGAGAGAGAGAGAGAGAGAGAGAGAGAGAGAGAGAGAGAGAGAGCTCTATCCGGAGAAAGAACATAGATGATTGAGATGAGAGGTGGAGAGGTGGTTTTAGGTAGAGCTGACAATTCGGTCGTTCGGGTCGGGTGCTGGTCAGGCTTGCTCGGGTCGGGTCACTTACGTGTCGGGTCAATTCGGGTAAAATTCATGGTCGGCTATTGGTCAGGTCGGGTTTGGTAATAATGAATTTTAGATTGGTCGGGTTTCGGGATAAATAGAGTCATTCCCATTCGGGTTTGGGTCAAAGCGGGTCGGGCTCGTTCGGGTTTCAGGTCAAGAGGCGGGTCGGTCTCATTTGCGTTTCGAATCAAAGTGGGTATAGTTTGTTTGAGTTTTCGGTCGAATCATATTCGACCCGTTTGGATAATTAGGTTGATTTTGACTCGGTTGAATACATAAATATGTAATTTACTTAAAATAAATGATTTTGGCTAAGTTGAATACTTGAATATGTAATTTTGACTCGGTTGAATACACTTATTGTCATTAAATCATTGGTTGACTTACTTGACTCATTGACTTATCCGCTTATCTATTGATTTTACTTGGGTTCTTATTCCTATGATAACAATTAACAAAAATAATTGGTGTTTTATATGTTAAAAGTATAATCATAAACTTGTGTTAAAATAAAAAAAACATTTAACATTCAAGCATTAAAGTGTTGATGTTAAATAACCATATCAAGTCTGGTCGGGTCGGGTTGAGAGTCAAGTCGGGTTGAGAATCGGGTCGGGTTGAGAGTAGGGTCGGGTTGAGAGTCGGGTCGAGTTTAGAGTTGGGTCGGGTTTAGGTCGGGTCGGATTTATCTGTGTTCGGGTCTGTTTCGAGTCGGGTCAGGTTTGGGTAGGGTTCGGTCTCGGGTTCGGGTTACGGATGACTCCAGATTTTCAGGTTTCGGTTGGGTTCGGGTGAGTCGGGTCGGGTTTTTGGGTCGGGTCAGATTTTGCCAGCTCTAGTTTTAGGATTAAAATGAAAGCCCTAATTTCACAACCCGGGAACTATACCCGCCCAAACAACAATCAAATTATTTTTAAGTTTTCATAAAAAAAAAATCAAATTTTTTTAAAGTGGAATATAGCAGTTTATTTCTCTTTCTTTAATTTCTTTTTACTTTTTTTTTCCTTTTTTTAAAAATAATATTTACTCAATTTGCCCACGGCATCAACGTGACATCGCAAATATCATCCAGCTTTGGCAAAATTAGCCACGGGACTCCACTGCCATGGCTATGCCATCATACAAACCAACTCAACTGCCACGGCAAATCCGTACCGTTGCTACCATGTGTGGCTACTTTATATTTTGTTGTCTAATGGCCACGGCAAACCCTGTCGTTGCTACCATTCGTGGCGAATTGGTTTTCTTTTACGCATTGGCCACGTCAAATCCTTTGCAGTTGCTACCATGCGTGGCAAATTTCTTTTTTTTTTTTTGTAGTGCTCCTTCGTTTTCGTAAGTTAGGCATGTGCCGACTCTCAGGTTATTGGCTCTCGCGAAGTCTCTCCATCCTTCTGATAGCGAGAACCAGCCCCTATCGTCTCTTGTGACTAATACCATGAATTCTTGCTCTATGGGAGAACATAGGTAGACTTGGTCTAGTAATTCTTCGTCGTATTCCACATAGATATATGGCAAAGGAAGTCTGCTCAAATAGTTCTCGCCAAGGATTATCCTTATGAACCTGGGGTTTGGGAACGTGATGACGTTTTTGGTGAATCTAGGTGGAGAAATTTCTCCTGAACCAATGTCAAAACTTGGCATTATTTTCCGGGCGAGGTGTAATTATTACATAGTGGGATTGCGTGGCTATTTATACTAAAACGTTATTTTGTACATACTCGCGAATTAGGATATCGCTTGGGACGAGGTGTCTTTTATTTCAGATTGGTGGCAATACGCGTGTAAGCTTTTTGATTTTTGGGTGGTGAGCTGGCTTGTGGATAGTGGTATGGATAGCGGTGTAAATAGCAGTGTGGATCGTGATGCAGATGGAAGTCTATCTTGATCATCTCTATAAATGTTGATCGATAGGATAGGTTTCCCAAAGCATTTAATAAGTTAAAGGTTTGAGTATGTGACGCGTGGCGAACGTCGTTGGCACTTTCGCCCTTTGTCTCAAATAATAATAATATCCAAACTCAAACACAAAACCAATAGATTAGACAATCAATCACTTGATAAAACAAATAACTACTAGTATAGCGATGAAGTCCGGTGTCGAACCCACAGTGAGAAACGATTTCCTATTCAATAACTCTAAGCAAAGACTCTTAAGACAAAACAATGATTTGTAGCAAGTAACAAAGATGTAAAAGTAACCAGATTTATGATTGCAAATAGATTGATATCAAAGTAGAAAGAACATTTCACCTGCAATTATTTGACAATTGTTGGAATTCATGGTCCTCAGATTGATCTATTAATTATTTATATTCATAGGTCTACTTGACTAAAGTTGAGATATCCGCATAGATTCACTCATCTTATTCAATATCACTAAAAAATAGCATTAAAGACTCAAGTAATCAAGACCAATCGGCACATTGACTCAACGCAATTAAGACTAATTGGCGCATACCGAACTCAACCCTAACCGAATGTCCTCAACATAGATCAATTGAAATCATCCACTCCAAAGACAAAGAAACATCACTATCTCAATACCTTTGTTTGCTATCGAGAAAACAACAACGAATTCATAGCTAAGATGCAATTCCTAACATGTTGATCAAGCATAGAAAGGAACACAAATATGATAATTAAGCACAAGATGATAACTAAGAAAATGAATAATCAAATAGAATCAAATCCTCACAATCCAAACAACCATATCTTCGAATCACAGGCGAAACTATGAGTTTAGCAACCATAGGCCAATTCTCTCTCTCTCTCTCTCTCTCTATCTCTCTCTCTCTCTCTCTCTCTCTAATTATGTTCATCGTCTCACAACAATCAACCACACACACTGAATAGAACTGAAATAACCTATAAAAGCCTCTCAAAGAGTCGGCCAAAACCCTAGTAGGAATAATAGGAAATAAGTGAAATACCCCAAATTATCTTGGGGTTTTTTGCTAAGTGGACATTTGGTGACCAAAATTTAAGCCCTAAGACAAAAGGGTTACAATATTAGGTGAGTGTCCACTTTTTCCAATTTTACCCCTGCCTTTATTTCTTCCTCTACTCCCCAAATTAAAACAAGCGGAAGTGAGATCTGGCAATGGAGAAAGTACGGAGCATCCATGGGAGAGAGATTGAGATGCAAGCCGACAGAGGAGGAGGAGGACTAGTGTGGTCACCGGCGTCTTCGACGACCACAGCGGCCCCGACGCCGATTGCTTCATTAACTGTCCGGTCTGTCCTTCCTCATCCTCATCGACCTATCATATCTAGGTGCCATCGAGGCGCCTTCAATTCCTGGTCCATTCGGTCGAGATCTGCAGCTTCCTTCACCGTTGTCGCTTACCTTCATCCTCTTTGCCCAGATCTATACTCGATCAATTCCTCCTACCAAATGCAGTTTCAAACTCCGTCAATTTGCTATTGCAGTCCGGAGCTCTCTCATATGTACAGTACGACTACTCCCTTTCCATTTTTTCGGTCCATCACTCCAATTCGGTTGCTTCAATTCAATCCACATTTGCCAGTTGATTTGAGCTCATTTGCCGGTTGCTCCAATTCGGAGCACAATTTGGTCCACCGTTATTTTTATAGTGGTATTGGGTTGCTGCAGTGGCCTATTGTTGGTGGTATTGTGGCCTATTGTTGGTGGTATTATAGCCTATTGGTGGAATTGCGTTGTTGTGCACTATTGTCTATTTGTAATGAGATTTAACTTTATTAACTTTAATTTTTTTTTAGCAATGTTAACTTTATTTTTCTCAAAGAGTTTGTTAATTGTTTAATGGAGATTAAGGGTGAGGGCAACTTGCAATTTTAATAGGCAATAGCTAAAAGCCTAAAACTAACTATTTTGTTTGATTAGACAATATTTTTCTATGATATTATATTAATGGAAACACTATCATCACTATAAAAAAAATAAAATAATGTAACTATTGTTGTCATCACTATAAAAACAGAGTCACAGATATTGTCATCACTATAAAAACAGGGTCATAGACACTGTAACCAAAATAAAAACAGGGTCATAGACATTGTAACCAACGGAAAACCCTAAGGCAAGGGAAGCACAAACACTCTATAAGGGCTAATGAGAAGCCACAAACCCTATAGTGGTAATGAGAAGCCAAAATACATGTGATGACAGTTCTTCTCTAATTTCTAATTTCTAGTTTTATAGATTTTTTTAAAGTAGTGTCACCACAATATAAAAAAATGAAAAGTGTAACTACTGTTGTCACCACTATAAAAATAAAGTCATAGATACTCTCACCACTATAAAAATATGGTCATAGACACTGTAATCAAAGGGAAATCATATGATAAGGGAATCACAAACCCTATAGGGGCTAATGAGAAGCCAAAATAAATGTGGTGAAAGTTCTCGTCTAATACATGAATGGGTAAGAGGGTCATAGACACTGTAATCAAAATAAAAACATTGTCATAGCCACTGTCACCACTATAAAAACAAAGTCATAGACACTGTAATAAAAAGGAAAACACTATAGACGTTGTAACCAAAATAAAAACATCTTTATAGACATTGTCATCACTATGAAAAAGGATCATAGACACTGTAATCAAAGAAAAACCCTAGAAAAAGGGAAGCACAACCCCTATAGGGGCTAATGAGAAGCCGATATTCATGTGGTGACAATTCTCCTCTAATATATGAATGGGTAAGATGGACATGGACGCTGTAATCAAAATCAAAACAGAGTCGTAGACATTGTAATCAAAGGAAAACCCTAGGACGAGGGAGCACAAACCCTATAGAGGCTAATAAGAAGTCAAAATATAAGTGGTGACAGTTCTCCTCTAATATATGAATGGGTAAGAGCTTAAGAGGGTCATAGACGATGTAACCAAAATAAAATCAAGGCCATAGACATTGTCACCACTATGAAAAAAGGGTCTTAGACACTATAATCAAAGGAAAACCCTAGGAAATGGGAAACACGAACCCTATAGGGGCTAATTAGAAGTCAAAATACATGTGATGACAGTTCTTCTCTAATTTCTAATTTCTAGTTTTCTAGATTTTTTTAAATTAGTGTCACCACAATAAAAAAAAATTAAAAATTTAACTACTATTGTAACCACTATAAAAAAAATAAAGTCATAAATACTGTCACCACTATAAAAACATGGTCATAGACA
This sequence comes from Persicaria maculosa, assembly GCA_963922045.1. Classification (NCBI taxonomy): domain Eukaryota; kingdom Viridiplantae; phylum Streptophyta; class Magnoliopsida; order Caryophyllales; family Polygonaceae; genus Persicaria; species Persicaria maculosa. The sequence goes on along the minus strand of OY998263.1, from coordinate 44,388,947 downwards.
CTGTAATCAAAAGGAAATCATATCATAAAGGAAGAACAAGCCCTATAGGGACTAATGAGAAGCCAAAATAAATGTGATGACAATTCTCCTCTAATACATGAATGGGTAAGAGGGTCATAGACACTGTAATCAAAATGAAAACAGTGTCATAGCCACTGTCACCACTATAAAAACAAAGTCATAGACACTGTAATAAAAAGAAAAACCCTATAGACGTTGACCAAAATAAAAACAACTTTATAGACATTGTCACCACTATGAAAAAAGGGTCATAGACACTGTAATCAAAGGAAAACCCTAGGAAAAGGGAAGCACAAACCCTATAGGGGCGAATGAGAAGCCAATATTCATGTGGTGATAGTTCTCCTCTAATACATGAATGGGTAAGAGGGTCATAGACACTGTAATCAAAATAAAAACAGTGTCATAGCCATTGTCACCACTATAAAAACAAAGTCATAGACACTATAATCAAAAGGAAAACCCTATAGACGCTATAACCAAAATAAAAACAGCTTTATAAACACTGTAACCACTATTAAAATAAGGTCATAGACACTTGTAACCAAAAGGAAAACCCTAGGAAAAGGGAAGCACAAACCCTAAAAGGGCTAATGAGAAGCCAAAAGAACATGTGATGTACAGTATGGTTTAGGGTTTAGGGTTCAGTCTTTAGGGTTTAGGGCCAAGGCCCTAAACCCTAAAATGTTAAGTACAGTACGTCGATAAGAGATGATTGTTGTCACCAAATGGAAAACCCTAGGACAAGGTAAGCACAAACCCTAAAGGGGCTAATGAGAAGTCAAAAGACATTAGGTGGATGGTTCTCCTTCAATATATGAATGGGTAAGAGAGTCATAGACACTGTCACCACTAGGAAAACAGGATAATAGACACTGTCACCACGTTAAAAACCGGGTCATAGACACTGTCACCACTATGAAGGTCATAGACACTGTAATAAAAGGAAACCCTATAGAAGTTGTAACCAAAATTAAAAAAAACGGTCATAGACACTGTCACCACTATGAAAAAAGGTTGAAAGACACTGTAATCAAAGGAAAACCCTACGACAAGGGAGGTACAAACCCTATAGGGGCTAATGAGAAGCCAAAATACATGTTTTGACAGTTCTCCTCTAATAAATGAATGGGTAAGGGGATCATAGACGTTGTAATCAAAATAAAAACAGGGTCATAGACACTATCACCACTATAAAAACAAGGTCATAAGCACTGTCACCACTATAAAAGAAGAGTAATAGACACTGTAACCAAATGAAAACCCTTCCAATATATGAATGAGTAAGAGAGGCATAGACGCTGTCACCACTGTTAAAACAAGGTCATAGACATTTTTACCACAATTAAAAAAGGGGGTCATAGACATTGTAATCAAACGAAAACCCTATAGAAGTTGTAACCAAAATAAAATAGAGTCATGGACACTGTCACCACTATAAAAAACAAGGTCATAGACATTGTAATCAAAATAAAAATAGGGTCGTAGACACTGTAATCAAAGAAAAACAAGGTCATAAACACTGTAACCAAAAGAAAAAGAGGGGCATAGATATTGTAATCAAAGGAAAAACCTAGGATAAGGAAAATAATTTTTTGATGACAGCTTTGTTTCAAGTGTTTTTTTTTTAAAAAAATTTGATGACACAAAAATTCACAATTTCAATCAAATACACTATTGTGAATTTTAATTAAATTCACAATTTCAAAGCCCAATCAAACACCATCAGAAGATCGCCAAATCAAACACCATCAAATTCATAATTTCATATACAATGCAGGAACTAAAATCTATCTTCAGAAAAATTCTTTGTACAATGCAGGAAGAGGCTAGGAGAGAAATTAAAATTGCTATGAATGAGCAAGAAGCAGATCCATGGAGGAGGAAGCAGGTCCTTGGAGAAGCAATTTGTAGATGGACAAGGCATCGGTCCTTGGAGAAGCTGCAAGCTATGTGAAGCAACTTCAAGAGCAAGTGAAGACACTAGAGGAGGATCAAAAGTCGTCAAGAAGGCTTGTCGAATCAGTCGTCGTCGCTAGGAGCCCTAAGATCAATTCGTCGATTGAAGATGGAAATTGGAGCTCGTCGTCCTCTTCTAACGACAATGTCGAGATCTCCTCTTCAGGCGAACACCAGCTTCCAGAGATCGAAGCGAGATTCTCCAACAAAGACGCCATCCTCTTCTAATCAAATTGGGTGAGGACCTCTTCGCCGATGAAACCGGGGCAGAGCGGGTGGAGGAGAGGCGGCGGGTGGAGGAGACCGGGGCGGAGCGGACTGTAATCAAAGGGCAGCACCCAATCTAGAGTTCGCAGCGGACAGCCGGTGGAGGAGACAAGGGCGGAGCGGAGTTGGCAGCGCCTAATCTAGGGTTTCTGGATTCGGCGGCGGACGGCGGCGCTGAGACAACTGTGTCGGCTGGACATAGACGGGCTTGGAAGGTCGGGAAGAGGAAGGGGGGCAGCGCTAGTTGAGATCTCGCTCGATCGGACTGCTCTTTCAAATCGATCTGGAGAAGCTCGTCTTCATAGAGCTCGATCTGGAGGAGAGGGCGACAATGGAGAATTGAAGAGGCCAACGAAGAAGAGGCCAACGACAATTCATGGAAGCCAGCGACGAAGCAAGGGGATTTGGCATCTAAGCACAAATATGAGCGAGGAGGAAGAGGACGGAGGAAGATCCAGTACACCGATTCATGGAAGCAAGAGAGACGCGGAAGGGGGAATATAAGGCAGGGGTAGTGTTGGTATTATGAAAGATTTTTGGCCATTTACTAGCAAAGGAAAGTTTTTTGGACATTTAGTGTTTGGTCCAAAGGCCGAAGGCCTTTGGACCAAATTACTTCAATTATCTTTGGGTATTTCTTTTTAAGTAAATATAATTTTGGTAATAAAATTTATTTTGTTTTGAATTTAGAAATTTTTTTTTTCTTTCAAATTGAATATATATAAAGTTTTATAACTAGTTTAAAGATATTTCATCTTATGTGCATATATAGTAAAGTGATATATATTTTCTTCAAAAATAAGGAAGGACTCATAATTATAATTTATTTTAGTTGACGAAAAGTATTTAATATAACGTTTTAGAAATTGTTTTATGCAAAATAAAATGTATGTCATTAAGTGTTTTTTTATTTTTATTATTTAATTTATGAAGAATTTTGATAAATAAAATTTCAAGGTATAGATATATGTGTTTATAAATAGAAATAAGGGCAAAACCGGCTTTCTTTGGGTTCACATGAACCGAACCAGCAAAACAAAAAAAAAACGGACCGGCTCTGAACCGTTGTCTTCAACCTCCCGCCTTGCGTTTCACTGTTTCACAAGATGAAATTTCACTCCCTCAAATCTCGCCCGAATCTTACCGTTTTTTTTTCTAGAATGTTCCCTACCCGTTGAAGATATGATTTCTGCAACCAATTTGGAGATTCGGGATCGAACCGCAACCGAACGAACTTATCCCCAAATTCAAAGCTCATCCAAATCCGCTCAGTTCGGGACGAATCTTATCAAATTGAGGATTGGGATAGCATTGGGAGTGTTTATCTAATCGATTTACGGATTTTTATCTTAATCTAATTTGTCCCCTAATTCTCCCCCTATATATACCCCTTCCGGCTCACTTTCAAAGCACACCACCGCCTCTTCTCTCAATATCCGACTCTCTAAGCCTTTCCGCCATGCTCTACATACACCAAACAACATTTCCCATCACAAATTTTACAGTAAATCATTCCGAATTCAAAAGGCCCAATTTCGATTCATCCCTAATCGGAGCCGCCAGCGTCCACCGCATCCGCCGCTGCCAGAGCTACAATCCACCACCGGGAGATGCGTCTCATCACCACGAATCTGTATCCACCGGTCTCATGTCATTCCGAGCACTATCGAAGCCGTGAGGAGTCACCGAAACATCGCCCATACTTTCTGTTTTTATTAAATATGCCCCTATTTTAGTTTCTAAAATTTTAGAAATCATTCCGCAGTTTTAGATGTTATTTTAACTCGCGTAACCTCTGTAATCCGCAGCGTTATCATCGAATCCTTGTCCGTCCTCAATGATTCAAGATTCTCAAGAAGATCACCTTGGTATTACTTCCGACTTTTTAAATTAATTCGATTCTTAGTCGAATTAAATAAGTCCATTCCGTTTATTAAAATTTCAATTATTAAATTATTCTTTGTGCCTTGTATTTCATACCTATAGATTTGACCGTAGACTTTGTCAACTCTGTCACAAGTACTTTCAAATCCATAGTTGGTACCGAAGTCCAACAAGACGAATAAGGCAAGTGACTTTCCGAGCCCTTCTGCTCATTTCAGTGCCTTCGTGTCTAGTTGTTTTCTTTCCTTAGAATGTTTGCCAAATAAATTACAATTCACCTGCTTGTGTGATTTATTTACCATTCCGTTTGAATTTGGCAAGTATAATTGGGTGACCTTAAGATACGATAATAATATAGTTACCCACCGCTTATTTAAAACATGATTTATTCTTGTTCTTTCATGTTAATTGGTTAGGTATGGAACATGCCCTTTTCTTTAATGTTTCCATCCTGTATTTTATTTTTCTTTTATTTCATTTGGCATCCATCACTACAAAATAATAATAATTTAGCAACGGCTGCTTCCCGTGGCTAAAAGCCCATTTGCTGTGGCAAAAGGGTAGTAGCAACGGCTGTAGCCACGGGAAACCAGCCGTGGCGAAACCTTCGGTGGCAAAAGAGTCTTGTAACGGGATCTGCCGTCGCTCGGATTATAGCCACGGCTGTAGCGACGGCATTCAGCAAAGGCTAGCGCCCCATCCAAAATAGGTGCGACGGGTGGTTGCCGTGGCTACTAAAATTTTCCCGCTAAAATTTTGGCGCTTTATTTTCCCAATTTTCTCTATTTGCGACGGCAAGATACCGTGGCCAATGATGAGGCATTTTTCCTGTTTTTCCCATTTCACCTATTTCTTCCCTATTTTCATTCTAATTATCTAATGTAATCAATGACACTTCATAAATAGGCTACAACCATAATAAAATCTTCCATATAACGTTAGATTAAACATTGAAAGCATATAACAAAAATATATTGCCAAGTCCGATGTTTTAGCATTCTGACAAAAGATGTGTACATGCATACATGGCATGGAACCAAGCAAAAGCATAGTCCTTATATTGGTGCTAAAATGAGTCATCACCATCTCAATGAGCAACTTGTGGAGCATCTCTTTCAACTTCTCCGTGTGGCATGCCATGGTTATGGAGAAACAGCAGCCAGTGAGCAACATCAGTGGAAAGTCTCAGCCGTTGGTTCAAGGAGAAGAGAGAGTATCTCCTAGGAGTGGACTCTGCACCAGATTGATTCAGTTAGCAACCGAGTTTTTGAATAGGAAAGTCATTTTAAGTAGAAAATGCAGCAACAAAAGAAGATTCAACAATAAGAAAACCAAGATGATTTGTGGACGACATCATAAGTTAAAAAAAAGCAAGACATGTATCAAAATGACTAAACCCTTGACAAGGATGACAACTTAGCATCCATATACCAAGGAAGAATACATATGACACCAAAGGAAGGCCAAAATAAAGGACCGAACTGCTGGGTCTAGGTGCTGCTAAAATTGCTGTAATCATGATTAAGGAAATGGAATAAGCTGGCTGACTTTGATCTCAAAAAAGAAAGAAGCATCATGAGCCTCGGGCATAATAAGCTGCATGTACCAGCAAGAGATATCAAAATAGTATACTCTATAAGCTTTTTCCTAGTAGTTAGTTGCTCAGTGTGTTTGTAAATTAAGATGATCACACCAAGAGGAGATGCAAAATTCAGAACTCTAAACAAAAATAATCCAATAAGATTGCATTTATTTCTAGAAAAAAGAGCTAATGAAGGTGTTTTAAGAACTATAATAGACACAAACAATAAAAAAAATGTTAAGATATATGCAACAAAACAAACATATAAAAAACAAGGCTTTTATACAGGCAAGACAAGAGAAATCATAGGATATAAGCACATAGAAATTGTAGTATATATGTAAGGGAGCAAGGGTTCAGATGTTTGTTACCAGAGTAAAATAGGAGAAATGAAATACAATTATATAGACATTTAAGGTGAAAAAAAAACTAATATATATCCATCAGTGAGTTTTTTCATAGTAGTAGGAAATAAAATAAAATAAAATACAATTATATAGACAAACAAAACAATCACATAAAAACACATTTAATGTGAAAAAAACTAATATATATTTAAAACCAGAGAAGATAAACATGATTATCTAGATGGAAACCTGAAAAACATAGAAGTTAGTCTATCCACACCCATTCTTCCCTTCTTTAACTTCTAGTTGTCTCTATTTTTCTAAATAGAGCACTCTTATAAGCAATACTTAGAACACACAGATCTGGAAAAAAAACCTTCAAAAATCAAGTCATCTCTGATGTAATTATGTAAATTTCAAAATAAGTTCCTAGGGATCTTCTCAATCCAAAAAAAATTAAGAAATAAAAAATTAGCCTAAAAGGCACATTTCCAAGAAAAATGGATTAGAAAAAACTCTCAACATCAAGGCATGGAAGAAGGGTGAAACCTGAATGAAAGGATTGTACGAACATGAGGAGTCCAAGGCATTTCCATGAACAATGAGTTTGTGAAGAATGCAATCCTTCGTTGGATCTCCAGATTTGTTGGGACATCAACAATAGACTCTTTGATAGTTAAAGTATGTAGAGGCAACTTATTTGGACAAATAAAACCTTCAGTGAGTAGAAAGAATCAGTGCCATATATGTATACATAGGTATGATTGATGTTAGAAAATAATTGCTTCCCAGGGGACTTTGCTGCTACCACTTTATCTACAAGCTCACTGAAAAGTTAAAAGTTCCTAACAATGAGGCAGAATATGATACATGTCTTGCTTTAAATAGGCTTTATTGATCAAAAAATATATTGACCTTAAAATTAAAAATACACCTAAAAATGAGGTAGAATATGATACATGGATGCATACCTTTGTTTAGGCAGACATGCATCCCTTGCTTGTGTAAGAAAGGCTCTAGCTTATGGGTGAATTGGTCTAAAGGACCCTCCTTGAGCTCCACCTATATATGACTTACTTTGATTAAAGTAATTCAAGTAATATAAATATCATTTTATGAAAATATTCTACAAATATTTCTTGAGCAGAAGTTTTTGTCTAGCTTCTATCACAATGAAGAAACCAGCCTACCAAGGTGCTTGCTGCCGTCGGACGACTTGCTGGAGATCAGCGACAACAGGTCCATCAGCTTCGTCTAGCTCTAGCAAAAGGGTTTCCCTTGCTTAGATACAAGATTTCCGGTATAGAATCACAGAAAATAGCAGAGAGAGAGAGAGAGAGAGGCAATGGAATAAAAGCAAGAAGCAATGCAAGAAAAGAGATGAGATGGATAAGAGACGCAGAAAAGAAAGAAGAGAAACACAAAAGATTAAAATTAGGTTTGAGAGCCGAAACATGTATTAAGATCTGAAAGAGGCGGGCATTATTGGCATCTAATGGGAAGAAAGAATCTACAAATTCTATGCACAACTCCCTATAGCAGCATATTGACCATCTACAGCTGGTTTTCAATATGTTATAAAGGTAAACAACCGTACATATAATTAGTTGCATCTAAAGCCATTCTTACAAACTATACACCAACTTTGAATATCAAGCTATCTATTACATATTCAAGTACCACAAGAGGATTAATATACCTCATCTTCTGCATAAACAATCAAATTATGTCCAGAATACATGAATGTAACATCTCAAGCTACAAAAGTGTTCAACGTAAAGAAGTGGTGTCATAGGATTATAAATGCACTAAGAATGAATTGATTAATATGAATTGTACGTTGATGATGTATATTCAATTTTATTTTTGATTACTCTAAATTTTAAAGACTTTAGTGATTCGTTCCTACTAAAAAATCATCCTATATCACTCTTAATTTGTCATAAACGACAACATTTATAGCGTAATCATGTGGTTCTAAGCTAATTCATTAATAGAATTCAAGCAAAAGACTAATAGTTAAAAACGAATGAAATATAACTTGAGAAAATGGGAAGCATGAATGTAAAATAAAGAAATTTTATTTAAGGCATTGCATCAAACATTTTGATTGCATTATGAAATCAAGTATGTAATTCAAAATTTCAGGAGTTGTGTTTTGTGAAATTGCAAACAAATATTAGCATACAACACACTAACTGCAATTTCTTAGTCCTTATAATAAATCTATAAATTAAATCTATAAAAATTTACATTAGAAATATTAAATCGAATTGAGTTTCTGATCTACTTTAAGGTCATAATCTAAGGCTATATTTTTAGAAACCTTTTAGGCACAACACCAAATTTCTTGTAAATTCTTGATGCTTCTCCTTGCATAATAGGTATAACATCAATGGAAAATCCTTCATCTATTGAAGCACAAACTAAATAACCAAAATATAATAGCATCATAAGATATAACATCAAAAAGACAACCAAGAGAGAACACAATTAAAATATAATAGCATCATATGTGCCAGAATCTATTGTTCAAAGCCAAGATCATTGACCCTTTCATATTTTCTTTTTACCTTTTATCCATTAAAAGTTCTCTCACATCATAGGCTTCTCTCAAAAAGAACACCATCAAAAAAAATTCTAAGTCACCTAGGCATTCAGGATGCATTATCTTTTGTCCCATCAAGCAACCACTTTTCTATGATAAAATATAAAGAAACAAGCCTACCAAAAAAATAAAATAAAGAACCCTAATGATTACCAACATTCAAATATGAACCTCCTCCAATTTGTCCTGAAACGCAATGAACACGATTGTTGGAGGCAGGCTCAATTTGAAGCTCCTTTCTCCAATTCCTAGATCCCAAATCAAATTGCATAGATAAGGGTTGGCTATTGAAAATGCATTAAAATATACCAAAGAAGTATCTAGGTTACCTGTGTCAGTGGAGCCTTCTTTTGTGAACCTAGCAATGAGAAAATGCATCCAAAAGATTGCTTTAATACCATCTTTCGAAGCATGAAGGCAATAACACAACCAAAATAAAAACACTCAAAACTAAAATCTCTCATCAAGGTTTCAGAAACCTAACCAAAATTTCCGGATATCACAATACTAAGACATCTGATCAGCAAGGGAATCGACAGGGATAACCACACACGGTCAGACTATGCAACTCCAGATCTGTGGAATTCTCGTAGGGTTTCGAAAGAGATTGTGAAAACGCTTACCATAGGAGACGCGGTGGCGATGTTTGCTGTGTGCATCCATAGCCAGATAATGGGCTGGGAAGAAAGGCGAGAGGCGGAGACGCGGAGAGGCGAGAGCCAGAGAGGCGGATAGGCAGAGAAGCGAGAGCCAGAGAGGCGGAGAGCTTCTTCAATCAATCGCTTGTTGAGGAGAGAGATTCAGAGAGGATTGCGAGGAGAGAGGCGGTGGATCTAGGGTTAGAAAGAAAGCCTTAATTTTCACAAGCCGGGAATTATGCCCGCCCAAGCAACAGTAAATTTTTTTCAACTTTTCACCCCCAAAAAAATTAAAACTTTTTTAAGTGGAATTTACGATTTTCCTCTTTCTTCCACTACGGAGTATTTTTTTTTTTTTTAACCAAAAGTGGATGTGGAAGCTCTTTCGAGAGTTACAGAAATCCATCGGGGTTTCCCCCTGACGGTCCGAACCACCACCAACACGGTGGCGTTTAAATATCCTACGGTGGTTTCTGACATTCGTCGGATCTGAAACTCTCTTTGGAGGTCCAATATCTCCTCTTCGGAAGCTCAATAACCCCTCTTTGGAGGCAATCAATCCCTCTTCGGAGGTCGGTTATCCTTTCGATCGAGGTGCTCCTCGTCGGAGGTTCTTAATCATCTCTTCGGAGGACGGTTCTCAGCTCCGCCGGTCTTTGGTGGGCAAGCCGGCTCTCTCAGAGCGCTCCCAATCCTGCTCCGGCCGTCCCAATCCGGTGTCGACGGCATCCGTACCACAGTGGCGCCGCCACACATGTGTTCCGGCGTCCCTGTAGAACAAGAACATGACAATTTCAATTCCGAAATCAGTCCGCGGGATGTTTACAAAATCCAAAATCAATTTGGGGCTTTTATTGCTTCTTGGCTCATGGTCTCGGTCTCATCTTCCCCATGTCCAATTAGTGCTTCAAATTTCAAAACCCATAGCTACACCTCCTTCTCCTCCTCGCCATCTTCTCTTTGCGGTGGCGCCGCCATCACCAAGGTTGAGCTTTGTCGCCTTCAACCTTCCCTACTTTGCATCGGCGGATGTTGTCCCTGCTCATTGACGTTTCGTGGCCACTGTCGACAGGCGCTACTGCCGTCTCCGATCTCTTTTGATGCAACCCGGGTTTCGGCCTCCAACCTCACCTCCTATTTCTCGTCCGGCCACCATCTTCCTATTCGCCCCTCCGCCCTTCTCTTGCGTGGTGTTGTCGGAGGTGTAATCTCGGTGCCGGTGTCTTCTCTCCCCGTCACCGCCGGCGGTTCTCGGGTTTTAGCCTCCTTGTGCTCCAAGGCTGGTGGCCGGATTTTCCGGGATCCTCTCCCTGTTTTTGCCTTGCAAGGTACGGGAAGGAGTTCACATTTGGATGGGGACATCAAAATGGGGATTAAAATAATAATAAAGATTTTGGTTTATTTTTATAAATATATATATATATATATATATTTACTTAAATAATAATAAATTCCGAGAGGGCTTCAATTAAATCCCGAAAGGGTCTTTTGGTGAGTCGTACTATGGTGGTTCTCGGCTGCGAGTCTGGTTGTTCGTGGCGTTCTTCGTCTGAGTTGGAGCTCTAGCGACCGATGTCGGGTCTGGCTAGGGTCGAGACGGTGTGTATCGAGGCGACTCCGCATTATGGAAATTTCCTTGGAGGTTCGTCTTCACTGCCCGCAGGACTCCTGATGTACCATTGGCCAGCGGTGTCACTTTTTGGTGGTGCTTGGCGTCGGCTCTTGTCTACGTTGTCTCCAGCCTGGTGGGCTTAGTTCGCTTGTTCGACTGCATTTGCGTGTCTCCCTCCGCTTGTACTGCACTTTTTTTTCTGTTTCTACGTTGTATTTTCTATTTCTATGTTGTATGTTTAGACGGCTTGTCGTCTGCCGACTTTGTCGGCCTCTCGAGGTCCGGGCCTGTCCGGTCTCGAATTATTTCCTAATAAAAAAAAAAACTACGGAGTATTTTCATTTCTTAAAAAAAATTACTAAATTTAGCAATGGCATCACCTTGCCGTAGCAGCCGTTGTTATCATATGAATGGCTACTTTATATTTTTGTTATCCAATGGCCACGGCAAACCCTGCCGTTGCTACTATCTGTATCTAACTTGGTTTTTGTTACTCATTGGCCACGGCAAATCCTTTGCCATTGCTACCAGGCGTGGCAAATTTGTTTTTTATTTTTGTAGTGCATATTACCTATAAATAACATGGGTTATTTTGTGTTGTGTGATCACCTAAGATATCTAAATAAAATAGTTAACAATGTGAAGATTGTGTGTTGCGATTGGAACTCAATTGAATCAAGATCAATCAAAGTAAAACGTATCAACCAACACAAACCAATGTGAATCGTAATGTGCAAGGTGAAGTGAGCGTGTTGTTGTAGAGTTAGGTCGGGGCCATTACTCCTCGGTCTAAAGGTTTCATGAAACTACACACTTCCAGAAGAGGTGTGTTACACAACCAAAGCGGTTGTAGGTCATAACCACTATGTTAGGGTGGGACCGGTATTAGTCAGTAAACAGTCATTCGTGTTAATCTAAAAGACGTAAGATGCATTAATTGTGTAAAGTGTGTAATTTGTGTTTTAAGTTATTCAACGTGAGGAAGTGAGTGAAAAAATGTTTGAAAAGTGTTTTTACGGTGATTACAATTAGCTTTGTATCATATTACATTTGTACTCGGAGTATGATTCTTAAGAGTGCTCGTCACTCTTATCTTTTGTTACCCAATCCTTCGGGATTATCCGTATCACATGAGTCGTGTTTAAAAAGTTAAGCATTCACATAAATATTCTCAATAATCGCATTTAGGTTTAGATTCATACCGTATTATGGTCACTGGGTCTGAATTCAGAGAAATCCCAGTTTTCGAGCCGTCATTTGCTAGTTCTTGCGAACTAACTATCCTTTATTTGGATGGCTGGTGTCCTTTATTCCGGATGCCATACCAGTTTTCGTAGGTTTAGGCCGAGTCTTAGAGGAGAAGATAAGAAAAGTTGAGAAGACATTTAAGTTACTTTTAACGTTGTATTTTATGTTTAAATTTTCTAGATATATTGTATAGATGTTTAAATATTTTATTTCATTTAAAAGTTTTCCGCTGTAATATTATCAAGTTGTAAAGTTAAACCCTCAATTTGAGAGGACATATTAATAAAGAGTTATTTTTATATTTCAAGTCTTCCGCTATTTAATTGTATTTCATTTATGTATTTTATTGTTATCATCTTGTTTGTGGGAGCATGGTTGCATGTCCCTATAAGCCTAAGGTGGTTACAAAGACATTAAAGTCCGAGTAATCACTGGCGCTGTAACATTTCCTTGGACTATAAAAGGGGTGTTACAATAATAGTTTCGGATCCAAAACCGCAATTGCTGGAAACCCACCCACGACGGGTGCCGCTTATGCAGTGTCCGAGTTTCCTCAATTATCTTCAATAAACTTCAATGTCGTGCTTCCTTGCTCTTCTCTAGCTTCCTCCTTAGCCTCCATATGCTCTAAAACATGTCTCTTAAGCTCTTCCAAAGCCCATTCAAGTGTCGGAATGTAATTCTGCAGAATAAACACTAAAAAGGCGTAGATTCCGAACTCGAATACTTCACAAGCAATATACGAAACTAGACTCAGACAACAGCAAAACCACTACCTAATTGCAATAAGAAATACCTATAATGCCTATCACTACTAAAAAAACAGGAAATAGCTACGGATTTTTAGACACGAATTATAGCTACGAATTCGTGGCAGCTAGCGATGACATTGACCACGACTGATCCTGACCGTGGCTATGTTCGTGGCTGACACTGAACCTGGGATGCCAAGTCCGGAAATTCGTGGCTAATAGCAACGAACATTTTGTCCGTGGCTGATTTCGTGGGTCGGTGGCACTGGAAAATAGCCACGACATTAGCTACGAATTGTTTATTTGTGGCTGTATTCGACGCTGATATAGCCACAACACAATATCCGTAGCTAACGCCATGGCTATTCAGTATCGGAAATTCAGCAACATGTGGTGAGTGGGCTTGGATCACTAATCGAAATTTATGGGCTTGGATCATTAATGGGCTTGTCATGGTTCAATCATAGAACCCCGTAGCAGAATTCGTGGCACAACTTCTCCCAAATTTAATGGGCGCGTTATGGGTCAATAGCCCATCAGAATTGAAAAGGCCCAATTAGCTTATTGGCCCAAAGAATGAAATGGTAATTTAGCGACGATTCTATCCGTGGCTAAATCCGTTGCTATTACGGATGAGGCCAACATTAAAGCGCTTGTACTTTACCTGCCATATTGGTTGGGTGCATTAATTGGGGCCGGCCCACTTGGGTTGTCTTCTAGCTTCCACTGTCGACATTGGGCATTTGCATAGTGAGGAAGACCATTCAACATCAGGCCTCTCTGTACGTCATTGGAGTTGAAGGTAAGTATTTTTTTTTTAAAGAGGTCACGAAATAAGGTGTAATTAGCTAGGTAGTTTTGTTGACTTTACATATGTATTACATTTTATATTATTCCTTATTAATTTAAATATATACAGTTAAGATTATATATATAATGGGTATATAGATTTATTTGGGATTACAACGAGTTTGAAATGGTTTGGGTTTTGGAAGAATTTAAAAATGGTTTGGGTTTTGGGATTACATTAATTTGTATGCTCAATTAATACAATTTTATTCAATTTGTTGTAAGTTTACACTTGTAATTAATTATTTGGAAATTTATTAATGTGTGTTTAAATAGAAATGTAGGAATGTTCAATTATTATATTATAATTAGTAATGTACGTGCTTTATTATATCTACCGTACAGTTTGATCGAATTTGATAAAATGGAGGATCGTACATGGATGTATGATATGTACTTGGAGGATCGTAGAGGATTAAAGCCTGAATATTACGAAGGGGTGGATAGGTTTATAAATTTTGCTTCTGCTCAAACTTATTATGTCGATGAAGGTAAGATAAAATGTCCATGTCGAAGATGTAAGAATTGTTATTTCGAGAAAATAGATGATGTGAAGAACCATTTATACCGCCGTGGTTTTATGTATGGTTATTATCGTTGGACGGCACATGGCGAACCTATTGCACATCCAAACCATGAGCAAATGGTTTGGGGCAACCAGATGTATGATCAGTTAACTGCGGAGCAAAGGATGGTGTTTGACATTGCAGGGCCGAACTTTGTTCCTCCTTCATGGTTTAGTGCTTGTAATGTCGATGGTAATGATGAATTCCAACCAGCTGAAGTGAATGAGGTAGATGAAATGAGGGAAGATCCAGTAGCGACCGAGGAGGCTGATTTGTTGTCCACGCGGTTTGCAGACGTGCTAAGAGCCGCTGATGAACCGGTGTTTCCAGGGTGTACTACACATACACAGTTGTCCTTTGTGAGCCGACTTATGAGCTTGAAGTGCGATTATAATGTTCCCCAAAGCCTATTTAATGGTTTCGTGCAGTTGTATGATGAAGTGTTACCTTCCGACCACAAGATTCCCACCAGCTTCTATGAAACTGAGAAGATAGTTCGAAATTTGGGGTTACCGGTGGAAAGAATACACATGTGTCCCAACGGTTGTATGTTGTATTGGAAGAATGATGCCAATGAAGAATCATGTAAGTTTTGTGGTGAAGCAAGATATGTTGTGGGTGCAGGCAAGCGTCGTGCACAGAAGGTTTTATTCTACTTGCCTCTTATTCCGAGGCTACAGAGATTATATGCTTCGGAGGTGACAACCAACCATATGACTTGGCATGCAGAACACGTAGCAGAGGAGGGGATGATGTGTCATCCTTCAGATGGAGATGCATGGAGGAGGTTAGACATGACGCATCCTGATTTTGCTTTCGAGTCTCGTAATATTCGTTTGGGGTTATGCACAGATGGTTTTGCTACATTTAACAAATCTGGTCAGAATTATTCCTGTTGGCCGGTGATTGTCACTCCTTACAATCTTCCACCTCATTTGTGCATGAGGGCCGAGCACATGTTTATGTCGTTGATAGTGCCAGGTCCTCGAAACCCAAAGAAGTTAATAGATATTTGCCTCCAACCTCTTGTTGATGAGTTCATGCAGTTGTGGGAAGTTGGAGTTGCTACCTATGATGCCTCGAGGAGAGAAAACTTTATTATGCGTGCGGCTCTACTCTGGACTGTCAGTGATTTCCCTGCATATGCTATGTTGTTCGGATGGAGCACTGTAGGTCAGTTGGCTTGTCCGATTTGCATGGAATCGGGATCTGGTGCATTTCGCCTCGAAAACGGTCGGAAAGCTTGTTGGTTCGATTGCCATCGAAAATTTTTAGAGAGTGATCATCCCTTCCGTAGAAACAAGAAAGACTTCTATAGAGGGCATGTGGAAACAGGATCACCACCTCCATTGTTATCGGAGGAGCAGATATGGGAGCGGGTTCGTGATTTGCCAACGGTCATGGAGGATCCTTCCTACAAGTCCGATGAGTACGGGATTTCTCATAAGTGGACAAAACAAAGCATTTTCTGGAGACTTCCATATTGGAAGGACCTTCTAATCCGACACAATCTCGATGTTATGCACATTGAGAAAAATGTCTTTGACAATGTGTTCAACACTGTGATGGATGTCCCTGGGAAGACGAAGGATAACTTGAATGCCCGGAAGGACATTCGCCTATATTGCCACCGACCTGAGCTGGAGGTAGATGATGATTACACGGGTGCGAAACCTAAAGCAATATATACCTTGACAAGAGATGCGAAGAAAAAGGTGGGTCAATGGTTGAGGACTCTCAAATTTCCCGATGGCTATGCTTCCAACATAGGAAGATGTGTACAGAGTGATGACTGCAGTCTTAGTGGGATGAAGAGTCATGATTGTCACGTGTTTATGGAGCGACTCTTGCCGATTGCTTTCAAAGAGTTGTTGCATCCAAGCGTGTGGGGTCCTTTAACCGAGTTGAGTATCTTCTTTCAAACAATTTGTTCGTCGTCATTGTCAGTTTCTGTCATGGAGCAGCTGATATCCATGATTGTTCTATTGGTATGCAAGTTGGAGCGTATCTTCCCTCCATCATTTTTTGACTCTATGGAGCATCGCATTGTCCATCTTCCATATGAGGCCCGTGTGGGAGGTCCGGTTCATTATCGATGGATGTATCCGTTCGAGAGATTTTTATTTAAGCTGAAAAAGAAGATCGTTCAAAAGAGTAATGTAGAAGGGTCGATCGTGATGGCGTACTTACGGGAAGAAATAGCTAATTTCTCCGTGCACTACTTCCCTTCGCATGTTCCTTCCAGCTTGAGGAGACCCGCCAGAAATGATGTCCACGAGGGGGAATTTTGTGCCTTATCTATTTTCAATTACCCTGGCAAGGGTAAGGGGAAGGAGAAAGTAAGGTGGTTGACTGAAGAGGAAGAGTGGATGGCCGCACACACATACGTGTTGCTCAACTGTCTGGAAGTACAACCGTACCTTGAGTAAGGAAACCGAGTACATACAATTTAGTTCTTATTGTCATGAATATATTTACTTACCATTTTTTTGCTTTTATTATATATGTGTAGGATATTTGAGAGTGTCATGGGGGATAATGTGGGAGATGACCTCATTGAAAAGGAATTTGCGAACTGGTATAAGCAATATGTAAGTGTACCTGACCAGAATTATTATACATCTTTTTATATAACATATATATTTATTTATGCACATGCTTGCTAGTTAGGCCTTAGACAAAGGAAGCGGATTGGGACCAACTGATATATTGTGGAGTTTGGCATGGGGTCCTAATGTGAAAGCAAGATGTTGGCCAAGATACTTTACCAATGGCTATAAGTTCCACACTCTACAACATGGTGAAGGGAAATCTACAATGAACAGTGGGGTTTGTGTTCGAGGGTCCAACTATTCGACTACTGAATCAGATTTTTTTGGTCTCCTCGAAGAAATCATCGAGCTCGACTACCCAACGGCATTTGATCACCCATTGACAGTTACCCTGTTCAAGTGTCGATGGTTTGATCCAACGATACGAGGAACACAAGTTCATCCCATCTACCAGTTTGTTGAAGTTAATCACAAGAAAATGTATAGACGGTATGAGCCTTTTGTGCTCGCACAACAAGCTCTGCAGGTTTATTATGTTCAATATCCAGGAGCCTCCCGTGATAGGATGGATTGGTGGCATGTGTGCAAGACAAGGGCTCGAAACAGGATAGAACAAAGGTGGGCATCCACGGGCCAAGCTGACACAGAGGCTTATCAGTCTGATGAAGTCATCACCCCGGAATTATCCATCGACATAGGAGTAGGAGAATCACCGACAACCTTGCGAGATCCTTTAGGTGCGTTTGAAGTATGCGATGACACCAGCTACACGATGGACTCCGAGGGGGGTCAACATGATCAATTTGTCGTACCAGCTGATGATGCGGGAATTGATGAATTAAATGATGAAGAAGAGGATGAGTTTGAGGAGACAACAAGCTGCGAAGAAGGCTCGGACTGACCATTTTAGTGCACTGCAAGGTCTGTCATATGCACTGCTGAACTGGTTTAATAATTTCACCAAAAAATCTGTCTTAGCACAAATAATGTTACAAAAAAAATCTGTGTGTGGATTGTTATATGCTTAACACTCTCATATGCACATACACATTTTCTAATTGAGGTAGATATATAAAACAATCAGGAGCATTTACTAATTTGCTTTGGACTTATACTTTCTTACAGGATTTAAGAGCATATATGCACTGACAGTTACCAATCAGGAGCAATATCAAGTATGGTGCGCTGCTGCATTACGTAGGTTATGAACTAATGTCATTTTGTTCTACATGTACAATTGGCCTATGAGGGAATCGAACCCCCATCTTTGTGCGATGCACAACGCTCTTCCATTGAGCTAACAGGCATTCCAATGGAAATTTCACATTATGCAATCGCAAATTAGTTTCTAATTGAGGTAGATTTCGGACTGACTGAAATTGGTTTATATATTATTGCATCAGTTTGAATTCCCAATTGGTAGATTCATAAACTCATGAAATGTATGAAGGCAGATAGTTCAAAAACTCTTGATATCTATGAATTCCCAATTTTCAGATTCATAAACTCATGAAATCTTTGAAGGCAGACTAATAAACTCATGAAACCCTCAACTGAAAACCCATTCACGAATTCTCAATTTCAATACCCCAATTTCAGTAACTCAACTGAGAACGATCAGATACAAATCCATACAACATAACAATCAACTTAATTAGCTAGTGTTTGATCAACATTTACCTGTTTCCCCATTTACCATGAAGATCAACAATGATCTTCTCCTCTTGTGGAGTGATTTGGCCTCTTTTGAGATCCGGCCTCAAGTAATTCACCCACCTCAATCTACAACTCTTCCCATTCCTCCTCAGTCCTGCATCCATGGACAATTCCAACACCATAAGTTCTAACACTAAACATAAGGTCTATTAGAGATTAACAAACTCATGATTTTGTCAAATAAACACAACTTTACATGAAATTAACAAAACATTGTATGAGACTTTCATATGCTAGAATTGAGACTGGGCTTGCTAAGCCAACCTGTGAGGCGAGAAACGGAGTTCCATCTGCCTTCGCCGTGCTGCTTGACATAGTCGACGAGCAACTGGTCCTCATCGGTTGTCCACGGCCCCTTCGCTCCAGCAGCCATAGCCATGAGCTTGTCGTCCTCCTCCAGAGACCAGAGCCCTCTATTCACCTTCTCATGATTGCAACAAGAATGGCGTCCCATTCTCGGATTCAGAACGAACCCTAGATGCTGATTTGGGCCTTTTTCGATTTGGGCTTGTACCCGACCCGAGCCCAGCCCAGCACCCGGCTTTTGTAGAGGGAAACCCAATTTTTTAGAGGGAAACCCAAAATTTGTAGAGGGAAATCGAAAAGTCAAAAATCAAACCCGGCTTTTTTTTTTCACTTTCCATTTCAATTTGACAAACCCTAATCCACAAACCATCTCTTCTCTTTCCTCTCGCGTCTGAAACCACAAACCCTCTCTTCTCTTTCCTCTCGCGTCTGAAACCCTAACCACAAACCACAAACCACAAACTCAATAATGCGGGGAGGGGGACTGAGGAGATCTTCACGCACATCTGGAAGCGCGAGACCACCATTGGCTCCGACCACAGGAAGAACTAAGACGCAACCGGAATCCACTCAACCGGCTGCCCAATCTCCACCGCCGACCGCTCTACCCCCTACTGCGCCATCTCCACCAGTCAACTCTCCTACAAGGGCTTCGCCCCGGAGACAACCTCCAGCGGGAAGGACAAATGCTCAACCGGCTGCCCAATCTCCACCGGTGACCGCTCCACCCCCCACTGCGCCATCTCCACCAGTCAACTCTCCGACGAGGGCAGCACCCCGGAGCACAGCTCCCACCAGGGCGTCACCCCGGAGAAAACAAACCACTGTGCCTCCTCCACTGGCGAGACCTCCCACCACTGTGCTCCCTCCCCCGGTGAGAACTCCTACCAGACCCCGCTCAAGATTTCAACCCTCTCGCGTCCCCCCTTCTGCTGTCACTGAACCCTCCTTACCGGTTAGCCCCCGACCTTCTACGTTCTCCCAATCCACCACCTATCAACCTGGGCCATCGCCATCCTCAAGAGGTACTGCGCTGTCATCCCCTGGTAATGTATCGAACAATGAGGGGGAGTCATCTTCAAGGTCTGCAGATCCCGTAGTTTCTCAAAACCCAGAGGAAGAGGCTGTCATAGCAACTGACGAATCTAGTAGGTGGAACAGAAAAGTGCAGATTCAACTGGTGAATGGAACGTAAGGCCTTTCCCTTTCAATTTTCCTTCTTTGATTTTCTGCATATTGAATACTGTGTTTCATTTTATGGCTTAGAGTGCATTTTAAATTACTCAAACATGTGGTAATTGGATCTTAAGAATGCTTATGTGGTTATTGAAGCTTATAAATTATTTTCATGGCTTAAGAATGCTTCTGTGGTGATGGCTTAAGAATGCTTATGTGGTTATTGAAGCTTATAAATTATTTTCATGGCTAAAGAATGCTTCTGTGGTGATGGCTTAAAAATGCTTTTGTGGTAATTATGTACATATTGAATGTTGTGTTTCATTTTATGGCTTAGAATGCTTTTGTGGTAATTGGAGCTTAACTTATACATTATGTACATGTCATCTATAATGACAGCTCTGTGACAAATGTATTTGCTGAATTATTTACATGGCTTAGTAATGTTGTTATATCTATCTGATTTTTCATCCCATATCAGTTTTGTTGCATCTGTAATGACTTCATAATTTTGTTACATCTATAATCAGTTAATAATTCTGTGACAAATGTATCTGCTGCTGAATTATTTACATGGCTTAATAATTTTGTTACATCTATAATGACAACTCTGTTTCATTACATGGCATTCTATAAATTCTTAACTCACCGTTGTCTTCATTCTGTGTGTTGAGCAAGTCACCACAACTAATACCCTTTCTTCTTTTTTTGGGTATTGAATGATGGTCAGATTTGATGCAACCAACCCTGCATTTGCAGTCCTCACCCAGGTTATGTTCCTGATCAAACAATTGAGTTATGGTGGGAGATGTTCAAGGTATGACACAATTCAATCAAATGCTTACATATGTTACTTTATATTAAATGACTTGAATATATAACTTCTATTTGTTTGTTGAATGTACCTAGAGTCGATGTACATGGGACGAAAATGAATACCCAGAATCAGTGGTTCGCAAAGCTTTCCAAACAAGGGGAGGAGACCACCTAAGAAACGTATTTGGGAAGGCTCGCACGGGAAGAACAAAGAAGAAGCCTACATGGGTGAAGCAAGTTATATGGGCCAAGATGTGGGCGATATGGAAGAAGGAGGATAAGTTTCTACACCAATCTGAAGTGAACAAGCAAAACCGAGCTATCGCAACAGAGAAAGGCACCCCAATTTTCAGCGGTGGATCAGTTTCAACTACCGTCATCAAGAAGCGACTGGTAATTTCCTCTTGTTGTTTTCCAATTTTCCATAATCTCAATCAATTGCTTTTAACTTACTATCTATATACAGTTTATATATGTATTATGTATACTAAATGATTGAATTTAATTCTTGCTTTTAACTTACTATCTATATACAGTTTATATATGTATTATGTATACTAAATGATTGAATTTAATTCTTATAGAGGGATGAGCTTGGAACGGAGCCAACACCAAAACAAACATTTGAAAGGTGTCATAGAAAAAAGGATGGTTCTTGGGCCGGCGCTCAGTGCCAAGAAGCTGTGGTAAGTACTTACTAACTCCAGTGGACCTTCATTTAATTTTTCCTGTTTTCAAGTGATGTGCATGGTTTAGATGATTTGTACTACCCATCACTTGGAATTGTTGTTATATGTTGTTTGGAATTGTTGTTATCTGTTATTGGTGTTGATGTCTTTCATACGTAAAATCTGCTCTGGTTATGAAGTACGGTTGTTGATGTGTTCATGTGTTTTACTTAGAATAATGGTTGTTGATGTGTTGTCTATGAGTTTACAATCTGGTCTGGTTATGAAGTAGTTCAACTATAAGATAGTAAGTTCCAACACCAAAAGTTTGATATCATATATTATTTCCATATTTTCATTTTGGTGTTACAAGTTATGACCAACAGTTTGATATCATATATGATTTGCAGATTTTCATATTTTCATTTTGGTGTGTTACAAGTTGTGGTTGCTTTTTCATCTTCTTTTCAGTATTTTGTCATATTCTTTTCAGTGTTTTGTTTGCTTGTTACAAGTTATGTTTGCTTGTCATGTTTTTCATGTTACAAGTTATGATTTGCAGATTTTCATGTTTTGTTTGCTTGTTACAATTTTTATTTTGGAATGTCGAACACTGGTTGCATATCATCTTCATTTTATTCATGTGTATGATGTTTCTTCTGGTCCTGTATTTTTTCATATCTGTTCTTGCTCAGCCTTAATATTGCATTCTCTGTCTTTGAACTTATAG
Organism: Persicaria maculosa; assembly: GCA_963922045.1. Taxonomy (NCBI): domain Eukaryota; kingdom Viridiplantae; phylum Streptophyta; class Magnoliopsida; order Caryophyllales; family Polygonaceae; genus Persicaria; species Persicaria maculosa. Next base: position 44,366,650 of record OY998263.1, on the reverse strand, counting down.
GACAAGTATGACCAATTGCTTGAAGAAGAAATCTTAGATGATGATGCAATCTCTGAGAATGCATCCCATTCTGTTGACACAAACTCTGTGTGGCTCAAGGTTGTTGGTGGTGCGAAGAAAGGCAGGGTATTGGGCATGGGATCGGAGTCTCAACCTATACTGCAAGCTGCTCAGCATACGTCCAGTGTTGCTGAAGTTCCTGCTGCTGGTGGCAATTTAAAGGAGTATGTGAGGACTGAACTCTCCACCTTCAAGGAAGACTTGAGGAAAGAAATGGTGGAGTTGGGGGATCATGTGCAGACCCAGGTGGCCACAAACCTCAGGGAGGAAATCTCCTCAATTGGCGATAGAGTGCAAGAACAAGTAAGCACAAGCGTAAGGAACGATATGGCTGCTATTGGGGAGCAACTGATGGGTGAGACTAAGAAGTCCAATGAAGAGTGGCAGGAGAAGCTTCTGCACCATGATGCAGTTCTACAAGGGCAAAAGCCCGACAAAGTAAGTTGGTATTTTTCTGTTTCTGAATGGTTGTTGGACTTGCCCTATTTTGGTTAAAACTGGCGGATGTACTTTTGGTTTGTCGAACTGGCGGATGTACTTGGTTTGTCGAACTGGCGGATGTATTTTGGATTGTTGAACATTGATGACTAGGGTTGTGTATGTATTTAGGATGAACATTATGTGCATGATGTGTGTTGTATTTGGACGCATTAGATATTACGTTATATATTCTCTATCGTATAAATAGTGCATCCAAATAATAGCAACAACGTAAGCCACGAATGTAACCACAACCAAGGCCACGACCATAGCAACGACTCAGCCACGGAAAAAGAAACAACATCAGCATCGACTTTAGCCTCAAAGTTACCAACAACGTAAGCATTGGCATTAGCCACGACCATAGCAACGAACCAGCCACGGAACCAGCAGCACCCCTGACATATTCCTCGCAACGAACCCAACCACAAACTTAGCCATGACTTCTGCAATGACCATATCCGATGCTATTGTCGTCGCTACAGCCACGACTTTCACAATGCCATCCCCAGCCACGGAATTAGCCACGATTATATAGTTCGAAGCTAAAATCCGTGGCCATCTCAAGCTCAAATTTAGTCACGAGGCATATGGCTACGGATGGCCCACCCGTTGCTGAGTCCGTGGCTAAAGCGTTTAGCCACGACCATTCGTGGCCAAAGCCGTTGCTATTTTCCGTTGCTAAATCCTGTTTTTTTAGTAGTGTATATGAAATATGCATTATCAAATCCCCCCACACTTAACTCTTACTTATCCTCAAGCAACCATAAAGCAAAACATCATCTACGCATTCCACAGGAAATCTTTCATAACTTTACTCATCAAAAGCAACATCACCAATAGTGCAAATATAATCAAAATATATAAACGTCATAACATGTATACATGGGATCAAGTTGCTTGCATGCTCAAAAATCCAACTTTACCAAGGATAAAATGTGTATCTCTCACTCTCATGTGTTTATGCTTTAAGTATACACTCATCTCAATTCCATATACAAGCATCAACTCAAATATTGACATTTATATCACAAAATCTCCATCGGATACGTCAATGCAAAAAATAAGGACGTCAAGAGGACTTTCACTAAATGGAAACCTTCATAGAAGATTCCATTCGGCGGGGTTGTAATGGGGCTTGGTAGAAACATAAGGGCAATGAATTGTATTTGGTCATGTGGTGCTATAAATTCCAGGAAAACAAGATTTCAAAACTCCCAACATAATACAAACCAACTCAATAACATCAAGCTCACAAATGCACAACATCTCTCAATATCATCATCAAATCCAAAACCATCTCATAATCATCATCTCATCATCTTACATATCATGCAATCTCAACAACCAACCAATATAACTTCTAACCAAAATAAATCCAACTTTTGCTTGAGCCAAAATACATGAAAACCATATGCATAAAAATGAGGGAATAAATAAGCACATAACATTACATCTTCTCAAAACCATAAACCATAACATCACATTTTAGCTTCATCCTCCTCAAACTCAAAAATAGATTCCATAACCCACTCAAAATCTCAATTCCTCTGGAATAAGGGTAAGGCTCATCATAGGCTAGGAATAATAATTTTATGGAGCTATCAATAAAAAGGCTAAAGGCTCAAATTGGCTTCAAAGCAAAATATAACATAAGGTAGACATGCATAAATATGTGGCTAAAAGGTTGCCTCTATCATTTGAACTTATCAAGCAATGAACATGTATATAATCGGCCTTGAAAATAGATAACCATGGCAATACTCAATGATAAATGCATAGGAAGAGTAAATCACACAAGAAAAGCAAAAGGAATATAGATGTATCCTTTATAAGGCCAAAAATATCTCACTTGGACAATTTTTTGTCGAATTTCTAGCATACTCCCAACTTAGATCATACATGCTCAATTATATATGCCAAATCATATTTCACATAAAAACCAATTTTCAGGATAAGATCAAATCATTCCAGAATTTCATGGGATTTATATGATCATGACAGTATAAAGTCAAAATAGGACAAACTCGAATTAGATGAAAATCTTTGATAACACAATATGCAAAAACAACAAACAAGACTCACTTTTTTTTTATAATTTTTTCGACATTTTTCAATATTTTTTTCATTTTTGACATTTTCTATAAAATAAAAGAAATATCATAACGGAAATAACAAAAATTCAAAAACAGAAATTAAAAAAAAAAGAAATTCAAACATGAACTAACCTAACTAATTCACTTCACTTCTCCCCCCCCCCCCCCCCACACTTACATGTTGCATTATCTTCAATGCACAGAAACACAAAAAGGAACAATGAAAAATAAAAAGGGTTTGAAGAAATCAAATGACTAACCAATTACTGTGAAGGCGGGGTCTGGGGTCCAGACAACTGATTGATCAAATCCATCAACAAGAGACAAGACTCTTGTAATTGATCGATCTTCCCAACAAGAATCGCATGGGACTTGGTCAGCTTCATCAATTCATCCGCCTGCTGCTTCTCAAACTCAGTCAATTTCTTCTCCAACCAGGCGATACGCGAGGCATCTTGAACCACATGTGGTGTCATCTCAATCTGCATGTCTTCAACATCGCTCACAGGGGTCATAGGATCATCAGGCTTCCACAAATGAGTTTCAACAACCACTAACTTCAGCCCCATAGGTAAACTAGTACGCAAATACTGATGATGAGACTACTGGGGTCCAGATAACCACCGAAATCTCTCAATAGCATAACGCAACTGCAGCTTCTCTAACATCCATGCAGACACAAGGGCATCAATGTCCCACGTACAAGAATGACTCAAAGGTTGCAGTGAACTAACATCAACACCATAAAACATTATCAGAAGTGTAATCATGCCGCCAAAAAGGGTGACGAGAGGATAATTCTCACTGCGCTGGCCACGTACCCTCTCACACATCCTCAAAAATAAGAGTACCCAATCCGGTACTATAGTAGACTCTAGATTCAGGCAATATATGAAATCAATCACACTAGGCTCAACAACAGTAGTGCTCCCAGAATCATAGAAAGTGGAGCCTAAAATACAGAGACGAAGAGTGGGATGAGTAATCATATCATCTAGTGTGAAATTCTTGAAGGCCTCTGGCATCCCCGTTAGACTTCTCGAAATCTGCTGAATCAAGAACACGCATGACATTCTGCCACTTCATGGAACATCTCTTCGTAACACCAAAAGCAACTCCCATCGCAGCATATGAAGAATTACAAGCTCTTCCTCGTAATTGAAATCAAACATCCTTGGGCGATATTACCTCCAAAGTAGTAAGGAACTACTTAACCAAGCAAGGATAGGTAGGAGCCCTTCTTCCAATAAAATCACGCAGCCCTTCATGTCCAATCAGGTCGATGACCGAATCAAATAAGCCCAACCTTCTCGATGTGGTTTCGTCAAAGAACATGGTGGATGTGTAGGTGTGCTTCCCAAGTGCATTCCAGCATAGCACATCAGTATCATCGAAGTAAGCTGGCACATCTTTCTTAACAGGAGCAGAAGACACGATGCAACTCGAGGGCAAGACCGAAGAAAAACCACGAAAACGACCCAAAGACAGGCTCATTGCAGGGACGGTGGGCGCCGTGTACTCAGAACCACGAATCCAAGTGAAAACGTTTGAAAACCGACGTCATTACTCCTCCAAACTTGGAATTTTCACGATCAACTTGGTTTCAAAGGGTTCTTAGGTGATAGGTATGGGAATGGAATGGGAAAGGTTGAATTTTGTGCATATAGGGTAATGGTGGAAAGTGTTTTGGTGGAAAGAATCGATTGAAACACAAGGCTTAAGGTTTATGGAATGGATTCCAGTAGGTTTTTGGGTTTTGTAGATTTCTTGAGCAAGTTGGGTCATTTGAAATAGGGAGTAGCAATATATGGTGATTTGGAGAGGGAAAATCTATCAAAAAGAAAAATAGAAAATATTAGAACTAGATAGATAGAAAATAGAAAAGATAGAAAATCTAATCCTAAGAAATAAGGAAACTAATCCTAAAAAGAAAAATCTAATCCTAAGATAGATGAAAAATAGATAAAAGATAAAATAAACTAACCTAAGATATATAGAAATAATCTAACCTAAAAATAGATAGAAGATAATCTAATCCTAAAAAGATAAATGAAACTAACCTAAAACGAAAATAGCCAAAAATAAAAAGATAGAAAACTTCCCTTTCAAGTTTACCAAAATTCGGACTCATCAGGCGGACAGGGGGCGGCGGGCGCCGTGTGACGGGCAGCGGGCGTGTTTCCATAGAATGTGACTCCACACTTCAAATCAATGAAACTCAATTCCGACACAGGTTTCAACTTACCGTAGCTTCTGAAATTCAGCGACACGATTGATCCTACTTTATTGAATTGAAAACTAATTGCAAAATAGAAATAATACTACCTAACTACCTTGGATATCCTACCAAGAAGCGCCTTTGTTTCACGTCTTTGGCTCGACGTGATGCATTTCTTGATCAAGTTATTCCATCAAGATCTTCCACACTTGTCCTTTTCAAGACAAGAGGGGGAACTTTAGGAACTTCTCCAACATATCCATCAATTGCATCCATTGATTCCTAGCTTCTTGAAATGAGTTACTCCTGGAGGTTGTCCTGCAATTGCAAAAACCTTGACATTGTTAGGAATCTATTTCTCGTAGGGAATAGCAATAGAATCATTTGAATTAGACACATTGTCATGTGACTTAAACAAATTCTCAATTTTCCTCTCAATGTCATATTTCCCTAATCCAGTTTCATCTTTGTTAGAATACTCAAGATTCATAGATTCAGTTTCAACAGAAGCATCTAACAAAACATTTGATTCGTTCATGTGATTACTTTCATTAGAGTCAAGAACATCTACATAATCATTGACAGAAGAAACAATAGGCTCAAATATAGAAAACTCAATCTTTCTACCATCAAACTCCATAGTTAGTGAACCTTCAAAACAATCAATCTTAGTCATATCCGTTCGCAAGAATGGCCTTCTCACGATCATTGGGGTTTTAGGCGTACCTTGTTCCATATATAGAATGAAGAAATCAACTGAAAATATCAAATCATTTACCTTTACCAAAACATCATCAACAACTCCTCTATGCTTAATACTAGAACGATCAGCGAGTTGTATAATAACACCAGTTTTAGATAATGCATTGAGACCCAAAAACATTTACAAGTTATAAGACATAACATTGATTGAAGCACCTATGTCTAACATAGCTTTGGTGAAGGTAGCATTACCTTATGCAGATGGGATAGTAAACATACCTGGATCTCCGCATTTTTCAGGCAATCGTTTCTGAAGTAAAGCAGAAACATTCTCACTTAAACTTACCTTTTCCTTCTTTCACATCCTTTGCTTGCGTTTCATCGTGCATATCTCTTTCAAAAATTTTGCATAGCGAGGCACAATTTTAATCAAATTAAAAAGTGGAATATTTACCTCACAATGAGAAAAGGTGTCATAAAGAATTTGTTCATCTTCCCACTTACGATCAGATCTTAAGGCATGAGGAAAGGGTGGTGCAGGTCTTGAAACCTCAGAAGACCACTCTTTAGAAGATTTCATCGGGGATTGAACAACGTCAGAAGTCGGATCTGTAACTGGAGGTGGCGGTGGGCGCCGTGGTAAGGGGCGGCGGGCGCCGTCTATGCAGTGTGTCTCCAATTCCGTCTCGTTCTCCTTATTTCCCAAATCAGCTTCTTCCCTAGGCCTCTCTTCAACATTCCTAGTGGGAACATTCACTTGTTTACCTCCTCTAAGGGTCATGGTGCTCACATTCTCCTTCGGATTAACTACCACACCACCTGCGATGGTAACTTTCCCGAATCTTTTGCTTTCAATTCACCAATCTCCTTAGCCATCTGACTCAGCAACTTTTCTTGAACACTTATCTTGTCCAATAACAACCTCAATGTCTCATCTCTATCTTCTTGTTGAGTGTTTCTAGGACGATTCTCAAATTGTCCTCTCTGAAAAGGAACTTGTTGCTGCTGGCCTTTATCGTTGAATCCACTTTGATAGTTTGAATTGTAGCTCTGATTGTAATTGTTACCAAAGTTGTGGTGAGGTCCATAATTCATAGCATTCACTTCAGCGGTGTCCTCCTGAATCAAGGGACACTTATCATTCGGATGAGTTGGATCTTCACAAACACCATAAGGTCTAGGCTGATGGGGTTGATTCATCTACATAGCCATCTTGTTCACTATCTTCATAAGCCTATCGATATCATCCTTGTGTCCATTTCTCGAACTATCCAACTTATGAACTCCTCTAACTCCTTGGTGTCTCCCATATTGTTGCGAAGCATTAGCCAATCCTTCAAAAATCTGCATTGCTTCTTGGGGTGTTTTATCCAAAATATCTCATCCGCTAGTAGCATTGATGAAACTCATATCGGTCTCAAGCAACCCTTCGTAAAGATATAGCACTAGATCATCCTAGGGTATACCGTGTTGCGGGCAACTACCCTTAAGCTTCTTGAACCGCTCAACATACTCATAAAGATTCTGCGTAGGTGATTGCTCAATACTGGATAGCTCCTTCTTAAGTTTGTTGAGGCGAGTCGCAAGAAAGTACTTTTGCAGGAAAGCTTTCTTCAATTGCACCCAAGTAGTAATGCTTTTTGGGGGTAGGTAATAAAGCCAATCGCTTGCATAATCTTTCAAAGTAAAGGGGAACTCTCTCAACATCAATTGGTCATCGTTCAAGCCTTGGGGTCTAAGTCTATCACACACACTCACAAAGGTAGCAAGGTGCTTGTTTGGTTCCTCCCCAGGCAATCCATGAAAGTAGGGCAAAATAAAAGACCAATTCGACTTATACTCAAATCTTGAACCCTTAGGGAGATCAGGAAGACTAATTGCAAGTGGTTGAGCACTCAAATTAGATTCCTTTAGGTTTCTCAGGGTCCTTCTTGGCGGATCAACAACTCCGTCTTCTACCATCTCCTTGTTTGTCTCAAACTTAAGCTTCCTTTTCAACCTAAGAGATCTTTCAATCTCAGAATCAAAAGACAAAGACAATGAATAAGAAGATCTAGCTTGAACCATAAAAGAACAAAAAAGACTCAAAGTAAAGAGTATTTGAAAGAGATAAAGAAAAGCAAACTCCTTTCTTCTCCCCATCAACGACGCCAAGAATTTGACGTGTGGCGAACATCGTTGGCACTTTCCCCCTTTGTCAAATAGTAATAATATCCAAACTCAAACACAAAACTAATAGATTAGGCAATCAATCACTTGATAAACCAAATAACTACTAGTATAGTGATGAAGTTCGGTGTCGAACCCACAGGGAGAAGCGATTTCCTATTCAATAATTCTAAGCAAAGACTCTTTAGACAAAGCAATGATTTGTAGCAAGTAACAAAGATGTAAAAGTAACCAGATTTATGATTGCAAATAGATTGATATTAAAGTAGAAAGAACATTTCACCTGCAATTTTCTGACAATGGTTGAAATTCATGGTCCTCGGATTGATCTATTAATTATTCATATTCATATGTCTACTTGACTAAAGTTGACAGATCCGCAGAGATTCACTCATCTTATTCAATACCACTAAAGAATAGCATTAAAGACTCAAGTAATCAAGACCTTGGCACATTGACTCAACATAATTAAGACTAATAGGCGCATACCGAACTCAGCCCTAATTGAATGTCCTCAACATAGATCAATTGAAATCATCCACTACAAAGACAAAGCAAAATCACTATCTCAATACCTTTGTTTGCTATCGAGAAAACAACAACAAATTCATAGCTAAGATGCAATTCCTAACATGGTGATCAAACATAGAAAGAAACACAAATATGATAATTAAGCACAAGATGATAACTAAGAACATGAATAATCAAATAGAATCAAATCCTCACAATCCAAACAACCATGTCTTCGAATCACAGGCGAAACTATGAGTTTAGCAACTCATAGGCAAATTATCTCTCTCTCTCTCTCTCTCTCATTGTGTTCATCGTCTCACAATAATCAACTACACACAATGAATAGAACTGAAATAACCTATAAAAGCCTCTCAAAGAGTCATCCAAAACCCTAGTAGGAATAATAGGAAATAATAGTTTCGGATCAAAAACCGCAATTGCTGGAAACCAGCCCACGACGGGTGTCGTGGAAAGGGCGGCGGGCGCCGCCTATGGAGTGTCTGACTTTCCTCAATTATCTTCAATAAACTCCAATGTCGTGCTTCCTTGCTCTTCTCTAGCTTCCTCCTTGGCCTCCATATGCTCCAAAACATGTCTCTTAAGTTCTTCCAAAGCCCATTCAAGTGTCGGAATGTAATTCTGCATAATAAACACTAAAAAGGCGTTGATTCCAAACTCGAATACTTCACAAGCAATATACGAAACTAGACTCAAACAATAGCAAAACCACCACCTAATTGTAATAAGAAATACCTATAATGCCTTTATGAAATATGCATTATCAGTATGTCGTCTGGGAATCCGTTGTTGAGTCAGGGTGTTGTGGTTCTTTGCCTTCAGGGTTTCACAAGGGATATCCTTGTGGAGAGGCATCTACACAGGCTTGTATAATTATATGCGTATGAGTTGTTCTGGTTTTGTTTCACGTATGTGGTTTATTCCTGATTTTGGTATTTGCTTTATAGCCTCTTCCACATGCGTATGGTAACTATGGCAACAAAGCATTGGGGCATGTTTATCTTTGGTCGTGTGCTGATGAGATGTTTTTGGTCAAGGTGCAAAGATTGAGAACAAACAGTTACTAGTTTACTGAAGGATGGCGAGAGTTTACGATTGTCAGCGAACTTTGGGTTGGTTTGTGATAAGTCCCGAAGGATCGATCCAACAAGTTTCAAATCTTCAACCGAGCACGAGAACAAAATTTAACACACACGGCTCTTTTATTTGGATTTTTCTAGATTTATGGGAAAATAAAATCAAGATATGGATAGCTAAATCTATGAGCATCTCACCCATAGACTTACCAAACTCTCGCTCTCTCACTCGTCGGCATCTCACTCCCGAGCAATCAAGCCTTTGTTTGAACAACTCTAACAAGCATCTCACCGGAAAGAGTTACACAAACGGGACCATTCCTCGGCCTCTCACTCCGGAATGGGGTGTCAAAATGGCATCTCACCAAATCAACCAAACACACACACACTTTTTCCAAAAATTATCAACTCAAATCTTATTTCTTATGACAAAGATTTAGGCATTTTATAGCCATAAAACAAGCAACAATTAAAATGACAAATTAAAGACGGAAAACATGAAAAGTCTCTCGGGAATTGATGGAGAAAGTTGGGCAGCCCCTAGTGGAAAATGGAGGGTTGGATGTCATCATGAAGTGTCAAAACCATCAAGTTCCATTGAATGAATCCCGTTCAACGCCTCTTCATCTATTCCGACTTCATTCAATGCGTCGGAAAAACTGTCCAGATTTCGAACTGCTGGAGTATTGCCAATTTCGGACCTCTTTTTGGATGATTTCGGTATTTTGGTCTTCATGAAATATGTAGCCCTTCGAATTTTCTTTCCAACAAGTACTCATGGACCTTCATCGGACAAATATAGCTCCTGTTATGACTAAAACACCGAGCATGTGTCGAAAGAGCTCGGATCACATCATCCTCCCCTCCTTTGAAAAAGAGTTGTCCTCGAATCTTGCGTTTCCCTTCTAAAAAGAAACATTACGCCCCTGTACGTTGGATATGCGTAAGATATCTTGATGGTTGATCCCGCGAAGACTCTCAAATCTGCGCTGCTGATCCAAAAAAGGTACGATACGCCCCTGTACGTTGGATCTGCGTAGTGCACTTCAATGGTTGCAACCTCGACGGCTCTGAAGAGGAATGTGGATGAAAGTGATGAAATGACATAAAGCTTTGTGAACTTGATTGAATAGCTCTGATACCAAATGATAAGTCCCAAAGGATCGATCCAACAAGTTTCAAAGTTTCAACCGAGCACGAGAATAAAATTTGACACACACGACTCTTTTATTTGGATTTTTCTAGATTTATGGGAAAATAAAATCAAGATATGGATGGCTAAATCTATGAGCATCTCACCCATAGACTTACCAAACTCTCTATCTCACTCGTCGGCATCTCACTCCCGAGCAATCAAGCCTTTGTTTGAACAACTCTAACAAGCATCTCACCGGAAAGAGTTACACAAACGGGACCATTCCTCGGCCTCTCACTCCGGAATGGGGTGTCAAAATGGCATCTCACCAAATCAACCAAACACAAACACACTTTTTCCAAAAATTATCAACTCAAATCTTATTTCTTATGACAAAGATTTAGGCATTTTATAGCCATAAAACAAGCAACAATTAAAATGACAAATTAAAGACGGAAAACATGAAAAGTCTCTCGGGAATTGATGGAGAAAGTTGGGCAGCCCCCTAGTGGAAAATGGAGGGTTGGATGTCATCATGAAGTGTCAAAACCATCAAGTTCCATTGAATGAATCCCGTTCAACGCCTCTTCATCTATTCCGACTTCATTCAATGCGTCGGAAAAACTGTCCAGATTTCGAACTGCTGGAGTATTGCCAATTTCGGACCTCTTTTTGGATGATTTCGGTATTTTGGTCTTCATGAAATATGTAGCCCTTCGAATTTTCTTTCCAACAAGTACTCATGGACCTTCATCGGACAAATATAGCTCCTGTTATGACTAAAACACCGAGCATGTGTCGAAAGAGCTCGGATCACATCATCCTCCCCTCCTTTGAAAAAGAGTTGTCCTCGAATCTTGCGTTTCCCTTCTAAAAAGAAACATTACGCCCCTGTACGTTGGATATGCGTAAGATATCTTGATGGTTGATCCCGCGAAGACTCTCAAATCTGCGCTGCTGATCCAAAAAAGGTACGATACGCCCCTGTACGTTGGATCTGCGTAGTGCACTTCAATGGTTGCAACCTCGACGGCTCTGAAGAGGAATGTGGATGAAAGTGATGATATGACATAAAGCTTTGTGAACTTGATTGATTAGCTCTGATACCAAATGATAAGTCCCAAAGGATCGATCCAACAAGTTTCAAAGTTTCAACCGAGCACGAGAATAAAATTTGACACACACGACTCTTTTATTTGGATTTTTCTAGATTTATGGGAAAATAAAATCAAGATATGGATGGCTAAATCTATGAGCATCTCACCCATAGACTTACCAAACTCTCTATCTCACTCGTCGGCATCTCACTCCCGAGCAATCAAGCCTTTGTTTGAACAACTCTAACAAGCATCTCACCGGAAAGAGTTACACAAACGGGACCATTCCTCGGCCTCTCACTCCGGAATGGGGTGTCAAAATGGCATCTCACCAAATCAACCAAACATACACACACACTTTGTCCAAAAATTATCAACTCAAATCTTATTTCTTATGATAAAGATTTAGGCATTTTATAGCCATAAAACAAGCAACAATTAAAACAACAAATTAAAGACGGAAAACATGAAAAGTCTCTCGGAAATTGATGGAGAAAGTTGGGCAGCCCCCTAGTGGAAAATGGAGGGTTGGATGTCATCATGAAGTGTCAAAACCATCAAGTTCCATTGAATGAATCACGTTCAACGCCTCTTCATCTATTCCGACTTCATTCAATGCGTCGGGAAAACTGTTCAGATTTTGAACTGCTGGAGTATTGCTAATTTCGGACCTCTTTTTGGATGATTTCGGTATTTTGGTCTTCATAAAATATGTAGCCATTCGAATTATCTTTCCAACAAGTACGCATGGACCTTCATCGGACAAATATAGCTCCTGTTATGACTAAAACACCGAGCATGTGTTGAAAGAGCTCGGATCACATCACCTCCCTCCCTTGAAAAGGATTCGACCTCGAATCCGAAATATTCTCCTCTTCTCCCATGAATGTCGGTGATGGAAACACAAATGGCAAGCATGACAAAATTTTTGGTGCGGCATCCATTCATTGGGTGTCCATGATTTTGAGAAATTTTGGAGAGATCAGGGATGTTTTGGACATGGGTGTTGAGATTTTAGGAGCCTTGGAATCGACAATAGGTATAGGGACATCAGGGGTAGGAACCACGAACTCTATGAGCTTCGAAGGAGGGGGCGGTGGAGCTATGGGCACCAAAGAATCACACGTCGATGAGGGAGCCACTGATGGGGGTACATGAAGGGTGTTTTTCTTATGAGGTGACCATGTATTTATCTCGGTGATGAGATTTTCTACTATTACACGAACATCTTCAAACGCAGCCCTCCATTCGACTTCTTGTTGTTGAGCGATCTCCCGAGCTTTTTTCTTTCGATATCTCCTATGGAGTTCTTGATCAACAATATCATAGGTATCACCATCCATGTCTTCCCAGTGAAGATACCCATCATCATAGGCCCGAATAGCCCACCGAATGTAGTTGTCAGACAACGGCTCTAATCTTGATCTCCTGGACATTTTAGAAAATAACAAACAATGCACATAAGAAAAGCTCAAAGGACTCGAGTCGATTAGCTCTGATACCAATTGATGAGTCCTGAAGGATCGATCCAACAAGTTTCTAAGCTTCAACCGAGCACGAGAATAAAATTTGACACACACGACTCTTTTATTTGGATTTTTCTAGATTTATGGGAAAATAAAATCAAGATATGGATGGCTAAATCTATGAGCATCTCACTCATAGACTTACCAAACTCTCTCTCTCACTCATCGACATCTCACTCCCGAGCAATCAAGCCTTTGTTTGAACAACTCTAACAAGCATCTCAGAGAAAAGAGTTACACAAACGGGACCATTCCTCGGCCTCTCACTCCGGAATGGGGTGTCAAAAGGGCATCTCACCAAATCAACCAAACACACACAAACACTTTTTCCAAAAATTATCAACTCAAATCTTATTTCTTATGACAAAGATTTAGGCATTTTATAGCCAAAAACAAGCAACAATTAAAACAACAAATTAAAGACGGAAAACATGAAAAGTCTCTCGGGAATTGATGGAGAAAGTTGGGCAGCCCCCTAGTGGAAAATGGAGGGTTGGATGTCATCATGAAGTGTCAAAACCATCAAGTTCCATTGAATGAATCCCGTTCAACGCCTCTTCATCTATTCCGACTTCATTCAATGCGTCGGGAAAACTGTCCATATTTTGAACTGCTGGAGTATTGACGATTTCGGACATCTTTTTGGATGATTTCGGTATTTTGGTCTTCATGAAATATGTAGCCCTTCGAATTATCTTTCCAACAAGTACTCATGGACCTTCATCGGACAAATATAGCTCCTGTTATGACTAAAACACCGAGCATGTGTCGAAAGAGATCGGATCACATCAGTTTGCGATTGACCTTTGATTATGAAGGGCATTCTAACATTGATGTTATTGTGCTGATCCAGAGCCTGATCAAAACGGCGATGTGGATTTTAATGTTCGATGCTGATTGTTTAGGCGAATAGTTTTGAAATAATAAGTCTTTTGCTTCCCCTGGTGGTTATTGCTTTGGTGGCTATGTATGTCTGAGTTTGAAAATCTATTATGAAAATGCTTTCCCTAGTGTTGTTAAACGGGAGTAATCTTCAGCGTGTTTAACGCAATAGAGGATTATCATAAATGAGAGTAATCTCCAGCGTGATAAATGCAATGGAGGATCATCGCAAATGAGAGTAATCTCCAGCGTAATAAACGCGATGGAGCAATATCACAAACAAGAGTAATCTCTAGCGTAATAAACGCGATGGAGGATCATTGAAAATGAGAGTTATCTCCAGCGTAAAAAATGCGATGGAGGATCATCGCAGACGAGAGTAATCTCCAGCGTAATAAACACGATGGAGCATTATCGCAACCTAGAGTAATCTCCAGCGTAATAAATGCGATGGAGGATCATAAAAAACGAGAGTAATCTCCAACGTAATAAACGCAATGGAGGATCATCGAAAATGATACTTATCTCCAACTAACAAACGCGATGGAGGATAATCGATTCAACGTAGCATGTCGTACCAACTTCTTAGGTCGTCGTGACAGCTTACAAGGGGTGCGGGAAACTGTGCCACGCTTGGAAAGATGATAGATAATATAAAAAGGGAAAAAGACATACAGTGAAGGGAAAACAAGGATTAAAACCCATTGGACAGGGGGCTCCCATGCTGAGGGTTGACTTGTCCGTCATCTTCTTCATTGCCTTCGAAATTCATTATCTGGACTTCGAATTGTGTGTTTCCTCTATGAAGGAACGTCATGGTTGAGCCCACCGTAAGTCCATGAGAAGAGGCAAAGTTGTTCCATCCTTGGCTTAACTAGAACAAGCCATAATCGCATCTTGAAACATCGATTGGGAAGTCTTGAAGTATGTGGGATGGTAATAGGATGCGTTCCGGTATGCAGGATTCGTACTCGTCTTCAAACCTCAAGGGTAGTAACAAGCTATACATTTGTTCTTCGAAATCTATAGTTTGGAAGAAAACCCATGGGTCGAGGTTGGAAGCTTCCATGTTGGTGGTGAAGGTGATGGTAGGAAGTTTTATTTGGCCCTTTATTTATAGTCACTAAAAGGTTTGCGGTGCACGATCCTCGATACATTCCCGTGATTGGTGGAGGAAATTGGTCTTGGGTAGAGATCTGACGGGCCTAGGCAAGCTAAAAGCACCCGTGATAAAGGGATACTATGAATTGACTTTGGTTGGGATGGGTGGATAGGGTTGCATGGTTGTCCTCAAGTTTCATCCACGTGTATTGCATGCAGAGCGTATTTGGATAGTTTGGATTTGGGTTATCTTTTCTATACAGCGTATGCAATGAATGATGGGGATGACCGGGTTATTTGTATCTCTGTCCTCCTCGGTTTTATATAAAGGTAAGAGGAGCGTCTTGGTTTTTTGACCCTCCCATACTTGTGTTTTCTTTGTCTTTAGTAGACGTCAATGGATGGCCTCACCTAATCCTAGACCGCAAGACTTTTACAGATCGATCGATGATGAGGAGAAACTTCATTTCTTGGTAATTGTTGGTGTATTTTTTCCTGGCTATAATAATTTTTAGTTTTGCTCGCGTAGTGTTTTAATCACCCGTGTTATTGTTGTAGCCACTTCCGCCCTTTTTTTTAGGAAATCAATCCCCACTTGGGGGGGGGGGGGGGGGTGATGGTAAATTCATAGATAAATATATGCCCGCTTAAGGGTTAGTACAATCGACTAATGTCATAGTAGATAATAATATCATAGTAGTATTCTGGAGAGGCACGCAGTTCTTCCGGCAATACAAGATCTAAATGAATTAGTCATGCAAACAAAACACAACCCCTAGATCATCTCCACAACCAATGAAAAGGAGTCATACAATAACCAAAAGACATGAGTCATGATCAAGTGAGCCAAAACCTCCGGTGGGATAAGGTTGTCATCAAACACCTTGGCATTCCGGGCGTGCCAAATATAATAGATCGGCGCGGAGAGAGCAAACCTTTGGGGTTGGGCGAACGCACCTTGCCCTTTGCCGTACCTCCTCAACCATCTCAGTCCTCTAGGTACAGATGTCGCCTCCATGGGTATCCAAAAACGCCGCTGCACAATGGACCATGCCTCCTTTGCATAAGGACAATCAAAGAATATATGCTCGTGAGTCTCGAGTTCGGCATAACATAGCCTACATGAATGATCAATATCAAGGTAGAAGAGGCGATCGAAGGTGGACAACCTCCCAAGAACAAGAAGCCACAACACAAACATGTGCTTAGGTGTGTTGTGCTTCACCCACACCTCTTTAGCCCACCAGACACTAGGCCTCCTGTCCCAAAGTGCATCATAAGCCTCCGAAGTGTAGAATCTCCCACCATGGCACTAAGACTCGAGCAAATCCCCAACCGGTATGTCTCTACCCTCAAGGGCTTCTACCATGTCACGGGCATTAAGGATTGCGTTGATCAAGGGGGAGTCACGTATATGTGGAGACCATGTCGGGGCGTCAATGTCCACAAGATAGCAGTGTTGAACCCACCTCACCCACAAGGATTCACGACAAGAAATAATGTGCAAATAATGCTTTGCCATGAAACTCCAACTCCAAGTACAAAGGTCTCGGATACTAGGACCCTCTTCCCATCTCGGCAAGCAAACATGTTTCCACCTTACCTTTGGGTTCTTCCACAATTAATTTCGGCATAAAGACTCCAATTTGGCAATGACCACAGCCGGGACGAGGAGGTTGGAGAGCCAGAATGCATCGCACCCTTGAAACACCGAGGTAATAAGCTCTTTCCGCTTGACAAAAGACAAGCTCTTTTTAGCCCAGGACCCAATACAATTGCCAATCCGGTCAAGGATGGTTGATAGTACAGCACACAAAGACCAGGAGGAGTGATTGAGGTACCTATGTAACGAAAGGGGAATTAACCCTTGGCAAAGCTAGTTGTAGCAACAACCGCGGTTCTCTCAACAGCCAACACCAAAGAAGTGAACATCGAGGACTTTGTAAGGTTCACCTTGAGTCCAGAAACCTCTTCGAAAGATTTCAAACAGCTCATGAGAGTCTTAACAAACCCCAGATTCCCACGGCAAAACATGATGACATCATCGACAAAAATAAGGCGGGTTAGGCGGACCTTCTCACAGTTTTGATGATAAGAGAACCCCGGTTTAGCAGTCTCCTTCCTAATCATTCGGGACAAGAATTCCATGAAAATCACAAAAAGCATGGGCGAGAGCGCATCACCTTGCCTAAGGCCCCGTTTTCCTCGAAAGAAGTCATAGATGTCCTTGTTAATCCTTATAGAGTAAGAGGCGGTAGACACGCACTCCATGATCCAAGAAATAAACATGGGGGTAAGGCCAATCTCCTCAATAGAAAACCGGAGAAATCTCCAAGATATCATATCATAGGCCTTTGCAAGATGAACGTTCAATAAGCACCACATGGTATCCCGCTTGACATTGTACCTCCAAAGCAACTCTTGCACCAAGAAGACGTTGTAGGACAACAATCGAACATCAACAAATGCACTTTGAGCTTGATCAATGACGCCAGCCAAAATCCTACCATGTCTCTTGGTCATGATCTTCATGATGAGCTTGTATAACACATTACAAAAAGAGATCGGGCGAAAATGTTCCACACGACTAGGGTTGTCCACTTTCGGTATAAGGGCAATGATGGTGTGATTGAGTTGTTGAAAAAGTTTACCATTAGTAAAAAAAACTCCTTGAAAGACGCCCACACCTCTCCTCCCACAATGTCCCAAGACTCCTTATAGAACCTTGCCGAGAAACCATCCAGCCCCAGGGCCTTCTCATCCCCCAAGGACCAAAGCGCACAACCTTTGATCTCCGCATTAGAAATGGCCGCCTCTAGCATCATGCCATCCTCCGGAGGAACCGTGGCTCCAAGAACAAACCTCTGGTGTAAGTCCTCCGATATTTGAACATCCGAGCCAAAAAGGAATGAAAGTAAGACACAAATTCATGAGTTACCTCATCCTCGGAAGTAGTATGGCTCCCATCATCCCTGACAATAAAAGTAACAAGACGCTTCTTTCCATTTGCCCTCATCAAAGCATG
This sequence comes from Persicaria maculosa, assembly GCA_963922045.1. Classification (NCBI taxonomy): domain Eukaryota; kingdom Viridiplantae; phylum Streptophyta; class Magnoliopsida; order Caryophyllales; family Polygonaceae; genus Persicaria; species Persicaria maculosa. Next base: position 44,348,552 of record OY998263.1, on the reverse strand, counting down.
ATAATACTTGCTGCCCGATCCAAGTTCAAAATGTAATTTGACTTGGCCATTTGCGAATAGAATGTCCACTCAACCCGGTTTAGCGACATAGGCAGCATTAGCCCTTTTGACACGAGAGGAGATATGACTGAATTCCTTTCTATCCAGTGCCCTCATAGGAGATTTCATGCCGCTCAGGAGTTTGCTCAATCGAAACTGGTAGGAACCTCTAACATTGGTGACCCACTTCTCCCGCATAATGCGCTTGAAGTTGTCATGATCAGCCCATATGTTTTAGAACTTAAAGCTGCGTCTTTGAACCACTGGCTCCTTGATCAGATTCACAACAGCCGACTTATGATCCAAGAGATGCCACAGGTTTGGGAAATGCACGGAGTAGGCCATATCAAAATTCACCCAGACATCACTTTATTTTAGGGGATAATTAAGCCCCCTTACATTCCATGAAAGGACGATCATTTGTGCACATTGGAGTGCAAATCATCCTCAAACCCCTCCTGGTTTTTCCGGGTACCCTTGCTGCTTTTGCTCTTCTTGGTTGGCCATTTGTTTTGGGCTTGAAGCTCTTCAACCACCTCGTGCATAGCTTTCTTTTTGGTTGATTTCGAGAGAAATTGAGTGAATTCCTCCTCATCATCAGCCCTAGCATCACCTCCCCCAACATCGACTGAGTTGTCCAATTCATCACCTTCATCCTCATCCCGGTGAACGATCTCCTCCGACGAGGACCCATCGAGTGATTGACCATTCTTCTTCTCACCTTGGACGCTATTAGCTTGAGCTTTAGGATCGTTCTCCATTTGTTTCCCACCCTTTTCTTTACCATTAATATCACTCTCATCATTTTGTGGGGGTTTCTCTCGGCTTTCATCCCCTCTAGGAGGATGGTTCGAGCTTGTGTTTTGATGTGTTTCCCCACCCATATGCTCGGCGTCTTTATCACTAGAAGAGTGGTTACCACCGTCATGGGTGCTGTTGTTGGAGACATTGTCATCCAGAGTTCGGGACATAGGGTCCTTCCCGTTGGAATCATCTGGCGATGTCTTAGCCTCTTTCCCATCTTCTTCCAAGGTGCCACCATCCCCGGCCGGAACTTCACCCCTCCGAGTCTCACTCCTTGGGGTCTTGGAATCACGCTTGTTATTAGCAGCAACCTTGGTCCTCTTCTCCAAAAATGAGCAAGAATCCGCTGCATGGCCAAAAGAACAACACTCCTTGCAATAAAGTGGTTCGTTTTCAATCATCAACTTACATGGGATAGAGTCACCGTCATGAAAATAAATTGGGATCTCACGAATGATATCGTTAGAAAAATTGATTTCCACCAAAACCCTAGCATATGTCCCTCTCTTCCTTTCCTCCGTCACCTTGTCCATGAAGAGCGGCTTCCCGGCATAAGAGGCCAATCTCCCAAGGGACTTCGGAGTCCAATACGTTCTCGGCAACCCATAGAACCTCACCCACAATGGAATGGTAGCTATGTCCTTCTAACAGAATGTGAACTTGACCGGGATTGGCTTAAAAAGGAGCGGTCAACCATGAATAAAGAAAGGAACGCCCTTCAAAACTTCATTGCAATCACTCTCGGATTCGAACATGAAGATCATCCATCCGGCTTCAATGCGAAATCTACACTTAACTCCCCGTGATTTCTTGAGCTCATTGATAAAAAAGTTCCCCGGGTAGAATCCCACATATTAGCCTAACAATGACCACCCCCAAATAACTTCTTTCGGCAAAGCCTCCTCTTTTGTCAACACAAATTTCTCAATGGGCTGGACATACTCGAGCTTACCACCAAGACCAGAATTCCTGAAGATCATCGTTGATTTGCTTACCCATGTATTCGGGGCCTTTTTCTCGGCATCATTGGCTATGGATCCGGTCTTCCCTTGATCACCGTTTGTCCCATGAGTAAACTTATCACCACCCTTAGTGTTGGATGTGGAACGAAAGTTGCTACCCCCAACATTAGCCCCATTTGGAGCTTGAAACCCTCCATCAGCCATAGGGACTCCCGAGCCACTATTGCCCATAGGTTTAGGGTTTCGGGGCTTACCGCTATGGCTGAAAACCCCACCGCTAGCCTTTGGATTCACTTCTGCACATGTGACCTCATCCTGGGTCATCTTTACTTGAGCGTTGGGATCAACCGACTCTTCCTTTGCACCTGAGGCATGGGAACCTCCATTTGCGTTGTCCTGGGCATCTTCCTTAGCTTCACGCTTCTTCTCACGATTGGCCTTCTCAAGCTTGCCACCCTTCGAATTCACCCATTTTAATGGAGGGAACTCTCCATCTTCTTCATCAACATCAGAGAGGTTGGCTCTCTCATGGGCGATCTGCTCATCACCTACGCCTTTACCGTGAGGCTTCTCGTTGTTGGTGTTTGCCTTAGGCGCCGAGGACTTGGCGTCATCTTTTTTCACCGGAGGGGGCTTCGTCTTGGGTTTTTGAGGAGCCTTCTTAGTGCTCTTGGATCCACCGACCACCATGGTGGTCTTGTATGGTTGATCATGCACATGGCCATCGCCATCCCTTTGGATTTTAGGATCCTCCTCATCGGCTTGGCCCTTTGGCTTCCTAGCCATGGACTATGTCACCAACCAGCAGCCAAGGATGACCGAGGTTGAGAGAACTCGATCAAATCCACAAGAAGATCACTGACAACACAAGATAAACGAGGGAGAGATGAAGAAAACTCTTAGGAGGGTGGAGACAGGGCAGTTACAAGCGGTTAGGAGCGGTTCTCCGGCGGTAGATGGGCGGTTTAAGGGAAGTTGAGCACAGTTATGGACGGCAAAACGGTGGAGGTGACCAGAAAGGGAAGATCCACACGTCAATCAAAGCGATGAACCCTTGTGAGGATGGATTCATCCATGGATCAAGGAGATCATAAGGATCTCCAAGAGGATTGACGTGGGGATGAAGTGGTGGCCGGAAATCACCCTAGGGGGAGGAGAGAGAAGAGAGCGTGACTGACTTCTGAGAGCTCTTTCATGATCACTTTCGCCCTTTTTGGGGATATGTATGTTCGTGTGGTGGAGGATCGTGTTTGCTTGATATCTCCTAGTGGCTGAGAGTTGCAAGTGAAGGCGTCCAGAGATAGTCACAGTCGTTACTAGTTAACTGAAGGATGGCATGAGTTCGCGATGGATAACGGTTTCGTGCTGGTGCATCGATGATAATTTTTAAATGCGAGGTGGGTCATCATTTTAATATCATTGTGCTAGAAGCGGATGTATGATTTAGATATCGCGAATCTATTTGAAAGTTGTCGTCCTTAAATAAAAACTATAATGGATGAATTATGGCCAATCCGAGGTTGTTGTTTTCAGTTTTCGTAAGTAATGGATTTCCCCCAGTATATTAGTGTTATGTTGTCTTTATTCTTGTTGGATACTAGCTTGTAAATCCATGTTCGAAAGACACACGATTGCTAAATTTTATTCTCATTGGAGGCTTTCTTGTACATCCATGTTCGAAAGACATGCAATTGCTAAATTTTATTCTTCTTAGAGGTTTTCTTGCACACATGTGTTCGAAAGACACGCGATTGCTAAATTTTATTCTCCTTCGAGGCTTGCTTGCACATCCGTGTTCGAAAGACACGTGATTGTAAATTTTATTCTCCTTAGAGGCTTGCTTGCACATCCGTGTTCGAAAGACATGCGATTGCTAAATTTTATTCTCCTTAGAGGCTTTCTTGCACATCTGTGTTCGAAAGACACACGATTGCTAAATTTTATTCTCCTTATAGGTTTGCTTGCACATCCGTGTTTGAAAGACACGCGATTGCTAAATTTTATTCTTCTTAGATGCTTGCTTGCACATCCGTGTTCGAAAGACACGCGATTATAAATTTTAGTCTCCTTAGAGGCTTGCTTGCACATCCGTGTTCGAAAGACATGCGATTGCTAAATTTTATTCTCCTCATAGGCTTTCTTGCACATCTGTGTTTGAAAGACACGCGATTGCTAAATTTTATTCTCCTAAGAGGCTTGCTTGCACATCCATCTCCCTTGTGGGCGTCCTCGTTGAAACCGTACACCCGGGCAGAGGGGACTAGTAATTCCATTGGAATGATGGCGTTTATGTCGTAGGTCATGGCGAAAGGTGTTTCTCCCATGGGACTTTTGGCAGAGGTTCTATAGGACCAGAAAACCAGTGGTAGGATTTCAGCCCATTCTCCTTTCGCGATGCCTAGCCTCTTTTTAAGTGCATCCAGGATCTGAAGATTGGTGGTTTCAACTTGACCGTTTGATTGAGGGTATGCCATTGATAATGCCTATTTTAGATAGGCGTTATAAGTAGGTCTTAGGGCAATTAGAAATTCCATATTGCATGCTTTAGAGTTAATTCGCATCTTGATCATTTATATTCAAAGACACGGTATACACATTTTGTTGGTTAATTTCAGGATTAGAAATTCACCTAGGGGCAAAGGTAAGCATAATAGAAAAAGAAAGAAAAAAAAAGTCATCATTTGCATTGAATGAAGAAGTTGTACTTGGCTATTGAAAATCAAAGAGCTTATTGTATGTAATGGAGTTTATGTTATTGGAATGGTTTGCGGAGTCTGAAAGTTATGGTGTTGTTCTGGTAATTGGATTGCTATCCCTTTTTCTTGGATTTTTTAGCACCACAAGCCTAAATGTTACCTATGCCTTAGGTTCCTACCAAATCCCCATTACAAACCTATAGAAGTCCTCATGATGTTGTTTGAAAGTAACGACTTTCACGGTGAACATAGCATTTTGGATTGAGTTGTGAGTGTACTTCAGGAGCACAGGATCGCGACTGGGCCCAAGAATTTATTTCTTATAACTTAGAATTATCCAAGTTCTGTCTTTTTTTGATACCCCCTTTAAGCCTAAACATATTTGAGAATGAGGGAAACAAATTATCCTGGTGAGGTTGGATGAAATTGGCCTTTGTCATTGGATCGCTCATATATTTGCTAGGACGTTTGTTCTCTCATTCATGGCTCCTGCTACTTGATGTTGTTTTGATAAAATTAAAGCAGGAAGATCTTATTTGTGGGATGACTAATTTTATATTTGTTTTTTCATTGCTTGAGGACAAGCAAGAGCTTAAGTGTGGGGGAGTTTGATAATACATATTTTAGATAGGCATTATAGGTAGGTCTTAGTGTAATTAGAAAGTCCATATTGCATGCTTTAGAGTTAATTCTCATCTTGATCATTTATATTCAATGACGCGGAATCTACACATTTTATTGGTTAATTTCAAGATTATAGATTCGAGCATAGGAGGAATGTTGGTTGAAGGAAGGAATCAATCAAGAAGGAAGCCAAATGACCAAGGAAACATTGTTGAAGACAAGCTGAGGGCACGGTGAAACACAGAGCCATGCCCGCGGCTAAGGGTGCTGCATCCGCGGATGTACGGACCAGACGTTCACGCGAGATTCTACCAAGATGCTATCTTTTCTATTATTATAATATTATTTTATCCCGGTTCTATTCTAGGGTTTTGTCTACTCTTAGGCTATATTAAGACTTATTCACAACCATTAGGGTGTGGCTAGTACCATCTAGTTCTACCTATATTCTTTCTAAATTCCATGGAACACTTTAGGGATTGGAAGTTTAGGGATCCAAGGTACGTTATGCATACCTAGAATTCTTGTGGTTTTGCTATGATTCAAGACTTGGTTGGTTGACTGTGAGACTTAATTTATATGTTATTTATAAGTTTATTTATCATCTTGTTCTTATTGATATATATTTGTGTATCTTTCTATGACTGGCCATCTAAATAGAAATTACATCTATGCTATGAATCTATTGTTGGTTTCTAGATAGCAAACAAAGTCATTAATCCAGGGATGTTTTGATTTCCTTTGTAGTGGATAGTAACGATTGATCAATGTCGAGTAGATGAAATTAGGGTTATATGGGTTGTTCCTTTTATTCCTAGTTGCATTGAATTGATGTGCCAATCAGTCTTAAGTACTCGAATTGTTAATGCTATTCTTTTGTGATGCCAAATTGAATAAGAGATTGTATCTTTGCGGAACAATCTAGTCTAGGCAAGTCGGCATAAGCATAGGAATAATATTGAAATCAACTCAAGGATCGACTAAACCAACCAATGTTGCGAACTGTATGCGAAACCACGCTCTTTTCTTTTATCTTCTGTTTGTTCTTATTCATATCAATATTTTAGTTTATTTGCATTATCTATCTTTATTCATATTCCTATCCTATCTTTATTATCATAATTGATAAATACACATTGCATTGAAGTACTTGTTTCTCTGTGGGTTCAACCTCTTACTTATCCACTATACTAATTTACTAGTTAGTTTGTTAGTTTGGTTATTATATTTTGAAGGTTCGATAATGTATAACAAAGTAGAATAAAGATACTCTAGAAGGGGGGAGGGGGAGGTTGAATAGAGTATTCCAACTTTTCGCTGTCAATCTCAAGACTTTTGAAACGCTTGCAAAACCCGTTAGGAGTAAACTCAATTCTTTCGATTGGGAAACCTGAATCACAACAAAGTTATACAATTTCAAACAAGTGCGGAAATATTAGTAAAGCAATAAGTAAAGAACACGATGAATTGTTAACGAGGTTCGGCTCCTTTAAGGCTTAGTCCCCACCTAGGGTTCTTCCACAACCCTAGGATTCAACAGGCTTTATTGATTCACAAAACTTAGGATCCTAATAGCTCACCGAGAAGCCTCTCTCCTATACAATTGTAATCTAGTCAACTCACGTTCCCTTGGAGTCCTAGACCAATCTAGAAGAGCCCCACCTCTCTCAGCTATCTAGTACAATCCTCTTACACTCGCGAATCAATTGCCTACTGCACACTTCATGAGTTATAAACTCTCGAGTATAACACTCTCTTAGAATATATCCTATAAGCTCACTGTGTAACTCTCAAATGCTTTGAAACAAAAGATAAGACTCTTAACACCTAGCAGAGAGTACACGAAGAAGAAAGATTGACTTGAGGGTTGAGTGTGCGTTGTAGTTCAATGATCGTAAGTGTTCAACTCTTTTACCTCTTCTCTCTTCTTCATCTCCTTTTATACTCGATCAAATCGGCGCCATTTGAAACAAGAATCTTTGCCCAACGACTATTTCAGATCATGGCCAATGATGGATCTTCGCAATCTTCTAGAGATGAAAATTGCGAAGCCATAATCTTCCTGATTTGATCTCAATGTATTTCAGCTCAAGAAAGGAGATCTCTTAAGAATCTTCGCTTTATGGTTAGTACAAAATATATATAATAATATTCGGAAACCATACTAAAATATGTAAGATAATAAATAAGATACAGGTTTTGAATTTCATCAATACAGCTTTGGCTTCAAGACCTTTGACACAAGCTTTTTGTCAAAGCCTTTGAAACCATTTCCGATTTTCATCAAGGGAGTGGAGTTATCAATCTCCCCCTTGATGAAAGACAAAACCTGTGCATCCCTGTAACTTAGTCAATCAAAGATATCATATATAAAAAACGGACTAAGTACCTGTAGGGGTTAGACAAATGTTGGATCATATAAGTTCAAAACCAATGATAAAAGCATCCAACAAAATAAGGCAAAATAAGGTCTTCCAAGACCCTATAGTTCAAAGCAGTTTAAAGTCTAACGTCTAACCATCTCCCCCTTTTTGTCTTTCAACAAAGGGAGGAGTATGAAAACAGTCACCAAATGTTTTGTAAACAGGGCCAGCAGTGTTAGAGAGTTAGATCAAGGGTTAGGATAGGGGTTCAAGGTTCATCGTCTTGAGCACCATCCTTGATCAGCATCTTCAACTCATTCAACAACTTGGCCATCTCTCCCATCTCAAGCATCAACTCGTGGTGCAACTCCTTGACGTCCAAGCGAACTTCCTCCAAACCCAACTCTAGGTTCTCCATGCGCTCATCGATGGCAGAGCTAGTGGGAAGACCTTTTGAGGAAGGAGAGGCAAGGCTCCAAGTCCCTTGAGGGGTGATGAACGGTTTTTAGTCGCGTAAACCGTATCAAAATAAAACTCAAACCTACAAACTAGAACTAGAATAGCAAGTAAGTAAGAGGTCGATCCCACAGAGAATGAAGTATTTCTCAGCAATGTGTATTTACCAATTAGTAGAAAGGGGGGTTTAGGTTGATTGAGATTGAAAAGAAAACAAAATAAAATAAAAACAAATAATGCAAAACAATTTAGAGAATATCGCTCTACCTACAACTATCCACTTTATTTGGTTGAATTGATATTGTAACTCCCTCTTGTCCTTTTAGGTTTCAACTTGACCGTTTGATTGAGGGTATGCCATTGATAATGCCTATTTTAGATAGGCATTATGATGTATTGCAATCGGCTAGGCCGGCCAATTGCTAAACTAATAGCGTCGATCTTGCTTGTGCTCCTTGACTTCCGTGAATTGATGCCGAATTTGTAACGAGTAGACTCCAAATTGCCGCTGTTGACTTGCAAATTGCCGTTGATATATATCAATTGCCGAATTGCTAATTAGGACTAATTAGGCCTTCAAATTGCGGCACCGTAGCATCTTGCACTCGGTTGACTTTTTGATTCCAATAACGAAATATGGAAGGAGTATGTATTGAATTCAATGAATAACGAATGCCAATTGCAACGGGATTAATTTCTTGGATCGGGTGAATATGAAACGGAATGCGGGTAAACTTGCGAGTAGGGTTTTTGGATTGATAATCGAGAACCCTTTAATCCATAAAGGGGTTTCTCAATTCTAATTCAATCTGATTAATTCAAAGTGCATAAACATGAATATATAGAAAAGCTATGGGAGATCTAACCAATCCTTCCTTGCAAAGGAAAGGGGTTTGGATAGATCTATTATATCTAGAGATAAATAAAATAACTCTAAGATAAATATTTCCTAATAAAGATAAATGTTTAATAACTTGGTGGCCAAGGATTATATCTAGAAGAGATATAATTAATTCCACCTTATTTATCTAAATTGCATAAAATAAATATATCTAATTAATTAAAATTCGAAATTAACTAAATAAATATGTGGAAATTCGTCCAAACAGTGATAGCTGTAAAGATGATGAATTTCGGCCATTCTCGAGGTCGATTCTGGAGACACCTTCAACGGCAAAGTTGTAGATCTTTTCGTCCTCGTTCCAACAAGGTATGGTACGACCTCATCCGATAAATATGGACTCCGAACGATTCGTTTTACTGAGACGTCGAAATGCTGTCAACCCATTAAGAACGAACCCAAACTTGAACATTAGCTTACCTTGCTCCTTTGGACCTTGCTCCATGGTGGAGCCTTCTTCTTCCTTTTGAGAATGACATCACGTTATAAGTAGGTCTTAGGGAAATTAGAAATTCCATATTGCATGCTTTAGAGTTAATTCGCATCTTGATCATTTATATTCAAAGACACGGTATACACATTTTGTTGGTTAATTTCAGGATTAGAAATTCACCTAGGGGCAAAGGTAAGCATAATAGAAAAAGAAAGAAAAAAAAAGTCATCATTTGCATTGAATGAAGAAGTTGTACTTGGCTATTGAAAATCAAAGAGCTTATTGTATGTAATGGAGTTTATGTTATTGGAATGGTTTGCGGAGTCTGAAAGTTATGGTGTTGTTCTGGTAATTGGATTGCTATCCCTTTTTCTTGGATTTTTTAGCACCACAAGCCTAAATGTTTCCTATGCCTTAGGTTCCTACCAAATCCCCATTACAAACCTATAGAAGTCCTCATGATGTTGTTTGAAAGTAATAACTTTCACGGTGAACATAGCATTTTGGATTGAGTTGTGAGTGTACTTCAAAGCCTAAACATATTTGAGAATGAGGGAAACAAATTATCCTGGTGAGGTTGGATTAAATTGGCCTTTGCTATTGGATCGCTCATATATTTGCTAGGACGTTTGTTCTCTCATTCATGGCTCCTGCTACTTGATGTTGTTTTGATAAAATTAAAGCAGGAAGATCTTATTTGTGGGATGACTAATTTTATATTTGTTTTTTCATTGCTTGAGGACAAGCAAGAGCTTAAGTGTGGGGGAGTTTGATAATACATATTTTAGATAGGCATTATAGGTAGGTCTTAGTGCAATTAGAAAGTCCATATTGCATGCTTTAGAGTTAATTCTCATCTTGATCATTTATATTCAATGACGCGGAATCTACACATTTTATTGGTTAATTTCAAGATTATAGATTCGAGCATAGGAGGAATGTTGGTTGAAGCAAGGAATCAATCAAGAAGGAAGCCAAATGACCAAGGAAACATTGTTGAAGACAAGCTGAGGGCACGGTGAAACACAGAGCCATGCCCGCGGCTAAGGGTGCTGCATCCGCGGATATACGGACCAGACGTTCACGCGAGATTCTACCAAGATGCTATCTTTCCTATTATTATAATATTATTTTATCCCGGTTCTATTCTAGGGTTTTGTCTACTCTTAGGCTATATTAAGACTTATTCACAACCATTAGGGTGTGGCTAGTTCCATCTAGTTCTACCTATATTCTTTCTAAATTCCATGGAACACTTTAGGGATTGGAAGTTTAGGGATCCAAGGTACGTTATGCATACCTAGAATTCTTGTGGTTTTGCTATGATTCAAGACTTGGTTGGTTGACTGTGAGACTTAATTTATATGTTATTTATAAGTTTATTTATCATCTTGTTCTTATTGATATATATTTGTGTATCTTTCTATGACTGGCCATCTAAATAGAAATTACATCTATGCTATGAATCTATTGTTGGTTTCTCGATAGCAAACAAAGTCATTAATCCAGGGATGTTTTGATTTCCTTTGTAGTGGATAGTAACGATTGATCAATGTCGAGTAGATGAAATTAGGGTTATATGGGTTGTTCCTTTTATTCCTAGTTGCATTGAATTGATGTGCCAATCAGTCTTAAGTACTCGAATTGTTAATGCTATTCTTTTGTGATGCCAAATTGAATAAGAGATTGTATCTTTGCGGAACAATCTAGTCTAGGCAAGTCGGCATAAGCATAGGAATAATATTGAAATCAACTCAAGGATCGACTAAACCAACCAATGTTGCGAACTGTATGCGAAACCACGCTCTTTTCTTTTATCTTCTGTTTGTTCTTATTCATATCAATATTTTAGTTTATTTGCATTATCTATCTTTATTCATATTCCTATCCTATCTTTATTATCATAATTGATAAATACACATTGCATTGAAGTACTTGTTTCTCTGTGGGTTCAACCTCTTACTTATCCACTATACTAATTTACTAGTTAGTTTGTTAGTTTGGTTATTATATTTTGAAGGTTCGATAATGTATAACAAAGTAGAATAAAGATACTCTAGAAGGGGGGAGGGGGAGGTTGAATAGAGTATTCCAACTTTTCGCTGTCAATCTCAAGACTTTTGAAACGCTTGCAAAACCCGTTAGGAGTAAACTCAATTCTTTCGATTGGGAAACCTGAATCACAACAAAGTTATACAATTCCAAACAAGTGCGGAAATATTAGTAAAGCAATAAGTAAAGAACACGATGAATTGTTAACGAGGTTCGGCTCCTTTAAGGCTTAGTCCCCACCTAGGGTTCTTCCACAACCCTAGGATTCAACAGGCTTTATTGATTCACAAAACTTAGGATCCTAATAGCTCACCGAGAAGCCTCTCTCCTATACAATTGTAATCTAGTCAACTCACGTTCCCTTGGAGTCCTAGACCAATCTAGAAGAGCCCCACCTCTCTCAGCTATCTAGTACAATCCTCTTACACTCGCGAATCAATTGCCTAGTGCACACTTCCTGAGTTATAAACTCTCGAGTATAACACTCTCTTAGAATATATCCTATAAGCTCACTGTGTAACTCTCAAATGCTTTGAAACAAAAGATAAGACTCTTAACACCTAGCAGAGAGTACACGAAGAAGAAAGATTGACTTGAGGGTTGAGTGTGCGTTGTAGTTCAATGATCGTAAGTGTTCAACTCTTGTACCTCTTCTCTCTTCTTCATCTCCTTTTATACTCGATCAAATCGGCTCCATTTGAAACAAGAATCTTTGCCCAACGACTATTTCAGATCATGGCCAATGATGGATCTTCGCAATCTTCTAGAGATGAAAATTGCGAAGCCATAATCTTCCTGATTTGATCTCAATGTATTTCAGCTCAAGAAAGGAGATCTCTTAAGAATCTTCGCTTTATGGTTAGTACAAAATATATATAATAATATTCGAAAACCATACTAAAATATGTAAGATAATAAATAAGATACAGGTTTTGAATTTCATCAATACAGCTTTGGCTTCAAGACCTTTGACACAAGCTTTTTGTCAAAGCCTTTGAAACCATTTCCGATTTTCATCAAGGGAGTGGAGTTATCAATCTCCCCCTTGATGAAAGAAAAAACCTGTGCATCCCTGTAACTTAGTCAATCAAAGATATCATATATAAAAAACGGACTAAGTACCTGTAGGGGTTAGACAAATGTTGGATCATATAAGTTCAAAACCAATGATAAAAGCATCCAACAAAATAAGGCAAAATAAGGTCTTCCAAGACCCTATAGTTCAAAGCAGTTTAAAGTCTAACGTCTAACCATCTCCCCCTTTTTGTCTTTCAACAAAGGGAGGAGTATGAAAACAGTCACCAAATGTTTTGTAAACAGGGCCAGCAGTGTTAGAGAGTTAGATCAAGGGTTAGGATAGGGGTTCAAGGTTCATCGTCTTGAGCACCATCCTTGATCAGCATCTTCAACTCATTCAACAACTTGGCCATCTCTCCCATCTCAAGCATCAACTCGTGGTGCAACTCCTTGACGTCCAGGCGAACTTCCTCCAAACCCAACTCTAGGTTCTCCATGCGCTCATCGATGGCAGAGCTAGTGGGAAGACCTTTTGAGGAAGGAGAGGCAAGGCTCCAAGTCCCTTGAGGGGTGATGAACGGTTTTTAGTCGCGTAAACCGTATCAAAATAAAACTCAAACCTACAAACTAGAACTAGAATAGCAAGTAAGTAAGAGGTCGATCCCACAGAGAATGAAGTATTTCTCAGCAATGTGTATTTACCAATTAGTAGAAAGGGGGATTTTGGTTGATTGAGATTGAAAAGAAAACAAAATAAAATAAAAACAAATAATGCAAAATAATTTAGAGAATATCGCTCTACCTACAACTATCCACTTTATTTGGTTGAATTGATATTGTAACTCCCTCTTGTCCTTTTAGGTTTCCTATGAATGTCCTTGTCCCGACCTAATATAGTTACTAGTCAATCAGTCCTAGAAACCCTTATCAATCGAACAGTCCCTAAAGAAGGATTTAACATAATTGATAGCTTTAAGTTCAGAGATTAACCAAAGTATTTGCAGTCCCTAAAGAGGGATTTAACGACACATCAAACTTCCTACCTATCCAATTAGTTCAATCAGCCCTAAAGGGACAAGTTTGCTACTTGGGTTAAGGTTCGTAATCAGGAATCTACAAAACCCTAACAATTGAATTGATTCTACCAAGTTGATCAGGCAAGATAGAACAAAACAATCAATCATTCAAGCACAAAGAAGTTGAAACATTCAATATAGGAAATAAGGAACAAGATTCAGAAACTCACAATTGATCCAAATAAAGCTTCAAATTGCAAGTAGAAGGAAGAGAGTTTAGTCGCCCATGGCGAACATCGCTCTCTCTCTAACTGTCTGATAGAACGTAGAATAGAATAGAAGTTGTGAGAAATAACATAATATTCGGCCTTAAAAGAAGTCTAAGTCGGCCAAAAAAACCAAACAAAGAAAACTAGGGTTTTCTTAAACAAAACGGCGTCGCGCTGGCAACCCATGCTGCGGCCGCGACATACATGCTGCGGCCGCGACATACATGCTGCGGCCGATGCATTGGTCTTTCACGGAAAATAAGTCTCGAATTTGATCTTGTTGTCAACTGGAAAGTTGTAGCACTCTAAAAGATCTTTCCAACGCATGTTCATAATAGTCAATCGGACAACCGAGGCCTCCACAAAGTGCAAAACAAGTTCAGCATGTCTGGCGACAACTTCTGCAGACTTGTTCTTCGTTTAGTTTCGCTTCTTCTTCTCAGGACCTCTTGAGATCTTCATGTAAGCTTCTTCGATCAACTAGACATTCTCATCTAATGCGTTATCAACCCATGTCTCCTCCTCGGATCCACAGTTACTTGAAATAATTAATAAAAACGTGTAGATTCCGACTCCACCAACATAGAGAGCAAATATGCAAATTGTACTTAAACCATGCATGATATGCATCTTAATTAAGCTAAATGCAACCTATTATGACCCTCAGTAGCCTATCATATTCCTGTACACACATCTTACAAAAGACATCATAGCACGATAAATTGAAAGCATAAAATGTGGAACTCAAGAACCCTTTCAATCTATCAAAGAATCTAGCATGACTCTCTGCAGAAGAAATATGATACCACCAACACAGTTCCGCTGGTGGCTTTTCAAAATAGCAATCAAAAGGATAAACATAATCACCATTACCTTCAAAATTGCAAAAGTTTACCTTCATTACCTCTTGAGCCTTAGCTGATGGCTCTAGACCTGGTTCATCAATGGATGAGCTCAGAATGGATGTTGCAGATGGAGTAGGAGACACATCACATGTAACCTCATGCGTCGACTCATGAGAGTCCAAGTCAGGAAGCACTAGACCCTCTCCTCCATCGTCGAAGACACTATCGTTGTCTGCAACCAATTCCTCCTCTTCTTCTTTGAAGCTCCTTTCTTTCTCACCTTTTTCACTTAGAATTTGAATGAGTTGGCTCATCTGATTCTCCAATTTTTTACAACGGCTCGTTTGTTCCTCCAATTTTCCGATTCGGCTCATTTTTTCTTCCTCTAACCGCTGCACCACTTGAGTAAGAGTGTGCAATGGATCCTCCAGGTGTATGACAGAGTCCTCCATCGGCATAGAAGACGTAGCAAACAAGACTTCTTGTGAAACATGGTAATCCATACAACATAAAAAATCCCAAAACCCCGACAATCCTCCTAACCGTTTCAGGCCTCCGTTACTCATGTACTCAGCAAGCGCTCGCGTCTCAACAATCATCCCATCAATTATGCAAATAATCAAATCTCGGATGCTGAATTGATAGCCCCATGAACCAAGGTCGTCAACATACTCATGCAATCTAGTGAAGTATTGGTGAAAGTTCTCACCTTCAAACTGCGCTAATCTAAACATCTTGAAAGGTTAGTAGCAAGGCTGTCGTGAACCGTAAGATAGGCTCACAACGGGTTAGATATATGCACAAAAATCAATAGATACACAAAACAAAGAAATAAACTTGATTCCCCGTCAACGACGCCAATTTGATGAACGGTTTTTAGTCGCGTAAACCGTATCAAAATAAAACTCAAACCTACAAACTAGAACTAGTATAGCAAGTAAGTAAGAGGTCGATCCCACAGAGAAAGTATTTCTCAGCAATGTGTATTTACCAATTAGTAGAAAGGGGGGTTTTGGTTGATTGAGATTAAAAAGAAAACAAAACAAAATAAAAACAAATAATGCAAAACAATTTAGAGAAGATCGCTCTACCTACAACTATCCACTTTATTTGGTTGAATTGATATTGTAACTTCCTCTTGTCCTTTTAGGTTTCCTATGAATGCCCTTGTCCCGACCTAATATAGTTACTAGTCCAATCAGTCCTAGAAATCCTTATCAATCGAACAGTCCATAAAGAAGGATTTAACCCAATTGATAGCTTTAAGTTCAGAGATTAACCAAGGTATTTGCAGTCCCTAAAGAGGGATTTAACAACACATCAAACTTCCTACCTATCCAATTAGTTCAATCAGCCCTAAAGGGACAAGTTTGCTACTTGGGTTAAGGTTCGCAATCAGGAATCTACAAAACCCTAGCAATTGAATTGATTCTACCAAGTTGATCAGGCAAGATAGAACAAAACAATCATTCATCCAAGCACAAAGAAGTTGAAACATTCAATATAGGAAATAAGGAACAAGATTCAGAAACTCACAATTGATCCAAATAAAGCTTCAAATTGCAAGTACAACAAAGAGAGTTTAGTCACCCATGGAGAACATCTCTCCCTCTCTAATTGTCTGATAGAACGTAGAATATAATAGAAGTTGTGAGAAATAACATAATGTTCGGCCTTAAATGAAGTCTAAGTCGGCCAAAAAAACCAAACAAAGAAAAATAGGGTTTTCGTAAACAAAACGGCGTCGCGCTGGCAACCCGTGCTGCGGCCGCGGCATTTTCACTGGCGGCGGCCGCGGCATACATGTTGTGGCCGCTGCATTGGTCTTTCACGGAAAATCAGTCTCGAATTTGCTCTTGTTGTCAACTGGAAAGTTGTAGCTCTCTGAAAGTGCTTTCCAACGCATGGTCATAATAGTCAATCGGACAATCGAGGCCTCCACAAAGTGCAAAAAAAGTTCAGCATGTCCGGCGACAACTTCTGCAGACTTGTTCTTCGTTTAGTTTCGCTTCTTCTTCTGAGGACCTCTTGAGATCTTCATGCAAGCTTCTTCGATCAACTAGACATTCTCATCTAATGCGTTATCAATCCATGTCTCCTCCTCGGATCCACAGTTACCTGAAATAGTCAATAAAAACGTGTAGATTCCACCTCCACCAACATAGAGAGCAAATATGCAAATTGTACTTAAACCATGCATGATATGCATCTTAACTAAGCTAAATGCAACCTATTATGACCCTCTAAATGAATGCTATCAAGGGGTCTGAGTTATGCCGATCTTCTCAAAGCTCTTGGAGTCAAATTTTCGCGTATGATGTTATTGTTCTTCATTTTCAAAATCAATTTTAGAAGCTATGAAGACACGGATCAAGAGGTTTGCTAATGAGAGAGGAGTTCCTTTTCTGGCTTTGCGGGTGTGAGCTATGGATCCTAAAATGGTATTGGCCAGATCAAGATCATGGCCATTCAATATACGGTACAGGAGGACCATAGCATTGTCAGTGAGGAGGGAGCCAGAGTTGATTCGAGGTAAAAGAGATCTAACAATGATGTTAAAGATAATTTTGGCTTCAAGTGTGAGGGACGAGTGGGTGAGTTGTTTGGTGGTGCTGCTTGATGCTTCGGGGAGCAGGTATTTAGAGCGGGCAAGAGTAACACACTGGTCTTTTATGGGGGTTTCAGGGGAGGGTGGACTTGGTTTGGGAAGACCAAGGAGTTCAGCAAAGTCAAGGGTGTTGAACATGATTCTAACCCCTTTGACGACTAACTCCAGAGTCCAGCCTTCATTGGTGTATTTGGCTTTAAGGTTTATGTAGAAGAGATGGGTGAGTTGGGGGGTAGTACTCAGATTCAAGGTTCAGCAGGGTCCATGCAGGGTTTTATTTGAGAAGGGAGATGTAGGGTAGGTTCAAAGCTTCTAAAAAATCAAAATCGATAAAGTCAGAACAACAAATCCTACGAGTTTTAAACTCGTCTACCCATTTGCCAGCCATCTCGGCATTCTCAAACCAGGACGAGGGTAAGGATTGGTTTACCTGGATAAGTGCAGGGGGATCGACGACATGCTCGACGTTCTTTCTTCGGGCTTTTGTAGGAGCGGTTGACTTGACGGGCGCTTCAAATCTTTTGAGAATGGCTTTCCTCGAGCGCTTGGGAGGTGGAGACGTCTTAGCTTTAGCGGCCTTGCGCTTCTTCGGGGACGGGGGAGGAGGAGGAGGAGTAGGAGAGGGAACAACTTCCGGCTCCACTTTCTCAGACCCCGAGCCCTCAACAGACTCCTCAACCTCATCTCCCTCGGCCTCCTCGTCATCATCAACCTCGTCATCCTCCTCAGCTTCCTCTTCCTCTGTTTCCTCTTCTGCGGGAACCTCCTTCTCCGCTTCTCTCTTGGCCTCTTCCTCGGCCTTTTTCTTTTCTTTCACAGCCACTTCCTCAGCCTTTTTCTTTTTCTGGGCCTCTTCCTCGACCTCTTTTTCAGCATCTCTCTCTAGAATCTCCTCAAGATCTTCCTCTTCCTCCTCTTCCTCAGATTTGATCTTTATCTTTCCCTTAAGCTTTCCACTGAGGGGCGTCTTGTTCGGGTGCTTCATGGACCATTTGATTTCGGCAAGAGTGCTCTCAGGGACGGTGCTCAGGACAGTGGTTTCAGGGGTAGGTTCAGGTTGAGGGGAAATCATGAGGGGGATCTGACAACCTTTGGAGGTAGCGCCAAGGCGTTTGGGGGTGGAGATTTTCTTGGATTTGGGTGCCATGAATACGAACGGTGAAAGTTTCAGAGAAAGGTTGAAGAAGATGGTTAAAGGTCTGAGAGATTTGGTAGGTTCTGAAGATGTGAATAGTGGGGGTAAGGATTGTGTGGTTTAAAAATGGACGAGTGAGGTAAGTTGATGGGACAAGTTTGTGGTTCCAATGGTAATAACTCTAACCTCATCATAACAAAACTGCCAAATTTGAAAATCAGACTTACCAAAAATTCAAATTTTAAAAAGATCCTTTCAAATCTTAAAGGCTAAGGCAAGAAGATATTTATCCGATTTAAAATAATTTGCACAAATAAAATATAATTGGATAAAATTCCATAAAAAGATTTTCCCAAAAATAAAATAGGTAAAATATAAAGACGGTTAAAATCCATTAAAACAATATTTGATCAAATATATAAAAAGATACCAACGAAATATATGATCTGTTATATGTGCTCTACTGTTCGGTTCACAACTTTTGACATGAATCTAAAAGGTCTTGACACTAAGTAGAAATTTTCTTTTGTAAAGGGAAAGCTCCCCCTACGAAAGTGCATCCCTGTTAAGCATTTCGATTTCACGTCTAATGAAGGTGAACCCGTCCTCTGCCAATGGCTTAGTAAAAATGTCAGCCCATTGATAATCAGTTGATATAAATGATATTGACACATCACCTTTTTCGACATGGTCTCTAATGAAATGATGCCTTACATCAATATGTTTTGTCCTTGAATGCAGTAAATTTGAGGTCGATGTGAAGATCTCTCATTTGTTGAGCTATCCAAAGGATTTGGGAGCAACATGCTCCAACGGCTATGTATTCGGCTTCGACAGTGGAAAGAGCAACTGAGTTTTGTTTCTTTGAGTGCCAACTAATCAAGGATGCCCCTAAGAATTGGCAACATCCCGACGTGCTCTTCCTATCCACCTTATAGCCTGCAAAGTCTGCATCAGAATACCCAATTAGTGTAAAATCTCGTTGCTTCGGGTACCACAAGCCAAGCTCATTAGTGCCATTGAGATATCGAAAGATCCTCTTCACAACCACGAGGTGAGATTCTTTAGGGTCAGCTTGAAACCTAGCACACATGCAAACACTAAACATGATGTCAGGTCTACTAGCAGTAAGATATAATAAAGATCCAATCATCCCTTGATACTCCTTTTGATTGACACTCTTCCCGGTCTTGTCTTGATCTAAGGACAAGGTTGAGCTCATGGGTGTCATGGCTGCTTTGAATTGATCCATCTTAAACTTCTTCAAGAGATCCCTAGTATAGTTTCTTTGGTTGACAAAGATCTCTCTCTTACATTGATGAACTTGCAACCCCAAAAAGAAGTTGAGTTCTCCCATTAAGCTCATTTCAAATTCACTGCACATAATATCGGAAAATTCCTTGCACAAAGATGTGTTAGTAGCACCAAACAATATATCATCAACATATATTTGGATAACCAATATGCCCTTTCCTTTGGTCTTGATAAAAAGAGTCTTGTCAATCAACCCCCTTTTAAAATCATTTTCTAAAAGATACTTTGACAAGCGCTCATACCAAGCTCTTGGGGCTTGTTTCAAACCATATAGCGCTTTGTCTAGTTTGTAAACATGATTAGGAAATTCCGAGGTTTCAAAACCTGGGGGTTGAGCCACATAAACTTCTTCTTCTAAGAAACCATTAAGAAATGCACACTTGACATCTATTTGATATAATTTTATGCCCATAAAAGATGCAAATGCTAATAAAATGCGAATGGCTTCAAGCCTAGCTACGGGAGCAAAAGTCTCCTCGTAGTCGATACATTCCTCTTGATTGTAGCCTTGAGCAACAAGCCTTGCTTTGTTTCTCACGAACTTACCATTCTCATCTAGCTTGTTCCGAAATACCCAACGTGTGCCAATGACTGATTGATGCTTTGGCCTAGGCTTCAAGGTCCAGACTTTGTTCCTTTCAAATTCGTTAAGCTCACTTTGCATAGCAATGATCCAGTCTGGCTCTTGAAGGGCCTCATCCACCTTCTTTGGTTCTACAAGTGAAACAAAAGCGTGAAAAGCACAAAGATCTTTAAGTTTAGAACGAGTTTGAACACTAGATGTAGGGTCAGAGATGATATCCTTTAATGAGTGTAATGAGGAGCAATTGAATTTTCTCTTGCTAGTCTCAGCTTCCTGGTTCGTCACATCAACAGGATTGGTTTGTGGTACATCTGACTCCATGGATATGTTGGGCTCAGTTACAGCAGTTTCTGAAGTCTCAACACTTTTGGATTGGTCGTCAAGGGCTTTGGACTGAGCTTCAAGACCTTGGGCCAATTCCTCAGTGTTAAGAATCTGATTCTGCATGTTTCTCTTCTATATGTTCTTAGTAGCAATATCATCACCATCCTCATTCTCTGTATGGCTGTTAAGATCTAAATCTGCAACACTTTCACTTAAAGAACCGTCATTGCATTCATCAAATATAACATGAATACTTTCCTCAACCATCTTGGTCCTTTTGTTGAAGATTCTATATGCTTTTCTACTTTTGGAGTAGCCGAGAAATATACCTTCATCACTACGCGCATCAAATTTCCCAAGGCTATCTTTTCCATTGTTATGAACAAAACAAGTACAGCCAAAGGGTTTGAAATATGATATAAGGGGTTTGCGGCCTTTGAAAAGTTCATAAGAAGTTTTCTTTAAGATGGAACGAATAAGATAACGATTCAAAATATAGTTAGATGTGTTAACAGCTTTAGCCCAATAGGATTTAGGTAATGCATTTTCTAAAAGCATAGTCCTGGCCATGTCCTCTAGGGTGCGGTTCTTTCGTTCCACAACCCCATTCCGTTGAGGTGTCCTAGGAGCAAAAAAATTATAGGAGATGCCATATTTAGCACAAAATAAATCAAACTGAAGTTGATCAAACTCCCTACCATGATCACTTCGAATTGACACTATGGGCTCGTTTCTTAAAGTTTGCAACTCCTTACAAAGTTTTGAAAACTCAAATAAAGCCTCTGATTTTTCTTTTAAAAATGCAACCCAAGTATATCTCGAAAAATCATCAACAACAACAAGCATGTACTTTTTACCACTGGGAGGTTTGACTCGCATAGGACCACATAAATCCATATGTAAAAGTTCAAGGGGTCTAGAAGTACTTACAACCTTCTTGGGTTTGAAAGAGCTACGTGTTTGTTTAGCTCGTGTGCATGCTTTGCACATCTCAATACCTTTGAAGTCCATCTCAGGTAGTCCTCTTACAAGCCCTTTGGACACAAGCTTTTGTAGTGTATGTGGGCATACATGACCGAGTCTCATGTGCCAGAGCTTTGGATCGTCTGCCAAAGCCTTTAGGCAGGTTAAGCTTCCTTGTGCCACTTGCTCAGCATTCACGGCATAGATGTTGTTATAGCGATAGGCAATTAGAACTATTTCACCTGTATCTTCTTGCGCACTAAACATCTTTTCTTGTTAAATCCAACATCATTACCGTTATCACATAGTTGAGAAACACTAAGCAAATTATACTTCAAACCATCAACAAGATAAACATTTTTAATACTGTGGTTAGGATCACTCCCAACACTACCGATACCAACGATGTCACACTTTCCTTTGTCACCAAGAGTGATTGTTCCAGCGGATTGCTTCTTTAGTTCATGGAAGAGAGACCTCTTCCGACTCATATGTCTAGAGTATCCAGTATCAATAATCCATTTTTGCTCTTTCACGTTGGTGAACTCCTCAAGTTGCTCATCGTGGGATTCATCTCCTGAGGCCATGAGACAAATGTTGGCCTTCTCATCATCGGAGTCTGAGTCATCTGAGTCTGAATCACTCCAAGCTGCCACCATGGCTTTTTTTTCCATCTATCACCTTTCTTGAACTGGCTCTTCTTCTTTTGAGGGCAATCTTTCACTAGATGGTTTGTTTAACCACATTCAAAACAAGACAAAGGTTTAGTCTTCTTGTCATGTTTGTTGTATTGAGACTTACCTCGAAATTTAGAAGACTCTGGTCCATCTTTGTTGTTGAATTGCTTCTTCATCTTGAGGATTCGAGAAAGACCCCTTGTAATGAGAGCAAAGGGATAATCTTCATCATCATCCTCATCTTCAGAATCAGACACATCTTTGGGCTCATCCTTCATAGACTTGAGTGCCAAGTTCTTAGTGCTTGTTGGGATTTCTCCATCGTCTTCATTGAGAATCATCTCATGTGTGATCAACTTCCCAAGAAAGTCATCAAGGGGTAGAGTGGTGAGATTTTGGGTTTCTTCTATGGCTGTCACTTTAGGGACCCATTTGTCTTTTGGGAGGCACTTCAATATCTTCCTTACTTTCTCAACATTCTCAAAGGTCCTGCTAAGAGAGTCAAGGTTGTTCGTGATTTTCGTGAATCGTGTGAACATGGCCTTAATAGACTCATTAGGCTTCATTTTGAAAAGTTCATACTTTCGAAGGAAGATACTGAACTTGGTGTCCTTCACTTGACTGTTTCATTCGTAGGTGACGGCTAACTTGTCCCAAATCTCTTTAGCCGACCTACAAGATGAAATACGGTTAAACTCATCAGTACTAAGACCACAATATAGTAAGTTAATGGCCTTATAGTTCTTGGAAACGAGTTCAAGATCCACTTGGATGTATTCGGCCTCAGTCTTCGCAACTTTGCTTCCATTAGGTCCTTCTTTCACAGGAATCTTTGGACCATTCTCTATAATGTTCCAAAGTTCCAGATCTTGATCTATAATGAACATTTTCATCAAGGACCTCCAGTGGATGAAGTTGTTTCCCACAAAGAGCGGTGGTCTATTGGTAGACCTCCATTGTGCAAATCCTCCGCTTGCTTCACCAGACATGATCAAAAGTCACAAGATTGTTAGATCAAAAGCAGTGAGTAAGTCTTTGATACCAATTGAAGGTTCGATAATGTATAACAAAGTAGAATAAAGATACTCTAGAAGGGGGGGTTGAATAAAGTATGCCAACTTTTCGCTGTCAATCTCAAGACTTTTGAAACGCTTGCAAAACCCATTGGGAGTAAACTCAATTATTTTGATTGGGAAACCTGAATCACAACAAAGTTATACAATTCGAAACAAGTACGGAAATATTGGTAAAGCAATAAGTAAAGAACACGATGAATTGTTAACGAGGTTCGGCTCCTTTAAGGCTTAGTCCCCGCCTAGGGTTCTTCCACAACCCTAGGATTCAACAGGCTTTATTGATTCACAAAACATAGGATCCTATCTCCTATACAATTGCAATCTAGTCAACTCACGTTCCCTTGGAGTCCTAGACCAATCTAGAAGAGCCCCACCTCTCTCAGCTATGTAGTATAATCTTCTTACACTCGTGAATCAATTGCCTAGTGCACACTTCCTGAGTTATAAACTCCCGAGTATAACACTCTCTCTGAATATATCATATAAGCTCACTATGTAACTCTCAAATGCTTTGAAACAAAAGATAAGACTCTTAACTCCTAGCAGAGAGTACACGAAGAAGAAAGATTGACTTGAGGGTTGAGTGTGCATTGTAGTTCAATGATCGTCAGTGTTCAACTCTTGTACCTCTTCTCTCTTCTTCATCTCCTTTTATACTCGATCAAATCGGCTTCATTTGAAACAAAAATCTTTGCCCAACGGCTACTTCAGATCATGGCCAAGAATGGATCTTCGCAGTCTTCTAAAGATGGAAACTGCGAAGCCATAATCTTCCCAATTTGATCTCAACGTATTTCAGCTCAAGGAAGAAGATCTCTTCAAAATCTTCGCTTTATGGTTAATGTAAAATATATATATAATAATATTTGGAAACCATACTAAAATATGTAAGATAATAAATAAGATACAGGTTTTGAATTTCATTAATACAACTTTGGCTTCAAGACCTTTGACAAAAGCTTTTTGTCAACACCTTTGAAACCATTTCCGATTTTCATCAAGGGAGTGGAGTTATCATATTTCTTTGGCAAGGTGAAAACCAATGACATTTCTCCTCCGTTAAAAGTGGCGACGTTGCCGGGGAATCAAGTTTACTTCTTTGTTTTGTGTGTTTATTGATTTTTATTTATATTTCTATTTCACAACACCCCGCTACTAATTTTTTTTTTTAAAAAAATGTTGAGGTTATATCAAGACCAGGGAGAATATTTTCACCATTACCTAGTTAAAGTGCAAGTGAACGACCCTAAATCACGGGGTATCCATGATAGCAAGCGAGATCAGGTTCTTTGCATTTATGAGGGTGCACAACCTGGAATGAGAGAAATTATCGATTCAGGGCTTGACGATGGCTTGAGCAGCCCAGGACTGTTAGGGTGGTGGAATCTTTTCCACTACCTGGCTAACCAAATATTGAAGGAAGAATTCAAGGCAGTGGCCGAGCAAAAAAAGAAGGAGGATGCTTCTGAAGAACTGGCGCCCGCCGCCCCCTCCAGAACCGCCGACATATATGAAGATACTGACTAAGCAAGAATGGGAGGAAAAATTCAAGAAAGTAGAAGAATTTTGGGAGAGGTATCTTTTCGCCGGCGATGATTGCAATGAAGAAGAGGATCTAGTGCTTCCTGAAGCGGAGTCTCATGAGTCGACACATGAGATTTCATCTGTTATGCCTTCTTCTTCACAACCCATTATACCTTTATCTCCATCATCTATTATGCCTTCTTCTCCATCATCTGTTATGTCTTCTTCCCTTTCATCTGTTATGCCTCCTACTTCATTTGATGCGCCAATCTGTTTTGAGGATCCATCTGTTTTAGTGCCAATAAAGTTATCCCAGTTACCCGGTGAGAGTTTCTTCCGATATATTTCAAAGGCGTTAGAATGTATGGAAAACATGCCATCAAAAAGCATCGAAGACGCCACTATAGAGATGATACATTGCGTCCTAAAGTGTGCTCATTTGAGGATAGTAAAATACTTAATATGTGCATATGAGAAAGGCTTGTGTGAATCAGGACCATTGGACTTTGGGAACTTATAGGCGATTTGGCCAATGACGAGATGACTGCGAAAGACATCTATGAAGAGGAATTCGGTACAAGAACCAAAGTCCTAACATTTTTTGCCCCCTCTCGAGTGACAAAGAAGTAACCGAAGGTGAAGTGGAAAGCCCAATGCCTATTGAAATGGACTCTCATGAGTGTCCAAATGAGGATCTATGTGTTTTGGCTCCTGATTCATCTGAAGAACTCATCTTAATCGCGCCTATCAAAGAACCAAGTCTACAGCCGATTTATGTGTCTTTTGAGCAAGGTAATGAAATTTCTAACATTTTTGTGGATTATGGTGAATATGTAGATCCCTAGGAGCATTACTTCTACAAGACACCAAGAGAACTGTCTTGGTGGTCTTAGATCCCTTGTAGAGAAGTTCAACCTCAGGTAAATAGGGAAGTGTCAAAGCTTCTCTACAAGGTATGCCTAATTGCCAATTTTTTAATGTTTAGTGTTCATTCAAATTATGGTTGGGCACAAGAATTTGATTTGCTTTTAAGGGCGTTCACAATGTTTGAATGAGTCTTGAAGGAATGATAGAATAAACCATCGAGTCTATGACGTTAACCAAGAACGCTTCTTGGGAGGCAACCCAAGGTAAGTTTTATAAATGCTTTTTCTAAATTCTTAGATAGATAGTTTCTTCTTTTCAAAAAACTGGGAATAGATTTGTGTCTTGGAGAATTTGGGAGATTAACATATGTGTTGTGAGCTAAATCTGCCATGTTTTACAGTAACTTTTAAATCAATTTCTGCATATATTTCATTCATTTGGGCTAAGATAGTACAGAATCTATGTAGTTTATGTTTATTTGCCAAATTATGGAATCTACACCAGTTTCTGTTTAATTCGCAGAAATCGAGGCATTTTACAGCAATTCTACAGAAGGTCAGAAAAGCTCGGAAAACAGCTACAGAAGTCCAAGGTCAAAGCAGCAACGGAACCAATCGAATCAGTCTGAGAGTCAAGGTTACTCGATCTCGAGTAGACCTTACTCGACCTCGACGAGCATGTCCGAGCAACCTTGGTCGAGCAAGCCTGATCGAGAGAGCTGAGTCAACCCGACTTCCGGAGCCAACTCGATCTCGACAAACCCTAGTCGAGATCGACTACGCCTCAGCGCCACACCCGGAGTCGACGAGGCAAGAAGCTGCCCGAGAAGCCGAGGACGAGAAGCCGAGCAACCCTACTCGATCTCGACAAGCCCTAGTCGAGATCGACAAGCGCCACAACACCAGTCCGAGTCCATGCCGAGGAGAAGATGCTCGACCTGGGGAGACCACCACTCTACTCGATCTCGATGAACCCTTGTCGAGATCGACGAAGGCCAGAGCCCAGATCCGAGCTGGTCGAGTACACCTACCCGAGGAGACCTAGTCGACGGATCAAGCCTACTCGAGGTCGACTAGGGCTACTCGAGGTCGACGAGCGTCAGGAGCCAAGACCGAGCCACATCGAGCAGAGCTAGCCGGGAAGTCCAGTCGACGATGAATCCTACTCGAGGTCGACGAGCCCTTGTCGAGGTCGAGTAGCCCAGTTTCCAGAAACACGTCGACGAAGTGCTGTCCGAGTACAATTGGGAATCCTTGGGCACGAAGGAAGTCGAGCTGGCCGAAGATCTATCCGATTCCATCATCATCTATCCATGGAGGGAAATCTATCAACACATGAAGACTTACCTAGTTTTAGAATTATCTTTTCCTTATAGATTTATTTCCATTATGGCATTTATTTATCTTTTAAAGCTTTAGATATAATTTTAGATATAGATAGATATTTCTATCCTTGATTAGCAAGGAATAGAAGGCTATAAATAAAGCCCTTGGGGCTGGTTTTTCATTCATTCCAATTCACACACAATTCAATTTGAGAGACAATTAGTTAGTTACATAGAGAGAGATTGTAAGTTGGAGTTTATTTAATGCAAGTTAGTTCTTTTTATACATCAATGTCTGTTATTGCAATGAGGCGTGAGTAGTCCACCCACTTCTGGGGCTGGGGTGAGCTCGATGGTGGCTATGTGAGGCGATGCGATAAAGGTCAGATCTTTTTGTGCAATTCATCTTCTATCCCTATGAGCATGATTCTTTTGCGAGAGTTGAAGGTGATCCTTGTTTGTGTTATTGAAGCGAGAGTGATCTTAATGCAACTTGGATTAATTATGTGAAAAAGGGTTAGTAACAATTAGGGTTTATGCGAAAGCCTCTATATGCCTCTTTGTTAATAACGAAAGTTATTTGATGGAAAGCATGATCTTTTATGCCTTTATGTGTTACTTTACATGGTTATCGTTGTGGCGTTGATACCCTGGCCTTGGAGGTCTTTTATTATATTGAGTTTATTTCATCAGATTTCTGAGTTCTGTGTTCGAAAATTTGCAATTTAAATTTCTGAGTTTTCTGCATTCTAGTCGACATAGAGGAGAAACTTGTCGAGATCGAGTACAACCCTTGTCGATCTCGAGTAGGGACTGGTCTAGGTCGAGTTGAGTTTTCTTCTGTTGTCATCGATTTTCAGTTTCTGCCTTTGCTATTCTTTGTCGATCTCGAGTAGCTGTTGGTCGAGATCGACGAGCCTCTGCCTTTGCTTTTACTTTCTGCTTTGCTTTGTCTTTTCTGTCTTCGTTTAGTTCTTTGCTTTTGTTTGTTCTTTTCTGCTTTTATTTCTGTTTCTTTTCTGTGTTTCTGTGTTTCTGTCTTTCTGCTGCTTCTGTGAGAATTTACAGCTACCTAAGAACTGCTGACGTGCTTCCTCGTGGATTCGATCATGACTTTCTCTTACTACAACGGGAGGAAGTCTTGTATTCATTTGCTGAGACAGGGAAGTCAGTCTGAACTTTATTTCATATTTATTTCATACTTGACCATCCTCCTGCAACAACAAATTGGCGCCGTTGCCGGGGAGGCTATCAATCGCGCCTTAGGTAGTCAGTTCTCACTTTTTCTTTGAGTTAATTTACAGGTGTATGCGCCGTTCTGGTCAACCACCTGAGTTTGACGGCTTAGATGAACCAGAGCGCCTCCTACACATCAGAGCTAAACTGCAAACAGCCATGGCAGCTGCGGAGACACAGGAACAGCTGATCGCTAGGCTTACCTGGGAATTGGCCACTAAAGATGCTGCTATCGCCGCTGAGAAAGCAGCAAGGGAACAAGCACAGGCTGAGCTTGCCCAATACCCAACCACGGCAGAGGACTACATGCACCCAACTCTCGTCGTGCCTGAATCGGCGATTCTTATCCCTGATAACTCTTTTGAAATTCGCACTCAATTTCTTATAGAGCTTAAAAATAATGCCTTTTATGGTAGATTTAATGAGTGTCTACTTGAACATATTACAAACTTTGCTGACATGTGCAGTACTCTTGCTGAAGGTACAACTTTGGAATATGTCAAGATGAAAGCTTTTCGCTGGTCTCTCGCTGGGCCTGCACTGAAATGGCTGGAAGGGCTGAAACCAAGATCACTCACAACCTGGGCCCAAGTAGAGCAAGAGTTCCTGAACAAATTCTTCCCACCTGCCAAAACAGCACATCTCCGCCAGAAAATCACCGCCTTCAGACAGAAGCAAGGGGAACCGCTGGCAAAGGCATGGGAGCGCTACAAAGAACTTCTGCGATCTTGCCCTACTCATGGACAGCCACCCTACGTCATTCAGGAGATCTTCTTCAACTCTCTTGATCAAGTCACTAAGGATAGAATCAACCATTATACTCGCTATGAGTATCTGACAATGCCGCCAAGTGACACATGGGGTGTGCTAGAGAAGCTCACTACCTACGACAACAAGTATGGGTCTACTGCAACTTATGAAGAGAACCCATACGCCAGGCCAGCACCATCCATGCCCCTATATGATCCACCTAAGGAGATTGATCCAGATGTTAGGGAGCAGTACTACAGAGACCAGAACAAAAAGCTCATCAAACAAGTAAAGTATCTCTCTGTCAACCAGCCTTGTATTGAATGCGGATCTCAGAGGCACACCACTACTGAGTGCCCACACACCGAGCAAGTCAGGCTGGCAGAACACCAAGAGGAGGTAGCTTACGCAGGGGGTCCCAATCGCTACATGGGGGACCAAAGGTTTCAGCAACCACAATGGAACCAAGGTGTCCCTAGGAACCCCCCGCCCTACAGAGCTCCAGGACATCCGGAAAGGGACCAGAAAAAGGATGATATACAGACCTTCCTGGAGGAAATACGGAGGAATCACTCAGAAACTAGGCAATCCTTCAACTCCGTCTATACTCAGATGCAAGGTGTCAACTCTAGGCTTGGGGAAATTGATATCTGGCGAAAATCAGTTGATACACAGATTGGTCAGCTAGCAGTAGGAATCCCCAGACAGTCGAGTGCGCTCCCTGGATCTTCAGAACCAAATCCTAAGGGAAAGACTGGATACATCGCTGCTATAAAACTCAGAAGCGGCCATCAACTGCAAGAGCCAGAGGTCGGAAAGCAGCAGGACAACGAGGAACAACTGGTCGACCAGAGCCTAGTCGATCTCGAGGACGGCCAACTCGACCTTGAGGAGAAGCTTCAGAAACCTTCCTCTGCGCCGAACAGCAACTCGACTGCACCCAACCTGGTCGAGATCGACAAGGGCCTGGTCGATGTCGAGGAGCCCCTAGTCGACATAGAGCAGCCTACAACACCTCCGACGTCTGTTCTGAATCAGAAAAAGAAGCTGCCTTTCCCCACAAAATCTCTAAAGGACCCGGCATAAAAGAAATTCCAGCGCTTCATCAAGATGCTTCAGAAACTCAACGTCACCATCCCTTTCACAGAAGCTCTCAATGAAATGCCATCCTATGTCAAGTTCCTGAAGGAGATTCTGAGCAAAAAGCGATCAATGGCTGAAATCACAGAGGAGTGCAGCCATCTGGACATATTGGAGAAGAGGCCGGATCCAGGTAAGTTTGCTATAACTATTGGATTTGGTCCATATAAAATTAATGCTTTATGTGATCTTGGAGCTAGTGTTAGTATAATGCCTTTAACGATTTGGTCCAAGATTAAGATAGGTGCCCTAGAGCCTGTGGATGCTAGACTTTACATGGCCAACAACACGGTGGTCATTCCAACAGGCATGGTGGATAATGTGCCAGTACAAGTAGGTAAATTCTTTGTCCCTGCTGATTTTCTAGTTGTTGATATGCAAGAAGATCCTGCTTGTCCAATTATTTTAGGAAGACCCTTCTTGGCGATGATGGATGCCAACATAAGCGTAAGGAAAGGAGTGCTCACCTTCAACATCAGCGATGAGGTAATTGAGTATTCCTTTAATAAAACTGAAAGGCATACAGGTCCAATGGAAGAGGTCAAATCTATCTCAGCTGGCTACATCACCTGCGGGGAACCCAAGGTCAGAAATATGACCCCTGAGGAACTGGAAAAGAGGGACATGGAGGCCCAGGTGGAGGAGATCATGGCAATCCTCAAGGATAACACAGAGAATCCAACCGACACAGACCAAGGTAAGTCGTTGTGGATTAATTATTTTTCAGATGCCTTGACAGGAACTAAGTATGGGGTCAAGATCGACCAAGACTCCTCGACATCGAGGATCCTAGTCGACCTCGACCAGACCACGGAGCCTCCACCAGCACCAGCATCGTCGAGCAGCAAACCAGACAAACCAGGCTCGTCGATCTCGACCACCCTTGTCGATGTCGACCACCACTCGGGGAGCCCAGCCCCTGCTTCCTCGACGCTGAGACCACCAGAGCCAGGATCGTCCTCGATCTCGACCACCCTTGTCGAGATCGACCACCACTCCTCTTCCTCGACTGCGCCTTCTTCGATGAGCAAGCCACCAGGAGCAGAGGGCTACTCGAGATCGAGTAGCCTTGTCGAGATCGACAAGCCATCTTCTTCATCGACTTCTGCTTCCTCGAGCGCACCACCACCAGAATCAGCATCCTCGTCGAGATCGACTACGCTAGTCGAGATCGACCAAGATCTGCGGGCACCTGCTTCCTCGACGCTGAAGTCACCACCACCAGAACCTGCAGACTCGTCGAGATTGACTAGCCCTAGTCGAGATCGACCAAACACAATGGTCCCCGATTCCGTCTCTGCGAAGGTGAGCCAAGGTATGAATCTTTCTTCTCCTATTTCCATTAAAGATCTATCTATATATGGGAGAGGTTTGCCTTGGTATGTGCGCTTATGTAGGATATCCAATGATGAGCCTAAGGAGTATGAAGTTGGAGACAAGCTCTATGTCTCTAAATCAAAGGATCATTGGTTTCCCAACAAATTCAACAAGAAGCGGATGGGACCTTTCGTGGCGAACAAGATCCATTCTGGAGGATTACAGCTAAGGGACAAGAATGGAGTCTTATTTGAGGCCCAAGCTACATGGGCCCTGCAGATGCCACCTTGAGCATAAATGGAAAGTCGGCCTAGCGACTATAAAATCTAGAGCTTGTACATAGACTTTTTAGGACTTTTGAGACTTTGTTTTGCTTGTTTTGAACACTTTTGGTTTTTTGTTTTTTTTGGGTATATGTCTTCTACACTTTTCAGGTCCAAAAGGATAGAACCAAGCAATATTCATACTCGGCCCAGGAGGTGCTTTCATTCGAAAATATGAGGCTTTGCACATCTGTCTTGTGAGTTTCTTTCCTTACCCTTGTTTTTATACAGTGAGGACACTGTAATGTTTAAGTATGGGGTGGGGGAAGGGCTTACTTTATGCATATTTGATTTATTTGACATTACTTGTGCATTATTGCTTAGAATTGCTACATGGCTATTTTGGAATGCATTATTGATTTGCATGCTTATATGCATGTTTTCCAAAATTTAGAAAAATGACCCCCATTGAAAATTTTGAAATAATGTCATGGAAGCTTTAATTGAACTCGACGATGCAAAATTGGATTCATTAGAGATATAGCATGAAATTGCCTAGTAAAGGGAAGTCACAATGAAGTGCATTATTTTCTTGAAAACCATGAAAGGAGGTAAAATTTGAAGTTGCTTTTGACATGTTGCATGATAAAAGGATGGAGGACTTTATATTTCCATATAATGCTCATTGTTTATAATCCTAGCCTTACCTATGCTTATGCATCACAAAGCCATATTATGCCTTATTTCATATATTGCTCCAGATGTTCTAAAATATTGCCATTCTTTACCCTATCCGGGGATTATGTTGAGAATGATGTCACATTATGGAGATTGTTATATGGTGTTTGTGTGATTGTTATCATTATTGGAGTTTGGCGGAATCATTTGAAATATATGGAAAATTTAATGAGTGAAAGAAAATCCGATCAAAGATCGACCCTGCTCGCTGAGATAATAGTTTGGCGAGATGGGACACCAGGTGAGGAGTCCGACGCACTAAGTATCCGGGGCCATTCATGACACCCATGTTTGCGACTCACGAGAAGGCAGTGCTGAGGTTAGAGAGGTAAAAGCATTATTATTGAGAAAGAGCATTATGAAAGGTGATGAATCTTATGGAGAAGGAATGTGGAAATTCAGTTTGGAAATACTCCATTTCCCCGGATCATTAGCACCACATTGCCAAAAATTGCCCACCTTTAGCCTTTTACCAATCTACTCCTTATTGAGCTTAATTAAAGTCCTCTTGATTATTGTTGCTTTGTCACATAAAAATTATTTGTGCATAACCCTCCTTTCGTGAGTAGATATTGCTCTTATATATTTGCACATGCATGGATCTGTGACACTAGTACCTTTTCGAGGATGGTAATTGATTGCAGGGTCATATAAGAATGAATCTGATATGTTGAGAGTTTTGATTTCTTCCCCTGAATGACAAATAAAAGTATTGCTTGAGGACAAGCAAGCTTAAGTATGGGGTGTTTGTTGTGAGCTGAATCTGCCATGTTTTACAGTAACTTTTATATCGATTTATGCATACATTTCATTCATTTGGGCTAAGATAGTACAGAATCTATGTAGTTTATGTTTATTTGCCAAATTATGGAATCTACACCAGTTTCTGTTTAATTCGCAGAAATCGAGGTATTTTACAGCAATTCTACAGAAGGTCAGAAAAGCTCGAAAAACAGCTACAGAAGTCCAAGGTCAAAGCAGCAACGGAACCAATCGAATCAGTCTGAGAGTCAAGGTTACTCGATCTCGAGTAGACCTTACTCGACCTCGACGAGCATGTCCGAGCAACCTTGGTCGAGCAAGCCTGATCGAGAGAGCTGAGTCAACCCGACTTCCGGAGCCAACTCGATCTCGACAAACCCTAGTCGAGATCGACTACGCCTCAGCGCCACACCCGGAGTCGACGAGGCGAGAAGCTGCCCGAGAAGCCGAGGACGAGAAGCCGAGCAACCCTACTCGATCTCGACAAGCCCTAGTCGAGATCGACAAGCGCCACAACACCAGTCCGAGTCCATGCCGAGGAGAAGATGCTCGACCTGGGGAGACCACCACTCTACTCGATCTCGATGAACCCTTGTCCAGATCGACGAAGGCCAGAGCCCAGATCCGAGCTGGTCGAGTACACCTACCCGAGGAGACCTAGTCGACGGATCAAGCCTACTCGAGGTCGACTAGGGCTACTCGAGGTCGACGAGCGTCAGGAGCCAAGACCGAGCCACATCGAGCAGAGCTAGCCAGGAAGTCCAGTCGACGATGAATCCTACTCGAGGTCGACGAGCC
This sequence comes from Persicaria maculosa, assembly GCA_963922045.1. Lineage (NCBI taxonomy): Eukaryota > Viridiplantae > Streptophyta > Magnoliopsida > Caryophyllales > Polygonaceae > Persicaria > Persicaria maculosa. Next base: position 44,314,676 of record OY998263.1, on the reverse strand, counting down.
CTTGTCGAGGTCGAGTAGCCTAGTTTCCAGAAACACGTCGACGAAGTGCTGTCCGAGTAGAATTGGGAATCCTTGGGCACGAAGGAAGTCGAGCTGGCCGAAGATCTATCCGATTCCATCATCATCTATCCATGGAGGGAAATCTATCAACACATGAAGACTTACCTAGTTTTAGAATTATCTTTTCCTTATAGATTTATTTCCATTATGGCATTTATTTATCTTTTAAAGCTTTAGATATAATTTTAGATATAGATAGATATTTCTATCCTTGATTAGCAAGGAATAGAAGGCTATAAATAAAGCCCTTGGGGCTGGTTTTTCATTCATTCCAATTCACACACAATTCAATTTGAGAGACAATTAGTTAGTTACATAGAGAGAGATTGTAAGTTGGAGTTTATTTAATGCAAGTTAGTTCTTTTTATACATCAATGTCTGTTATTGCAATGAGGCGTGAGTAGTCCACCCACTTCTGGGGCTAGGGTGAGCCCGACGGTGGCTATGTGAGGCGATGCGATAAAGGTCAGATCTTTTTGTGCAATTCATCTTCTATCCCTATGAGCATGATTCTTTTGCGAGAGTTGAAGGTGATCCTTGTTTGTGTTATTGAAGCGAGAGTGATCTTAATGCAACTTGGATTAATTATGTGAAAAAGGGTTAGTAACAATTAGGGTTTATGCGAAAGCCTCTATATGCCTCTTTGTTAATAACGAAAGTTATTTGATGGAAAGCATGATCTTTTATGCCTTTATGTGTTACTTTGCATGGTTATCGTTGTGGCGTTGATACCCTGGCCTTGGAGGTCTTTTATTATATTGAGTTTATTTCATCAGAATTCTGAGTTCTGTGTTCGAAAATTTGCAATTTAAATTTCTGAGTTTTCTGCATTCTAGTCGACATAGAGGAGAAACTTGTCGAGATCGAGTACAACCCTTGTCGATCTCGAGTAGGGACTGGTCTAGGTCGAGTTGAGTTTTCTTCTGTTGTCATCGATTTTCAGTTTCTGCCTTTGCTATTCTTTTTCGATCTCGAGTAGCTGTTGGTCGAGATCGACGAGCCTCTGCCTTTGCTTTTACTTTCTGCTTTGCTTTGTCTTTTCTGTCTTCGTTTAGTTCTTTGCTTTTGTTTGTTCTTTTCTGCTTTTATTTCTGTTTCTTTTCTGTGTTTCTGTCTTTCTGCTGCTTCTATGAGAATTTACAGCTACCTAAGAACTGCTGATGTGCTTCCTCGTGGATTCGATCCTGACTTTCTCTTACTACAACGGGAGGAAGTCTTGTATTCATTTGCTGAGACAGGGAAGTCAGTCTGAACTTTATTTCATATTTATTTCATACTTGACCATCCTCCTGCAACAACAATATGCGAAAGGTTTTGAAAAAGAACGAGAAACAAAGCAGCAGCCGCACGCGTCACAGCCGTGGCGATACCCAACAGAAGAGCCACACCCGCGTCACTGGAGCCGCGCCCGCGTCACTGAAGTCGCGCCCTTGTCGCTCACTCTAGAGGGAGACGCGCCCATGTTGAGATCAGGTTCTTTGCATTTATGAGGGTGCACAACCTGGAATGAGAGAACTTATCGATTCAGGGCTTGACGATGGCTTGAGCAGCCTGGGACTGTTAGGGTGGTGGAATCTTTTCCACTACCTGGCTAACTAAATATTGAAGGAAGAATGCAAGGCAGTGGCCGAGCAAAACAAGAAGGAGGATGCTTCTAAAGAACTGGCGCCCGCCGCCCCTTCCAGAACCGCCGACATATATGAAGATACTGACTAAGCAAAAATGGGAGGAAAAATTCAAGAAAGTAGAAGAATTTTGGGAGAGGTATCTTCTCTTGGGCTGAGATTTTTGAGTTGATTGTGGTCATCATGCCTCCAAAGATGGTTAGACCGAGAGGATTTAGTAGATCTGAGAAAGAAAATTAGGAAGCGCTTAAGCATAGGAAGTATGTGAGTACAAAGTTCTTTGATATATTGACGTTGCAAGCGTTAAGACTACAGGAGAATGTTGAGGAGTTGATGCTTCATGAAAGATTGGCCGAATTCACTGAGTTACGAGCCCGGACATACCCGACATTGGTTAGGGAGTTCCTCGCTACTTTTACTTAGAGTTCCACGGAGGAGGTGACATTCAAGATAAGGGGGAGAAGGATTGTGACAGATGAGACTAGAATCAGCAGAGCATTAGAGATTTCTATTGTGCCTATAGATGGATGGAGGATGATATTTGAGCAGCCACCTCTAGCAGATACATGGTTTGTTGCTACGCAGTGGCTGATGGATACAAAAGAAGAGGATTATAACTACAACATCCCACATCCAGCCCTGAGGTTATGTCACAAGGGGCTGAACAAAACAAATGTTCGAAGGCATCTTGGTCATTACTGTATTGTCTGAAAACATAGTGTGAGATTATACCAGACTGGTTGGAGTTATTTTGTGCATCCTGTATGGCGATGAGGCAATCTAATGGCCAGTCAGATTCTCGCACGATTGGATTTGGAGGATTGATCACACTGATTGCAAATAGGCTCCGGGTCGATTTGGATGGATTAGATCACATGGGAAACAACTATCTCCTGGATGCAGCAGCCTTGAGAAGAGTGGGTCATCTTGAGGACTATCAGGGTCGTTTCATATGGTTGAATGGGAAGCACATTATTCACAAGCTTATACTTCCTCGTGAGCTGCCGATGGGACCTACTATAGCAGATTTCTACACATCCCTCTAAATGTCATTGAGGAGCATCAAGTCGAGGATGATGATGAGGATGTGCAGGAGCAGGAGTATCGAGCTGAGGGTCACTTTGATGCTATGGAGGATGACCCAACTCAGTATCATACAGGCGCAAGTTCTTCACACCAGGGAGCTCAGGGTACTCATTTCCACACTGATGATTTCGAGGAGCGTTTGTGGGTTTTAGAGGAGTCACATGCTGCACATTATCAAGAGTTTCAGACTTTTCATGACGAATACCAAAATTCTCAAACTGACATGCGCCGCCAGCTTGATGAGCAAGGCTGATTACTCAACGGGATGAACCGTTGTTCTATCGAGATGGATCATAGATCAGGTGAGATATACCAGTTTTTCCAGCAGTTCTAGCAAAATTACCCATCCCAGCCACCTCCATAGTGATCGAGTATGTTCCCTTTTCCCTCACTTGTGATTTATTTTGATTTTTATTGTCTTTATTTGTTTTCATTGAGGATAATGAAAGGTTTAAGTGTGGGGGGGAGGTTTAGTGTCTTCATTAGTTTATAGTGTCTTTATTAATTCATATCTGAATTTCAGCATATGCGTCTCATGTTTTAGTTTCTATCTTTATCTTTTGTCTCATTGCATTAAAAATGTCAAAAATTACAATAATATGCATTGCATTTCATATATGTATTATTCAAATACCCATCTTGTTTGAGTTTGTCCTCTAAATTCATTTTGATGATCTTAATTGCATAAGTCCCATGATTTGATTGAATTGATTAACATGAATTTTGGAGCTTGAATAGAGAATATAATTGAGCAAATATGGTTCATAGTGAGGTTTAATTGAAATTTAGCGAAAACATAACCCTTGTAAACATGATTTGGCCCTATGAGAATTATTTGTAATTATAGTTCTTCTGCTTTCAATGTGTGATTATACTCTTCTTATGTTCCTGTTACATAACAGTATTGCACATGTTTGTTGCTTGTAAATTATATATGATTGAGGCATATTTTGTTTAGCCAATTATCTTATCCACCCTTTATATATATATATATATATATATAGACCATTTTTCTTAATAGCTCCACAAAACATATCCTAGCCAATGATTAGCCTGACCCTATTCGAGAATTAGGAGGAGATGCATAGCGAGAGACATAGCCAAAATAAGGTAACCCTTCTTGCATATTAGAGATGATAAATTACTAGAGGCCTAAGGAGGATAATTCACTTAGGAGTAAAAGTCTTGTAACTTGGGATCTAATGAGGATAAAATTCACTTAGGGTCAAAAGTCAGGTAGATTAGACTTGGGAAAGATAAAATTCACCTAGGGGCAAAAGTAAACATAAATGAAAAAGAAAGAAAAAAAGTCATCATTTGCATTGAATGAAGAAGTTGTACTTGCCTATTCAAAATCAAAGAGCTTATTATATGTAATGGAGTTTATGTCATTGGAATGGTTTGCGAACTCTGAAAGCTGTGGTGTTGTTCTGGTTGTTTAATTGTTATCCATTTTTCTCGGATTTTTAGCACCACAAGCCTAAATGTTTCCCATGCCTTATGTTTCTACCAAAGCCCCATTACAAACCTATAAAAGTCATCATGATGTTGTTTGAAAGTAATGACTTTCACGGTGGACATAGCATTTTGGATTGAGTTGTGAGTGTACTTCAAAGCCTAAACATATTTGAGAGCAAGGGAAACACATTATCCCGGTGAGGTTGGATTAAATTGGCCTTAGCTATTGGATCGCTCATATATTTGCTAGGACATTTGTTCTCTCATTTATGGCTCCTGATACTTGATGTTGTTTTGATAAAATTAAAGCAGAAAGATCTTTTTTGTGGGATGACTAATTTTATATTTGTTTTTCATTGCTTGAGGACAAGCAAGAGCTTAAGTGTGGGGGAGTTTGATAATGCATATATTATATATGCATTATAGGTAGGTCTTAGTGCAATTAGAAAGTCCATATTACATGCTTTAGAGTTAATTCGCATCTTGATCATTTATATTCAAAGACGCGGAATCTACTCATTTTATTGATTAATTTTAGGATTAGAGATTTGAGCTTAGAAGAAGGAATGATGGTGGAAGAAAGGAATCGATCAAGAAGGAAGCCAAATGACCAAGGAAGCATTGTTGAAGACAAGCTGAGGAAATCGTGAAACACAGAGTCACGCCGACAGCTAGGGGTGGCACGCCCGCTGCTGTACGGACTAGACGTTCTCACGAGATTCTGCCGAGATGCTATCTTTCCTATTATTATAATATTATTTTAGCCCAATTTTACTCTAGGGTTTTGTCGACTTTTAGGCTATATTAAGACTTATTCATAGCCATTAGGGTGTGGCTAGTTCCATCTAGTTCTACCTATATTCTATCTAAATTCCATGGAACACTTTAGGGATTGGAAGTTTAGAGATTCAAGGTATGTTATGCATACATAGAATTCTTGTGGTTTTGCTATGATTCAAGACTTGGTTGGATGATTGTGAGACTTGATTTATATGTTATTTATAAGCTTATTTATCATCTTGTTTTTATTGATATATATATTTGTGTTTCATTCTATGAATGTCCATCTAGATAGAAATTACATCTATGTTATGAATCAATTGTTTGGTTTCTCGATAACAAAAAATGTCATTGATCCAGGAATGCTTCAATTGCCTTTATAGTGGATGATAACAATTGATCTTTGTCAAGTAGATGATATTAGTAGGCGTGGCCACGGGTCGGACCCACCGGGTCGACGGGTTCGACCCGCCGGGTCAAGGGTCAGGGTTGGCCGACCCGAACCCTAACCCGTAAATCTCACGGGTTGACCCGGCGGGTAGACCCGCCGGGTCACGGGTCACGGATTCCCCGACCCTAACCCTAACCCGCTACCTGTCCTCACCCGCCAACCCGTCAACCCGGACCCGGCGGGTCGTTGACCCGTACGACCCGGCGGGTCACGGGTTGACCCGTAACCCGTGGCCACGCCTATATTAGGGTTAAATGAGTTGTTCCTCTGATCCCTAATTGCATTGAATTGATGTGCCAATTGGCCTTAAGTACTTGAATCGTTAATGCTATTTTTTAGTGATGCCACATTGAATAAAAGATTGTATCTTTGCGGAACAATCTCATCTAGGCAAGTCGGCATAAGCTTAGGAATAATATTAAAATCAAGTGAAGGATCGAGTAAACCAACCAATGTTGCGAATTGTATGCAAAACCATACTCTTCTTTTTTATCTTCTATTTGTTCCTATTCATATCGGTATCTTAGTTTATTTTCATTATCTATCTTTATTCATATTCCTATTCTATCTTTATTATCATAATTGATATATACACATTGAATTGAAGTACTTGTTTCTCTGTGGATTCGACCCCTTACTTATTCGCTATACGAATTTACTAGTTAGTTTGTTAGTTTGGGTATTATATTTCTTTGGCGAGGTGAAAACCAACGACATTTCTCCTCCATCAAAAGTTGGCACGGAAGAGAAGCGAAGATCGATATGGAATCCTACGCAGAAATTATGGATGACTTCGCAATTGAATTGTGGTCCGTGATCCGTGATGATAGCTCGTAGAACTCTAAAGTGATGTACCATGTTCTTCCAAAGGAACTTTCGTACTTTTTCCACAGTAATTTTGGCCATGGCTTTGGCTTCCACCCATTTCGTGAAGTAGACTACGATTACAAGGATGAATCGGAGCTGGCCTGGCTCTCGCGGGAATGGCACGAGGATATCCATTCCCCACATCGCAAAGGAATGGCACGATGCATTTCAGTGGATGGGCGGGTTGGTGTTTGAGGGATGCATGTCGCTGGCAAGGGTCAGAAATGCGGATAATCATTTCGGTGTCGGGTCTCAGGGAGAGCCAGTAGTACCCCTGCATGAAGTTCGCGGATAATGGTATAACCCTCATGATCGATCGGAGACACACAAGAGATCAAGGAGGTGGAAACCTCTTTTATATAGGCGCTCATCTCTGACTCAGAAACAAGATGCTCGTTTCCTAATGTCTTGATCGGCTTCCCCGCAGGGCATTCCTGTTTCTTCGTTGTTGATGTATGCTAAAAAAGGTTCTCACCAGTCTAGGTAGGATACTTTAATCACTCCTCTGTGGATCCCCCGAGCGTGTTTTCACTCGATCACCATACGATCTTTCAAGTCGAGGGGCAAATTGGCTCCTATCCAGGCTAAGATATCAACTCATCCATTTTGTTTCTAGGGGACAGCTGAACTAGAGAAATTGCCGAAAGTCACTGTCAGTGTCTGCACGGGAGTAAGATATTCAGGCAGCATCCTCGTTTTGGCTCCGTTCTCCCCTTTGACTTGTTGGGCGACTACTTCCAAATCTGTGAACATCTGGACTTGACGGGCCCCATTAATCAATGCCTTTTCAATTTCTATGATAAATGCTTCATATTCTGCTTCGTTGTTGGAGGCCTCCAAGAGAAGTTGGAAAGATAGGTCGGTAATCTCATTGTTTGGGCTTGATATTGTGACCCCGGCCTCGCAACCGCCCTCAGATACAGAACCATCAACATTGATGACCCAATTTTCCCCCTCTCGATCTTGCGACTCTGTGAAGGTTGCTTCCACTACAAAATCGGCCAGTGCTTGAGCTAGGCGGGCCTTCCGGGGCTTAAAGTGGACATCAAACTCTGACAACTCCACTGCCCATTTCACCATTCTGCCAGAGAGTGATAGTGAGTGAAGAATCTGATGTAGGGGCAAATCAGAGAGTACTTCGATGGTCTGAGCCTGGAAATATGGTCTTAGTCGCTTGGCGGCGAAAATGAGGGATAAGGCCATTTTTTCAATGGGGGTGTACCTCGACTCCGCGGGTTGTAGGACTCTACTGGTAAAGTAGATGGGGAATTTGGATTCCCTCGCAAGTGCTGTGTTGTAGGAGAAAATCGAGATTGTAAATAGAATGTAAATAAAGTAAAGCAAACCAATTCCATTCCGAGCAAATAAAGTTTAAGACTCCCTCTCGTTGTAGCAAAAGGAATTCAGGTTCGATCCTCGAGGAAGCAGGTCAGCGGATCTCAGATAGCCAGCAAATCACGTCCAGAAAACGACTCCAGAAGTACTCGACCTCGACTAGGTAGTAGTCAACAGGGGTCAGTACAATCGAATTCGAGCAGGCAAAGGGCATTGGAGTAGTCGATGTCGACAAGTTCTCCTCGACGTCGAGTAGGCTTGTCGTAGTCGAGGACCTGCAGAAACACAAACGGCAACGATCTCGCTTGATCGAGTAATTAGTAGTCGACGTCGACCAGTTTTGGTCGAAGTCGAGTAGATTCGTAGAAACGTAATGAAAGCTAGGGTTTGCAGATTTGGAAATAAACAAATATGAAAGAAAACTTCCAAGACCGGGGTTTGGAACAACGATAACCAAACATGCATAAGGCAAGATAAAGAGAGATAATCATGCAATCATATCAAAGGATCAAGCTTTCGCTTTTTCTAATAATTAGACAACTCTTTCAAGAAACCATAATTGTATCTACCAATTTTATGTTTATAATCCAAGTGGCTAACCTGAATCTCTATTAATTAGGTAATAAACATAATAAAGATAGTAGTTGATCAAAACATAATAAAAATCGAATCTTTACCTCAAGCATGCATGACTATCGTCGGGCTCACCCCGACCCTAGAAGTGGGTGAACTACTCACTCTTCATCATAGGAAAACTCATCAATAATAAAAGGGAAATAATTTGCATTAATGAAATAAAACAAAGCTTACAACCGATCGAAGCCAATTCCGCTCTCACCAAATACAACTCCTCTCGGCTCCAAGCTCTCTCTCTTAACTCGCTATATACTATGAATTGTGTGTTGAAAGATACCTAAAACTCAGCCCCTAGGGCCTTATTTATAGTGATCAATCCTCGCTAATCAAGGAAAGAACAATCTATCTATATCTAAAACTTTCTATCTAAAAACATAAGATAAAGTTTAATGAATAAAGGAAATAAATCTATAAGGAAATAAGACTAATGTGGATAAATCCCTCTTGAACTTGATAGATCTTCATGTGGATGGATAGAATTGCACATATCTTCACTTGCAAGTAATCCATGTTCTCGGCACACACTCGATCTCGACTCGGACCGACACAGGTGCGTACTCGACGTCGACCATGTTACTCGACGTCGAGTAGGTGTGTTCTCCCCGTGATGTGTACTCGAGCTCGGGTGAATCTGTGGACTCGACGGGTACTTGACATTGACTAGGTGTACTCGACGTTGAGTAACTCTGGGCTCCTCGAGTGGATCTCTGCTCGACTTCGTGTGAATTTGACTAAAGTTACTCGATATCGAGTAGTCTCTGTCAAGTGATCCTTCCTTGATTTCTACTCGATTTATCATTGCTCAACTCCTGCTTGATCTTGGACTCTCTGTTGTTGTCCTCGAGCATCTTGATGATTTCCTTCCTTTCTCCGAATTGCTATAAATTGCCTCAATTTATGCGAAATTAAACAGAAACTAGTGTAGACTCCATAATTTCGCGAAGAAGCGTAAACTACATAGATTCTATATAATTCTAACCCAAATGCATGAAAGGTATGCTGAAATCGATATAAAAGGAAGTATACAACATGGAAATTTAGGCGCACAACATACTGTGTTGATGGTGGTAGATCCGATCGCGAGATATAGTTGAAGCACTTCGTGTTTGCGAGGGTGGTGAAGAGTAGGAAGTGTTGCGAGGTATTCTCTCATGCTATTAAAAGTCTTATCTAAAATGGAGCTCCATTCAACAGACCTTTTTTTCTTCAGTTGTTCAAAAAAAGGCAGGAATTGTTTGCTAATCGCGAACAAAAATGGCTCAAGTAGTTAAAAGAACCATTGAGTCTCTGAATGTCCTTGATCGTTTTAGGGGGCCCATGTTTAGTATTGCTTGTACCTTTGATGGGTTGACATCAATTCCTCGATGGCTGATCATGTAGCCTAAAAATTTCCATGAATAGACTCCAAACACGCATTTCTCTGGGTTTAAGCATACGCGATTTAGCCTGAGGGCGTCGATGGTTTCTTGGAGGTCAGCTAGATGACTTTCTTTTGTTAAGCTCTTGATAACGAAATCATCGAAGTAGACCGTGATGTTTTTTCCCATTTGGGACTGGAAGACTCTTTCGATCATTCGCTAGAAAGTGGTGCGACATTTTTGAGGCCGAAGGGCATTACCTTGTAGCAAAAGGTGCCCTGGTTGGTGATGAAGGCTGTGCTTTTTTCATCGGGCATATTCATTTTGATCTGATTGTAGCTGGAATATGCGTCGATAAAGCTTAGCGTGGTGTGACCAACGATGGTGTCCACTAATTCATCGATAGAAGGGAGACGGTAGTTGTCTTTAGGACATGCTTTATTTAGGTCTTTGAAATCAACACACATCATTCACTTGTCATTGGTCTTCTTGACAAAGACGACATTTGATAGCCAAGTTGAGTTGTTGATTTCACGGATGAACCCGGCTTATAGAAGTTTTTCGACCTCTTATTTAGTTGATTTTACTGTCTCTGCTGCCATTTTTCTCTTCTTTTGACACACTAATTTGGTGTCATGATTAAGCCCGAGAGAATGTTCTGCCATTTCATGGGGGAGGCCTTTCAGATCCTGTGGTGACCAGGCGAAGACGTATTAAAATTGTTTCAGAATTTCTTTGACGCAATTCAAGACGGGGGTTTACAAGTTGTGAACATGGTAGAGAGATTATGTGGTATTCGCGAAAGGAAAGAAGGCAATCTTTTCTTCGGCGATTTTATCCGCGATCTTTTCGGGTCGTACTTCCAACTCTGCTTTGAGCCCTTTCTAAACGACTTCTTGATCGTCACTCTCTGCCACCTCTGACTCTAAAGATCCTTGGCCTTTGTCGTTGATCGCAAAAACTCGACCGTTGCCTTTCTGGACCGAGGACAGATAACAAACCCTGCTCTCCAATTGCTCTCAACGAACTTCACCCACTTTTCCATCTGATGCCAAAATGGTAAATGGAGCAGGCTATCTGAAATTTGAAAAGACTAACGCGGCCCATGATAGCGTTGTAGATGGACGGCAAGCGAACAACCTGAATTCCACCATGTGAGTTCATTGGCTTGGAGTAGTTCCCAGGGTTAGAGCAAGTTCGATGGTCCTGACCACTTCGAATTCATCTCTTGAGAAGGAGATGAGCTTCCCTAAGTAGCAACGTAGGGCACTTTCCGCGATGCCCAATCGTTCGAAGGTGTTCCAGTACAGAGGGTCCACTGAGGAACCGGTGTCCACTAGTAAGTTTTTGGCTCTTTTCGTCCCCGGCTACACATGAATGACCAGAGGGTCCGAATGTGGCATCCTAAGATCACTAGCGTCTGAAAAGGAGAAATCAAATACTGCATGCCTTGTAGAAGCCTGTTTGACGCTAGAATCGATGGGGGGTTGCCTACCCTCCCTTTCATAATTCTTCCTTTCTTGATTACTGGTTCCAAAGGAAGATGGTCCGCCCACGATAGTTGCTACATCCATCGGGCGGGAGTGGGTTCTAGTTGTCCCTATTGGAGCATGAGGCTTTGTTTAATGAGGATCTAGCCTCCAGAGCGCCTCGCACATCTCTGGGTAGGGGTTGGTATCCGCCTCCTCTGTTTCCATTTCGCCCGTCGCAGCCTCGCGGGTATCATCCCTTTCCTCTCCCTTCTAGGGTGTAGGGAGGATTGTACTAGGGTGGCAGTGCGACGGGTGGATTGCGGACCACGGATGGTGCGCAGATTTGCAAAGGCACATCTTGCTGAGGAGGAGTCGGCGAAATTCAATATACAAGAGGGCACACTATCAGGGGATGTGCCATCATTGCGTTGGTTGGGGTTGTTAGGGGGGAGGACCAGTTTACTGGTTGTATTGCACTTCATTATGAGGAGCTTGTTGGGGAGCGACAGGGGGTTGCCAATGTGCATTATTGCAAGGATGGGCATCCTGACCTCCCCTTCCGCGGAACTTGTTGGTTATCTTGTGGAACAAAGAGGGCTTTGATTCATTTGATCACGAGCTAGAGCCGGCTGCCTCCATGGAATAGATCTGCAAAGTCACTAGATGGCGCAGCTTATCGTATTTGCTAGGCTCTTTTTGGAACAAATATGTTTTGAAGTCGCCTTCAGCAAGGTTGCCCATCAGGATGGTGCTGGCAGATTCCTGATTGAATTTTGGGATTTGAACGACCACGGTGGTGAACCTGCTAAAGAAGCTTCCTATGGATTCGGATGGCTCTTGTTTAATAGAGTTTAAATCCAGCATGGTACATTTCCTCGTGCAAGCGCTGCCGAAATAAGCAACAAAGATGTCGAATAGTTGGGCGAAACTGATTATAGACGATCGGGGAAAGTTGGTGAACCATGTCAAGGCCACTCCACTTAGGGTGGATGGAAACGATCGGCAAAATATAGCACCATTGTTTTCGCTCATCCCCATTGATGTTGTGAACTGGTTCATGTGGTCGTTGGGATCAGAATTCCCAGTGTATTTCATGATTGATACATATCTCCATCTTTTCGGGACGGGTGTCTTGCGTATCTTTTTGCATAAAGCGGAGGGGAATGTGGGTTCGTCTTTATGAACCGGGCCAGGGCCCCCAGAAGAGTTAGACATTGAAAAAATATCCATGGCGATGTTGTCGCGAGGCCTTTTATCAGCACTTTTGTTCTCGTGATCCAGCTCAGGGTTCAGCGGACTATCGGCCGGATTGGGAATAGGATTGAATGCGACACGAGTTAGATCTTGCGGCTGAAAGTAGCAGTAAGGATCATATTGGGGAGGCATCATATTCACAGCTTGGCCATAAAAGGGATTCCGATGATAATTGCCCGCGAAGTATTGATACAGGGGAAAGCCTCCCCATGTTCCGTATTGATTAGGCGGGGGCGCTGGAGCGGCATTCCAGAATGGTTGCGAAGGAATATATTCGCCTTGTTGGGGATGAGCTTGTTCATTAGGAGGGTTATTGAGATTTAAACCATTGTTCCATCTTTCATCGTGATGCTGGTTTCCAAATTCCTCGCCGAGCAATGTAAAATTCATGTTTCTGTAATGATTAGTGCAGATAGTAAAACAGGTATATTCACGAAGAGTAGTACATTATGGAATTCAAGAATGAAAATCGCATGATTAAAAAGTAATGCGTATTTCTACGAGGAACCTCTCGTCACGAAAGGTTCCCACAGACGGCGTCAATGAAGTGTTTCTAGAATTTCACCTATACTTATTACCTCAAGGTGACAAAAAAATGTCCTTAATTACCTGTAAAGCCAACTAGGAAGTGTATTCATGTATAATTAGGGTCCTTGTTATGAGTTAGGTTGGATGACAAAATGCTTCTTCGCGATGAGATTTACGCACGTCTTACATTTACTGTTCATTCGTCGTCTTTAGAGGATATTGAGAGATGATGTTTGGTTCTAGAAGTGTCCTTTTCCAATCAAGGATCTCAGGAACTCAATTCCGATGACTTTATCTCAGATAATGTTGCAGAGCTCTTGCTTTGTTTCCAAAATCGGATCCCTTTTATGGGCTATAAGGGGGTATTTATAGTGTTGCTAAGAGAGCAGCTGGTTGGCGACCGCGTAGTTTTGTAGAGGACACATGTAGCTCATGCCCTCATGCCAGTGGTTTTGTGTCATTGCGTGTGGTGATGCCAGCGAGGTGGTGGTTGGCCAGTGAGTTGCTTGCTTTTGGTGTAGGGCTAGATGACGTGGATTCTTTGCCTATTGCAAATGATGTGGAGGCAAATGACCGGTGCTTTGATCGCGTGCAAAGCGTTCATATGTTGGAAGGTTGTGATCCGCATTAGGAGATCGGGATTTCGAATAGATACTAGGCCTTCTATCTTAATCACGATGGTGGTATAATGCTTCCGTAAGACTTTCGCATTGGTTGGTCCATTTATGACGTCTTAACTCTATTTATTAAGAGGGTTGCTTTCGAGAGCATCGTCACATGCAATAATAAGATCATCAACGTAAACCAAAGCGTAGATGGTGATAGTGGGTGAGTGATGAACAAACAGAGAGGTGTCTGATTGGGAAGCATGAAACTGATTGGCCATGAAGAACTGTTTGAGCTTGGTGAACCACGCTCGCGAAGCCTGCTTTAGGCCGTAAAGAGCTTTATGGGCGCGGCAGACATGGTTTCGAGTAGCGGCATCCACAAATCCACGCGGTTGCTCCATGTATACAGTCTCAGTGATATCACCATTGAGGAAGGCATTGTTGATGTCAAGCTGACGAATGGGCCAATCCTGTGATAGTGCAATGGAGAGAACTAGGCGAACAGTGGTAGGTTTGATGATGGGACTAAAGGTGTCAAAGTAGTCGACACCTTCCTCCTGATGACAACCTTTTGATATGAGGCGAGCCTTGTACTGTTGCATTGTGCCATCAGCATTCTTTTTGACCCTGTAAACCTACTTACAACCAACAAGGTTAGTGTTAGAGGTCGGGGAACAAGAGACCATGTCCTATTCCGACAAAGGGCCTGATATTCATCCTGCATTGCATGCTGCCAATGGGGGTGTTTAAAGGCTTGAGCATAGGTTGTGGATTCATAGAAGGCAAGGGGAGTCGGGTCGGGTGGCAAGGGGTGGGGAGTGGAGGTGTGTGCTTTTGTTTTAAGGTTGTCGGTGCGGGCTTTGGTTCGCATAGGATGTGTGATGGCGTCACTAGGACGATAGTGAGAGGGGGTATTGGTAGGGTATGGATCGGGTGCTGGGCTGGGGCTAGGAGGCAGTGGCAAGGGTGTGGGGTAGAAGGTGAGGGAGGAGGTGGTGGCGTAGGGAGGCTCTGAGCGTGTTCGAGCAACATGGCTGTTGTGAGCTGAATCTGCCATGTTTTATAGTAACTTTTATATCGATTTCTGCATACATTGCATTCATTTGGGCTAAGATAGTACAGAACCTATGTAGTTTATGTTTATTTGCCAAATTATAGAATCTACACCAGTTTCTGTTTAAATCACAGAAATCGAGGCATTTTACAGCAATTCTACAGAAGGTCAGAAAAGCTCGGAAAACGGCTACAGAAGTCCAAGGTCAAGGAAGCAGCGGAACCAGTCGAATCAATCTGAGAGTCAAGGTTACTCGATCTCGAGTAGACCTTACTCGACCTAGACGAGCATGTCCGAGCAACCTTGGTCGACAGTGCCTGATCGAGAAAGCCAGACCAACCCGGCTCCGGACCCAACTCGATCTCGACAAGACCTGGTCGAGATCGACTAAGCCCAGCGCCACACCCGGAGTCGACAAGGAGAGAAGCCGAGCACACCCTACTCGATCTCGACAAGTCCTAGTCGAGATCGACAAGCCACCCAGTGCAACTCCGAGACCATGCCGAGGAGAAGCCTGCTCGACCAGACGTCCACCACTCTACTCGATCTCGACAAACCTTGGTCGAGATCGACGAAGCCCCTGAGTCCAGATCCGAGCCAGTCGAGTAGAGCCACCCGAGGAGACCTAGTCGATGACCCATCCCTACTCGACATCGACAAGCCTTTGTCGAGGTCGACGAGCACAGTAAGCCAAGACCGAGTCTGTCGAGCACCAGCTAGCCGAGACGACGAATTCGAGCCAGCCAGTCCTACTCGATGTCGACAAGCCACTGGTCGAGATCGAGTAGACCTCCCAAGTCGAGTTACGCGGTTTTGACGAGTCCTACTCGGTTTAGCTTTACTTGGGCACAAAGGAAGACAGCTTGACCGAATTCTATCCAAGGAGCAAGATCTATCAACATCATGAAGACTTACCTAGTTTAGAATATCTTTTCCTTATAGATTTATTTCCATTATGCAATTTATTTATCTTTTGAGCTTTAGATATAATTTTAGATATAGATAGATATCTTCTTTCCTAGATTAGCAAGGAATAGAAGGCTATAAATAAAGCCCTAGGGGCTGGTTTTTCATTGATCCCAATTCACAATCAATTCAAGTAAGTAGGATAGAGAGAGAGAGTTTGTAGCAAGCAAGGTGGAGAGGCGAAAGCGGATTTGTCTTGTTGGTTGTAAGCTTTCTTTATTTAATTTAATGCAAGTTAGTTTCTTTTGTTATTTAATGTCTTTCTTGATGATGAAGAGCGAGTAGTCCACCCACTTCTGGGGCTGGGGTGAGCCCGACGGTGGCCATGTGAGGCGATGCAATAAAGGTCAGATCTTTTTGTGCAATTCATCTTCTTTCCCTATGAGCATGATTCTTTTGCGAGAGTTGAAGGTGATCCTTGTTTGTATTATTGAAGCGAAAGTGATCTTAATGCAACTTGGATTAATTATGTGAAAAAGGGTTAGTAACAATTAGGGTTTATGCGAAAGCCTCTATATGCCTATTTGTTAATGACGAAAGTTATTTGATGGAAAGCATGATCTTTTGTGCCTTTATGTGTTACTTTGCATGGTTATCGTTGTGGTGTTGAAACCCTGGCCTTGGAAGTCTTTTAGCATATTGATTTATTTCTGTCGAAATTCTGAGTTTTGTTCGAAAATTTGCATTTTAAAAGTTTCTGTCTTTTACTGTTGTCGAGATAGAGGAGAAGCTCGTCGAGATCGAGTAGGTTGTGGTCGATCTCGAGTAGAACCTGTCTATGTCGAGTTGAGTTTCTGCTTTTTGTCATCGATTTTCAAGTTTCTGTCTTTACAGTCTCTAGTCGATCTCGAGTAGGGGTTGTCGAGATCGAGTTGATTTGTCTTCGTCGAGTTGTTTTGCTTTGTTTTCTGTTTTCTGTTGTCGACTGTCCTTAGTCGATATAGAGGATAGCTACTCGAGATCGAGTAGCTTCTGTGTCCTCAATTTACTTTCTGCTTTGCTTTGTCTTTTCTGTCTTCGCCTTGTTTCTTGCTTTTGTTTGTTCTTTTCTGTTTTATTTCTGTTTCTGCCTTTGTTTCTGCGTTTCTGCT
Organism: Persicaria maculosa; assembly: GCA_963922045.1. NCBI lineage: Eukaryota > Viridiplantae > Streptophyta > Magnoliopsida > Caryophyllales > Polygonaceae > Persicaria > Persicaria maculosa. The sequence continues at coordinate 44,298,047 of OY998263.1, read as the reverse complement.
TTTCTGCTGCTGCTGTGAGAATTTATAGCTACCTGAGAACTGCTGACGTGCTTCCTCGTGGATTCGATCCTGACTTTCTCTTACTACAACGGGAGGAAGTCTTGTATTTATTTGCTGAGACAGGGAAGTCAGTCTGAACTTTATTTCATATTTATTTCATACTTGACCATCCTCCTGCAACAACAATGGCCGAAGAAGGGGTTGCCGGGGTGGGATAGGATCACGAGGAATGATAAAGAGGGCAGGGTAAGGAAGGTGGTCTTGTCGAAGACCACGTGACGGGCAATGTACATTCTCTTGGAGGCAATATCATAGCAATGGAAGCCTTTTATGGAGAGAGTTGTATCCTAGGAAGAGACACGGGAGAGTCTGAAAGTCAAGTTTGTGATGATTGTAGGGTCGAAGGAAGGGATAACATAGGCAACCATAAACCTTAAGCAGAGTGTAATTGACGGAGGGAAAACCTGTCGTTGATCCGCCAAAGAAAACTCAAACCAATAGCAAGTATAGCGATAAGTAAGAGGTCGATCCACATGGAAAGTTATAATTCAAGTTTGATTCAAGTGTCAATCAAAGTAACTAATTTGGGGGGGGGGGGGGGGTTGTGTGTGAAAGTTCCGCCTTTTATCAAAGCGGATTGGATCAAACAAAAGTAAATGGTTTTAATTCAGACAATTAGGAGAAGCAATTCTGCCTACAATTTTCCACTTTATTTGATTGAAGCGATCCTTGTAACTTCTTCTTGTCCTATTAAGTTTCCTATAAATGCCCTTGTCCCGACCTAATATAGTTACTAGTCCAACTAGTCCTAGCAAACCTTATCAATCGAACAGTCCCTAAAGAAGGATTTAACCCAATTGATAGCCTTAAGTTCAGAAATTAGCCAAGGTATTTGCAGTCCCTAAAGAGGGATTTAACAACACATTCAACTTCCTACTCATTCAATTAGTTCAACCAGCCCTAAAGGAACAAGTTTGCCACTTAGGTTAAGGTTCACAACTAGAAATCTACAACCTTAGCGATTGAATTGATCTAATAAGTTGACCAGACAAGATAGAACAAAACAATAAACAATCAAGCACAAAGAAGTTGAAGAATTCAAATATATGAAACAAGGAACGAGAATTAGAAACTCACAATCAATCCAAATAAAGCTTCAAATTATAGGCAGAACAGATGAGTTTAGTTTCTCATGGAAGACATCGCTCAAATCTCTAAAATGTCTGATGAACGAAAGAATAGAATAGAAGTCGTCTCAAAATAACATAAATTCGGCCTTATAATAGATCCAAGTCGGCCACAAAACACACAACATAAAAACTAGGGTTTTTTTAGACGAAATGGCGTCGCGCTGGCAACCCGTGCTGCAGCCGCGACATATGTTGTGGCCGCTGCCGCGGCCGCTGCTTCTCTTTCTAATCTCCCAGTGTCCGTACTGGCGACCAATGCTGCGGCCGCGGCATCAGCAACTTCCTCCAACCCGCTGCAGCGGTCCTTGCTGCGGTCGCGGCATCCTATTGTCGTGTCCTCTTGTCTTTGCCGAGAGTAGCTCCACGTTGCTTTGCTCTTTTCCTTCCTTGCTTCTCTTCAATGTCTCTTGTACTCCTCTTCGAGATATTGCATCTCCCTAATGTGTTCCGATTCAATCTACAAGATAAACACAAATTTGCGCAGAATCCGAACTCTTCTAAAATAATCACAAGATGCATTTTAGCAACAAAGTATGAAAGAAATGCAACCTAACTAAACTAAAAATGCCTATAATGCCTATCTAAGATATGCATTATCAAATTCCCCTACACTTAACCTTTGCTTATCCAACCTCACCAGAAATATGTGTTTCACTCATGTGTTTAGGCTTCAAGGTACAACTCTCAACTCAAACCAATCATGCACTAAACTCATACGCATTGACCACCATATCACCAAATATCTACCGAAATGTCTTTCCTTATGCGAGGCGCAAACATGGGTGCCATGAATGGCCCCGGTCTATCAACACCTCAACATACTAATATGAAGTCCACTTGAACATCTTTTGACGCAAGTTGCAAACATGGGTGTCATGAATGAACCTGGTTACTCAATGATCAAGCTTTCTTTCCTAGTGGATAGTTTTCAACACCTTTTTGCGCGAATCATACCCATGGGTGTCATGCATAGATCCGGTTACTAAGTGCATCAACCATTGCCACTTTATTCACTAAATATGTACGAGTTCAAACAAAAGACTCAAAATTTAACATAAATTCCGCAAGCAACAAACATGTGCATCGGTCTTTAAAAATAGATACTGCAGTCAATGCCAAGAGGTAGCAACACAAGGAGAGTAGTTCACACAATTGAGCAAAAAAATCCAAATAAGGTCAAACATTCTCACAGGGTCATGTTTTGAGGACTTCAATCATACTTTAGCTCAATCATACATGCTCAATTATATTTTCTAGCTCATGTTCCACAAAAATCAAATAAAGACAAAACCAAAACATCCAGAACTCCATGGGATTGTTATGAACATGCTTGAAATTTAAATTAGAGGACAAACTAAGCCAGATAGGTATTTGAATAACACACACGTATGCAATGCATGCTTATTTTTTTGGATTTTTGATTTTTTTTTTAAATCCGAAAATGCAAAAATAAATAAATTAGACAAAAATTAATTAAACTCCACATAAATTAAATAAACTAAATAACTATTACAAAAACTTAAACATATTGTGCAGAAAATTAAACATGGTCTAGAAAATGACAGAAATGACATAATATATATATAATCCTTCTCCCCCACACTTAAAGTTTCCAGTGTCCTCACTGAAACAGTACAGACAACCAAAATAAAACATAAAAATTCAGGGTGAAGGAGACAGAACTAACCACTCACTGATGCGACGGCTGGTACGGTGAAGACTGGTACGGCGGAATGTGTGGATACTGCTGGCGGAGGTAGTAGGACTGCTCCCTCCGCATCTCCTCCATGTGATAGTTCATCTCCCGCATATTGCGATCGATGTCGTGGAGAATGAACTCGAAGGAGTCCTGGCGCATGGACATACGATGGAACTCAGTGAACATGTGGTCCCGCCAGGGGTCATCCTCAGTAGAAGAAAAGCGAGGTCCCGCAAAAGAGTCAGCAGCGTATTGGGCATCCCCCATATGATAGTCAGTCTGTGTGCAGGGGCATCCTCCTTAGCCTCGTCGTCATCATCCTCATCCTCATCCTGATCCTGATCCTGATCAGCCACGATGTAGAGGGAGGCGTTGGAAGGGCCATAAGATAAGGCCCTAGGAAGCCTCAGTCGGTGCTCTCCATGCTTCCCCGATTTCCAAATCCAGCCTGGTCCATCAGAGCCCTCAATCAAATAAGCCCTCCTGATCTGCTATGTTGTATAGGTGTACCCACCAGACATGGGTGCACCGCACTGTGTAGGCTCCAGAAATTGATGGGCTATGAGGCTAATCATGCCTCCTAGACCAATCCTCCCTGTATTCTTTCCTTGGATCTTCAGGCAGCTGTCCACAAAGATCTCAACCCAGTCCGGCGTACCATGAGACTGGGGAGCAAGGCTCCATAACCAGGCTAGATCACCAGTGGGCACTTTGTTTACATCGCCTTGGCCACTGAAAGACATGGCCAAGACCTTGTGCACCAGACGAAGGCATGGGTGGACGAACTTGTAGTTGTACTCTCCCTTGTGTCCGTCAAATCGAGATCCAATCGCTGCGTACCAATCTTGGGTGGGTGCCCGAGTGATCCCAAAGAGCTGTCTCAGCTGGTCATACGTGCAAGTGTGGGGCTGATCCATCAAGTTGAACCTAATCCTCGAATCGTCCACAAGCGCAAAGGTAACTAAAAACTCCCACGCCAGCTCAGGATATGTGGGGGCACTGCAGTCTATAAATGCCCCCAAACCGCCATGACTGAGCATCCGACGTGTAACGTCCAGCATGCCTAGTGTCTGTAAGGTAGGGATATGAAAGAACTTTGTCTGTACAAATCGCTTCACATCGAAGCTCTCAAATGCCTTCCTTGTTCTTTAGTCACAGCTCTCAATCGGCGCACCATTCTTATCAGATTTCAGCAGTAGCTATCAACCCAACAACTCCAAAATCCAACAAGAAACCTCCAACACAACCCAAGCTAATCAACAATTACAAATCAAACCCAAAACACCTCAAGCAACTTAAGCAAATCCAAAACTTCCAACTTACCCTAATTCAAGATTCTCAAACCAAACCAAGCACAAATAGTACCACCCCTCAACCAATCCTCACAATAACACAATAAAGCTCAAGAATTTAACATACCAAACAAATCCAATCCAACGAACACGGTCAAACCTGGTGGCTGCGGATGATGCGGCGGGCGCAGTAGGGAGGCGGTGGGCGCAGCAGGTGCGGGATGCGCAGCTGTAGATCCGGGGGAATCCGACCGAGGGTGGTCGTGTGGGTTGGTGGGTGCGACTCCGACGATGTTGGTGGGGTTCCGGCGAGGAGAAAGTGGAGGGTGAAGAACGATGGATGAAATGATGGATGAAAATGGTGATGGGAGAGGGAGAAGATCCGGCTAGGGTGTCGGTTATGGGGGTTGTAAAGGATGAAGAGAAGAGGCAGAGGATAACAATGGTGAGCTTAGATAATGGCGGCAGAGAGAGAGAGAGGGAAGTAAGATAGGGTTCGATAGAGGTGTTGATAGAAAGGATCCCGTGACCCTTTGTTTTTAATTTACTTTTTTTTTCTGGGAAATAGGTCACGGGTTTGAGAGGCGGCGGCCGCAGCATGGATGCTGCGGCTGCTGCAACAGGGCATGCTGGGAGTTGAAGTGTGGCGACCGCCGCATGGATGTTGCGGCCGCCGCTAGTGAAGTGGTGGCCAGTTCTAGTTTTCGTCTTTTTTTTTATATTATTATTCTAATTCCTAACCAAACTAGTGATAAAAACTACCTAAGAAAATGAAAAAAAAATGAAAAAGAAAGAAGAACTTACCTCGGGTTGCCTCCCGAGAAGCGCATTTGTTTCAAGTCGTTGGCTCGACGTAATGGCCCTTGAGTGGCCTAATGGGTAGGTTCAGCAAGCATCAACTCCTCTTCTTCGTTATGCGGAATATTCTCAAAGTATGGCTTAACTCTATTACCATTGACCTTAAAGAGCTCATTAGACTTAGGGTCATAGAGTTCAATTGCTCCGTGAGGAAATATCTTTGAGATGGTGTAGTGTCCTTCCCACCTTGATCTATGTTTTCCAGGGAAGAGTTTCAGGCGTGATTTGTATAGAAGGACCTTGTCTCCTATTGTTAGCTCCTTCCGCAGGATGTGTTTGTCATGCCAAGCCTTTGTCTTCTCCTTGTAGAATACTGCATTATCATATGCATCCATACGCAATTCCTCCAGCTCTTGCAATTGAAGTTTCCTGAACTCTCCTACTTCATCCAACCTCATATTGCAATTCTTTACAGCCCAATATGCTCGATGCTGAAGTACCATAGGGAGATGACATGCCTTTCCAAAGACAATTCAATAAGGGGACATACCAATGGGAGTCTTATAGGCCGTCCTATAGGCCCATAGAGCGTCATTCAACCTTAGACTCCAATCCTTCCTGTTAGGTGCCACTATTTTCTCCAGAATGGTCTTTATCTCTCTATTTGATATCTCCGCTTGACCATTGGTCTAAGGATGATAAGCAGTGGACACTCTCTGGGTGACATGGTATGTCTTTAACAAGGCAGTGATCGTCCTGTTGCAGAAATGTGTTCCTCTGTCACTAATTATAGCCTTAGGCACCCCAAATCTTGCGAAAATCGTGTCTTTCAGGAAATCTGCAACAACTTTAGAATCATCAGTTCTGGTGGCCTTTGCCTCCACCCACTTGGAGACATAGTCCACCGCAAGCAAAATATATATATTCCCAAAAGAACTAAGGGACCCATAAAATCGATACCCCAAACATCAAAAACTTCACAAAATATGACAGTTGTTTGTGGCATTTCATTCCTAGCAGTTATGTTCCCAACCCTTTGGCATCTATCGCATGATTTACAGAAGGCATTAGCATCCCTAAATAAGTGAGGCCAAAAGAAACCTGCTTCTAAAACTTTCCTAGTAGTCTTTTGAGGACCAAAGTGGCCTCCACATTCATGAGCATGACAAAAAGTAAGGACATATTGTACATCATTGTCCGGCAGACACCTCCTGATTACCTGATCAGCAAAATGTTTCCAAAGGTAGGGTTCATCCCAAACATAGAAGCGAGAGTCATGTCGAATCTTGTCCTTCTGAGCTTTCGTGAAGCTCGGTGCAAATTCTCCCGTGACCAAGAAATTCACCATATTGGCAAACCAAGGTCGAGGAGTATGGACACCCATCAACAATTCAGGAATATCAGAACTTACCTCGTTAGATAGGAGGGGAAAAGACGGAATGGGGGCCTGAATAGCATGCGGTGACCGCGACATATAAGTTGCGGCCGCAGCAAGATTGATTGGCCGCGGCCGCGACATGGTTGCTGCGGCCGCATCACCCTCCGTTTCTGTAGCTTCCTGCGGCTGCAAAGGTAAAGTGTGAGTTAGATAAAATAATGTATCATCAGGGAACTCACCGTGAATGGGTCTTTGATCTTCCGGCTTGTCCTCTTCTTGGACAAGTCTGCTGAGGTGGTCCGCTACTAAGTTTTCTGCACCTTTCTTATCTTTAATTTCAATGTCAAATTCACTTAAGAGTAAAATCCAATGAATCAATCTTTGTTTCGCTTCTTTCTTAGTCAATAAATAGTGAAGAGCAGCGTGATCAGTGAAGACAATTACCTTAGCTCCTAGGAGATAGGAGCGGAACTTCTCCAGTGCAAAGACCACAGCCAGGAGCTCTTTCTCGGTGATTGAGTAGTTTCTTTGTGCTCCATTCAGAGTCATGGAGACATAGTAGATAACATGAGAGCTCCTTCCTTCCTTTTGTCCCAAAACAGCCCCCACAGCATAGTCGTTAGCATCACACATAATCTCAAAAGGTTGAGACCATATGGGTGCTTGAATTATAAGAACGCTAGTAAGGCAGCCTTTAAGCTCATCAAAGGATGCTCTACACCTGTCATCAAACTCAAAAGCTACTTCCTTTTTCAATAAATCACACAGAGGTGCAGAAATCTTAGAAAAATCCTTAATAAACTTGCGATAGAACCCTGCATGGCCTAAAAAGGAACGAATTTCGTGCACATTGGTGGGGTAAGGCAGAGACTGAATAACATCAATCTTAGCCTTGTCCACCTCAAGACCCCTGCTAGACACAATATGACCCAAAACAATGCCTTGCCCAACCATAAAATGACACTTTTCAGAATTAAGAACTAAGTTGGTGTCCACACACCGCCTAAGCACAAGTGACAAATGGTGCAAGCAAGTATCAAAATCATCTCCATGCACAGTGAAGTCATCCATAAATACTTCTATGAAGCGCTCTACATACTCAGAAAATATGCTTACCATGTACCGTTGGAAGGTCCCAGGTGCGTTACATAACCCAAAAGGCATTCTACGGTATGCAAAAGTGCCAAAGGGGCATGTAAATGTCATTTTTTCTTGATCCTTCGTTGCTATTGGTACCTAAAAATATCCTGAGTAGCCATCTAAAAAGCAATAAAAGGAGCGGCCGGCAAGGCGCTCAAGCATTTGATCAATAAAGGGAAGGGGGAAGTGGTCCTTGCGAGTAACTGCATTCAATTTACGATAATCAATACAGACTCTCCGTCCAATTTGTACCCTGCTAGGGACCAATTCACCATCCTGATTCTCAACAACAGTAATACCTCCCTTCTTAGGGACAACCTGAGTAGGACTCACCCATTTGCTGTCAGATATAGGAAAGATCATACCTGCCTGAAGGAGCTTCAACACCTCCTTCTTTACCACCTCCATCATTGGTGGGTTGAGTCTCCGCTGAGGTTGTCTAGATGGCTTGGCATCATCCTCCAATAGTATCCTATGCATGCAGAGGGTAGGACTGATGCCCTTAATGTCTGCTATCGTCCATCCTAACGCTTCCTTGTTCTCCTTTAGAACAATCACCAATCGCTCCTCCTGCCCAAATGTCAGTTTGTTAGAAATAATGACAGGTAGAGTATCATTTTCACCAAGAAAAGTATATTTAAGGTGATTAGGAAGCTGTTTCAATTCAACATCAATCGCTTGGATAATGGATGGAAGAAGCTTTTCAGTAGGCATGGTCAGCTCGATGCGGTCTCCCCTTGGTGGCACATAGGTGGGAGATCGATGGTCTAAAGCCACTATAGCCTCCTGCAAGTTAGATGACAAGACATAATCTCCAGCAATTTCATCTACAGGGGCCTGCAAAGTGACTTCCATCTCATCAACACACTCCAAATCAAAGCAATCTTGTGTCATAGTATCAATAATATCCACAAAGCACAGAGAAGGATCATCAGATGGAAATTTAATGGAATCATAAATATTATATTCAACTCTTTGACCATCAAATTCCATAGTAAGAGATTGATTGGCCACGGCCGCGGCATGGTTGATGCGGCCGCCGCACCGTACGTTTTCTGTCTTCGTCTTCTATTACCTTTATCTCCTCGTCCATTATTTCTTCGTCATCCTTTTGAGTCGTGACAACCAGTTCCTTGCCACTCCTAAGCGTTACAGCACTGACATTCTCCTTAGTAGGGTTCTCGATGGTCTATGATGGAAGCTTTCCTGAATTGTTTGCCTCCTTAGCACTTAAGATTTGAATAAGCTGACTCATTTCATTCTCAAGATTTGTCATCCGATCGGATTGCGGCTTCTCTAGATTTGCAATCCGCTCTGACTGTTGTTTCTCATTCTTCAAGACCAATCGTGACAGTTTCTGTAGTGGATCCTCATTATCCTCATTCGATTGTTGCTGACCTCCCTGTCGAGGTTCATATTGTTGTTGAGGCCTTGTCTGTTTCCCCCCTTGCTGATTGAAAGAGGTTTGGTAGTTCCCATAGCCCTGCTGATAGCCTCTGTTATAATTGTTGTTGTTGAAATACCCAGGATTTCCATAATTGCCTTGCCTAGGCCTTTGTTGAGCTAAATTCCCAATGGCATTCAAATCTACATTAGGATCTTGCAGAAGCGGGCACATGTCCATAGGATGAGTGAATTGATTGCAAAGGCCACATGCTTTCAATTGTTGAGGAGTTTTATCAGCTACCAATTGCTTGATCATCTCCTTCACCTCTGCCATGCCGGTCTGAAGTGCAGCCATAGGGGCATCAACAGAGAGTACACCCCTAGCACGAGGGCTCTTGTTGAACTGTCTAGAGCCCTCAGATAGCTCCTTAAACACATCCCAAGCTGCGACAGGCGTCTTATTCAACATGTTTCCTCCACAAGCAGAATTCACTGTTATGCGCTCTATATCAGTCAGCCCATTGAATAGAAAGAGAACCAGATCCTTTTGAGAGTACCCATGGCATGGGCAGCTAGCGCAGAGTTTCTTGAAGCGCTCAAAATACTCATGTATCGACTCCGTCGCATACTGCTCAATGCTGCTGATTGACCGTTTTAAGGCATTAAGCTTTTTTGCAAGGAAATACATCTCTAGGAAGACTCTCTTCATCTCAGCCCAAGTAGTGATAGATTCAGGTGGTAGATAGAAGAACCACTCATTCGCCTCATCCTTCAAATAGAAGGGAAAAGCTCTCAGCTTGATTTGATCTTCAGTTACGTTCTCTGGTTTCAACCCAACAACCACCGTATGGAACTCAGGCAGATGCTTGTGAGTGTCCTCCCCACTCAACCCATGGAATTTGGGTAGAAGATGAACTAGCCCCGACTTCAGCTCAAATTTGACTCCTTCTGCTAGCGCAGGGAATTGGATTGCCAGGGGTTGTTGTGCCAGATCAGGAGCAGAAAGCTCCTTAAGAGTGTGGATTGCGTCGTTAGCCATCTCTGTTGTAGTTTCTCCTTGATCAAAAGGGAGTTCGCGAAAGCGATCACGAGTTTCTAGCCTTAGAGAGGCAAGGGTCCTTTCAATCTCTGAATCAAATGGCAACAAAGAAGAATTAGTAGCACGGGTATAGACCATATAAGACGGTCCACACCAAGATCAACACTAAAAACACAGAAGAATTAATAAAAATTCTCCGGCAAAGGCGCCAAATTTGATGGAGGGAAAACCTGTCGTTGATCCGCCAAAGAAAACTTAAACCTATAGCAAGTATAGCGATAAGCAAGAGGTCGATCCACAGGTAAAGTTATAATTAAGGTTTGATTCAAGTGTCAATCAAAGTAACCAATTTGGGGGGTTTTGTGTGTGAAAGTTCCGCCTTTTTTCAAAGCGGATTGGATCAAACAAAAGTAAATGGTTTTAATTCAGACAATTAGGAGAAGCAATTCTACCTATAATTTTCCACTTTATTTGATTGAAGCGATCCTTGTAACTTCTTCTCGTCCTATTAAGTTTCCTATGAATGCCCTTGTCCCGACCTAATATAGTTACTAGTCCAACCAGTCTTAGCAACCCTTATCAATCGAACAGTCCATAAAGAAGGATTTAACCCAATTAATAGCTTTAAGTTTAGAGATTAGCCAAGGTATTTGCAGTCCCTAAAGAGGGATTTAACAACACATTCAACTTCCTACTCATTCAATTAGTTCAACCAGCCCTAAAGGAACAAGTTTGTCACTTAGGTTAAGGTTCACAACCAGGAATCTACAAAACCTTAGCGATTGAATTGATCTAACAAGTTGGCTAGACAAGATAGAACAAAACAATAAACAATCAAGCACAAAGAAGTTGAAGCATTCAAAAATAGGAAACAAGGAACGAGAATTAGAAACGCACAATCAATCCAAATAAAGCTTCAAATTGTAGGCAGAACAGATGAGTTTAGTTCCTCATGGAAGACATCGCTCAAATCTCTAAAGTGTCTGATGAACGAAAGAATAGAATAGAAGTCATCTCAAAATAACATAAATTCGGCCTTATAATAGATCCAAGTCGGCCACAAAACACACAACATAAAAACTAGGGTTTTTTTAGATGAAACGGCGTTGCGCTGGCAACCCGTGTTGCGGCCGCGGCATATGCTGCGACCGCGGCATCAGCAACTTCCTCCAACCCGCTGCAGCGGTCCTTGCTGCGGCCGCGTCATCCTGTTGTCGTGTCCTCTTGTCTTTGCCGAGAGTAGTGCCACGTTGCTTTGCTCTTTTCCTTCCTTGCTTCTCTCCAATGTCTCTTGTACTCCTCTTCGAGGTATTGCATCTCCCTAATGTGTTCTGATTCAATCTGCAAGATAAACACAAATTTGCACAGAATCCGAAATCTTCTAAAATAATCACAAGATGAATTTTAGCAACAAAGTATGAAAGAAATGCAACCTAACTAATCTAAAAATGCATATAATGCATATTTAAGATATGCATTATCAGTAATTTGGGTCTCTAGAGTAGAGAATGTGAAAAGGAGACTTGTGGTGAAGGTAAGGAGTGGTAGTTCTATTGTGGAGGAAATTGCCGGTGAGAAATGCATGTTCCCAGAAGGGTAGGGGTAGCTTGGCTTGGGGAAGAAGGGCAAGGCCCTTCTCAACAACAATGCGGTTTCGACGTTCAATAGCACCATTTTGTTCCTGTGTATAGGGACAAGACAGATAATGGGTGATGCATTGGGACTCAAGATAAGAGGAGATGGAGCAGTATTCTCCTCCCCAGTCAGATTGAAGAACTTTGACTATGGTGTTAAAATGAGTTTTGAACATTGCAAGAAATGAGAGCAGAATTTATGTAATTGAGATTTATGAGATAAGAAATAGATCCAAATAAACTTAGTGGCATCATCAATAAAAAAAAACACAAAGTAGAGAGAACCGTTTAAGGACAAAACAGGGGCAAGGCCCCAAATGTCTGAGTAAACTAAATCAAAAGGAGAAGCAGAAGACACATGGTTTGCAGGAAGGTGCAACCGTTTAAGGACGGACTCGTGGGGATGACCTAGACGCCAATGCCAACCTTCAAGAGACGTATGAGAGCTGGTGAGGGAGGTGGTGGACGGTGAGTGGGTGGTGTTGTGGAGGAGATAGAGGCCATTCTCAGTGGTTTTGTGGAGAAGGATTTTGCCCTGCAAAGTCTTCACAAAATATTTATCACGGAAAAATTCCATAAACACATTATTATCATTTGTAAGGCGAAAAACGCTAAGAAGGCTTTTTGTGAGGGCAGGGACATGAAGAATACAGGGAAAATTGGCATTGGCAGACAACCCAGGTAAATAAGAGGAACCGGTGTTAGAGATAGAAAGACGGTCGGAGCCGGTATAATTGTCATCTGCAGGTTCTAGAGGTCAGGAGTCACATGATCTGTGGCACTGGAGTCGAAGTACCATGAAGGGTTGACAATAGAGGACGGCGATGAGTAGTTGACGGAGCGTTGCTGAGTGCAGGAATCGCAACGACGAGGTAGGAACTCAGCCTCATTTAGGCGATTGTAGCAGTTGAGGGCGAGATGGCCCAGTTTGCCTCAGATTTGGAAAACATGTTGGCGGCCAATATGTTGTCCACGGCCTCCAAGTGGCAAGCCTTCAGGAGACGGAGTGGATGACTAGCCACGGCCTCCCGACGAAGAGCGTTGATTATTGATGGGTCGGCTACTGCGTGAAGAGGTAGCAGTGTTGGCGGCAGGGCGGTAGAGGATGAGTTGGGTGGAGTCGATAGAGGGAGGAGCAAGGAGGTGACTTGTTGGTCACGGAGGATTCGAGCTTCCTCTCCTGAAAGAGAAGGCCGATGAGCTCTTCTATGTCAATAGCGCATGTCCGCATCATGAACGAGGTAACAAAGGGGCTGTAAGAGGTGTCCAAACCGGCGAGGATGTAGCTGGCAAGATCCTCGAGGTTGACAATATACAAGCTCTAGCAAGAGAGTCGGCAATGGACCATTTTTTATGGATGTATTCCATCATGGTCAAGGCCCCTTCAGGAAGAGATTGAAGCTGCTAGTTGAGAGCCAACCGACGGGCTCGAGTCTGAGCCTCGTAAGTGCGCTCAAGAGTACACCAGGCATCGGCGATAGAGGTGCAATGGGTGATGAGGGCAAGAGCACGCTTCGCAATTATGGAACAGAGCCACAGAAGGACGAAGTGGTCACGATGGCGTCAGGTGGTGAAATCGGGGTTGGCGGTCGACTGGGCATCGGCGGTGGCGTCGGGAATGGTTTTTGGAGGTGGTGTGGTGTCGGTAAGGAAGCCTTCGAGTTCGAAGGCCTCAAGAGCATAAAGGACGGTGTTTTTTCAGAGAGAATAGTTTTCCCCATCAAGCTTGATTGTGATGTTTGATATTTAAAAGATGAGAGGGGTAGTGGTGGTTGTGTTTGCGACAAGCAAGAGATTGCTATTGAGGCTTGATTGGTCATGGCAGTGATCAGCAACGAGAGACAGGGGCGGACGGAATTGAGTAGGAAGTAAAAAAAAAAAAACCTTAGGCTCTAAATACCATGTGAGAATGTAAACTTCTATGTATTCATCAATCCATTGATGAATGAAAGTATAAATATACAAAGATACATAGCTTATCTAAACCATAAAGGATATAGTAGAATCTCTCTAGTTACAATTAGATAGACATAATTTTAGTAAATTGAATCTTCCCATATATGATTAATAGTCTCCGACGTCGGAGAGTCCCAATTCTAAAGACTTGGGTTGTAAAAGGAATGACAAGTTTGTCCTAATCGGGCTGCGAACTATTGTATATGCTCTTCTTCTTAGGTATCTCACAACCCAGAAAACATCTCGATCGAGAGGAATGGTTGTCCATTGAGAGCCTCTTCTAGTTGACGTCTCGAGCCCGTTCGAGCCTAGAAGATCAACTTACATTTTTTTTCTTCTCTCTTTGTTTATATTTTCCCTTCATTGCTCACAATTCTCTTATATAAATAGTCATTACATACATAGTATAAATCTATTAAATAAAAATCACATATGGTGCGGGCAGGAACAGAGCCAAGATTAGATTTTTGGATGGGCTATGGAAATTGGTATATGAGGGGGCTCGAACCTAAGACTTACATTTTTTTCTTCTCTCTTTGTTTACGTTTTCCCTTCTTTGCTCGCAATTCTCTTATATAAATAGTCATTACATACATAGTATAAATCTATTAAATAAAACACATATGGTGCTGGCAGGAATAGAACCAAGATTAGAATTTTGGTTGGGCTATGGAAATTGGGACATGAGGGGGCTTGAACCTAAGACCAAATGAAAGCAAACAAATAGTCCTAACTATTAGGCCAAGAAATCACATATGTTTCATATGCTTTGTTATTTTATTTATAGAAAAATGGGGTGGGCTGCAGTATATATCAGCCTACCCCTAGTTTCGAGGCTGGGTGCGGGTAATTGAACTAGTATTCATGGATCAAAAGTTTAGCCCCCCCCCCCCAAAAAAAAAAAATTTCTAGATCCAATGCTGATCGTTCCTCAGTTCCCTTTATTACTCTAGTGATTGGTTTGTGTACAGAGTTGTATAGCTTCCTATTCGATCACTATCCAACTCCCTAAACTCTTGCATGGGGGACGAGAAGCACTAGGTCCCAGTCTCCTAACATGTAGATCAACATCTTTCCCGCGTTGTCAACCTATCACCTGATTGTCAATCCAGCAATCACTTCCACTAAAAGAGACGATCCTTACCTGTCGATTTTCTTGCACAATCTAGATTCCCAACCTGCTTCTCAAGACGTGTTTGCTACAATATGTTCAACTCGCAGGAGCGGAGGTATTCGAAACCCTAGCTAGATATAACTTAGTCTAGGTCGCAAATCAAGACAAAGAAACAACACAATAACAATACAAACCAAAGGAAACAAAATAATAAGTTAAAAAAAAATCCTGGAATTGATAACCAAACCAACGCCCTGACAAGCGGGATGAAAGGGAAGACCAGCCTAGGATACTTCGACATTCCGCTCCACAAGGGGCCGAATGATTGTGTGTTGAATGAATGTAAAATCCTAGGTTTAGAGTTTTATTTATAGTGCTAGGATGAGCTGTCGAAACCCTAGATTCGGCCTATTAACGCTGCAGAATCGTATCTGTCGGCGGGTGTGGCAAGGCATCGGTGGGCGCCAAACCAAGTTGACAAAATAAGATACCAATATATTGCAACTTAATTTACCATATTAGTGATGGTAATTTACCATATTTTGAGTGTTGAGAAAATAAGATACAAATATAATACAACTTAATTAAATCTTATAAGTAACTACAACGCTTAGGTTTTCGTCTGAACCAACAATAGATTGATTTTGTGAGGGGTTCAACCGCAAATACTAGATTGACTTTGTGAGGATTGCATATCCATATTCTTCTACCTATAGAGTATTGAATAGACTGTAGATGAGGACTGAACCAAGTTGAAATGTTGAACAAATAATCCATATAATAGTAAAACGCCTTCATAGATACTATACTAGATTGGTACTATGGAAACGACTTCCTTAATCATAATTCAACTACTCACCTAACGAGGATGTGGAGACGACTTGAACTACGAAGGAAGAAGATTGTGGAGACAACTTGAACTAAAAAGGAAGGAGACGACTTGAACTACAAATGATGGAGACGAGGCTATGGAGGAAGGATCGGAAGTTGGAACTACAAACGAAGGAGATGAAGATGAACTCAGAGAGTGGCCGCCAGCCGCCACCATTGAAGGATTTGAAGCCAAAGAAAACATAGATATGAATCTAAACTCTCAGGGCAGCACTTTTTTTTTTCTTAATTTTCCTAATTGCTTTTTTCATAAAAAAAAGTTAAAAATATAAAAGAATTAAAAAAATACAAAATAAACTAAATATATATTGATATGAATAGGTTGGTATTACCATTACGAATTAATTTCAAAACGGTTGGTAATAATAATACTAATTTTTAGCTTTCATTACCGCTATCGTACTAAATTTTGAAACTTAATTTGATTGGTATGTGTTGGTTCGGTTTATCATGGTATGTTTTGCCCAAACCTAGTAGTGACCCACTCACTCCTATAGTCAGGTGGATTGGATGATCGGTGACTTGGTGACCCGCCTATATATGTTATGCCTCATCGATAACTAGGAAAGTGATAAAAAGGGAACATAGAGCAAAGTGGAAGGCAAATGCAAATGCAAAACACACCCCACCGGCCACCGATGAAATGATTGACTTCTCCAAAAGCAATCTTCTTTTCTCACTTGTCTATTTCCCGGCCTTTCCTTTTTTCCTCCCTTTCAATGATTAATATTCCTCCCTTTTTCGTAAAATAATCGTTATTATTGGCAATTTTTACACTCATTCATTCATCCAAAATTTTAATTCGTCACCCCTAATTAAATTTAAAACTATTAAATAATTATTATATTTAAAACTGTTAAATAATTATTATATTTAAAACTATTAAATAATAATTAAAACTATATATTCAATTCAATTAAATATTGTGGCCAAGGAAAACAGCGCAAAAAACCAATGTATTCCCAAGTGACCCATTCATATGGTGCATCATGAGTTCTCCACCGTCCTGAAACCGACACCAGTCAAACCACCGTTAATCTTTTTTTTGCTCTTAACCACCGTTAATCTTTAACAACCCAAAAGAGGGAGAAAAATATAATAAGCTAATACAATTCATACAGAACTAATATTTGAATAATGTAAAGAACTATATACACCATCCATCCGTGATCAATCTGCATTTGTAAAAATCAATGTATTCCCAAGTGACCCATTAATAATATCATCCCTACCATATACTTTAGCATATTAAAAAGAAATTCAGAATCATATATACTGTATAAAATACCAACAAGCAATTTAAAAAGAAAAAACAGTACTCCTACATCCCACTATTATTATATGACTAATATATACACAAAAATCAAGGGACGAACATACTCCCTCCGTCCAAAAATACATAAGCTTTTACTATTTATGCACGCTTTTTTACGAGCTAAAAACTAAATAAAATATTAACATTTTTATTAATTTTTTTAATAATTACAAACTTATTATCAATAAGTTTGTAATTATTAAAAAAAAAAAAAATTAATATTTTATATAGTTTTTACATTCTTAAAAAAACGTGCGTGAATAGTAAAATCTATGTATTTTTGGACGGAGATAGTACATAATTTGACGCCTGTCTTTTTCACCAGAAAAAATAATCAAAATATAAATACAAAGGATAATAAAAATAAAAAATAATGTAGTAGTAGTATTATTTTGTTTGTAAAGGAATTATATAATAAAATGTTTGATTGTGTATTTAAATGATTGTTATTGGCGAGTAGTTTGTAACCTAGGCCCAATGGTGTTGAGCTCGAACCTCTTGACAAAGGGGGCAACGGCCCTCATGGTGGTATCGAGCATGTACGGGGTGCCATCCAGGGTGGTCTCCGTGGCGTTGATGAGCTTCCGGCAGGGCTCCCGACGCTGCGCAACGGTGCCGTGGTAGTGGAAGTACTTGATTCGCTGCTCAGTTTTGTGGGTCGTCTTCCCCTGCAGGTTTTGCGACATGTGGACTCCGGTCGCAAACACATTCCTCGGCCGCACTGCGTACTTGCGGTCCCTTCGGGTTCCCCGCTTTATGTCCCGGTACACCAGCTTCTCGAACCCCCATTTCCTGTGCACCCAAATATGTAACGATCAGCTCACATTAGAGTTTGATTGAATCAACCCAACGTAGTAACACAGTGACTCCAAAGCCACTAGTCCTTAACCAGTTGACAGATTTTTACCCACAGCAAAAGTTGAAAAAAGGGACTGATCGATGTTGTGAATGGTGAAACTTAATTCCATTATCTGGTTCAGATTGATTGCAGGAAAATTAGGCCTAGGAAACAATGAGAAACCAGCCAAATGCAGATGTGGACCACCAATAAACCGGTGTCAAAGTCAAGCATACGTTGAGCCTGACCCGATTCTATGCGAAGGAACCAACAAACTCTCAATGGAGTGGAGGGCCGAAAGCGGCTGAGAGGAAATTGGCATTTCGATTCGCATCTACAGCTACATATAACAACAAAGACTAGCTGAATACATGCCAAAAACAAGAGATCGAAATACATCTACTAGGACCATCTGAACAAAGGAAGACGAAATTCATACTCGGTTCATGTGGAAACAGCTTTCAATCATCACATGCCACGTCCAAGGGGAAAATGTTTAGTGTACCAGGGTGGTAGTCCACCTCTTCCATTTTTAACTTATAGCATTAATTAATTAATTAATTAATTAATATATTCAGTATTTAATTTGTGTGGGAAAGGTAAAAAGAAAAAGTAGGGTTTGTGCTTAGAAAAGATGAGATACGAGTCCCTCTTCTTTTTAGAAAGAGAAAGTAGGTTCCTCCTGCCTCTTCCTCGTTGGTTTTCTCCGTCTACCGCCGTCGCTGCTTGTCCGCCGAGGTGTCCCGTTTCCGGCTCCCTCCGCCGATCCTCTCTCTTCTTCTCCTGTCGTTAACCTCCTTCACCACCTACTCGGCTTCTCCTCAACCTCCTCTGTCACCGCCGCCCCTTCCCCCTTTCCTCCGTTTCCACCTCTCTCACCATCTCTACCTTCCGCCTCTTGCGTTTTCGCCTTCTCCTCTCCCATCCCGCTGACAGTCTGAAACGGGACCCCCAATTTTGACCATCCTTTTATTGTCCCAATTTCTTCTCAGCGCTTGTCTCCTGCTCCTCCACGGCCTCTGCCGTCTCCCTCGGCCCTCCTCCGGTGTTGTCTAAGGTGAAGGCAGAGAAGACGAGGCGGCAGACTTGAAACCCGTGTGGATTAAAGAAGAAGATGAATGAACAGTACTGTCTGAGATGAATTGAAGAAGACGAGGCGGCAGAGCTTTGTTTTGATTAATTTTGTTGGAGGAAATGGAGAACAGCTGGAGCGTACGTGATTCATTGATAGTTTTCTTTTGGAAAAAAATTGTTTAAAATGCATCACCATTCATACCGCCCCAAATTTACAATGGTTGTTTGAATTTTGAAGATATTGTTATATTTCGTATATTATTTACCCTATATACTGAAATGCACATGAAACACATTTAAGGTAAGCTGATTTCACTTTAACTTGCATCTGTCCAATGATTTACTTAATTTTAAGGGGATTCCATTTTGAAGATAGAGGTAACGCGGTTTATAAACCATTTTCATTGTTTTTTTTATTTAAAAGTTTATAGATCCCCTAATAAATTCTTTAATTATATAGACCTTTTTCATACATATCATTCTATTTATACCCTTCGATACTTTTTATTTATAAAAAAGTTAACATCTTCTATATCTATTCTTAATTCCCTTTTTTAAAAATAGTTTTTAGTATTATTAGTATTAAGTTATATTTAACTTTTTATTAAACTAAAATATTTAAGGGTAAACAAGTAATAATATCAACAAAAGAGTTTATATATAACAAATAAAATAGGTATATTGAATTTATGTATTTTTCTTAATTAATTAGGTGAAATCTTTAATGCAACCCATATAAAAAAAAAAACAAGTTACATTAACTACATTTTAGAATAACAAACAACTTTTCCACCAAAAAATAATACTAATAATACAATAAATACCTTTTTACTTTCCCCATACAAATTAATTAAACACTTAATCAATGATAGACTAAAAATAGAAGGGGGGTGGACTACCATAGAGGTATACCAAACATGGTCCCATCCAAGGCAACATATTACATATACCAACCAGTCGACGTGGTTAGGTACTAGTGGTCTAAAATATCAAGAATCGGTACTCAATATTGCTTTCTTCACAGTTTCTGGTTAGTGCAAGGGTACTTATCGACGAGGAACTCTCAATCTGAATACGCAAAGCCTTGCTTTCCCCATTGTAAATTATGATAGAGCCTTATAAGCTTGGAATTTTTTTTCCCCAAAATATTGATTGAAATTATATTGGGAATTCTTAATCACTACCGGATCAAAGAATAAACACTTTACAACCAGACAAGACTCCCGACCCACCTGATCTTTACCTACCAAAATAATATGATTAACAGATGCCTAATCAAACAAAAATTGACTTGTATAACGTTAACTTTGTCATCCTCTGCTCATGGAACCAAATGACTGAAAATGAAATCATGATCAACCCTTAGGAAAAGTTTGAACCCAGCTCACTAACAGACCTATAATGAAAGCAAATCAAATTTTGATTTTTTTAAACAGAACATTCAAAAAAGAAATCAGCAATCAGCATTTGTTAGCCTTAAAATATGCCTTAATCCACAGAGGCATAGACCACTGTGAAATGAGATTTCATACAAATGGAAACCTGCACAATTGAATAAAGATCCAAGGATCCAAATAACCCGTGACTAATTATCAGTCCAGATCTAGAATAGAGTTATACAATATCTATATTGAAAATTAAGCAGCTTCCCTGACTAGGCCTCCATGATTAGAAATCTAGAGGTAGAAGCTATCAAATTCAAGCAATATACTCTGAAGTGTTTTTTTTAGTTCTGAAGTGGATTCAAGCAATATACTACCTATAATATAAGATCCCCAAAATTAGAGATAGTTAGTTTTCTTTGTGAGGAACACATCCATAGATAGTTACTAGTACACCAACATTAGGGTTACTAGGTAGTTCTTCCAAATGCAAATCAGCTAGAAATGACTGGATCATCTATGGATCCTTAACTGTTAAATGCAACAAGCAATCAATCCAATGACGGTGCATTTCAATCAATCAACAAGAACATCAGAACCCTCGCAAAAAAATTTCAAAAATAAACAACAGAGCTTACTTGGGAGTTTTGCCGTAATCCTCAGTGAGGCAGAGCTTGCCGGACATAGGCATCTGCTCGATGGTAAACTGGGAGTAGTCCTTGAGGGAATCCATCACCAACCGGAGTGAGTTCTTCCCAGGAATGTAGATGAACTCATCCACATCGAAGAAGAACATCCACTTGGTATCGAATCGGTAGCGGTGCAAGCAATCGTTGACGGTCAAGAACTGGTTATGGTAGTATCCATCGAACCTCTCCTGATCTCTGATGTCGTGCAAGCTCACGTATCCAAGCTCCATCCACGGCCGCAGAACCTCCAAGACCTCAGGGTGGACCCCGCCGGCGTCATGGATGACGAAATGCGATTTTCCGCCGAACAATCGCACGTGGTAGGCGATCCACTCCCTCACTCTCTGAGGGCTGAGTCCCCCGTACAGCGAGGATCCGCAGTAGAGGTAATCGTATTTGGGAGGGGAGGAGTAGTAGGAGAGGTTGACAGAGTTAGGCGGCTCGATTAGGGCTTCGAAGGTGTCTGTGGTGTTGAGATCGGAATCGGCGGCCCCGTTGGTGGACGCGTGGAGGAGGAGACGGCCGCCGGAGAGGCCGATTGGGAAGGCGAAAGTGCAATTGACGACTACGACAGTGTAGACGCGACCGTAGCCCCAGTCGGGGAGGATTTTAGTTGCGGCAACGGTGGCAATGGAGTCGGAGGAGTTGGTTTGGTACTCGCACTGGTAGGAAGGGTGGCCGTAGACGTGGAGAGGCTTGGAGGCGAGGCCCATGACGGAGAAGGAGTTGGCTCCGCCGCGGTAGGCGGACATGAGGATGAAGTTGTAGGCAGCGGCGCCTACGGGGTAGAAGGAGCGCTTGATGACGCCATTGGAGAGGAGCTGGGCAGATCTGAATGAAGGAGGAGGGGGAGAGGCGGTGGAGTTGGAGTTGGTGGGGGGAGGGGAAGGAGAGGGGGAGGAGAGGCAGAGGCGGAGATCGGAGGGGGAGAAGAAGGAGAAGCGAGGAGGGAGGAACTGGAGGAGAGTGGCGATGGAGCAGAGGAGAAGGAGAGCGGTGAGGAGGAGCTTAAGCTCAGCAGCGCAGTTCCAAACGAGGCCTACTAAGAGCTTCTTGTTCTCCCCAACTCCACCTACACATCCTAGGGCTCTCTCTTTCTCTCTCAGAGCTAGAGCTTGAGCTTTCGCCATTGATACACTCGGCGCTCCCCACTCCCCTCTCCAGAGATGGATCCAGAGAGAGAGAGAGGAAGGGAGAGAAATGTGTGGAAGTGGAAACAGCTAAGCTGGAGGGGTATGCGTGAATGCGTGTAGTATGGACTATGGAGGAGCAGTGCTGGGGTTTGTGGGAGGGGTTTGTGTTGTCTGTTAGCAGATGGAAACAGCGTTACGATAAGCTTTTGTGTTTTCAGCAATGGAGGGAGGAGGATTCAAGGCAGGAGGAATGTGCTTCCGGCTGTGTGTCAAAAAGAGAGAGAATAAAAAGGGTTTAGGAGTGGGGCCCAGGGTGACTAATACTATACTGAGTATATACTACTTCCTCCCTTCCTTAATGTTTGTCATTTTGAAAGTTGCACGTTTTTTTAGAAATGTCAAAATTATATAAAATATTAATTTTTTCTTCAATTTTTTTAAATAATATTATACTTATTACTAATAAGTGTGAAATTATCAAAAAAATTATTAAAATAAATAAATATTTTTTAGTGTTTTTAGTACCTTAAAAAAGGTGTTTGAATAGTGAAATGTCAAATATAAAAGAATGGAGGGAGTACAGTGCTTTCTAGTGGTGGGTGACAGACCAGACAGTAGACATAGTAATTGGTGAAAATTCATTCGTTTTAATTAAAATTCACCTATCCTACATTCCTATTCCTACCCTCCCTTCCCTGTGATACAATGTCGGATTCAACATTATTGGGTAGAAAAATTATGAACGTTGCTTAATACAGTAGCAAGTAAATTATTGAAGTCTTTCGGATGTCAAATTTGATCTTTCAATTCACTTGGAAAAAAAAAACCATCAGATAAAATGATAAGAGAGAATCGAGCTCGTGATTTTTGATAATGAAAATTTTAATTTGATTCAAATTTTGTATTTCAAAAGAGTCTTTTATTTGCATAAAATCAACAATAAAACTTTACTATTTAATTTAAATATGAAATTTTAAATTTAAATTATTTTATTTTTTTAAAAGGAAAATTCAAAAATATTTTAGGCTAAAAGGAACCTATTTATATATTTTTTGAATTCAAAGTATAAAAATAAATACTCCCTCCGTCCAAAAATACATGGATTTTTACTATTCATGCACGCTTTTTTAGGAGTTAAAAACTACTCCCTCCGTATAAAAAAACTTGTAGTTTTAGGATTTTACAAGGGTATTAAGGAACCCTATACTCTCCTTTTCAGCCAAGAAAAAAAAGTACAAATGCATTATTACTCCACTGTACTCATACAGTACATAACTGTGGAATATTTCAAGAAAAACTCTTCCACTACCCAAGTCAACAAATTGGATAATTAGGCTTTTCCATTGCCGGATATTTGAATGAAAAATTCGTCCCCCGCCTACTGATCAGGACAATTGAAATTGAAACTTTTCATCTTGCAGCCAAAGCCAACAGTAAGTACGTAATGAAAATTTTTCTACAAATACACCAAGATACTACCCATTTCAAATGGTTCCGACAATGGCTTCCGATGAGAACCTTACTTTTACTTCTTCTCTTAATGAAAATCTTCCCTTCGATCTAAATGAATTACCTAACTTAGAGGGTGATGAATGTGACGAATTTGAGGAGGCACAAGAGGTTGATCAAAACAACACCGACATACCGATTTTACAAGCCGATCAAGAGGTGGAAGGAGTTGTCCCATTTATCTTGGATCTAAATGTTCACCCAGATTTCGAGCATCAAGATTCTGCAGGTATGTAATTGTATTTCAGTTTGAAGTATAAAATCGAGAACGATCGAGATGTTTTTTCTGAATAAATCAAATGATGTTAAATGTCTCATATTTCCATTTGTTTCTTTACTGTAATGTTTACCAATCATATGTCCTGTATTTCAATTTGTTTCGTTATCTTATTGATATGTCTACATAATTAAAAATTTCGGGGGTTCAACAGATGATGAATTAAATGAAGTTGAACACCATGGCCAGAGACGTAATACGATTTTATCAAACGAAGAGAAGCAACTGATCTACCATGCTTTGCTCGAGAAAAGTATGAACAACAAGCTGAAGCGCAATACAACTAAAGAAGTTGCCTCCCAATTTTCAGCGCCCTTACATGTTGTCCAACGAATTTGGAGACGAGCAAGAGAGACTCCACATGGAACAGTAGTTTCTTTTGCCAGCAGGAGACCACGAAATTCTAGTAGGAAGCGAGTTGAGATTGACCTTAACCGCATCAAGGGGATACCTTTGAATCGAAGAACAACGATAAGGTCAATGTCTGAAGCTCTAAATCTGAATAAAGATACTTTGTTTAGGCGCTTCAAGGAAGGCCTTATCCGACGTCACTCTAATGCTATAAAACCGTATTTAACGGCAGAGCATAAGATAGCGAGACTAAAATGGTGCTTATCTATGTTGGATGCCAGTAGTTTGCCTTACGAACCAAGATTCGTTGATATGTACGATGTTGTACACATCGATGAAAAGTGGTTCTACATGACAAAGAGGTCGACATCATACTACATGTTGGCGGATGAAGAAGAACCGTTGCGATCATGTAAAAGTAAAAATTTCATTGGAAAAGTAATGTTTATTGCGGCTGTGGCAAGGCCTAGATTCGACAACGATGGCAATGAAACATTTTCGGGAAAGATAGGGGTGTTTCCGCTAGTGACCGTGCAGCCGGCTCAAAGGCGAAGTCGGAATAGAGAAGCTGGAACCTTAGAAACAAAACCGATCACATCCGTGAAAAAGGAAACTATAAGGACCTTTTTGCTTGAGAAAATCATTCCTGCGATACAAGCTAAATGGCCACGGGAAGATTCAGGAAGGACAATCTTTATACAACAAGACAATGCAAGAACTCATATTCGTCCGGATGATGAAGAATTTCGCATTGCTGCGTCACAAAATGGGTTCGACATCCGACTACGATGCCAACCAGCCAACTCTCCTGACCTAAACGTTCTTGATCTTGGCTTCTTCAATGCTATCCAATCTCTACAAGACAAGGAGTGTGCAAAGACAGTTGATGACCTCATTTTGGCTGTTGAGAATGCATTTGCAGAATATCCAACAACAAAGATCAACCATGTTTTCTTGACTCTACAAGGATGCATGAAAGAAATCATGGCAGCCGGCGGATCGATCGGATACAAACTTCCACACATGTACAAGGTCGGATTAGAAAGGCGTGGCCAACTTCCTCAGCAAATAACCTGCGACTATGATTTGGTACAAAATGCAATCAATATTGTAGAGAATAACCGTGGATGAGGAGAGGTGCGTTTATTTTGTATGGGTATGGTTTTGTAAACAATGTGCTTCGCCATAAAGCAATTGTCATTTTGATCTTTTGTGTAGGTGCACAATCTCTGCTATCGCATCTGTTTTTATTTCTAAATTTGGTGCTTGCAGAATAGTTTCAATTTTATGTGTAAATCTTTAGACACCATCTGTCTTGGGGTTGAAATTCACCTATATCCAGGGGTAATACTATGTCTTTAAGTCTATAATAAGTTGGATGCATTTTTTATTTGAATAGGTGGCAAATTCTTTATCTTTAAGACTTGCTCATGTCCAATGGATATATTGCATTGTTATTTAAGTGATGTAGATAGCAATCACTTGCAAAAAGCTGCTGCTAAACTTGCATATTGCAATTATAAGCACAAAGCCAAACTTGCACAAGTGAGTAACTATGCCACTGATAAGTTTATACAGTATTGGCATAAAAAACACTAATCAGCTAGGATTCGAGAATCGTTCGTAAAAGCCAATGGTTAAGACTCACTGCAATATATTACCGCTGGTGGGTTTGATGAAATATTGAAAATAAAATTGTAGACAATAGCCACTCATCAAAATAATCAAACCATGAAAATCATCTATGTCCAAATAACACAAAAGCTAGATGATCTCCTTACATTGTAAAGGCAACAGTAGCAGTAGGTAATTGCAAATTAGACAAAAACATCAACTAAAACCTTAACCCCTTATATTCTAATCCAAAATTTATGATTAAACCAAAGCCAACAGTGAGTGCATCAATCCATTGCATCTAGTTACATTATGGTTCAAAATTCGCAATAACCTTAGCTAACCCTTTATACCCTAATCCAATTGAAGCTTGGAAGTAAAATCCTGAACATAATCAAGCTGACTTCATCAAGTACTTTGTCCGAACTGACTCGTAGCTCGATGGTATGCTTGTTCAAATCAAACCAGTTATCCACCTTACAACTCGAATGCCCATCAAACACGTCCTCCTCTTTTGGCGGTTCATTCAAATCAAATCCATGAACGACCTTCAAACCAGTACCCATTTTGAGAGTCAAATCCATGGAAGTCACGGTGTCCTCAATTTTTGTCATCCCTAAAGAAAGCAAATTTACACACAAAAGGTAAGTGATTAAAACGAAATTGAATCAGATAAAAATACATTACTCCGTATCATTGAATAGAAAAAAAAAGAGAGAGAAAAAACTGTACTTGGAGAGAACAAGGAAGAAGGCGGTATAGTGAGAAAGAGGGAGAGAGCGAGAGCATGAGGGAGAGAAGAGGCATATTATAGGGAAAACAAAAACACAATACCCGGAGGAGCAGAGCTGCAGAAGGAATTTTAAGAGTTTTCCCGCACAAATAAAAAATTCAGTCTCACATGAAGTACAAGGGGTATAGGTTGCAGGCTAGGTTGCAGGCTAAAACAACATTTATTTTGATACAAGTATTAAACCCTAAAACTACAAGTTTTATGATACAAAGGGAGTATATAAAATATTAATTTTTTTATTAATTTTTTTTAATAATTACAAACTTATTATCAATAAGTTTGTAATTATTAAAAAAAATTAATAAAAAGTTAATATTTTATATAGTTTTTACCTTCTTAAAAAAGCGTGCGTGAATAGTAAAGGCAATGTATTTTTGGACGGAGGTAGTATCAATTCTCAAATCACCCAAATAAAAATTGCCATAAAATTTGATATTGGATTCGTATGGGACGGGGTTAATAAACTAATTAAAATTATAAATAGAGTAAAATTTACAAACTGTTTGTAAAAGTAGTTAAAAATTTAAATAACGAGATAATCTCCGTATGCGACACAAATGTGTTTTAATTGTGATAAATAAATAAACAATGCAAAAAGAGTGTTTTGATTTTTGTAGTTAAAATTTTAAACACCAAAATAGCTGCTTCCTTTAGCTTATTTTTTAACTCAAAATTTTAACCGCAATTAGCTTAATTTGGGTGTCCATACACAAGTAAAACCTAGTTAAAATTTTAAACACACAATTCTACTTCTTTTTTAGCTTTTTTTTTTGCATCCATACGTACCCTTTTGGACAAAAATGCGCAAAATAATCGTACAACATATTTTATTTGATTTTTAATATTTGAGTTCGACCCCTTTTGGTTATCCTCTTGATTCGAAGTTGTATCGATACCAAGATTTGAGTGGTTTTGGTGATTTGGGCTGCACCCGAATTTTAACGGGTTGCCTACGTATCTCTTGGAAGAGAATCAAGCCTTACGTAGTTCATAGCGTTTTGGATTTTTGTGTTTGGTTTGGATTTGGTTTCGTTTCCTTGTATGCATCAGAGGATGAAGTTCAAACCCACCTTCTAGGAAGGGTAGCTCGAACAACACTCCACCCGAGTAACGTGAGCCCACCTTCTCGGAAGGGTAACTCAAGTAACCCGCCTATCATTTGCATAGAAAACTATTTTAAGTGGAGTTTTATTTGATTTGACTTGTTTTGACTTAAAGGTCAATTTGAGGATCGTGATTGAACTCGTTTGTGAGTTTCCTACGTACCCTTTTGGAAGGGATCAAATCGCACGTCGTTCTTGAAAATGACAAATTTGAATTTGGTATTTGTTTTTTTGACGTTTTGGTTGTGACCGAACTCAACGAGCGGAAGCTTTGTATCGAGTCGGATGAGACACTTTAGATTTGATAGAAATTTGATATTTGGGACGACTTACAGTCGAAAGTGAATTTGAGGAGGTTTGATTGAAGGTTTGAGTGTGGCTGGACTCAGTGAGAATTTGATTTACACCGAGTTTCCTACGTATCCACTTGTTTGATGGAATCAAGTCATCGTAGTTCGGAAAAAAAATGAATTTTGTATTTGGGTTTGATCATGAGATTATTTGAGAGGGCTGATTGAACTCGACTAGCAGAAGCTTTGTATCGAGTCAGCATGGACAATTTGAATTTGTTTTTGGCGATTGGACTCGATGAGCGAAAGCTTTGTATCGAGTGTCCTACGTATCTCTTAGAAGAGAATCAAATCACCCGTAGTTCTAAACGAGAGAAATTTAATTTGTTTGGTTTTGACCTCATATTCATTTAAAGGGAATTTAGAGGTCGACGACTGTACCCGATATATTTTAGAATTTAATATCGGGTTACCTACGTAGCCGATATAAGACGTCAAGTCTTTACGTAGTTCTATCTAAACCGAGTTCATATTTGTTGAAACTCGATTTGAGGTTTTGACTCCGTTTTTATTGAAGCCGATTTGAGACTGACCCACTAGAATTAATTGGCAAACAATATTTGACGAGTTTAATTTTACGTTTTGATCAAACTCTAATTCTTAATTTATGCCGATTATAATTCTAATAATTTTGCGGTTTAATTTGACAATTAAATACACCTCCTCTCAAAGATATGCCGAAGCATATACATTATGTCTCACCCATGCATTAGATATATAATTTGAAAATATCGGATGCACGTGTATATTGATTTGCACATATAGTTTGCTTAGGGGGGTTAAAATCACTTCAGACTTAGCAAACTAGCAAAGCCCATTTCATTTTATTCCCAGTAGAGCCCAATTAACTTATCAAAGCCATGTTTCCTATCCCAAGCTCAACCCTCTGTATGATTCCCCATTTCTTTCCACTATACACAGATGCCAGCTCTAGGAGGATGGGTGACTTAGACCTCCATTAACCGGCGATCAACAGTGCAATCTTAACCCGGTGGTGAAACCAATGGGAGATCAGAGGCGTCAAACACCAGAAGTGCCAGAACTTCATAAGCCGAATAAAGAAAGAGAGAGGATGCTGTTGAAGGCCAGAAGGAGCACAAACGGAATTTTCGAAGGCGAGAAATTTTAGGGCTTCTGCAATTTGAAGAAAAAAGCAGGTCTACCCCCCCCCCCCCCCCACCTCTTTTCTCTTAAATTTTCCCTGATTTCGATCCGGTTTGGATGATTTGGATTTCGGAAAATAAAAATTAGGGCTTATTTTAATAACCTATAATTTGGGGATTTTTGGGTTTTGGACAGTCTTGAGAGGAAGCTAGCAGATTTAAGGCTCAGGGGAAAGCTGAACAAGGATCAGAAATCGTCCAAATTTGAACGAACTTAGCGACAGCCTCATTTCAGCCTTGAGGTGCTTTGCTGCAATTTCATATCCTCCTAAGCGGGTATGGTTCTGCTCTCATTTTTTTTTTGTCTCTTTAGTCCTCTCGCTTTCTTGTTGAGATCCAATTTCAAATGAAGATGTATTTGATTTGGATGTGATCTGAGAAGGAATGCCTAAAGTGCAAACTGATTTGTGCTCGATACCTATTAATTTGTTTGAGCATACTAATTGAGGAATCTGAAATTCCAGTTTGTGAGCACCAAATTTGTTTGCATTTTTTTTATGCTTTTTATGGAGCCCATATTGTAATTTGTTTTGCCTGTTTGTGGCTGTTTAGAGTGAACAACATTTTCTTTGTCCAGAATATGATGTTTCTCAATCAAACAGTGAAGCCTTGAGCTTGTCTGCATTTGTTTATTGAATTCTGATAGAATTTTGGCAGCACTTCGTCCCTGTATTCGTTTTACTTAGAGCTGATAGAATTCGGCAATCAATTTGCTTGTGAATTCCGGGAAAAATCCGGCAGCCTTCTGTCTCGGCAAGTCGATCCACGCCGGGATGGGGATAGCGACGAGAGACTAAACTCTCGAGCCGCTAATGCTCCTGCTGAAATTTTGGCAGCATTTCGACCCTATGAGTCGATCCACGCCGGGATCGGGGTAGCGACGAGAGACTAAACTCTCGAGCCGCTGAGCCGGGATCGAAGGTCGCGACGAGAGACTAAACTCTCAAGCCGCTAGGATCCATTTGCTTTCCAGTTTTGGTTTTTTTTTGTACCTGCAAACACAAAAAAAGAATAAGATGGTAGATGTCTACCCTTTCTTTTTGGAGTCTGAGCAGCCAAGAAATGTATCTCTGTCCGCTCTCTCTCTCTCTATACTCTTTCTCTCTTGCTCTTTGTATCTTTTCCTTTCTCTGCTCTTTCTCTCTCTCACACCCTCTCTATGTTTTGGTGGCTGCAGGTTCACGCCTAGGAGTAGGAGGAACCAGGAGGACTGGAGGAAGAAGCTGGCCATAATCTCTCTTTGTGTTTTGGTGGCTGCAGGTGAAGCCGGGCAGGGAGGCTTGTTTGCTTTCTTTGATTTTGCTGATGAAAGCGCCCAACCAAAGGACCCATTTGTAGGCTGCAATAGCCTTTTTTAAAGGGGAAGAATCTGACAATTTCATGAGATAAACTGTTTTCCCACGTTCTGGCAGTTGCATCCTTTCCCCCTTTTTTTTATGTATTTATTTTTTCCTCAACTTCTTTTGATGTACAGTATTTCTTTTAACTGCAATCAAAAGCCAGCAGTTACCTTTCGTTTGGGCCTTTTTGTTCCCCAACTGCTTTGTAACTTCTGCTTAGATTTTAGCCAATATGTATTAGGCCAATTGGATGTGGGCCTGAATTTTTTTCAGACCCAATCTTGAAATCCTAAGTTTTGTGCTTAATTTTATAGAAAGGAATCACATTTTTCCATATGTTAAATGTGAGGCTATTATTTATGAGGTCATGAATTAGATTAATTCATGAAAATTTACCCTCCAACAGTTGCCTCCCGAACTTTGTGCGTGTGTCGAACACGTTCAAAGTTCGAACAATGTGCTATTTATGCACCATTTGAGTTTCAACAAGACTTTTTGGTTTGTTTTGTAGTCCGAAGAAGATTTGGAACTTGAATTTACCTTTCTGGTAAAAATTGATCATATTTGAAAAGCAATTCTACTTAGAATTTGCTTACGACCAATGAGATAAAATTTGATATGGGTATGTGAGAGTCGGAAAGATTTTCCTTCTCGAAATTTAATTTCTGATTTTTTTCTTTCGGGCTTTTAGGCCGATTGAATTTTCGGCTTTGAGTCAATTTTGGTCTTGACTTTTTGCCGATTTGGTCTTTTGACTTTTGGTCGGAGATTTTCGACTTTAAGCTGAATTTGGATCTGAAGGTTTTCTTGTGATGACAAGAATTTGGATTTGATGACTTGATGTCATAGGCTTGAGTTTTTTTTTTCTTTTGACCGATTGTAGTTGATTTTCGGTCTTAGACTAAATTTGGTTCTGACGACTTGATGTCATCTATTTGGACTTTGGTAACCTTTGTGGTTGAAGATTTGTGATCAAAACATCATAGAAGATGATTTTGAAATCTATACCCACACCATTTAAAGCCGAAACATTTGGTGGCTTTTTCTTTGAGCTTTTGTTTTGAATTTTGGGGTCTTTGAATGACCGTACATAAGCAGATAATGTAGGCCAATTTTTGTTTGGGAGGGTTTGAAGAGCTCTGAGAGGCTTAGGCCTTTTTGGCTTTAAGAGAGAAGGAAACATTGACCACTTGATTAGTCATGTTTTGAGACAACTTGATTTAGGGTTCCTTGGAAGGAAATTTTGATTTATAGGACTTGAATTGACTATCACATTTGAACGTGACAATCAAAGTTGGGAAAATTTAGGCATATGCCTTTTGTTTATCTCTTTTTGTGAGAATGTCTTTGAAAGACAAAAAATTTCTCTCTCGCTTTTCCCTTTGCCTCATTTTCAGTATAGGCACAAAACGTGCAAGTCTTTAGAACATACTTGATTTTTCTTCTTGTAGTTGAGAAAATACTCATTTGACTACAAAAACAGAGGATTTGATTTTCTTTTTCTTCTTTGTTGAGAAAAAGAAGACGTTTTGTTTGTTTTTGTGGCTGCACCTAGCACTTTGATTAGCTAGATTGCCTACGTATCCCCTTTATGAGGGATCAAGCCGCTCGTAGTTCTTTGTGAACCCATTTTTCATATGTTTCTGGGTTGTTTGATTTTCGGAATAATTTTAAATCCTCTTTTTTTATATGCATCACTGGAATTACTTGAGCACACCTTCTAGGAAGGGTTTCCCAAATAACTCGACTATCATTTGCAAACCGGGATTTTTTCTTCTTCTTTTTTTTTTTACCGCATCATTCAGATCACTCAGGCCCACCTTCTAGGAAGGGTTTCCCGAATAACCTGACTATCATTTGCGAACCCGAAAACTTTTTTTTTATGCGCGACTGAATTTGACACAGAGATTTTTTTTATGCCAAATTTCCTACGTACTCCTTGTTGGAGATAAAGTCTTTACGTAGTTCTAGACATAACTATTTGTGTTACCGCCTTGGAGATTACTTGATGACACCCTTACTTGACTTTAGGTGTCCAATTTGGTAGAGCTTATGGACGAAAACTTTTGACTGTCTCTTCCGGAGCTCTTGCTTTTAGTCCTTTTCATTCGGACCTTCTTGCTTTTAGACTCATCAACTTTTCCGACCCTTTCAAATATTGGAGCTTTAGACTCTCTACTTGTCGAGGCTGAATTAAGTCTTTGAAACACCGAGGGTTTAGATTCTTCACCTGTCGAGGCCATATCAAGCCTTTGAAACACTGAAGATTCGGATGCTTCATTTGTTGAGGCTAGCTCGAGTCTTTCAAATACGGAAGATTTTGGTGCTTCGCTTGCAGAGGCTAGATTAAGCCTTTTAAACACCGAAGATTTAGGAGTTCCACCGGAAGCCGTCTCGAGCCTTTCAAATGCGAACATCCTAGGCTCTATCACACATGCGGTTAGAACACCCTCCTCGTATGAGGTTTGAAATTTTTTGACACAAGCCTCCTCGACGATTTTTTGTGGCGTTTTACCCTTGAAACAGGGTTTTAGCTTCTGCACTTGAACTTTATGCTTCTTGTATGCTTTTGAAGCTTCAACGAATTTTGATTTCTTTCCCTTTGATTTCTCTTTTGATTTTGAGAAGGGAATTTGATGCTTGGAGAGAAGAGTACTCTCTTTAACTCCTGCTTCATTTTCGCACAAGTCATCGTCCCATGAGACCATACAACATTGAGCGATGTCTTTTTCATTCAAGGACTCTTCTTTTGAAGTGTCATCCTTCACCAATGCTTTAAGAGGCAATGAAATCGGGGGGTTGCCCCCAGCTTCAATAGCCATAGCAGATGTTTTTTCTGTTTGAGAAGACACTTGGAGTGAGGGAGCGGACTCTGCAATGTCTACCACTGAAATGGTATTTGATGAAGCGGCTTGAGTTGAGGATGTTGCCCCCTCGATTTCAATTTCTCCTTTGTTAATCATCTCCTCTATGATGCCTTTGAAGACGTAGCAATCTTTGATTGGATGACCGATGAGCCGGTGGTATGAGCAATATTTTGGATCACTCGTCTTGCCAACTTCTTTCGGTCTTTTTGGCTTCGAGAGCGTTAAAAGTTTAGCACTCACCAATTCATCAAATATCCCTTGTACATCATCATTTTCAAAAGGATATTTCTTTTGCCTTATTTCATGAAGGGTGAGTCTCTTGGTTGGCTCCTTGGCTTTCTCTTTTATTTGAGCTTTAGAACCATTTCCGTTATTGGACTCTCGATCATGTTTGGCAAAAGTCGGCATAGACTCTTCTTCGTCTTGTCGCTCATCGCCATCATTTTTGTTAGCCTCACTATCTCGAGGCCAGTTGGATCCTCGCGCTAGTTGTTTTTACACATTGCACGCTTTAGACACCAACTCATCAAATGAACGAGGTTCGGCACTTCCAATATGTACCGCTAATTCTGGCACGAGGTTGTTGGTGCACATTTGAACACATGCCTATTCACTTAATTTTTTATGGCATTGGAGTTATGCTCCTCCACCTGGCGATGAAGTCGTTAGCGAGCTCGTTAGATCTTTGATAGATGTTTGCGAGATCCATAATGGAAACTCTTGCTTTCGAGCTCATAAACTGAGCTAGGAACTCTCTTTGTAGATCGTCCCATGTTTGAATCAACCCTGGTTGAAGTTGTGTGTACCAAGTGAATGCCGATCCATTCAAAGATTGGACAAATTACCTAACTAATAAGGCATCATTTAAGGCGGTCTCACCACAAGCAGAATAAAAATGAGGTAAGTGCTCGTGGGGTGAGCCCTGAAGGCCGTCGAACTTCTCCAAGCTCGGTCTCTGGTAGCCTGGGGGAAATGGCATCAAATCATAGTGTGATGGATAAGGCTTTTTATAACCAAGCACTATTGGATTTTGTGATGCATAAGCTTCTTTTATCCCTTGAGCGATCATCTCTTTGATTTCTTGCGAAGAGATCGGTGTGCTACCGCTTGACCCTTCACCATTTAGCCTTGATTGCTCTTGTCTAATTGCTTGAGCTTCAATATTGATTTGAGCGAGGAGTGATGCAATTTGGACATCTTTCTCATCAAGCTTTCTTTGCAACTCCTGAAGCTGCTCTTCGACACTTGGTGTGCTAGTAGTCAATACCGGCATCACATCTGGTCCATCTCGTAAGATGTTAGATTGAGATTCAACCATTGAAGCATTTGAACTTGTTAACTTCAATGGATTTTTCTCTCTTGCATCATCAGAGACTTGACATGTTTCTTGGACCTCTTTGCCCTTCTTGGACCTTGAAGGTTTGACCTTTGTGGCCTTGGGTTCTGACTCTTTCGAATATGAGGTCATATTAACTTGTACAACCTCTTTCAGGTAGATATGCAGAGACCCAACGAGGATCTCTCTTGGAGAAGCCACTACAAGAGTTTCTTTTGCCCCCTGCGATCTAGGAAGATCTTTTGCACGGGTTGCACTGGTTCACTCTAAAGTTGATGAGCGAGCTAGCGCAAGAAGAGGTCTTGTCTTGCCGCATTGAGATCCATACTTGTGTCCCCTTCTCTTCATGAATTTGTTTGCCTTCTTGGCAATGGAGACGAGTTGTGCGAAAGTTGTGATTGCCCCCTCATTCGTTTTGATGACACGAATGATAGGCCTTTGAACGACTTCTTTGGTAGGCTTGGTGCCGTTGTAACCACCCTCCTGCATTTTGATCTTTTTGCAGTTAGGATGGTTGTTGAGCTTGTTGTCGCCGAGTCGGGTGATCTTGAGCTTCCTGCCCCCATGGCTTGGAAGGGCTTTAGGTTTCATGCCCCCTTCCCATGAGAGCATTGTGGGAGACTTCGACACCCACTTGGAGATGGTCTTGTCCTCTGGAGCTTGAAGAGCCCCAAAGATGTTGTTGATCGGGATCGTTGTAGACACTGAATCCCGAGTGATGCCAAATTGAGCTTCAAATGATCGTTTTCTGATCCAATGACCTCCTTTGATGATGAAGGTTACTGGAAGCTCGTTAAAAGTAACAATTGCTTTTGGTGCCATTTGTACCTTTCAAAAATATATAACCATGTATTAGTACAAATACAACTAAGAGATGAAAAGGCGCAAAGGGTCCCACTGGGCGTGCCAAAAATATGTTGGACAAAAATGCGCAAAATAATCGTACAACACATTTTATTTGATTTTTAATATTTGAGTTCGCCCCCTTTTGGTTATCCTCTTGATTCGAAGTTGTATCGATAGCAAGATTTGAGTGGTTTTGGTGATTTGGGCTGCACCCGAATTTTAACGGGTTGCCTACGTATCTCTTGGAAGAGAATCAAGCCTTACGTAGTTCAGAGCGTTTTGGATTTTTGTGTTTGGTTTGGATTTGGTTTCGTTTCCTTGTATGCATCAGAGGATGAAGTTCAAACCCACCTTCTAGGAAGGGTAGCTCGAACAACACTCCACCCGAGTAATGTGAGCCCACCTTCTCGGAAGGGTAACTCAAGTAACCCGCCTATCATTTGCATAGAAAACTATTTTAAGTGGAGTTTGAGTTGATTTGACTTAAAGGTCAATTTGGGGATCGTGATTGAGCTCGTTTGTGAGTTTCCTACATACCCTTTTGGAAGGGATCAAATCGCACGTCGTTCTTGAAAATGACAAATTTGAATTTGGTATTTGTTTTTTTGACGTTTTGGTTGTGACCGAACTCAACGAGCGGAAGCTTTGTATCGAGTCGGATGAGACACTTTGGATTTGATAGAAATTTGATATTCGGGACGACTTAGAGTCGAAAGTGAATTTGAGGAGGTTTGATTGAAGGTTTGAGTGTGACTGGACTCAGTGAGAGTTTGATTTACACCGAGTTTTCTACGTATCCACTTGTTTGATGGAATCAACTCATCGTAGTTCGGAAAAAAATGAATTTTGTATTTGGGTTTGATCATGAGATCATTTGAGAGGGCTGATTGAACTCGACTAGTAGAAGCTTTGTATCGAGTCAGCATGGACAATTTGAATTTGTTTTTGGCGATTGGACTCGATGAGCGAAAGCTTTGTATCGAGTGTCCTACGTATCTCTTAGAAGAGAATCAAATCACCCATAGTTCTAAACGAGAGCAATTTAATTTGTTTGGTTTGGACCTCATATTCATTTAAAGGGAATTTAGAGGTCGACGACTGTACCCGATATATTTTAGAATTTAATATCGGGTTACCTACGTAGCCGATATAAGACGTCAAGTCATTACGTAGTTCTATCTAAACCGAGTTCATATTTGTTGAAACTCGATTTGAGGTTTTGACTCCGTTTTTATTGAAGCCGATTTGAGATTGACCCACTAGAATTAATTGGCAAAGAATATTTGACGAGTTTAATTTTATGTTTTGATCAAACTCGAATTCTTAATTTATGCCGATTATAATTCTAATAATTTTGTGGGTTAATTTGACAATTAAATACACATCCTCTCAAAGATATGCCGAAGCATATACATTATGTCTCACCCATGCATTAGATATATAATTTGAAAATATCGGATGCACGTGTATATTGATTTGCACATATAGTTTGCTTAGGGGGGTTAAAATCACTTCAGAATTAGCAAACTAGCAAAGCCCATTTCATTTTATTCCCAGTAGAGCCCAATTAACTTATCAAAGTCATGTTTCCTATCCCAAGCTCAACCCTCTATATGATTCCTCATTTCTTTCCAGTATACACAGACGCCAGCTCTAGGAGGATGGGTGACTTAGACCTCCATTTACCGGTGATCAACAGTGCAACCTTAACCCGGTGGTGAAACCAATGGGAGATCACAGGAGTCAAACACCAGAAGTGCCAGAAATTCATAAGCCGGATAAAGAAAGAGAGAGGATGGTGTCGAAGGCGAGAAGGAGCACAAACGGAATTTTCGAAGGCGAGAAATTTGAGGGCTTCTGCGATTTCCCCCACCTCTTTTCCCTTAAATTTTCCGTGATTTCGATCCGATTTGGATGATTTGAATTTCGGAAAATAAAAATTAGGGCTGATTTTAATAACCTATAATTTGGGGATTTTTGGGTTTTGGACAGTCTAGAGAGAAAGCTAGCGGATTTAAGGCTCGGGGGAAAGCTGAACAAGGATCAGAAATCGTCCAAATTTGAACGAACTTAGCGAAAGCCTCATTTCAGCCTTGAGGTGCTTTGCTGCAATTTCATATCCTTTTAAGCGGGTATGGTTCTGCTCTTTTTTTTTTTTGTCTCTTTAGTCCTCTCGCTTTCTTGTTGAGATCCAATTTCAAATGAAGATGTATTTGATTTGGATGTGATCTGAGAGGGAATGCCTAAAGTGCAAACTGATTTGTGCTCGATACCTATTAATTTGTTTGAGCATACTAATTGAGGAATCTGAAATTCCAGTTTGTGAGCACCAAATTTGTTTGCATTTTTTTTATGCTTTTTATGGAGCCCAGATTGTCATTTGCTTTGCCTGTTTGTGGCTGTTTAGAGTGAACAACATTTTCTTTGTCCAGAATATGATGTTTCTCAATCATACAGTGAAGCCTTAAGCTTGTCTGCATTTGTTGATTGAATTCTGATAGAAGTTTGGCAGGACTTCGTTCCTGTATTCATTTTACTTAGAGCTGATAGAATTCGACAATCAATTTGCTTGTGAATTACAGGCAAAATCCGGCAGCCTTCTGTCTCGGCAAGTCGATCCACGCCGGGATCGGGGTAGCGATGAGAGACTAAACTCTCGAGCCGCTAATGCTCCTGCTGAAATTTCGGCAGCATTTCGACCCTATGAGTCGATCCACGCCGGGATCGGGGTAGCGACGAGAGACTAAACTCTCGAGCCGCTGAGCCGGGATCGAAGGTCGCGATGAGAGACTGAACTCTCAAGCCGCTAGGATCCATTTGCTTTCGAGTTTTGGTTTTTTTTTGGTACCTGCAAACACAAAAAAAAAGAGAATAAGATGGTAGATGTCTACCCTTTCTTTTTGGAGTCTAAGCAGCCAAGAAATGTATCTCTGTCCGCTCTCTCTCTCTCTCTCTCTCTCTCTCTCTCTCTCTCTTGCTCTCTGTATCTTTTCCTTTCCCTGCTCTTTCTCTCTCTCACACCCTCTCTATGTTTTGGTGGCTGCAGGTTCACGCCTAGGAGTAGGAGGAACCAGGAGGACTGGAGGAAGAAGTTGGCCAGAATCTCTCTTTATGTTTTGGTGGCTGTAGGTGAAGCCGGACAGGGAGGCTTATTTGCTTTCTTTGATTTTGCTAATGAAAGTGCCCAACCGAAGGACCCATCTGTTTTCCCACGTTCTGGCAGTTGCATCCTTTTTCCCTTT
This sequence comes from Persicaria maculosa, assembly GCA_963922045.1. Taxonomy (NCBI): domain Eukaryota; kingdom Viridiplantae; phylum Streptophyta; class Magnoliopsida; order Caryophyllales; family Polygonaceae; genus Persicaria; species Persicaria maculosa. The sequence continues at coordinate 44,259,308 of OY998263.1, read as the reverse complement.
TTTTTATGTTTTTATTTTTTCCTCAACTTCTTTTGATGTACAGTATTTCTTTTAACTGCAATCAAAAGCCAGCAGTTACCTTTCGTTTGGGCCTTTTTGTTCCCCAACTGCTTTGTAACTTCTGCTTAGATTTTAGCCAATATGTATTGGGCCAATTGGATGTGCTCCAATTCGATTCGTTCCCCTCTGATCTCGTCGACATGCTGTCCACTGGCTACTCTCCGCTCTAGTCTGGTTGCAATCTGGTTCACCAATCGGGCGGTCGTTGCCTCTAGCCCTTCACCACCACAACATCGCGCCAGGTGTGCATTCTCCTCGCCTGGTTCACCAATCAATTTTCGCCGAAAGTCCCTAACCGTCCTTGCAGCTCGGCCTTCGCCCCCTACCCTCCGTTGACCCCCTTTGGTGGAGATTTCGTTCTCCGATGTCGGTGCCTTGCTCCACCTTATTGTTATATATTGAAGGGCTCGACTCTCTCTCTCTCTCTCTCTCTCTCTCTCTCTCTCTCTCTCTCTCTCTCTATATATATATATATATATATATATATATATATATATATATATATATATTTATTTATTTATTTATTTATTGATCTAAATCTCGAAAGAGCCCTAATAAAATCCTAAAAGGATTTTCAAGTGCTTGGTACTTGGGTGGTTCTTGGCTACTCTTTTGGTTGATCTCGACGTTTCTTTTCTTAGTTGGGGCTATGGCGTCTTAGAGTCGAGTTTGGCTGGGGTCGAGGCGGTGTGTATCGAGGCGTCTCCGTGATCCGTAAATGTCCTTGGAGGGTCGTCTTTACTGCCCACAGGGACTCCTGATGTACCGCTGGTCAGCACTGCTACTGCTTGGTGGCGCTTGGCTTCGATTCGTAGTCTATGTTGTCCCCAACGTGTTAGATTTAGGTTTGCTAGATCGCTCGAAATCGTTTGTTGTCACTGCCTAGTTTGCCCCTTTTGTTATTTTCATTGTATGTTTGACGGTTTACCGTCTGTCGACTTTATCGGCCTCTCAAGGAGTCAAGCCTGTCTGACCCTTAAATTCTTACCTTATCAAAAAAAAACATACCCATTAGCTCTTAGGTCTAGAAACAAATATAGTCGGTAAGAAATATTACATTTCATCTGTCACATTTTTTTTATTTGTAAGGGCACGATTGAAGGAAAGGTCCTGGTGTCTTTCCCGGATAGAATTGAAGGTGAACCGGTGGAGGAGATTAGGAAGGAGGTCATGGATGCCCTGGCATTAGTATGGAAATCGTCTGTCATAATCAAACTGCTCGGGGGTTTCGTTCCTTACGACGTTATGGAGAGGAAGCTCAAGGAGTTATGGAGGCCTACAAGGAGAATATTTCTGGCGGACCTTCGGAATGGATACTATGTCGTTAGGTTCGATAACGACAACGACTATTATAATGGTCTCACTGGAGGGCCATGGATGATCTTCGGGAACTACCTAATCACCAAAGCTTGGAGCCCGGAGTTTGATCCCGAGAAAGATGTCATAACTACCTCGCCGGCGTGGGTCCGAATAGCCAAAATGCCTATCATGCTCTACGAGGAGGAAGTCTTGTGGAAAATAGCGTCGGGTATTGGAAGGCCGATCAAAGTCGACAATAGAACCTATTCTCCAGCCGTGGCAAATACGCCAGAATTTGTGATGAAGTGGATCTCTTTAGGTCGCTCAAAGGAACGGTTACTATCAATGATCGTCGCTACTTTCTCGAGTACGAAGACCTTCACAAAATTTGTTTCAAATGTGGGAGGTATGGTCACATTGCGATGCAGTGCTCAAAGGAGGTCTTAGGGGAGAAGGGATCGACTGGTAACCAGAAAGGGGATGTGACTGATCCGATTGGAGGAAGCACAAGCACACAAGATGGTTCGACTGATCCGAGCGACAGTCTGATAGAACAGGTGGAAGTGGATAAGAGAGGTTGCTATGGACCTTGGATGGATGCACCTCGATGTCGGCGGAACTCCAAAGCTAAATCCAAGACCGCGGGGAACAAGGCTGGTATCGGAGTAGGGTCGGGGAAACAGGAAGTCAACGCCGGTAACAGGTTTGGAAACTTGGAAGTGGAAGCGGATATTACGGATGATCATGGACAGGAACGTGCGGATATCCAGGATCGTGAGGATAGGGCTGCGAAAGGAAAGGACGTGTTGATGCATATCCCTGAGAAGGAAGCCACGAATCTGGAGAGCGAGAAAGATGGGATTGGAAATCATGGGTTCACCGTTACTTTCACACCTGGGATGAAGGATAAGTCTGAGAGGACTGTTAAATATAATGCTAGAAAGGGCTTCAATCGGAAGAATGGGCCGAAGCCCAATGGGCTGAATGAGAACAGTAGCATAGGCCGAACTAAACGACGACGGTGTGACGAACCCATGAGAGTTTGGAAGGAGAAAAGTAACGTGGCTGAAGGCTTTGAGAATGCGTCCGAAGGAGGGGATTGGCTTACAGCCTTCACTGAGTCTATGAGGTATGCGGGGGCAGGACAGGAAGGGTCTGGCCGGACGGTGATGGGGAACACGACGATGATGGAACATATGGAGGCGGTAAGTAAGGTAGATGCGAGTTTGGCTTCACCGGAAACAACTAGTGTGGAGGGCTTGATGATGGATGCAAGCATGGGGGCGATAAGTGTCTATCGTGACTCGACAACCTTGTTTACCCCGTCTAAATGAATTGCATCATTTGGAATTGCTGCGGAGTAGGTAGCGATGGGTTCCGCAGAGCGGTGAAGTACATGAGTCGTCGGCATAAGATCGATATGTTCGCTGTCCTTAAGCCCAAAATCTCTGGAGATAGGGCGAGAGAGGTGTGGGAAAGGCTTGGTTTCCCCAAGCGTGAGATCGTGGACGCTGATGGTTTTCGAGGGGGTATGTGGCTTCTTTGGAAGGATGACGGTATTGATGTGACTATTGTTCGTAGGAATGAGCGCTTTATCGTGGCTAAAGTTTCGATCGGCTCTAGGAAATTTGTGATCATCGTGGTTTATGCTCCCCCTAATGAACTGGACCGCCGTCAATTTTGGGAGGACCTGGAGGACATCACCACTGAGCAGCAAGGTCATGTGTTCGTCGAGGGAGATTTTAATTGTGTCCTTCACTCTTGAGAAAGGAACTCGGTTAACGGTGGGCTATCTCCGGACACGGAAAGGTTCAGTAACTGGGTTGATAGAGCTGAGCTGATTGATTTGGGTTATTCGGGTCCGATGTTCACTTGGAGCAGAGGACGCAATCCAGGGACGTACAGAGCCAGCAGGATTGATTGAGTGTTAGTAACTCTATAGGCTGGCTTCAATGGCCAGAGGCGACTATTAGGCACCTTCCGAAGTTTGGTTCCGATCACTACCCCATCCTACTCGAGTTGAGTCCGGCTAGGAGGTTTCGGAAGAACAAACGACCTTTCTATTTTCAAGCAGCGTGGACTACGCATCCTCAATTTCGAGAATTGGTTCAGGATTCGTGGGATAGTCAAGTTCTTGTTCCAGCTGCGCTTTGGAACCTTCGTTCGATTTTGCTGAAGGGGAATAAGGAAACGTTTGGGGATATCTTTGAGCGGAAAGAGATGCTGGAAAAACGTCTCAGGGAGATACAGGACAAGCTGGCTAGTCGGGTGACAGAGGAGCTCCTCAGGTGCGAGGAGGAAACGCAGTCGGAGCTTGCGAAAACCCTTGAACAAGAGGAATTGCTCTGGTTCTAAAAGTCGAGGAAACAATGGCTTTGCTCGGGTGATAGGAACACTACTTTCTTTCACCTATCCACCATTATTCGCCGGAGAAGGAACAAAATTGAAGTTCTTAAAGGAGGGAATGGAGAGGACATTACCGATGGTGAAACTATCGAGAAGGAGGTTTTGGCTTTCTTCAAAAATTTGTACACCATTCCTAGCGATGATATGATGGCGGAAGGGATGCAGACAGGGGCCTTCCCACCGATTTCTAGGGCTGATTGGGTCGTGCTCACCTTGCCGATTTCGAATGACGAAATCAGCCGTGTTGTGAAAGAGTTAGGACCTTCCAAGGCGCCAGGGGTGGACGGATATCATGCGATGTTCTTCCACAAGTGCTAAGATACCGTCGGGTCGTCGGTGAAGGACTGTGTGCGGTAATTCTTTGATTCTGCTGCAATGCCGGATGGATTGAATGATACACTGATAGTTTTGCTTGCCAAGGTGGCCAAGCTAGAGACAGTTGCTGAGTTCCGGCCAATTAGCCTTTGTAATGTGATTTATAAATCCATTACGAAAGTGCTAGTTAACAGGATGATATCTATTCTTCCCTCTCTCATTAGTCCTATGCAAGGTAGCTTTTTATCGGGCAGGCTAATCACAGATAATATTGTGGTAATGCAGGAACTTGTTCACTCCATGAGGAAGAAGAGAGGCGCGAGCGGATGGATGATTCTCAAGATTGATCTTGAGAAGGCTTATGACCGCTTGAGATGGGATTTTGTGCTCACAACCATGCGAGAGGCTGGGTTCCCGGACATTTGGTTGAAATGGGTAGCTGCTTGCATAACCGCAGTTTCGACAAGAGTCTTGGTGAACGGTGAGATGACTGAAGAATTCAAGCCTACGAGAGGCCTACGACAGGGAGACCCTATTTCCCCTTATCTATTTATCCTTTGTATAGAACGTCTTAGTCAAGCTATTTTCAGGGAGGTTGACAACAGAGAGTGGGTGCCGGCTTGACTTACGAGGAATGGGCCGAATGTCTCCCATGTCCTTTTCGCCGATGACATAGTTCTGGTGGCTGAGGTGTCTGTTGGTCAGCTCTGGGTGATCCAAGGCGTTTTGGATAACTTTTGCTCGGTGTCCGGACAAAGTGTGAGCATTGCAAAATCCAATCTCTTTGTCTCCCCCAATGTGAGGCCGGAGGTGGTGGCGGAGTTAAGAAGGGAGTGCGGTTTTGAGGTAACGGAGGACCTGGGTAGCTACTTAGGTATGTCGGTGCTTCACAAGCGTGTTAATAAGGACACTTTCGGACCCTTGATTGAGAAAATTGGCTCAAGCCTTGCAAGCTAGAGAGGGAAATATCTAAGCCTCACAGGGAGAATTACTTTTACTAAATCCGTTCTCTCGTCTATTCCTGTGTATACGATGGCCTCGGCTATGCTACCGGCGGATACTTGCACTAAAATTGATAAAAACTTACAGGGATTTGATATGGGGAGACAGCGGGAACGGACGCCGGATACACCTTGTCAATTGGGAAGTAATGTGCAGCCCGAAGCATCTTGGTGGTGTAGGAGTTCGTGCTATGCGTGACCTTAACCTTGCCACTACCGGAAAACTGATGTGGAGGTTCTTAGTGAGCACTGATGGCGCTGTTTGGAGCGACATCCTTCCGGCTAAATACACTAGATCGACTACTGTTAGTGTCGCCGGGACGTCGCACGTTTGGTCAAGTATGCTCCAAAGCCAAAGCGCGATTGTTGCTGCAGGGGTGCGTTGGATTATCGGCGATGGATCCCTTGTCCGCTTTTGGACTGATCCTTGGCTTGACGACCACCCTCTCCATGAAGTGGCGTGATCGGGATTGGGAGAGGAGGATATGCGGAGGACGGTCAGATCATATTGGAGAGACCGGGGAGGCTGGGATTGGGAGGTTCTGCAATCGCTACTCCCAGCAACATTTCTAATGAAGTTAGCGGCGATATGCATTGATGAAGGTGGCGGTGAGAGTGATAGAATTAGTTGGAAGGCCACCCCGGATGGGGACTATTCCATCAAGTCGGCTTATGAGCTGACTAGTTGTGCGCGGTATGCATTGCTTTCAACGATGCTCATGTCTATAAACGTATCTGGGCGATGAGGGTCCCGAAAAGAGTGAGGTGCTTCGCCTGGCTAGTTGTGCGCGGAGCGATTCTCACTAATGAAGAGCGGTGCTGCCGACATCTTGCGGGGAATCCAGATTGCAGTGTGTGCACTGGTGAGCCGGAGTCTCTCCTCCACCTATTTAGGGACTGTAGGGAAGTCAATGGTCTGTAGAGGAGCTTAGGCATTTCGGATCCGGCCTTTTTTTATTATCCATATGCAGCATGGGTTCGAGGGAACCTGATGGATTTGAAACAATTCGCGACTGATGTGGACTGGGCGAGCTGCTTTGCCACGAGCCTTTGGTGGATTTGGAGATGGCGGAACGATCGTGTTTTTAATGGAAATTGTTGCTCGGTGGACCAAGCAACTTATATTCGCAGGAAAGTGTTGGAGTATTCGCGTGCTTGGTTGAGTATCAATGGTAGAGCTGCCATGAGGGAGGACCGTCGGCTGGAAATTTCTTAGGAGGAGGTTGCGGAAGGCTGGGTGAAAGTTAATTCCGATGGTTCGGTCTCAGCTGATGGTAGTGCAGGTGCCGGGGGTGTTGTTCGTGATGAAAGGGAGTGATGGATTGTTGGCTATACTCGCCGAATCGGGTGCTGTACAGTCCCGATCGCCGAGCTTTAGGGCCTGTTGGATGGTCTCTGGGTGGCCTTGGAAAGGGGTCATCGGAAGGTTGTTGTGGAAGCTGACTCGTTGCTTGTTACGACGTTGGTCAAGAGAGGAGTCAATGATTGTCATCCACTTTCGAGCCTGGTTTGCCAATGCCAGAGCTTTCTTGCCCGTGACTGGGATATCTGGTTACGACATGTCTTCAGGAAAGTGAACTTTCTCGCTGACTCCCTTACTTTTTAGCCTTTTCTTTTCCGGTTGGTTTTCACTTATTAGCTAGTCCCCCTCTAGATGTTGACGCTATTGTGGATAAGGACGCAAGGGGAAGGACTACTCACCGTTTAGTTCGTGTGTAGCCCAGTATGTTTTGTTATGCATTTGGGAGACATTCCCAACTCTTTCACCAAAAAAAATATCTTGCCTTACCAAATTGTTTGTTTTAGTGGGAAATTAAAACAAAAAATAAACTCTTGTCATCTCTTTGTTATGTTATATTGTTTAGTTTAAAATATATTAATAAAAAAAATAAAATCTATATAATGTAATGAAACACGTAATGCTAACAAACTAATTTATTTTCATTTTTACTTAATTCCAATAACTAATTGAGTTATAAAATCATATGTTAGGTATTAGTTTGAAGTGTTTGCAATTTTAATTAGATAAAATAACTCAATCATATTGTTCATCAATGAAAATATTTTACTGAATAATTTTTTTTTAATTTTGGGGTAAAATGTGGTAACTAACAAAGATAAGAAGTTTTAAGAGGGAATTTGGTGATTTAGACCCTTTAGCATATTTGATTAGGTAGTTAGCCCCCTTATTTTTTTTATTAGGCGCACCAAACCCTTTAATTTTTTATTAGGCGCACCAAACCCATTTGTACCCTATTCCTTCCTCCTCCCATCTCAGCCCTTTCTCGGTCTTCCTTCCAGTCGATTCAACGATTCTTCCTCCTCCAATGCTCCATCTATGGCCGATGAAGAAGAAGACGTTGAAGGCGCTTCTCCTCCCGATCTCCGGCGACGATTTAGGAAGCGGTGCCTCCTCAATGGGGCACTATCAATGGTGATTCCATCTCGAATTTCAGATCTAGAATCCTTGTGATTTCATTTTTTCGATTAGTGTCTGTATTGATGGAGAATCGCTGCAATTTTCAGATGCAAAGGTGAGATTGGAGTGCATGAATAGGGTTTCATAGGACTACAGGAGGCACTGACGGTTTCTGTGGGAATGGAAAGCGACGCGGTGGAGGTGACCGGAGATCCGGTTGCGACGTCGGCAATGCTAACGGCTTCCTGGAATCACATCGGAGAGAGATGTCATGCCGGGAATCCGTCGGCATCTTCGGTCTTCCTCACCAGCGTCGGATCCATCGGCGTCCTTCGTCGGCTCAGGCTAAGGCTCAGCCCCCGCCCTCCTCCGCCGGATTCATCTCTTTTGCAGCCAAGAACGCCGCCCAACCCGCCCCTCCATAGTTGTCGCCGCCGCGCTCCTCCCTTGTAACTCCAAGGTCATGTTCTTCTCCTCCTCTTCTTCGATTAATTATTTGAATTGCTTAATTGATTCGATAACTAGGGTTTTGAAATGAAAATTGGGGATTAATTGTTTGCCTTGAGCTTCCATTTCAGTTTTCGTTTGTTTATCTCCTCAATTTGATTTGGCATTAGTAATTATTGGTGTTTGAATCCATATTTCTGCTCATAAGATGTAATTCTCCATATGTGACCTTATATGCGATTTGTGATTCCATATTGCACGTTTTCGATTGCTCTTGTTGATTCTGAATTTTTTAGATGGAATTTGAAGCACCATATCATATGTTCTCTCTTGTTGTTTATCATCATTGAATCTGAAGCACCATTGCTTCTGAAATTTCTGAGTGGCTGTGTTTTTTTATATGATTTGGTACTGTTTTTTGGATTGTTGGTTATGAATTTCTTGCTGAGATTGGAATCTGATTTATTATTGATGTTGGAGTGCTCTTGTTGCTGATTTTTTCATCATGGAATGACAGTGCATTCCTTGTCTGATTTTTGACATCCCTAAGTCTGTCCTCAAATGTCTAGGCCAAACTTAATTTTTTGTCCTTCCATTGCCTAAGAATGATATGTAACTTCACTAGTTAGAGGCATTTTTTCATCATTTGATGGGATTATGATGCCAACCGGGTTTCAAGAGAATATGACATATTTACAAATAAGTTGTTTCCTTGCTTTAGCTACTTTCTTGTTGTGTGTTTATAGGGGGAAGTTGTACAAGGAGAGGAAAGATGAAGAAAAATTGAATTTGATTGAGTAATCATTCTGGATTATTCATTGTAGGTGTGATGACAAGGCATATTAGTGATAGTTTGCCTCTCGCTTTGCCTTTTGCATTGTGGTGCAATGAGGCTTGGTTTGTTCCAGAATGACTTTTCTTATTTGAATGTGTGTTGTGAACTGATTTAGGGAGTAGGATCCTAAGTTTTATTTATACTGATGGTACTACAGGAGACCAGATTTATAGAACAACTGGCGGCAGATGAAAGTCGGATGGAAGGTGTGCCTATGAGCTGTGACAGGATCTTCAGTTGGCATCTCCATTTGGATGCTCACAGTTTTGCCTATCCTAGAGGGTGGGTTCTGGAAAATAACCTTGTTGCCAATGAACCCGTAGACCGATGACGAATGCCTGTACATCAGCTGCATGAGAATGAGAGGTATGAGATTCACAGTTCTCTTTGTGGTTCCATGTTGGCATTTTAAACTTTCTAGGGCTTCCTTAAGGTTAATTTATATGGAAAAGTAGCTGGGAAGCAAGGTTTCTCACTAGCTTGAATCCATTTTCTTGATGGCATGTAGATTTAGAATTACAAAATAATTATATACGATTAAGAGAAATAAAGCCATGTTGATCATTGATTTGCTTATGTGCTCTACTGGGCCTATTACACACTCGTTGACAGTTTCCTTTTAGAGTCCATCAGATCAATCTGCATATGTGCTCTACTGGAGTATATCATTCAATTTTCTCAACTTTCGATCAATTTGTGATTCTCATTATGTTTTCGTCTTCTAATTTGAATGCATGCCTTCCCTTTGATGAAATTGAAAGGGAATTTATGTTGAATTTGTCATCAGATTGCATCCTAATCTTTGATCCAGGGTGTAGATGGTTATACTACTTTCAGGAAAATGAGGTTAAAAATGGGGGTTGTCATAGGAATCTGCTACAGGTTCATGGGCACCAAAGGAGAACAACATTAATTCTGTCAGCACAATGAGGAAATTGATCGAGCGGGTGTGATGTTTGACTGCAAATACATATGTTCTATGTCATGGAAAGGTTTTAGGAACCATGTTTTGGATAATGGAGGTACAGTGACCATGTCCAAAGGTTACCAACACATTCATATGGCTGTATCAGCAGCATGAAGACATTGACTACATGATGTCAATGATGACATTTACTGCATCAACAACAAAGATGAAGGCATTTAGTTGAGTGGAAGTTTTTTTTTACTACTTGTTGTGTACGTAGTATGATTTGTTTTTTGTATTTGTGAGTAACTAGTTAGTGTTGGTCTTATTTTGCTTAAACTTTGAGGACAAATCTTGAAGGGAAAGGCAATGTAAGGATAGTCAATATAAGAGATTATATTAGTGTATAAATATCCTTATGCCTTGTAATTAAGGATCATATAATTGAATAATGAAAATCTCATTTCTCTAATCTCTCTTATCTCTTCCGACCAAAAAAAAAATCTCTCTTATATCTTTCTCTCGTCTATCCTCTGAACTCTACAAACTCGTCATCTTCCTTTCATAAATCCAACCCTAAATCAACCCTAATCCTCTCAAATCATCACGGGACATAACAAAATGTCATCAACATACAATCTCGTCACAAATAATTGAGATTTATGAGGTGTAATCACAAATGTAATCAATGAATAAAAGTCATCATTAAAAAGATGTCATCAATGAAGTCTAATCACATCTTATGCCCTTGTGTCATCAATTGTATAAAAATGTTACCACAAATGATTGCATCAATGAAGCGTAATAAAAAGTGTGTCATCAGTGAATAAAATTAGAATCAATGAAAATATATCAATATATAATTGATTAAATTAAAAAAGTAGCATCGATGGCATCTAAACACTTCTTTTGAAAAAATGACATAAAAATTGCATCAAAAAAACGGCATCAGTGGTCAACGGTGAAAAAACGGGATCATAAAAAAGTGGCATCCATGGTCAACGTGACATCACAGTAAACAAAAAATGTCATCAAAGTTTAAAAAAATGGCATAAAAAAAGTGTAATCCAATCATTTCATTAGAAAAGTGGCATCAGAGTGAAAATAAAATATAATAAAATTTTGGCATCAAAACGGTAAAATATGGCATCCCAAAAAATGGCATCACAATGGGTTGGTCAACATTGACCGGTCAATGGTCAACCAGTTGACCATTGACCACTATTTCGATGAGGTCTACCAAAACTAATTAAATTAGTTTGGGGTCTAAGTACCCAATTAAGCATTCAAAAAGGTCTATCTACCAAAATCACCCAAGTTTTAAATCAAAATAAATAATAAAAAATCAATTAAAGTCATAATATAAAGTAATTCATTGGTTAATTTAATTTTAAAATGTTAAATCACTTTAATTCAACCGGGTAAAAAAATAATTTTGGGAGAAATCAATATTCTAATATTTGTTAGATTTTCATTAATAATTGATTAAAATGAAATTAATTATTTAGGTGTGGTCATATATATCAAAGGAGAAGTCGTCAAATAAGCGTAGTTTAAGGACGAGTCGCCCAATGATTTGTTAGATATGTTATATACTCCCCCGTCTCGCAAAATTTATTATTTTAGCTTTATGCACACTTATTAATAAATCTATATTTCCATAGTGGTACCAACTCCGCAAGTTTGATTCCCACTTTTCCATATTTTTAAACGTTTATGTACACCTGATTTAAGTAGTTTGGCGATTACAGCCTAGCTATCTCGATTTCGATTTTCGCTTCCATCTCTGAATATAGTGTCGAGTTAGTCAATTATTATGAATCTGCCTACTCACTATATGTATAGTCACTACACCCAAATACCATGATACCCAGATGACTCTACACCATAAACGAGTAACTATCCATTACAAGTGAATAACTTAATGCAGTTGAATAAATACTAATCACTTTAACCGAATAACTTATTTTAACCAAATAACTACCCAGTTCTCGTGATATATGCTCTGGTTGGTTAGAATTTATCAATTTAAATTTGATAATATAGATTTATTAATTGTAAATTTAACTACATATCATAGGTTATAAATTAGAGGATATAAAAATAATTTTAAAATAATAATAATAATAAATAAAAAATAATTTAAAAATGATTTAAAAAAATATAGCATCTGTTTATGATTTTATAATTTAGTAGTGGTGTTAGTGGGGTGGTTAATCGGGATTTGACTACAACAATAATGTGACAGGTCCATAAATTAGGTGATTAGTGAGATAGTGGGAGTTGTAAAGAAATAAAGTGGATGATATAATGTACGGAATGACATGAATTAACTTACAAAAGTGTTTTTATTGGTTTATTTAATAACGAAAAAATAAGTGGTTGACGCGGCATATCCAAACCCCGCCATGTGAAACAGAGGCGTTTAATAATGCAATGTGAAATGAAAATATTTTTAATTATTATATTAGTAATAGATAACTATGTACCACTAAGGGGTGGAACAAAAAAAAATCGAGCGGGGCTCGACTTTATTGTCGAATATATATATATATAGGGGATGGTTCCGGTGTACTCATGCCTTATTGTGTATCATGTACACACATCTAGTCCCTTGATTAAAGGAAATGGGTGGGTGAGATTAAAAGGTAATTTTACACTTTTTTTAATTGAAAAAATGGTGGGCCCCATGTCTTTTCTTACCCACTCCACCATTTTCCAGCGTGTGTGATGCACTCTCCTTAAATTATTCGATTATATATTTAGATTATTTGATTGTATCGACGGATTATACGATGATATATCTAGATTATTCGATCGTATTGACGGATTATGCGATGGTATCGATAAATTTTTCTAATCGGCTACCACCTTGGAAACACCAATTATTCGATGATATATCTAGATTATTCGATCATATCAACGGATTATGCGATTGTATCGATAGATTAATTATTCTAATCGGCTACCACCTTGAAAACACCATGTGGCTTGATTATTTGATAGTATCACCGGATTATTCGATGGTATAACTTAATTATTCGATGGTATTATAATATTATTTGGTTACTTATGTGATTTTAACAAATAACTAAATATTATTCGATGATATCGCTAAATTATTCAATGATATCGCTAGATTATACGATGTTATCACATGATTATTCGATAGTATAGATGCATTTTTTTTATATAAACGCCAACGTAGAAAAAACTTATCTCCTTAAACACAAAATCAGTTCATACAAATGAATAATTCGGCTCATACACATGAATAATTCGATCATACAACTGAATAATTGAAGAACCAACGGACAATTTAGAAAATTGCAGGCAAAAATGAAATTGACATTCAACCTATTGAAATTGAACTTAATATATATAAATATTGCCTCGCCGTCTCCGGAATCCAAAACGATTGAACTTAATCGCCGCCATATATATTCAGATCTAGAAGAGAAGCCAGATTTGAGAAGAACACGAAAGCATACCTTCAAGAATCAGATTAATATAAGCTTCAATCATTGCAATAACTTTGAGATTGGGAACGATTTGAGGAGAGGAACCAGATCTGGGCATCAAATTCGTCGATCCGCCATGGGAGCAAGAAGAAGAAGCAACGTACTGCTACGCTTGTATGAACCCAGATCTGGGCATCAAACGACGTCGATCCGCCCGCCGCCTTTACATCGTCGTCGTCGCCGCCATGGGAGCCAGAAGTCGCTTCGCACTTGCATCCGACCGCCGCCTTCGCACTTGCGCCGGCTTAGGGCTCGTACTGGGGCGAGGTGCGCTCGTTCGCCTCCGCTTCTGCAACCACCATCGTCGCCCCCATCGCCACCTTCACCATCGCTAGAGTCGTCGCCTTCTTCACTCGCCATCGCCGTCGACGACCCCGATGTAGAGGCGGCGCCCTAGCCCCGAGTGTTTCCAACCTAGCAGTCGACGATGTTCGCTTCGGGTGGGTGCAAAACGTCGTCGCCGGAGTCTACTAAGTTGCCATCCGCCATCGCCATCTCCATTCGCCCACGCCATCGCCATCTCATCCACTATCCTCCATGGGAGCAAGAAGGAGGCGGCTATATTTTGCAATTGGGGGCCAGTTGAAAAGAAGACCATTAGAGATTTAGGTTTTGTGGATTCTTTACACGCGCGTCACATGTTTGATGGGTGAAATTGGGCTTAATTATCCACCTTTTTTAAAAAGCTATCAAGACACGTGGCATTATCCTATTCTTCCATTTTCTATAGATCAACGGCCGAGATTTGTGTACATGATACACAATAAGGGCTGAGTACATATGATCCATACTATATATATATATATATATATATATATAGGGGGTGGTTCTCTTATGCACACCACTTATAGTGTATCTAGTGCACAAATCTTGGCCACTGAATGGATGAAACGGATGACCACGATTAAAAGGGGGTTTAATTTATTTTTGCTTTAAATATGGGGGACCCGCATTAAAAAAACTCACTTACTCTCTTTTTTTATGGCGCGTGGGACTAGGGCAGTAGTGGGGCTCTTTTTTTTTTCCTTCAGAGAGTCACGTGTCTTTTTTTTTTTAAAAAAAAAGAGTAATTAATCAAAATAATACGAAGTATCAACTTTTAACCAAAAATAATATGAACTTTGAAATTGACTAACTCATGTACAAACTATACCAATATTAACCGAAAACAATATGACTCCAACTTCCGACCAGTTTCAAACCAAAATGCTAATGGGAAAAGATTTTGGGCTAAAAATGAAATAAACAAGACGAGTAGGCGAAATATCGTAAATAATTTTGCAACCTCGGCGCCTCAGCCCGTCTTCTTTCTCCTCGCCACCTTCAGCAAGGAGAGTGGCGGCGAAGATGACGGTTGGTGGCAACAGAAGGGTGGCGAGGAGTCCGGTAACTGGAGATTCGATGACAGCCGCTGGCTCTAATGGCCACTAGGTCGCCGACAACGCAAGTTAATTGGGGAACATTAAAAAATGTCGAAAATCTCGCATAAGGTCGGGATGTAAAGACTATGAAATATCAAATTGAATACGTTTTTATCTTCCTTTTGATTTTAAGAAGCTCACTGTGTGCTCAATTTACGACAAGAACGTCTATTGCCATCCCAATTCGACAAAGGTAATTTTTTATGGTTTTTAAATTTTGATGAAATTGGGGAAAAATTGGAATCGAAATCAATCAATAGAGATTCCATCATGGTAGAAATTGAATTTCCGACCATTTTGGTGTTGAGAACATGTGATTTGGAGTTTAATCGACAAAACCGCCATGGGAGACTGATTGCTTGCGCAGACCAGGTTCGAGGAAGGGGACGGAGTTGAGACTTGTCGGCTGTCGCCACCGGACTTACCCCACCACATTGAATCCGATGCAAGCAGCTATTGTTTGGTCGACAACCTCTTCACTGTGTGCACTTGATCCCCCTGCCGCCGGTGACCCACTGTGAGGAAGAAGAGGAAGAAATCTGTGTTTGTAAATTGTTCACCAAAAAAAAGTGTGTTTGTAAATTAATTTACAATGATCTACCTAACTTTCTTATATATTTTATTTTGAGCCCAAAAATATTTCCGGTGGTCGGAATTTGAAGTCGTATTGTTTTCGGTTAATATTGTTATAGTTTGTATACGTGTTAGTGAATTTGAAGGTTTGTATTATTTTTGGTTAAAAGTTGATACTTCGTATTATTTTGAATAATTTTTCCAAAAAAAAAAACTAACCCCACTTGTTTTCTTTTTAAACTCACTTGCCTTGTTTTTTTTTTGGTATGCTTTTTTTTTAAAAATTTGTGGGGAATAAATTATTTTTTTAAACCACCTGATTCTGATTTCGTTCGTTTTAAAGATTTGTCAATTATGGTGAATAATGTTTCCCATAATACCGAATAATGTTCTGCTTTTTTTTTCCATCGAGTTCAAATCGAAATTTATCAATTCCACTGAATAATTTGTCACATACTACCGAATAATATTTTGTTCATCAAATTCAAACAAAAGAAGTCCCAAATCTCTAAACAACACTTACGATTTTAATGAATAATGCTTCATATTTCACCGAATACTGCTCACATTTCACCGAAACATCTCATAGTTTATGTGTTGCGAATAAAAAAAATTTCATATATAAACGAATAATCATTATAAATTCACCGAATAATTCTCGTTTTCCACCGAATAATGTTTCATGTGTAACAAAAAAATTAACAATGTCAGATTTCTCTAAAAAAAAATTGACAATAGTCCTGAATAATCTTTTGAGATTTACCGAATAATCATGGTATTACACCGAATAATCATCAGAGATTCATATATTCAACAAATTTGAAGGATCCACCACATCGGTAAACAAGTTCAATATGTTAAATATGCAACAGGTGAATCACCTTCACAAGTGATTTTCATCCTTGAATAGGTAAATAAAGAGCGGCCATTCCGGGGTTTGAATCGGGGACCTATGGGTACTACCCACAAGTCCTTTTCGGCGAGCCATTCCGGAATGGTTTCACAAGTGATTTTCATCCAATTTCAAAAGGAACGGAGTAATAGACCTGCAATAAAAAAAAACCTCGTCACCTACCAAAAAACGAACACAAACTCAATCAGCTCTCGAATGCATATTTGCCATTTCCGATAGCCGGCACTGCCATCCACCCACCATTCCAGTTGTCGCCCTCCCGAATTCCCGCCACTGATAGCCTTCCGAGATCCGAGATCTGGGGCTGATAGCCCAAAAATCGTCGCTGCTGATCGATAGCCTTCAGCAATTCCCTGTCGTCGACCTTCCTTTTGCCAGCCTTCACCGCCGTCGGCTCCCGGATCTGAGAACCACCATCGCCGGCCTCCCAGATCTGAGGCACTTCGACTACACCGTAATTGGGGCTCCACAAAGATGAAGATGGCGTCGAGTGCCGACGTCGCCACCAACGGTTTCGCCAAGACGAAGTGCCCTCGCCGGCGGTGAAGAAGCCAATTGGTGATGATAGGTACCACGATCGTCGAATCTTCAGAGCGAGGGGCGTGAAGAAGATGACAATGCGTGAACTGGTTGAGACAATTGGTGAAGAAGCCGTAGGGTTTTAATTCTCCAAATCGCCCACACGCTTCACTCTCCTTTAATTGGGTTGAAGATTGTGTTTTTAATTATTAATTTTTTTTAACACTTTTTCACACCCGTTACACGTGGTTCATTCTAAGCCATTCATTTCTATAAGGTTAAAGGCCCAGATTTGTGCATAAAGTACACCCTAAGAGGTGTGCACAATAGATCCACCCTTTATATGTGTGGATCAATTGTGCACACCCCTTAGGGTGTACTTTGTGCACAATTGTGGACCATTGATCGTTTGAGATGGATGGCTCAGATTAAAAGACATTTTTCTCTTTTTTTTTAAAAAAAAATTGTGGGTCCCGCGGGGCTAAGGAGAGCTACTCTCCAAAGCAATAGCGCGTGCTGTAGGGAGAGGAAAAAATTGGATGGAACGTGAAAGTGTAAAAATTGGGAGTGGGTTGTACATTTTCATTTTTTAATAATCAAATCTCATCGAATCAAAAAAATCAAATCTCATCAATATCTTTTTTTTTACTTTTCGATAACACAATTTCAACCTCAAACTTATCCAAATCTTTTTTTCAGATGTAGATTTAGATTAAAATAATCACATTCTCAGATCAAATCACATTCATTCTAATTTTTTCCCCTTTAAATTCACAATATAGTTTATCCATATATTTTTATATATAAAAAGATATAGATTTAGGTCCAAACAAACATTAAATTTATTCACAATTACTCTATATAAATGGGTTATGATGTATATTGTCTCAACCCATAAAAGCGTAAAACACCCCTTTTTTGATTCAGCCAAGCGACATCAATTGTAGTTAGTTAATCTTCGTGCAAAAAACCTTTTTTTCTTATTCGGTTGAATCAATCGATTTAATGCGCACATTGAACGGTAATTGGCATTCTTATTTTTACGAGGTATACAGTAGCAATGAATAATTGCATAACCGTTGTGAATAAGTAAAATTTTGTAATTATTCGGTTGAATCGATCGATTTATGGGGCACATTGAACGATAATTGGTAGATTATTCAGTGGAATTCTTAATTTTACGAGGTACATAGAAGCGATGAATAATTGCATAACCGTTGTGGATAAGTGAATTTTTAGAATTATTCGGTTGAATAGGTCGATTTAACGAGTACATTGAATGATAATTGAGAGATTATTCGGTGGAATTATTATTTTTATGAAGTACAAAGAAGCGATGAATAATTGCATAACCTTTATGAATAAGTAATTTTTTGAATTATTTGGTTGAATCGGTCGATTTCACGCCTACATTGAACGATAATAGGTGATTTATTCAATGAAGATCTTATTTTTTTCAAGGTACGAAAAACAAAACTCAAATAAGAAGAACACCAATCCAGCCAAATAAACTACACCTAATCCATGAATAATGAAAATAATTTTAGAAAATCCAAACCTAATCCCATATATAACTAAAAATCATTGAATCTCGCTCACAAAAAACCCAATCCATACCCAATCAAAATCTCACCCAAGATCCTCAAAAAGCTTGATGCTTACCCATTAATGGAGTCCTCACGATCGACCCTTGAACCAATCGGAGAGAGAAGTGTTCTACTCACCCAACAAACCGATCCAAACACCGGCTCTGATTCGCTTCCGAATTGGCATGATTTTTTTATCATAATCGCACAAGGAGGCCCTCACCACCGCCGGAGTTGAACAACCACTCGGAATCGCACGCCGGAGAAGAGGAGTCCTCGTTGTGCGCCTCCGCCTTGCCGACGCTGCTCATGTGAAACCCTTGTCGTCGCAATCGACGCCGGTTGAGTCGGAATCCTCGCCACTGTTATGATGATGGTGATAGGGGTGATTTCCAATGGTGATGGATGTTGCTTTTTGAAGCTTCCAAAATCGGTGAGACGAGGTACAATCGCCGCAATCGACGCCTGTCGCCTCTCGCCTCCCTCGGAAATCACCCCTACCACCATCGGAAATCGGTGAAACGAGGAGAGCACCGCCGCATTGGGGAGAGAGGCGATACGCCGCACTAGAGTCGCCGGTTGCCGCCGCACTGGACGCCGGTGTAGCCGGAAACGCCGCGAATGGGGGCCGAAGGTTGTGGTTGGGATTGGTGCCGATGTTGACGGGGGTGGTGGGTTTCGAAGCTTCCAATGTACGATTTCGAGTTTTGAGGTTGAAATTGACCGACTTTGGTCTTTTAGGTTTTATTGGAGATGTTATGCACGCGCCCAATTGCTTCCATGGGAAGGGTCGGCCTCTTTTTTTATTTATTTATTTAAAACAATTACACGTGGCGTGATAGAGGCCATCCGATCCATCCATATCTACGGCTAGGATTCGTGCACTAGATATACTCTAAGGGGTGTGCCCAAGGGAACCACTCGCTATATATATATATATATATATATATATATATATATATATATATATATATATATATATATATGCTAAAACCACCCTTTAAATATGGTGTTTTGCATAAAAACATCCCTTAAAACTAAAATTGCATAAAACCATCCGTTAAAATCATTTTCTTACCAAAGTCACACCCATCACCAAATTTCCGTTTTTTTTTTGGACGTGGGGGGTTCCGAGGTTATCACCAAATTTTCGTTAATTGACTCTTAAAGTGCACAAAAAGTCAATTATATCCTTTGTTTTTATTATTATTTTACTCCATCCCATCGATATTAATTAATTTCTAACCTTTCAACATGTTTTTCTAAAGTAAAAAACTCTACAAAATAGCAATGTTTTATATAATTTCATACTTATTAGTAAAAACTCTTTATAAAATGTAGATATAATTGATGTTTTATATATTTTAAAAAGCGTATATTGTTTCATGGCTACTTGAAGAAAATAAATTTTAAAAAAATGATATTTCATATAGTTTTTATTATTTTAAAAATATGTTCAGTACATCACACACAATTTTAGAACAATAAAAACTATAGGAAACCTTATTTTTAAATTTTTACTTCCTTCAGGTAGCCATTTAGTAATACATACTCCATCCGTTAAGAAAACCATGTCGTTTTAGGAGTAAAATCTTGTTAAGAAAAACATGTCATTTTAGTTATGTTGGTGTCACTTTTCAAAATTACCCTTGTAATGATAAGGGATTTATTAGCTGTAGTTTTCAATAAAGTGAAAAATTAAAGTAATAATTAGGGGTGTAAGTGTATTTTTATTTATTTTTATTTGCTTTATTAAAAAATGTGCAAATGTTTACACGACATATTTTAATTAATGGATG
Organism: Persicaria maculosa; assembly: GCA_963922045.1. Classification (NCBI taxonomy): domain Eukaryota; kingdom Viridiplantae; phylum Streptophyta; class Magnoliopsida; order Caryophyllales; family Polygonaceae; genus Persicaria; species Persicaria maculosa. The sequence continues at coordinate 44,239,287 of OY998263.1, read as the reverse complement.
GAGTATTTTTTTAAACGTATAAAATTTAAATTACACATCATTTTTTATATAGAGTTTTCTATAAGTATGAAATTATTTTTCAAAAAAATAATATTTTTGATATTTTATAGTATTTTTCTATTGAAAAACATGTTGAAAAGTTAAATATCAACTAATATCTATTGAACGAAGTAAACTAATAATAAAAACAAGGGGTATGATTGAATTTTCACACACTTTAATATTAAATTAACAAAAATTGGGTAATGAGTGTGACTTTGCTAAGAAATTGATTTTAACGGGTGGTTTTATGCAAATTTGCCATATATGAGATACGATTTTTTATAAAAAAAAGTAGAAAACAAATTAAATATGTGATTTAAATGGATATTTTAAGTTAAAATGATAAGAGAAAGGATTTTTATAGATTTTTTTTAAGTATGAAATTATTATTTTTTAAAAATTATATTTTTGATACTTTATAGTATTTATTTCTTTTGAAAAACATGTTAAAAAGTTAAATATCAACTAAAACCTATTGAACGAAGTAAGATAATAATAAAAACAAGGGGTATAATTGACTTTTCACACACTTTAATATTCAATTGACGAAAATTCGGTGATGAGTGTGACTTTGCTAAGAAAATGATTTTAACGGGTGATTTTCTAAAATTTTTCCATATACATATATATGTATATATATATATTCAAATGAAAATGGGGCTTAAGATGAAAATTGTGCTTAAAGTGAAAATAGGATCATTAGGAAATAAGATGGCACGGGTTTGTCATTAAAAAAAAATTGAACCGCACTGAACCGGGAGAAAAGGAAGCAAACCGGCCCAAAAAAGCGCTTGTTTTCTCTCGGTCTCCTCTCTATCCATGGATACCCTAGAGATCACAGAGCTAGTCGCCGACGATGAAGCTGCTATCCATGGAGAACCAGCCCCCTTTTGATCGCGGGGCTTCACTTCCTATTGCCAAATCAAGTCACTCAAAATTCAGTCCAAGTTCTTGAAGGCAGGCGGGATTGGACATTGTTCGATTTGCCTAGATCAGACGACAAGGTAACGATGAGCTACGCTGAAGGGAGATCTTAGAGAGCGGACCTCGAGAAGGGGATTGAGATCCCTAACAAATATTCATGTTTGTTAGAGATCCCTAACAAATGAAAGGGATGATGACAGGTAACTTTTCTATCGTCCTCGCTGCACCTTTCGTTCATGATTTAACAAATATTCATGTTTGGATAAATGATGAGGTTGAGCTGTTGAGTTTCGATTCGGGAGGGATGTGCTTGATGATTGTTAGCTATGATTTTCTAGGGAAATTGTCTAAATCTAGGGACGATGGTTCCATTCTTGCAAAGGAACATGTTAGTATGGTAGCTCACCAAATGCTCGACGAAATGTCTGCACCAACGAGGAGGAAGGAGATTGAGGTTCATAAGGGAATCGGTGAGAGCGGTCCGCTAAAAGGCTTACTGTTAGAGTGCTCAGGTGCATCACTAATCTCTTTAAACTTCATTAAGTCGAGTGCAATTGATTGTGTTGATTTCCCTATATTCGATCCATGCCATTCCCTTAATTTGAAAAGAAATGCTTTAAAGGATTTGATGGGTGATCGTATTGATATTTTGATTTTCGATCCTGGAGGGGGATTTTTGGTTGTTCATTTTTCTGTGTTAATAGCTTGTTTTTAGGGCATTTGATGTTGATCTGCTGAGTAGCGATTGTGCTAAAGGACTTATGCTTGATGATCATGAGGTTTACTTGACAAATGACATCAAAGAGGTCTACTTGCCTACGACTGAAGTCAACTCAAAGGTGCAAAGTAGTGAATTTGAGATAAAACCAAGGGGAAAGGTGTTTTGTGCTCATCAATTTACAAAGCTCAGCCCCTCTGTAGAACCACCAACAGCTTGGTTCCTCAAAGAGTTTAAACTTGTGATGATCTATGATGATAAAGGACAACTTGTGGGTCTTAATAGATGTTCGTACCCTTGTTTTGATGTGTTGGTATCTTATTTTGGAGGTGCGAGCAGGGTATTTGTTTTTTAAGGAGAATCTTATGGGGCTTGTTAAACGCTCAAATTATTGTTGTGATGCGATAACCTTTGAACTCGGAGGTAAAGGGTTCATGCTTGGTGATCATGAGATGCTCATGTCAAACAAGAGTAGAGAGATCTTTAATGCTTATATATGTGAGATTGCTTCTTCATTCAGCGTACGGGTTCATGCTTATATATGTCAAACTTGTGATGAATGCTTTGATTTGCTCTTTAATGATATTCTTCTCTTGCCCCTTGTGTGTGTGTTTGTGTTTCCCCCTTCATGACTAATTCTTGCAATATTTCTTGATTTGAGTACAACTCCACCAAGACAAGGAGTTAGAAAGGTCTCTGCTCTCGCCCAAGTAAACTGGTTTAGATGCTTACGAGCTTTCAACTAGCAAATGTTATTACTGACTTTTCTAGAACACAGTCACATTCATGCAAGTTGTGCTGCTTAAATATCAGTCTTTTACTCATCCCATGCATGTTTTGGTGTCTAAAAGCTGATGTCCAATTCCAGTGCCACCAATCCCGTCTCTCATAATCTTTTTTAACTTGGCAGATAGATAATATGAGCGGAATGGGATATTTGTGATTTAAAGCCTATTAGCTCAAAATGGTAGAGCGATGTGCCATGCACAAAGATGCGGGTTCAAATCCCGCATAGGCTATTTATGATTGTCTTCTTTTTGTTCCTAATCATTTGTTCCTGATCAGGAATAAGATTATAAAGTGTAAGAATAAGATGATAAAATGCATAAATAAGATTATAAAGTGCAAGAATAAAATGATGAAGTGTATGAATAATAATATGAAGTGCATGAATAAGATTATGACGTGCACAATTAAGATTATATAGTGCATAAATAAAATGATAAATTGTAAGAATAAAATAATAAAGTGTAAGAATAATAATAGGAAGGGCATGAAAAAGGTTATGAAGTGCAAGAATAAAATGATGAAATGCATGAATAAGATTATAAAGTGCAAGAATAAAAATGATGAAATGTATGAATAATTCATATGAAAATGAGTTTAATTCCTCATTCTTTCAAAATTTAAACAAGATTTCAGGCAAGCACAACATTCATAATCAAAAGTTTAGAAATTAAAAAAAAAAGTGCAAGACTGGTATTATAAAGTGCAAGACTAATATTATAAAGTGCGAAAATTAGATTATAAAGTGCAAGACTAGTATTATAAAGTGCACAGATTAGATTTTCAGTTTAGGGAGAACCAAATTAGATTTTAGTTTGAATGTGCAATTTTAGAACTTAAATGTGTAATTTATGAAGTGTATGAATAAGATTATGAACTTAAATGTGTAATTTATGAACTAAAAGAAGAGTGAAGGAATTTGCAAAATCTTATCTCAATCAATTGTGTAAAAGTAAGATATAATTGTACGGATTTAGAATGCAATTGTGCACATTTAGAATTCAAGTGTGCATACAACAATTTCTAATATTATAATGTGCAAAAGTATGATACAATTGGGCCAATTTAGAATACAAGTGAGCATACAACAATTACTAAGAAATAGTGAAGGAATCTGACAGATCTTATCTCAATCAATTGCGTAAAAGCAAGATACAATTGTGCACATTTAGAATACAAGTGTGCAAAAGTAAGATACAATTGTGCACATTTAGAATGCAAGTGTGCAAAAGTAAGATACAATTGTGCAGATTTAGAATATAATTGTGCAAAAGTAAGATACAATTGTGCTGAATTAAGATACAATTGTGCAAATTTAAAAAAGAAAGCCATCAACCCGACTATCACCCACGAGTAGTCCTTGCACTAGGAGCAAGGGGTAACTAGGGATCTAGCACTTGGTGTTATCGATTATAGTACAAAGTTTCTTTTTATTTTCTCTTTCTAATGGAGCTAAGGGACTTACTTTATCTTATTTTGGGTGCAAACTTTGCTACTCAATGCATAGATACATTGGGCAGCCTTTGCTCATTCATACGAACTCTTTTCGTTGAAATGCTTCTGTAAAATTAAATTATATTCGAATATAGTTTCTGATGTTTAATTCCACATCTGGTTCTGATGTAGTGACTCGTATTTTTCTGAAATATTTCTCATAGATGTTTGTATTATGTTTTTACTCTTAGGAATTGTACAGGTACTGAAATTTACTCAAGTCTAGTGCTTGTGGTATAGCAGGCACCCCTTCGAACCAAAAAAGCAACCCAATTGAAACAATGGATAGATCCAGGTGGATTCGAACCACCAACCTCTTGAACGATTCTTGTTCAAACGCTCATTTCTAATTGAGCTTATGGATCTTAACACAAGTAACAAGCTAACCCAAAATATGGGCAAGATAAGAACATTTGAGTTCTAAAATTGCACTTTTCCGTTCTATATTTGAACTTTTTCAAAGTAAAATTGCACATAACATTGAACGGTGGTGTTTATGCCAACTACAACAGCAGAAAATATGCTTTCTATATCGGGATGTATCAAGAGCCTACTAGAAAGCCAAATAGCTAGTCAGACTCAGATGTGGTGTTTAGGAACATTAAACAGTGGTGTTTATGCCAACTACAACAGCAGAAAACATGCTTTCTATATCGGGAGGTATCAAGAGCCCAATAGAATGAGAGAATCTTGATTAATGAATACAAGACTGACCTTAAGTTAACATCCATTGAATCCTCCATTTCTTTAGCTGAATCAAGCAGTTTTTCAGCTTGTCCATGGCAAGATTCACATCTACAAACACAGCAAGAAAGTTAAACATGGTTATGAGAAATCAGTCTTTCATGAGTGATTTTTTAGTAAGCATTTGATCATGAAGAGAGCATCATTGGTATTAGATATCTTACCCATCACTGGTATAAAATAAATGATGTATGAAACTAATGCTATATTTTCTGCCGTAAGCTATTTCCACTACTATAAGATATTTTCTTTTCAATGACAGATTGCCAAGGCAGACACAAAGGCACTTTCAACCATAACCGATAAAGAAAGCCTCACAATGCAAGGATCTGATAATTTTCTTGCAACTGATGTAGCTTGTAAATAAGAGGATTAGCTAAACTAGCTTAACAATCCCTGCTCAGTGTATCGCTGCTACTAAAAACTAGTAAAACAAATAAAATGGTGAACTCGCATGTAACGGCCCAGAATTATGATTTCCGGGTTACGTTTCAAGGGATGAAACCCCTTGTTCGGATCTTGCAATCCAGGTACGGGTCGAGGTTTCAAACTCATTTTAAGATTTGTAGAAATAGGGATTTCGAACCCTGAAAATATCGTAGGGCCGTTGGGCACCCTTAACCTGTCCTAGGGACTAACTCACGAAATTCATTTCAAACGGAAGCAAGACGGAAGCAAAATTAAGATACAAAGCGCCACGACAGAGCCGGGTCAAAACCAAAACATGAGTTGATGATTACCATTTATAATGAGTTAGAGATTTAGCCAGGTTCTTCGATTCGCAAAAAGGGAACCCCGTCATATAGACATCGAGCAATCAAAATCTGCAGAAAATACCTTAAAAAAAGAACGGGGAAAGGAGTCAGATCGATCCACTCATGCGGGACCGGCAGTCCTCACTGAGGCCACATAGTATGTGCTATACCTAATAAAGATGCTCTAATGCAGTACGAAAGTCAAACACACTAGCATGCTCCTATGTATAATAATGTGCAGAAATACTGTAAAGGGCCCAAGGCAATGCCAAATGGCATATCCCTCTCCTACCTCCACCCCCTTCCGATAGGGCGGAGACTGGCCAGCTCGTGAATGCATTCCATCATAATCGGGCGGCACGCATGCCTAACCCGCTCCACAATAAAGCCCGCAGGCATCTCATGATATAAGGAAGTTCATGACTCGATTGACTCAGGGTACCCGATGAGGCTGGGCTACCCTATGACCCTAGCAAAGACTCTAGGACTATCACAGATAACGGCCGTTCTGTTTCAAACGCATAAAGTAAGCAGATGCTCATTCAATTAGTGCAACCTAAACAGGATACTACATGTCATGCTTTTATGCATATGCAACACCTAACATAAAATGCAACAACAGGCATGAATGTCCAACCTGAGTAAGTCCCCTAGGGAACTTACCTGAAGATGCAGAACAGCAAAATAACGCAAGCAAGGGCCCAAGTGCAAGTCCAAAGCGATCCAAAAGCAATACACACCTAACATCAAGCCATTTCCATAATCTAACGGACCAACATTCATACACACGATACCCAAGTTCTTAACATCCTCAAAACCTATCGATTGTAAAACCATTTTCCAAAACCTTTTCGCTACGCTCAACATGAACCAAAATCATTTATTTCCAATCAACTCCATTGATAAAATCGTACCAACCATATTTTCCAAACTCTTAAATCCCGAATTAAGTCAACTCATTTCCAAACAATTCTTTTGAAATCGTACTTAGTCAAATCCCGACATTAAACATTTAAACGTTAAAGTTAATCTCTCAAAATCATATAATAGAAATAATTCCGGCATTTTGGTTTTCCAAGCACAATTCCTTAAAAGATATTTCTGAAAACTTGAAAACTCCTTCTAAATCATTTATCATCAATATACATAATTAACATAAACATCAACCAGGTTATTAATAATTTATTTTCAAAAAAAATTCCAAAATCACATACTTAAGTCATCACAAAATGCATTATATTTAAATAATCCAATTAATACTATTTTAAAACAAATAATAATATACAACGGTTAATTTCTAGAATTTATAATTATAACCAAATCCCAAAATAATAACAATAATGTTCAAATAATTTAACACTTGCTACCCATATAATCTCAAAACATATACTCATAAATATAACCATAACACATAACTCATAAAATACATCCCTCTTAATTAAACAAACAAGCCCAACTCTCTTATTTCTACAACCGAGCCCAATACCCAAAATCGAAAATGAAACCCAAAAGAGAGATCCGACCCGCCCAGCAGAGAAAAGAGGCCCGGATCCTATCCCCCAAATCTGAAACCCGGTTAAAAACGATATAACCCTTATGTCTACCCGGATCCGGCCCATCCCTACGAAAGAAAGAAAGGAAAGGCTCGTCTTCCTCAGGCAATTGAACAGCGCTCAGAGGCGCCGGCTGTGGCGACTTAACACGGAAGGAAAAGAAGAACTCCAGACCGGCCGGCGGTGCGCTCTCACTCCGACCCTCACAGGATCCCGACACCCCATCCCGACTACCATAAACTCGGACCGCAACCCATAGAAAACGACCCAAACGCAGTCAAGGAAGAAGAGGAAACGGAGCTCACCGAGGATGCGAATTTTCGCCGGAAATCTTCGTCGGAGACTCGATTCGGGCTCGTCGATGGCGGAATCGACACCGGGATGTCCTAGGAAGGAATACAATGGCTTAAAGGTGCGACTTTAGGAGGGAATCGAGCCGGAATCGAAGGGAGAAGGCTTACCGATTCGGAATGGAGAACCCAGGGGAAGGGAAGAGGAAGCGGGGTGGAGCTGCGGCGTCGGGGTGCTCCTGGGCGGCGTCGAGGAAGGTCTAGACGCTGCTGCTTCTCGGAGAAGGCGGAGGAAGAAGCTGCTACTAGTTCCGAACTCGGAGAAGGAGGGAGGCGGAAGCGCTCGGCTTCTTCCCGGCGAGCAGGGGACGGCGGCGCTGTGTCTCCCTCTCGGCTTGGCGGCGCCGGCTACGGGGCAAGGTGTTGGCTCGAGCTCGCCGGAAAAGAGAAAGAGGAGGAGGCGTTGTAACTCGGACCTCCTGGCTGCTTCTTCGGGCGCGGAGACAGAAGATGAAGGCTGGAGGATCTGGAGATGTCGGCAGCTGTGGCTCACGGGAACGAAACGGTGGGAGTGCAGCAGAGGCAAGGTGAGGCGATGGTGTGGCTCGTCGGAAGACAGTGGCCAGGTGGTGGTGATTTGAATTTCTGGGTTTTGTTTCTTTGAAATTTCAGACAGTGGAAGAGGGAGAGAGAGGAATGGGTCTGGTTGTTTACTTCTGAGATGGCGTGAAAGAGAGTGAGGCAGAGGGGGTTTATGGTGTGTATTGGCACAAAACAACAAAAATTGATAGCTGTACACTACAAGTCTACAAGGGAAGAAGACAATCTTCAACAGAGTTCTCAGAGAGAGAGAGACAAAAAGAGAAATGAGGGAAGAAGGAAAGAAAAAAATAAATAAATGGGATTTGGACCATGTCCCGAAAGAAATTCTAAATACCCGAACAAATATCTCAAGATCCGCTCTCTGACCTTATCCGATCCAACCCAAAAGATTTTCAAATTTTCAATTCCGAATTTAATAGAGAATTCAAAATATTATTTTAAATTTTCGCATATGGAAGCGGGCTAAAACATATTTTAAATTTTCAACTAAATAATGCCGGAATTCATTTTGAAGGATTTAGAGTAAAACGATAGATCGAGGACGGAAATTCCAAACCTCCCGAATCCTAGAAACCAAGATGATTATAATTCATTATTTTAATTATTTAATATTATAAAATTTCCCGGTCTTTACATCATCCACCTCTAAAAACAAGTCTCGTCCCCGAGACTAAAATCACTCTAAAACATGGGGATGAAGTTTTAAATTGGTGAGTCCAAGGATCATGCCATTGGCCCCGTAAGCACCTCATAAGGGCCCGTATGAGGTCCTCACAGCACCCTTGACGTGATCATAATATTCCCAATTGGTCGTAGCAAGTATGTGAGATGGGCCCCTACCACACCCTTACCTTGGCCTTTCGGTTATATCATAACTCGAAAGCAACTATAGCGCCCCTACTAGGTCTTAGAAAACATTCTATATGCGCCCCTATAAAATGCTTGTATCCACTTCGTGAGACATTATAATATAAGCCCGGGTTGAAAATTTTCAAAAGGAATTTCGCAATTAAAAAAAGATTAACCTCAACATCGTTGAAATCCTCAGTAACGTTTATTCCTTACAAATCTAAGTTAATCCTTTTCAAAAACCGTTCAAATCTTTAAATCCAACGTTTAATCAAGCAATTTTACATCAAAACAGGTTAAATCCTTTCAAATCAAGATTTCGTCAAAAACTTCCAACAACCAAATCAGTTTCCCGCATATCAATCAATCAAATTCAGAAATCAGGAGGTGGAATCATCCACCTCTAAGGGCTAATCCCATATTCTCTTCCTAGTTTCCAAAATCATTCAATCATCATTCTCAACTCAAAATGAAACATAAGCCAATCAACTCATCAACTCATAACATCATTAGCCATCTTTCACATGGCAAAACTCAACATCAACCATGATAATCTCAACCAATTGACATCTTAATAACATAACATGTTTTCTCATAACATAATTCATACCATCCTTTCAAGACACGCCAAAACCAACAATCAAAACCTCAACATCACATCACAAGTAGTAGAGTATATCTATATCATATTGAAGGCATCACGAGTGCATAATCGAAGTCTCATAACTTATCACGTAAGCACACATGTCCAAAAATCAACGGGTTAGGTGTTATGGGGTTAGTACGTCAGTAGACATCAAATCTCACAATCATATATCAATATCGCAACACAAGTAGAACATATTCATCAAGTTAACATATCAACACAACAAGAGCATGCTATTAAGATTTAGAAAAAGAAAGATCAAGCAGTATATAAATCATCAAAATGTCAATATGCCCTAAAAGACACCATCTTAACTCGTCACAACACCATATAACGATCATTTAGCCATCAGACACCATTATTTCATATATAAACCAATCATATTCATGCCCCAAGCCACATTCATCATTTACATATTCATAATCATGCTTACCGACCATATAATATAACATCATTCTTTCACATAATAACACATTATTATCTTATGTATCATGTCACAACATATCCTATCATGCTTCTAAAATGACATAACAGGATAACAAAACATCAATATATCATGATAACACTTGACACTATCAAGTAGATTTCAACATTGCGTATCAACAGGTAATGTCATTCCATATCAGGTTCATCATGTTCATTATCTAACATCATGCCAGCAAGTATAAATAAATCACAAAATCAAGAAAACTCCTCACATCATACTAGTCAAAATAAAACACAATCCACACTCACCCATCTCCACTCTCAAGCCAAGACTAATCCTCTTCTAGACTCGCCAACGTCAACTCAGACAAAAATTCTCCAAAGAAATCCCAATTCATCTCGATGCTCAAATCTCGCCCATCCTTCCGCCAAGCACTACCACACCATCCACCTCTAAGAACCCAACTCCTATCTCTGACTTCACACCCAAGCACCCTCTAACACCATGTCCTCAATATTTACGAGCCCTTCCTTACACTCCTCGTACTACCTGAAGCATTACCAGCATCACCTAGAAGCTCATCAGAACCACCAACATTGTCTACCATAAATCCCAACGCTCACTTAGTCTTACCTAAGCCAACATCCATCTCTCACGACTCACCTCTTAATACCATCGATCATCCTAACCGCCCAAAATTCTTTCACTACTCTCCAACCACTCCACAAGAGGATCCCTCACCCACAAGATAAAAGAAGAAGCAATCATGCTCAATAGTCATTGCAAAACATCATATACGCACATAATCAAGTCAAGCTAGCAAGTTACATCATAACCTTATCTAATAAACAATTTAGAATTCTCAGCATTTGCAGTTCACAATTTACGGGCAAAGGAAATTAGGTCATGCTTAGCACTCAAAGTATCATTGCATCAAGACATCATGTCACATTAGAATTGTAAGGCATCAGATCATATCATCATAGGTAACAGGCAATCAGGCAACAATCATCATCAAGTTAGCACATCAACACGTAAATCTCATCGCTAGAGCAGCGCAATATCATCGTCAAAAAATTCAAAAGGGTTAGCAATTCGAACAGAGAACACTCTTGCTTGTAAGTCATATCGTAATCAGTAACCGCCATTCTCGAAATGTGCTTGTCTTTCCGAAATCGTTGATCCTGAGGCTTGTGGGTTATGGGCCCACGCTTCCGCCACACTGCTATATCATTATGCAACTTCTTTTCTCTTTCAAGCAGTCGCTCACCAATTATCGCAAGGAGTCTAAGTTAGCAGAGATAGGGGAGTGACAAGGACGGGCAACCCAATGTTCACTTCGGAACCAAACATAGACCAAGGCTAAAGGATGACAAGACTAGAGAGAAGACTTTGACCCGAGAATGACAACGATGCCCCTATGAAAATCTATGAGGTTACAATTTGTGACAAGCAGCAAGGGTTCATCTTAAGGAATCAACCATATCAACCCACACTAACATGTACCTATCTCGAAGATCAACGACATACATATACATTCAAAAGACACATTCGAGTTCTACCTTGAAGTGCATGCGAGACAAGCTAACAGTCGATCGATTCATGAAGCCATAACGCCTAGTAGTCTTAAGCGAGATATACGGGATTTACCAAACAGAGCGAACATCACAATATGAGTAATGCACTAGCGAGGTATATATATCAACAATCAAGGTCAATGCATCATGATGAGCTTATCATAACAATCTGACATAATGTTATACGAGAACACATAAGAGCAGCATGGTATCTATCACATCTGGCAACAATGATCATATAATAAGTCAAGAATAGCATGCAGTCAGACGAAGGGTCACATTTAGAAAGCATAAGTCCTACATGATGCTAGCGATACACGATGAGGCATGACATAGTTAAGAGTGATTAAATGAGTTCAATATGATGTACGTGAAAGCAAAAGGATCATCACAGAGTAAACAAGATAACATCACGGCGATAGGTTATAATCGTGCCAAGAACGAACCATCATAGAGCATGTATATGGTACAATAGTCATCACATCATAGAACAAGTACAACACGTGATCATCTAGCGAGTCATATTGGGAATCATAATCCCTACAGGACTCTACCAGAACATATCGGACATGAATGCAATCAAGATAATGCGATTAGATTCATCCTAACATTCAGGTGTCATGTGTGTGCAAAATCATAATCTAACATGGTGTGTGATCATGCGAGGTGTCAAGTCATACGTTCAGGTAAGCATGTGAGGGCATCATAGAGTGATAGAGAACGCTACAAAGCGATGATCATGTAAGCATGCTAGGACTAATCAGGGCGAATACAACATTTTAAGAAAATAGCAGAAGGGAAGAGTCCCACTATTAGGGACATATCTCGAGAGGGAATCAACAATAATGTAGCCAATGTATAAATCCGCACAAGTCGCAACCAAGAGTCCTACGTGATACTAATGACGCAATACAACATTTGATACATACATGCGCTTGATTGACTAACACAACGATACACAAGAGACCACATTAACCTAGTCCAGCGATACAAAAGCATGGGAGGAATGTAGCAGTGCATAATATAAGCCTACGTAACATGGCAATATAAGTAGGATACGGGGGCATGTGTTCCAATTTAATAATACTAAATGAGACACGCATATATCAAGATATTAATTCGATAGCATGGTCACAGATGGAACTACTAATTTAATCAAGCAAGGCCAAGGGCAACACTAACTAAAATGCCGAGGAGATCATCTTACGGGGCATTCGTACAAAGAGGAGCTTACCACACTATCATGGACCTAATTCAAGGAAAGCAACATTCATATAGGCCCATATCATGCCCTTCATGTTTCTAACCAATCAGTAGTACGATCATTACAACAGGTCAATTAGACACGCGAAACTAAACATAATCATGACAGAAGCGAGATGCAACACGAGACCTAAACAATGTGACTAGCATGGATACGGAATGTTATACAATCACGAATTTACATTAAGGATCATCACAATACATGTACTGGAAATTACGTATCATATAAGGCATGGTGACATCAAGTTGTAGCACGTATCAAATAAGGAACTTGCTTCATCAGGGTATCAAAATTTAACGATCACACTATCATGAACCTAGTAGAGTAAAATCATGCAGATTCATTTCATGCAGCTCACACATCCATTCAATCCTACGATCAATAGGCCAAGTAAACATGCTATGACAACATATAATCATGGTAGAAGCCAAGACATAACACAAGACCTAAGCAAGGTAACCAATCATAGATGCAACAACATGAGTAGCTTTTTACCAATGGGCATTCACAGGGTACATGCCAAAGATTACAAAATTATGTCATGCAATTCAGAGAGAGTCACAATTACGACCGGAGAGAGATCCCTAAGGGCAACCATTGACTTTTTCAACCGACTCATCACCCCTCTTCCCCGTGGGACTTTGGTATGACTCTTCATGGCACGAAGACACTAGTTGATTATAATAAGAATAAGGAAAGACAGCCTCATAAACACCTTACTTCTAACTCAATGTGACATCAAGAATTTCCAACACTTACTCAGACAAACTTAATATCCAACCATGATTCCCGACACAGTGTGTTTACCAACCCAATTACTCGTGGGAGACATTGACATCCAGGAAAAGGCTAGATAGAACCGTCAAGGGGTTAACATAGTGGAAGGGGTTGTTCCACACAAGCTGGGTTTGACCACACAGAAACAAGTGTACTCCCACTATCCCGTTTACACAGGTCAGTCAATACACATATCATAGTTAAGGCATCCAAATCAGATCTCTAGCATAGCAAGAATTCAGCACAGGATCAGTTAATAACACTCATAATGATCTCCTTGGAGTCTCCCAACCCATCTGTAAAGAACAAGCTGATATTTTGCCTATGGTTCCCAACTACACCCAATAGGGGCGGTCTAGCGCCTTCACTACCCACTCGCGTCCCCATTTGGTCGGTTTTCCGCTTTTATTACAAGTCAAGTTCATTACTTAGTCCAATTTCAATTAGTCATCTTAAGTTCATTTTGCCCTTCTTAAAATCCTTTGAAATCCTTTGAAATTCATGGGCGGTTTTCCAAAACATACACTCGACCCTTGCGTACCCGAATTGCACAACCTCAGCTCTGATACCATCTTTGTAACGGCCCAGAATTATGATTTCCGGGTTACGTTTCAAGGGATGAAACCCCTTGTTCGGATCTTGCAATCCAGGTACGGGTCGAGGTTTCAAACTCATTTTAAGATTTGTAGAAATAGGGATTTCGAACCCTAAAAATATCGTAGGGCCGTTGGGCACCCTTAACCTGTCCTAGGGACTAACTCACGAAATTCATTTCAAACGGAAGCAAGACGGAAGCAAAATTAAGATACAAAGCGCCACGGAAGAGCCGGGTCAAAACCAAAACATGAGTTGATGATTACCATTTATAATGAGTTAGAGATTTAGCCAGATTCTTTGATTCGCAAAAAGGGAACCCCGTCATATAGACATCGAGCAATCAAAATCTGCAGAAAATACCTTAAAAAAAGAACGGGGAAAGGAGTCAGATCGAGCCACTCATGCGGGACCGACAGTCCTCGCTGAGGCCACATAGTATGTGCTATACCTAATAAAGATGCTCTAATGTAGTACGAACGTCAAACACACTAGCATGCTCCTATGTATAATAATGTGCAGAAATACTGTAAAGGGCCCAAGACAATGCCAAATGGCATATCCCTCTCCTACCTCCACCCCCTTCCGATAGGGCGGAGACTGGCCAGCTCGTGAATGCATTCCATCATAATCGGGCGGCACGCATGCCTAACCCGCTCCACAATAAAGCCCGCAGGCATCTCATGATATAAGGAAGTTCATGACTCGATTGATTCAGGGTACCCGATGAGGCTGGGCTACCCTATGACCCTAGCAAAGACTCTAGGACTATCACAGATAACGGCCGTTCTGTTTCAAACGCATAAAGTAAGCAGATGCTCATTCAATTAGTGCAACCTAAACAGGATACTACATGGCATGCTTTTATGCATATGCAACACCTAACATAAAATGCAACAACAGGCATGAATAACCTGAGTAAGTCCCCTAGGGAACTTACCTGAAGATGCAGAACAGCAAAATAACGCAAGCAAGGGCCCAAGTGCAAGTCCAAAGCGATCTAAAAGCAATACACACCTAACATCAAGGCATTTCCATAAGCTAACGGACCGACATTCATACACACGATACCCAAGTTCTTAACATCCTCAAAACCAATCGATTGTAAAACCATTTTCCAAAACCTTTTCGCTACGCTCAACATGAACCAAAATCATTTATTTCCAATCAACTCCATTGATAAAATCGTACCAACCATATTTTCCAAACTCTTAAATCCCGAATTAAGTCAGCTCATTTCCAAACAATTCTTTTGAAATCGTACTTAGTCAAATCCCGACATTAAACATTTAAACGTTAAAGTTAATCTCTCAAAATCATATAATAGAAATAATTCCGGCATTTTGGTTTTCCAAGCACAATTCCTTAAAAGATATTTCTGAAAACTTGAAAACTCCTTCTAAATCATTTATCATCAATATACATAATTAACATAAACATCAACCAGGTTATTAATAATTTATTTTCAAAAAAAATTCCAAAATCACATACTTAAGTCATCACAAAATGCATTATATTTAAATAATCCAATTAATACTATTTTAAAACAAATAATAATATACAACGGTTAATTTCTAGAATTTATAATTATAACCAAATCCCAAAATAATAACAATAATGTTCAAATAATTTAACACTTGCTACCCATATAATCTCAAAACATATACTCATAAATATAACCATAACACATAACTCATAAAATACATCCCTCTTAATTAAACAAACAAGCCCAACTCTCTTATTTCTACAACCGAGCCCAATACCCAAAATCGAAAATGAAACCCAAAAGAGAGATCCGACCCGCCCAGCAGAGAAAAGAGGCCCGGATCCTATCCCCCAAATCTGAAACCCGGTTAAAAACGATATAACCCTTATGTCTACCCGGATCCGGCCCATCCCTACGAAAGAAAGAAAAGAAAGGCTCATCTTCCTCAGGCAATTGAACAGCGCTCAGAGGCGCCGGCTGTGGCGACTTAACACGGAAGGAAAAGAAGAACTCCAGACCGGCCGGCGGTGCGCTCTCACTCCGACCCTCACAGGATCCCGACACCCCATCCCGACTACCATAAACTCAGACCGCAACCCATAGAAAATGACCCAAACGCAGTCAAGGAAGAAGAGGAAACGGAGCTCACCGAGGATGCGAATTTTCGCCGGAAATCTTCATCGGAGACTCGATTCGGGCTCGTCGATGGCGGAATCGACACCGGGATGTCCTAGGAAGGAATACAATGGCTTAAAGGTGCGACTTTAGGAGGGAATCGAGCCGGAATCGAAGGGAGAAGGCTTACCGTTTCGGAATGGAGAACCCAGGGGAAGGGAAGAGGAAGCGGGGTGGAGCTGCGGCGTCGGGGTGCTCCTGGGCGGCGTCGAGGAAGGTCTAGACACTGTTGCTTCTCGGAGAAGATGGAGGAAGAAGCTGCTACTAGTTCCGAACTCGGAGAAGGAGGGAGGCGGAAGCGCTCGGCTTCTTCCCGGCGAGCAGGGGACGGCGGCGCTGTGTCTCCCTCTCGGCTTGGCGGCGCCGGCTACGGGGCAAGGTGTTGGCTCGAGCTCGCCGAAAAAGAGAAAGAGGAGGAGGCGTTGTAACTCGGACCTCCTGGCTGCTTCTTCGGGCCCGGAGACAGAAGATGAAGGCTGGAGGATCTGGAGATGTCGGCAGCTGTGGCTCACGGGAACGAAACGGTGGGAGTGCAGCAGAGGCAAGGTGAGGCGATGGTGTGGCTCGTCGGAAGACAGTGGCCAGGTGGTGGTGATTTGAATTTCTGGGTTTTGTTTCTTTGAAATTTCAGATAGTGGAAGAGGGAGAGAGAGGAATGGGTCTGGTTGTTTACTTCTGAGATGGCGTGAAAGAGAGTGAGGCAGAGGGGGTTTATGGTGTGTATTGGCACAAAACAACAAAAATTGATAGCTGTACACTACAAGTCTACAAGGGAAGAAGACAATCTTCAACAGAGTTCTCAGAGAGAGAGAGACAAAAAGAGAAATGAGGGAAGAAGGAAAGAAAAAAAAATAAATGGGATTTGGACCATGTCCCGAAAGAAATTCTAAATACCCGAACAAATATCTCAAGATCCGCTCTCTGACCTTATCCGATCCAACCCAAAAGATTTTCAAATTTTCAATTCCGAATTTAATAGAGAATTCAAAATATTATTTTAAATTTTCGCATATGGAAGCGGGCTAAAACATATTTTAAATTTTCAACTAAATAATGCCGGAATTCATTTTGAAGGATTTAGAGTAAAATGATAGATCGATGACGGAAATTCCAAACCTCCCGAATCCTAGAAACCAAGATGATTATAATTCATTATTTTAATTATTTAATATTATAAAATTTCCCGGTCTTTACATCGCATATTGCCAATTTGCCACAATTACTAGTGATGAATAGAAAATTGCCACAATTACTAGTGAAGAATATAAAAGTGAAATTGAAGCTAGCATCTTCTTGCATCGTGGAAAAGTTGTAATTACAAAGTATATTATGAATTGACTTCCAATCTGAAAATGGAGAAGATGAACAGAGACATCAAAAGCAGCAGGACTGGCAAGTCTAGTCTTACTAAACAGATGAATCTAGAGCCAGGAAAAGCGGATCTATATGCAATAATAATTAGGGAAGAATCACTAAAGTGATTAAAGGAAAGAAAAATCGACGAACAATTTAACAACCCCCAACCCTACCTAGAAAGTAGAAACATCAAGAAGAAATTCGAAGAAGATGAAATTGGGGAGTTTGGTTTTAAGTTTGATCTGAGCAATTCAAGGAAGAAAAAATCGAAGATCAACAAGAAGTAATGTAGCACGAAGAAAGAGAGGGAGGATTTCGGCGTGAATCTACATACTTGGATTCAGAAGATGTTCGAAGGCGCTGCAATCAGAGGCACAGATGGATCCGATGGTGGCCGAATCACCGGCGCCGGCGGCAGAGGACTGCATGGCGGTGCTGCTCGGAGTGACGGACTGCCTGTCGTTCATGGAGGCGGGGAGCAACGAGATGGTTGTTTCTGAAGTGGAGAGGTACGGTGGAGAGAGGGATCTGGTTGAAACGATAGAGGGGAAGAGGGTTAGCCCCGTTTTCACTTTAAGCAAAATTTTCATCTTAAGCCCCATTTTCACTTTAACCTCACCCTATATATATATAGGAAATGGTTCAAATGAAAAAGGGTCTTAAAATGAAAAATTCTCTTATAATGAAAATCGGCACACAGACCTAATTTAACCCCCCAAAAAAAATGGGTCGAACTAGCCCCAAGGAAAAAAGTCTTCCCCGTTCATCGTCTCCCTGATCCCTCCCATTCATCGTCTTCTTCCACTTCTGAAAAGCCAGGTCTCCAGCCCTCCTCGCATCATCGCTTCAGTTGCTCGCCAATCTCCAGACCTTGCGCGCTTCCTCACTTTCGATTCCTTGCCCTACTCACTTCAAGCCCCTCCTCGGTCAATGGGGATCTGATCCTTCGATGCTTTCTCCTCGGCGAGTAGCGAAGACAACGATGGGGAGGTGTCTATCAGTCTGACACTGTTTCTTGCACGCAGATTCTCTCTCATTGTGAGACAGAGAATTCATAAGCAGATGATGAGGTAAACCCTAAGCTCTAAGTCCAATCAAATTCGTGTTTGTACGTGGATTTTATGATGTTTTGAAAGTTTATTGTAGCTTTGAGGTTGAATTGATCGAACTAGTTGTAAGTCCTGTTTTCATAATTTGAATGAGATTGAGCTTTGTGGATTTGAAATTGAGATTGAGATGGGGTAAGTTCATGCCTTTCTAGGTGTCTGGGAAAGAAATCGAGATTGAGTTGTGGTTAAATCCATGCTTACAAGGTGTTTGATAAAATGTCTAGGACAGAAATAGTATTCTTGACTGAGATTTTAGCTTCAATTTCAGAGCTTTTGTTTGTGAAATTTGGCATTCATACACTAGATTTCTTCATGAATAATCATCTCCTTGTTATGTCTAAAAGTAGCATCTATCAATAATCAATTCATCAGTAAATGTTGTTAGGTTAAGTAAATTTGTCTAGAGCTTGGAAACTACGTGATTGAACCAAAGATATGTGCATTGTTCAGTTCTCAAGTGTTTGTCTTAGAAATGCTTATTTGCAAGATTATCATTTTAGCGATATCCTGAAGATTAATAAATAATGGATAGAAAGGGCAGGAGTATTCGCCTTTGTCAATATGTATGGCTGCTGGTAAAGGCTACTAGTAATGTCACAATAGATCACCCGTTTATCAATCTCTTGCATATAGTGTGGCTACTGGTGAGGGCTCAAATCACACTGATTTGGTAATGTGGCTGCTGGTGAGGGCTCAAATCACACTGATTTGGTAATGTGGCTGCTGGTGAGGGCTCAAATCACACTGATTTGGTAAAGTAGAGTACACTGTGTTTTTGTGTCACTGAGTTTGTTACGATATATTCACGATTAATCTAGATAAACTAAAGCAATAAGCTGCCTTGAAATAGTTTCACTATTAGAGAGCCTGTTAAAGCAGACCCATGTCATGATTTTATAAAAATGTTATGTCAGATGGCGGAAAGCACTCATGTTGATGCAGTTTGGCCCAAGTGGGGTCATGCGGCAGAGAACCCTGAGCTTCCGGATGCTTTGCTTGCAAAGGGAATTATAGTTCTGGGCCCCCTGCCACATCCCGTATGTGTGCGGATCAGAATCTGCTCAGGATCAGCTGCGGCCTCGGGGTCTTCAGCGGGCGCGGGGTCGATGAGCGGCCCGTGTCTCGCGATCCACTAGTCCGTCACCACCACAACGGGAGGGCCGTCAGTGTGTCTATATGAGCACAGGGCCTCTGGGGTCAACTAGTAGTACGCGGTGACCGTCTGGATCAGATCCGCTGGGCCCAGGTGTGACAAACACGGCAGACCCTCAATCCGAACCCCCTAGGAGGTAGGCAACATCGTGCAGCGTGATGGTCATCTCGCCCCACGGAAAATGGAAGGAGCTGGTCTCCGGGTGCCAATGCTCCAAGAATGCGGTGACCGTGAACTCGTCCACACCCTCCCAATGGAGAGCCCGCAGCTGCGGGATGCCCGATGGAATCAGATCCTACCACCAGGTCCCTGGGCCCTCAAAGATATACGGGTCAAACGGCAGCAGGTGACTCGCCCGATGGTGGATCTTCAGCAGCGGCAGTTCCACAGTCGGCTCCCTCCACACCCGGTACGCTCGGTGGTGCTTGTAAGACACCAGCAGATAGCCCGACGACAAGAATGGGTCGACCTGCGCAGCCGGTGCAACAGCATGCGCATGGATGGGCACGGGCTCCTGTTGCCCCCCCTCCTGGCCACCCTCCCTCTCATACTGCCTATCCTGCCCGTCGTCCACCCCCTCGACGACATCAGGTATGCTATCATCCACAGAAGCCAAAGAAATCGCCGGTGGTGTGCGGGAGGTCGAAGCCTCAGCATCGTGGGTGGCTGAAGTAGAAGCCTCATGGACGTCGGGCGTAGATGCCTCGTGGATGGTGGGGGGCAGCTGAGCAGCCGGTCTACCCCCGTGGGCCCATCGACCCGCAACTACATCAGTGACGCAGCTGCTCAGTACATCGGCGGGCTCAAACGAAGGCTGCCCATCCGTCAGATCGCCATGCCCGTTCCAATCAGGCAGATCCCGCCAGAAGCTGTCATCCTCGTCGGCCGGGGGGGGGGTCCCTACGGACTGCTGGTAGCCCTCTGCATACATCAGTAGATCATGTACTATATGTGTCTCATCCTCCACCATAAGCCGACTAGCCGCTGCCCGGTCGGCGACCCTAACCGGGCGTAGGGTACCATCCCCCCTCAAGAGCCTCCCTGCCTGTTATTATGAAATATTTAAGAATTTGTTACCTTCTGTATTACTTATGCTTATTCATTTGATGCAGTTGGCTGTTAATGTCTTTTCAATTTGTTATAATGTCTTTTAATGGGTTTGAATTTATTTTTAGGTCTTCTAATGTCTTGGAATGATTTTCAATTGCTTTTACTGTCTTGTAATGGATGTTAATGGCATTTAATGTCTTGTAATGTCTTTTAATGTATTTTAATGACTTTTAATGTTATTCTAATGTCTTTTGATGTCTTTTTAATATATTTTAATATATATTAATCGCTTTTAATGTTTTTATTGTCTTTGAATGTCTTTTCGATATTGTAATGTGTTTAAATATATTATACTATTTTTAAATATCTTTTAATGTATTTTTACTGTATTTGAATTTATTTTAATGTATTTTAATGTAGTTTGTACATATTGTACAAACTATATTTGAAACTATAAACATACAAGTAATGTATTTTTATGTATTTGAAACTACAAACATAAAACAAATATTTAAACTATATTAACAACTATATTATTAAACAATAATCTAAACTATATAACTACATTATAAAACTATATTTTATAAACTATAAAATTATAAACATATAACAAATCATAAAAACTATATACTATCAATTATAATCTATCAAATTATATTATAAAACTATATTATAATCTATCAAACTATATTATAAAACTATAAGACTATTACTATCAAATAAAAATAAATAATTCAAATAACATACCGGTGGGGTCGGGACAGGAGACACCTCCATATTACGCCACTTCCGCGGCGGTAATAGGGGTTGCGTCGCCACCTCCGGATCCGACGCCGGCACCACCACCTCTGGCTGATTGTCGGCCGCCACCTCCATTGCCTCTGCCACCGGCGCCTCCTCCACCACATCCGTCTGCGCCACCTCCATCGCCTCTGCTCCACCACCACCCTTCACTTCCGGCGCCGCCACCTCCTCCTCCACCACCACCGCCACCTCCGCCATGGCCGCGACCGCCACCTCCTGTGTTGTCATTGACGAAACGAACAATAAAAAACATCTGGATAAGCATAAAAATAAGTCACAACAATAGGCAAAATAGTAAAAATCATCACAGAAGTCACCTTAGTCAGTTATCAAGATCATTCGCGAATGAGCATCCAACAGAAAACCATCAGTCACATAAGTCATATCATCCGCGGATGGAAGAGAGGGGCACGTGTCAGACATGCCCACACCCCAAAAGTTGGACACATGTCAAACAACAAACCCCACATGGCGAGTCATCCAAAGATCGCCCATCACCTATAAAAGCAAAAACTAACATACAAAGAAGGGACTTTTTTGGACGGCAAGAGAGGAGAAAAACAAGCGGACCTGGATCGAATATCCTGAGAAGAGTAAAGAAAAGAGAGAGAAGGAGAGAAATCTGGATACGCTCAGAACTCTTTTTCAGGAGAAGGAACTGTTCCGCGGACATGAATTAAACCCATCTTTGCCCTTTGAAAGCTCGAAGTAAGAATCAAGAATTTGTTGTTGTTGGATCCTAAGCTAGCCAACGGTGACAGGTAAGTGATTGATTCCCACTTCGTCTAAGGAAACCTCGATAAGGGGATAATCTATCAAAGCGCCTAATAAAATTATTCCCGCGGCACAGGTGGGGCCGTATCGATTATTTGGGTACGGGTCAGGTAAGTCCGTTGGGAATATTGAAGGCCCCACTGGGTTTATTCCCGGGTCCCACTAAAAATGGAGGCCTTTTTTTAGTTTGAGGTTCGCCATTGGCGCTGTCTGTGGGAACCCCCTCACGCTAAGGTGCTCCTCTGTAGAATTTTCATTCTAGAAAACCAAGCAAAGACCCCCAGACCCTGGAAGGGATGGGGGGTCCGCGTCTAAACATAAAAATATAGATATATAAAAATAAGTCTTTGACTTGACAGAGTTACAACGCTGAAAGAATGAGTGATAATCAAAACAACGTGACACAGAACATGAGCCAAGGGATCAACCAAGATCAAGAGGCCTCAAGTATGTACGTTCCGTTGACACCTCAACCCGATCCAGGGGGTGAAACAGGAGATCAGCGCCACGATACCCCTCCGCATCACTATTACAATCAGCACGGAGCAGAAGGAGACTACATACCTCAGAATTTCTGGTATTATGAAGTTCATCATGGGCAACCTAATCCCCTACAACAAGAACAAACACAGTATTACTATTATGATCACTGGGGACAGAACACGCATCAACAGGGGAATATCCACCACGGAGAGCAACGTGGAAATTTTGATAGATATCATACTAAGTATGACAACCCAGGCAACATGAACTATGACTTCCAGGGTCAGGCGATGCCGCACCAAACATGGCGGGATGATCAGCGGCAGCATGAGAACAAACACCGACGCAAAGAGAGATCCACAAATGTTTCCACCTCCACAAAATCTGACTCAGCAGACAAAAGAGCCGAAGGGCCGGCGATCCTCCCATCTGTGTTCACTAGAGAAATCTGTTCCGCGATAGTACCAAAAAGATGGAGAGATGTGGGCCTTATGAAGTATGATGGAACAACTGATCCCGAAGATCATCTCTGTCATTTTACAACCGCGATGGGGATAAATGAATACAACAATGCTATGTTATGCCGAACTTTCCCCTCAACCTTGACGAAAATCGCCCTCCCATGGTTCACTAACCTACCAAAAAACTCTGTGACCAGTTTTGCCCAGCTGTCCCACATTTTCACATCCCATTTTGCAAGTGCTCGGTCGCGGAAGAAGACCATGCTTGATCTAAACTCGATCAGGCAAGGAGCTGGGGAGACAGTGGGACACTTTTTTACTCGATTCACCAGTGTGGTAGTACAGATCCCCAACTTTAATCATGAATCGACAATCATCATACTCATGGGAAATTTGGCAGAAGGAGATTTCAAGACATACTTGTTTCGGAAGAAGCCAGCCAGTTACGATGATTTGAGGGAAAGGGTGTCAAGACAAATCGAAGTTGAGGAGGCGGCCGCATCCAACTCAAAAGCGAACACGGGTAATCAGTGCTTTTTTGGGAAGCTCGCCGGAAAATTCAAGAAAGAGAAAGTTAAGCCGCCCAGACACCAGTCAGAAGCAGGAGTTTTTCGTCCACATCGCGACGAAATACACATGAACTCTGAAAAGGGCCAAGGGTCTCGTCCAAGGGAAGACTATCCACGGTCGTATCATCCAATGGAAGACCATCCGCGGTCTTATCATCCAAGAGAGAACCTCTATAGGAATCAAGAGCTGAGGTATCCATCGCGGAGAGAAGATTGGCTCAATCAGAGACCAGATTGGGAAGTCCGTAACCCTAGAACCGATGGCCCCCACCATCGACAAAACCGTCACCAAGGACAACAAGATCAGCGCAGAGATCCCCCATTTTATAACCGAGGAAGAGGCAAGGGACGAAGAGGGCACGGAGGTAGACACAACCATGCACCCACTATGCAAAGATCTGTTAATCAGGAAGGAGCTCGAAGACCAGGAGAAGGCCACATACCAGAACTCGAGGGTTTCATCAATACCCTCGCGGGAGGATACTCGATGGCGGGATCGAGTAGACAAGAGAAGAAGAACTACGAGCGAGAGGGAAGGCAACCGCCGTCCACGTCAAGCAGAAAGATCTCTCTGGCACAACATGAAGATATATCCTTTTCGCCAAAAGACATTGAGAAAGTAAGGATGCCGCACTCAGACCCTTTGGTCATCCATGCTCAGATAGCTTCCAAGACAGTCAAAAGAGTCTTTATTGACACTGGTTCGTCCGTTGATATTTTATCATGGGAAGCTTTCTCTCAGATGGGGATCTCCGCGGCATCATTAAAACCATACTCAGGCACTTTGATTACGTTCTCAGGGGGAGAAGTGCAGGTGGCAGGAACGATCGAGTTGGCAGTGGTTTTAGGAACAACCCCAAAAAGGCGTATGGAGAACGTCGTATTCACAGTGGTAAAAATACCAACCGTGTACAATGCCTTGTTGGAACGCGGGTCGCTCTATAAATTTCAAATGATAGTGTCAATCTATCACTTCGTCGAAAAGTTTCCTTTACCAAGAGGAGGAGTAGGTGAGGTTCGCGGCCAACAACCAGAAAGCAGAAGCTGTTATTTAACTTCTATCAAGAAGAAGAAAGAGGTAATGTGTGTTAGCGAAAAATGTGAGTCTATGGTGGGAGGCTGAGCTTGAAGTAAGATTGACAGAAACAAAGATACCAACCGCGGACGAAAGGATTGTCTACACGCCTTTTCCAAAACCCGAAGAGAAAATTTATATGGGGCAAGCGTTAGAGCCAGAAGAAAGAGATCGGGTCTTAGGAATCATAGCAAGGTCAAGAGATGTTTTTGCATGGACTCCGCGAGACCTTTTAGGAGTCCTGTCCACAACTGCTTTGCATACTTTAAATATCCGTCCAGGAACGAAGCCCATAGTACAAAAGAAGAGAAAAATGGCCCCTGAAAAAGCAGCCACGACAAAAGAAGAAACTGATAAACTGTTGGAAGCAGGATTCATAGAAGAAGTGGAAGATTCAGATTGGCTCTCAAATGTGGTTCTAGTAAAAAAGTCTAATGGAAAATGGAGAATGTGCATTGATTTCACTGATCTTAATAAGTCCTGCCCCAAAGACAGTTACCCCTTACCATCCATAGACGAACTTGTCGACGGAACTGCGGGTAACAAGGTCCTCAGTTTTCTTGATGCTTATTCTGGGTACAATTAGATAAGCTTGGACCCGCTAGATAAAAAAACAACTACTTTCATCACCAACCAGGGGATATTTTGCTACCGCGTCATGCCTTTTGGACTCAGAAATGCAGGAGCTACGTTTCAGAGAACTGTTGATCGAATCTTTCGTAAACAGATTGGGAGGAATGTGTCAATACATGTGGATGATATTGTGGTTAAGAGCAAAAAAGCAGAAGATAACGCGGCAGATCTGCAAGAGACATTTGATTCCTTTCGCAGAGGAGGGCTGAACCTGAACGCGGAAAAATGTGTCTTCGGGGTTGATTTTGGAAAGTTCCTTGGTTTCATGGTTAGCCATCGGGGAATTGATGTAAATCCTGAAAAGGTTATGGCAATCCAGAATCTCCAACCACCGCGGACGATCAAAGAATTACAGTGTTTAAACGGAGCAGTAAACTACCTAAGCCGATTTTGTTCATGCCTGGCAGACAAGTCATTACCTTTCTTTGCTTTACTCAAGAAAAGGGGGCCGATACGATGGACTCCAGAATTACAGAAAGCGTTCATGGAGTTAAAAGTTTTCTTATCGACACTCCCCACTCTGCACCAACCCGAGAAACAGGAGGCTCTACACCTGTACCTATCAGTCAAAAACATTACCATCAGCGCGGTTTTGACGCGAGAAGAGAAGTACCCTGTATACTACATCAGTCGTGTGCTACAAGATGCTGAGACGCGGTACGAACCAGTAGAGAAGATGATTCTATGTCTGGTGTTCGCGGCAAGAAGGTTGAGGCCCTACTTCCAGGATCACGTCATCAGAGTAATGACTGACCTACCTTTACGACAAATTCTCCACTCCCCGTGCTTGTCAGGAAGGATGATGAAGTGGGCAGTTGAGTTGACAGAATTTGAAATTGAATACACCCCACGGCGGGCGGTACTGGCTCAGACATTAGCCGATTTCATCAGTGAAACGAGTTTTGAACTAAGCGCTCAAACAGAAAGAAGCGAGTGGACACTCAAGGTAGATGGCACGGCCAATAAAGATGGATGCGGAGCTGGGGTTACTCTCACTGCACCAGATGAGAAACAGTATAACTACGCTTACAAACTGGATTTTCAAGCCACGAACAATGAAGCTGAGTATGAGGCCCTGCTCGCGGGACTAGAAATAGCTTTGATCAAGGGAGCCAGACAAGTATCAATCTACACCGACTTAGAAGTGATGGCACGACAGATAATAGAGGAGTATGAGGCCAGAACCGGATTAATGCCTGACTATCAGAGAAAAGCGCAAGCATTTTCGAAAAGCGTTCTTGAGTTTTTGCTTGACAGTTATTTCTAGAAATGACAACCAGCAGGCAGACGCGTTGGCTCGAATGGGGGCAGTTATGCCCGAAGAAGTAGGGAAGGAGGTTGTCCTCGAAAGAATAAACAGTCGCAGGCTTATCCAAGAAGTCTATCATGTCCAGGGAATCGGGGAAGGAGACTGGAGGACACCGCTCGCGGACTATCTGGGTAAGGGCATTTTACCAAAAGAAAAAGACGCGGCCAGGAGGGTGATCGCAAAATCCTCTCGTTTCACCATCAGAGAGGGAAAACTCTACAAAAGGGGCTATTGCCTCCCGGACTTGCTGTGCATACCAATTGAAGAAGGAGGTCTGTCATCAAGGAGTTACATGATGGAGTTTGTGCACATCACCAAGGGTGGAGAGCCTTGGTAGCAAAAGCGACCAGACTGGGATACTACTGGCCTACTATGAGGCGGGATGTCCAGAGTTATATCCAGAAATGTGACGCGTGCCAGAGGTTTGGAAATCTGATGCATCGCCCTATAGAACCGATGAAAGACATATCTGGCGCTTGCCCATTTTCTGTTTGGGGAATGGATATCCTTGGTCCATTTCCAACTGCCCAGGACAATTGAAGTATGTACTTGTCCTAGTAGACTATTTCACAAAATGGGAAGAAGCTGAAGCAATGGGACTGATCACCGCGGAAAAAGTAAGAAAGTTTTTGTGGAAGAACATCATCTGCCGATTTGGGGTACCTGACTCAATAATCACAGACCATGGGCCTTAGTTTGATAGTGAAACAATCAGAGATTTCTGCGCAGGATTGGGCATAAACTTCAAGTTCTCGTCCGTGGCCCATCCACAGACGAATGGCCAGGCGGAAACAGCCAACCGGCAGTTGTTGCATGGAATACAGAAAAAACTTGGAAACACGGCAAAAGGACGATGGGCAGAACTTCTACCATTAGTTCTATGGTCCTATCGCACATCAGTCAAAACCCCAACTAGAGAAACCCCATTTACACTAGTTTATGGAATGGACGCGGTAATTCCAGTAGAAAGGTTGGTCCCCTCAGCACGAATCCTTGCATACAACCAAGAAACGAATGATGAAGCACTGGAACTCGAACTCCATCTTATAGAAGAACGCAGGATGGCGGCTTCCTTGAAAGAAAAAGGAGATTTAGTGCTACGACAAGCCACCACAGGAGGAAAACTAGACCCAAACTGGGAGGGGCCGTATGTAATCGTGAAGGTGATCCAAGAAAGAGCATACAAGCTTAGCACCCCCAAGGGCACCGTTTTAAATAAAACCTGGAATGCAGATAATCTAAAGAAATATTATGTGTAATCGCCAAGGCTTATAAAGTACGGAAACCTTAGCCGCCCCCGCAAAAGTTAAATAAAGCGGTTAGAGGGCGCTCATGTTATTTTCCTTCAGAAATGTTCTTGCATAAGACCCAAGAACGCTGGAGCTTGGCTCCGCGTCGGGCCTCCGATCGAAGCAATTCTCGGAGATAAGTTCTTGCATAAGACCCAAGAACGCTGGAGCTTGGCTCCGCGTCGGGCCTCCGATCGAAGCGATTCTCGGAGATAATTTCTTGCATAAAACCCAAGAACGCTGGAGCTTGGCTCCGCGTCGGGCCTCCGATCGAAGCAATTCTCGAAGATGAACTTTTGAATGAGACCCAAGAATGCTGGAGCTTGCCTCCTCGTCAGGTCTCTAATCAAAATATTTCAAAATTTCAAAATTAAGTTTTCATAAGTCTTTAGAACACATGAACCCTTTATTATCTTAAAAGTTGCAGCCGTAATCCAGCAACTAAACATAAGATAAGCAACCGTTGACAAAAGTACATTCGGCACATTCAAGCAAACGTCCACTTAGAAAACATGCAAACACCAGCTCATGCCCACCTGGGCCTAGCCGGGATTAGACGAGTCCTACCTTGACTCAAGCGAAATCCGTTTGAAAGCGGACCCCCCGATTGAGGAGAAGCCCATTGAGCATCCACCTCATCTCCTACATCATCCAAAACCTGAACCTCAAAACGGTTTCCTCCTTTATAAATAAAAGTCACGGAAGAACCAACATTAATGCTGTGCGACTCAGCAAAATCGTTCCAACCGCCTCTCAGAAAGGAGACCCCATAATCGCCACGTATAACTTCCATTGAGAAGTCCTGAAGAATCGTAGTTGACAAAAGAATGCTCCTAGGGAGATCTGGGACTAGCTCATCCTCAAAGCGTAACGACAAAGACTAACAAAGTACGAAGAAGAGTGAATATTGAGAAAAGATAAATTTAAAAGAAGAAAAACTCAACAAACAAGCGGAGTTGCTCAGAAAACTGATACGCTTAAAAAATGACCAAGCCGGTTGAATAGAAGAAGGCATGTTGAAAAGGAGAAAATTAAGTTCTAACACACCTCCATGCCCTCCCTTTATACAAAAAAAAAAAAACTCTGACTATGCTGACGAACAGCACAGGCAGAGACAGAAGCTCAGTAGATTTGAAAGGTCGATTCACCAAACCTAACAACTGGCATGCCATGCACAAGATGACAAAAAACACTATTATTTGAAGATAGATTTGGAATACCCGTGAATAACATATCGTGACAAGATTGCATCGAGAAAATAAACCATGCAGCTAGCATGCACGATCTTGAAAATCCCCCAAAGAAAAAACCAAAAGTTCACAATTAACTGGAGTTATGGCCATCATCTCAATTACTCCCTCTTGAGAAAATAAAAAACTCGTGTCTAAGAAACGACCCAAAAAGTAAACCGGTTTGAGGACTAAAACATATACTATCAAACACCACCACAAACGCATCCGCTAACTAAAAAGGTCAACAAACAAGTTCTAAAGCTTTGCTTTATTAAACACAGACATAAGGGACCAAGCTCAAAAGCCATTCGAGGCTAAGCCATGAGAGGAATGATCGTTGTGATTAATCTCGCGCTTTCCTCCGCGGGAGTCCACCACCTGAACTTCAAAACACGCCTCGCCCATATGAGTAAAGATCATAGAAGCCCCCATCTCAAAACCGTGCGACTCTACAAAATCTTTCCATCCGCGGCCAAATTAGAGAAGACCACTGTCCTGAGGTTCTACGCAAACCGGGAAATTACGTAACTGATGAGAAGAAAGTAAGACTCGACCAGGGACAGCGTCCTCATACACTTCTTCAAACCTGAGTGGCAGCGGCTGAAAAATAGAAAAAGATAAAAACAAGGAAGGAATTCGTGAAGAAGATATGGAAATTAGACATGAAAATCTTACCAAACGCAAGAACTGCTCAGGATAATCAATTGCCTGGAAGAAAGCCCATCGAGGTCCTCGCTCAGAGGTCATGTCAGCCCTAAATGCTAAAGGATGAACTATAATGGATCCCCGCATCTCGAGAAAAGCAAAGGGAAAACAATAGTTTTTTCTTTCTTGTCCCATCACTCACGAGGAAACAGTCAAATAAATGGGGAAGAGGTGCATCCACGACGCGCAACAAGTAACACAGTAGCACAAAGCACGCGTCCTCTTTTTTCTGAAATCAAAATTAATTTTATTGACCATCTCGCTGAAACCCAACAAACTTCTCAAAAGAGGCCTTTAAAGCAACCGAGAGTAAGCCGGAAAAGAAAAACTAAATAAATTACCTTTAAATAAAGGGCGATAAAATCGAGGACAAAAAACCTCACTCAGCAAGTATAAAACACGCAAGAATGACCAAAGTGATAAACACCCTAAAACAAAATGGATCCAGGGTTGCCACCAAGGGCTTTCTATAGGGTCATCATGAGAGGGGAACAACTTCAAACACTCCGGCTCCCGCTCATGTATGTCCCAATCGATGAAGATGCTCACACTCAATCCAGGCTCTGGTCTCGCTCCAATCAGGAACACGAAGTAAAGGTGGAAAGAGATGGAGACGGCCTTTTCTGGTTAACACAAGGGTGGCACGACTTCACACAGAAAAATCGAGTCAATGTAGGATCAGCTCTGATTTTCACCTACATGGGAGACTCCATCTTTGAAGTCGACGTCGTCAGTCCTAATAGCGAGGAAAATGGAGAAGCAGGATGTCCTTAAGTTTCTATTTCATGTATCGCGTTACCGTCTCTAGTATGATGTATTAGGTTTAAAAGGATCGAACCTCTAAAAAGTTTCTGCATGTTACCTCTTATTATGAATAATAAAAGATCCCCCTTTAAGCCTATTAAAAATCACAAAATATGATAGATAGCGAAAGAAAGTCATGGTCCCCCTCCGAGTCACTCGCGGAAGTATAATCCATAAACAAATTACAAACTCTTAAACCATGTCATCGGAAAAGCTCAGTTTGAACTACACGAGCAAGAAACCGAGCTAAGATTAGCCTCATTATCATTCCCAATCTCGCGACGCGGGCAAACTTTAAAAGAAACATTACCCATATGAAAAAACATCATGGCACTTCCTATCCCAAGATGATGAAGGGCAAGAAACTCATCCCATCCGCTGTCGATTTGAAAAAGGCCGTTCTCACTCCAGGACACAGCCACTGGGAAGTCGCGAACCAGATACGATGAAAGAAAAGCCCATCTGGGCGGTAGCGGCCCATATTCAGCCTCAAATTGAGGGGGCAAAACCTGCGCACAAACAAAAAAAAAATATATAATTCGGAGAACTAGCCTGAACTTTCTAAGGAAAAGCAAGGAGAAAACTTACAAGTCGAGAAAGTTGATCCACATTTTCGATCTTTTGAAAAAAGGCCCAAGGATTAAAACCTCCCGAAGACTTGACGCGTATGAAAATAGTTGTCAACACATGAGAAGCAGTAAAAATGATAGGAGGATTGAGGCCTTAAAAAGGGAAAAATCCCATCTTGAGAATTAAAGACAAGTGGGAAAAGGCTTTGTACATTCGGACTAACCCTTTCAACACTTGGAAAAAGATCAGAGCATTAACAAGCAAAAAATATACAAGAGTACGAAGTTTCATCTAAGAAGTCTCGGGCCCAACTTCACAAAAGACAGATGTCACATAGAAGCGCCAAAAAGGAACCATCACAGGTTCTCATGATAGAAAAGTTTCATTCCCAAGTTACCAATTAAAGCTAAAACGTCAAAGATCAAATAGTAGTAGTCGGCGTTCCAATGTCATCACCAGCGTCCTCTGCATCTTCATCCTCGGAATATGACTCTTCCGCGGCCATCTCCTCCTTTGAAAGCCCCCAGTCAGCACTGGTCATGCTCGGCTCAAATTTCTCTAAGGGAACTCCGGGATTAGCCGTCGAACGTACTACACTTTGATTAATCCCCGCGACCATCCCCTTCCGAAAATAGCTAAAACACTTGTCCTTCAAAATGCTGGCGCCTTCTGGAGTCTGGAGACAAGCTTTGGCTACAGAAGACATGAAAGATGCGCCAGCCTCAGTTTTAATCCACTCGGAGGACAAATAAGCCAAATCCTCTGGACTTTGAAGCCATTTAAGAGCCACATCTTGGTCTGAACGTGCTTTGATATTATCAAGCTCCTGTTTGGTAATAGATTGCTCCTCACGAAGAATTGAAAAATCTTCCTCAAACTTATCAATACTGGCCTACTTTGTTTGAAGAAGCTCTCGCGAACATCCTTCCGCAACCTCATGTTCTTTGACACGAGAACTGCCAACATCCATTGAAGTTTTCAATTCGTCACGTTCTTTCTTCAAAACCTCCGCAGCCTCTTTCTGTATCTACAATTCTTCATGAAGGTCTGCGGACCTCTTTTTAAATTTCTCGACTGAGGTGGGTCACCAACGGTGTTCCCAAGGATCCGCAGCTGGTGAGATAGTCTCTTAATCTCCTCATCCTTCTTAACCAGGCTCTCTTCTCCACACACCAAATGTCTTTCGACGTCATGCTGAATCACCCTCAGCTAAAACCAAAAACAAATCGAACAAGATAAAGAAAAGAGAGGCCGGAGTCAAACCGCGTTAGATTTCTTCTAAAAAACAACAAAACGAAAGGTAACGCGAAAAATATAAAAAAAACTTACCCGCTGGTTAAGATGGTCGAAGTTAGTCGAAAGATTAACTGCATCCAATCGATTAATATACCCCTGCTCGGGAAAGCAGCGCTTCTTGATGGGGAAGGCCAGACCTCGCAGGTCAACCATCCCAAAACCTGGAATGGGAAACTCGCGAAGTGTCGCTTCACCCTCAATAAAAAGCCCCGTTTCATCCGCGGCAGTCGGCTCAACGACTATGTTAACTTTCCTCTTTTTCTTGGAAGCTTCAGGAGCAGATTGGGGAGCACGTTTTTCCTGAGATACAGGGGCTAATGAAGAGGACTCTACAAGAGCGCCAGTATCTCCTGCTATGGTCATGTCAATAATCGGAGCTGCCTCAGGAACTGAATGGGGGACAGAGGGGTCACGAATGTCTGAACTTTTCTTCTTCTTCTTCTCAGATCTCACCCTATGACGCTTCAAAAGGGAGTCCAAATGTAACGGCCCGGGATTATGATTCCCGGGTTACGTTTCGAGGGATGAAACCCCTCGTTAGGATCTTGCGCCCCGAGTACAGGTTGAAGGTTTGAAATTCTATCCTAACATTTTTAAGTGGGATTTCATACCCAAAATTCGAAGGGATCGTTGGAATCCCCGGGGAAGTCCCCTGTACCTGTCATAAGTCTAAGTGTGGAAACCAACAGTCATGCAAATAGTAGAATCAAGGTGTAATACAAGAGGGTGACACGACAGAGCCGAGTCAAAACCAAATCGATAAGCGTATTTATTGAAATTTAATATACAATGTTAGTGGAGTTAAACTATTTCTTTGAGATCGCCCAAGAGAGTTCCCACGTCACGGAAACAAGGAGTAATCATGCTGCAAAACAAACCTAAAAAAAATGTATGCGGGGCGGTGTCAGATCGAAGCCCTACGCAATATAATCCCAAACAAGCAGACATATACACACGCTAGTCCTAATAAAGATGCTTCTAGATGCAAGGCGGAATATTAACACACTAGCATGGTCCTAAGATCAAGTGCATAATATAATAAGGCCTTAGCACCGAATACCAAGTGGTATATCCCTCTCCTACCTCCACCCCCTTCCGATAGGGCGGAGACTGGCCAGCTCGTGAATGCATTCCATATAATCGGGTGGCACGCATGCCCAACCCGTATCCACAATAAAGCCCGCAGGCATCTCATAATATAAGGAAGTTCATGACTCGATTGACTCAGGACGGGACCCGATGAGACTAGGTCGTCCTATAACCCTAGCAATGACTCTAGTTACTTCACAGATAACGGCCGTTCTGTTTACAAAAGCAATGAGTAAACGGATGCTCAATCATGAGTGCAATTCTAGCAGGATACTACATGGCATGCTTTATTATGAATGCAAGCACCTAGTATGCACATGAATACAAGCAGGGAGATCTCTTTTCGAATCTGATTGAGCTCATATAGGAACTCACCTGGCTATGCAGAACAGCATAATAGAAGATCCGGCATACATCAATCAAAATCGCAAAGTATCACCTAGATACATATCAGAGCACATATATAAGTATACATCTAATCATTCAAGCACTCAAAGCATATCTATCATTCAATAAGACTAACCACATCGTAATCATCATTCCATCAAGTTCAACCACTCATCATATTGCTATATTTCACAAGACCATATCATTCTCATCTTCCATCAGCCACATTCATGTATTCGCAACAATATATCCGCAATAATAATCTGCATATCACATATCTCAAGTTCATCATTTTCATCATAGGTCATAAGGCATAAATCAACGGTACATAAGTCTAACACTTCATCATGCCATTATTCAATCAATCATGCCATTAGTACACATCAATCATGATATTAGTCAACCAATCACATCATCATGCTAGTTAGTCATCGATCGCATAATTCCCAAGTTAATCCCAACCTTTTGAAAATGCTCATCAAATTCCTTTTTCGAGTTAAATCCGGTAATACCCTTTTTTTTTTAATCTCCATATTTCTCAAGGCCATTATTTATTTATTTTCAATACTCTTATTATATATATTATTTTATAAAAATAATCCAACCATTTTATTTAGTGAAAACCAGCCCTCTATTAATTTACCAAAAACCACCCTTATTTTATAAAACCCCAAAACCGAGACTTTTGTTAAAATTACCCAAATCAGATTTATTTGGTAAAGAAAAAATAGGCCCAAGCATTTCTCTTCTTAAACCTCAAAAACTGGCCCAAAAAGATAGGCCCACTTTCCCTTAAATTTTCGGATCAGCCCAAGGAGAATCCAACCCAATCTAATTTGTGAGGAGAACCGAATCGGGTTTTGTTTAAATAAACCCATGAATCGGACCAGTTTAAAAAGAAACAAACCGAACCCAATTAAGACACTGTTCATCATCAACATCGTTCAACTGATTCTCACGGAAGGAAAAGAAGGAAGAGGGAGAGGGCGCTGCCGCCGGCGATTGGTGGCTCCGACCTCACTCCCGACACTCAGGTACATGAAATCGAATACAGAAAGGGAAGAAGGGAAGGTTCTCACCGAGGTGGGCTCGTTCATGGTCATCGAGCTTCGCCGGAGTCCTTTGGGTTCGTCGGAGTCGGATACAATGCGTTCTCGGCCTAGGACAGCAGGAGAGGGCTTAGAGGGGGGGAGCTCTATGATGTCATTTGATAGAAGAAGGGAGGAGGAGAGCTTACCGACTCTAAAATCGAAAACAGAGGGGAGGAAGGGAGGTGCTGAACGGCGTCGGCTGCCCTGGGAGGTGCTGCTGCTGCTTCTGTCGTCGAGGGCATGTCGGAGGAGGTGTGGTGGGCGCCTGCTACTCTTCCCGGCGAAAAGAAGTGAAGGAGGAAGAGATGGGGTGTGTGTGTGTGAGCCCTCGGCAAAACAGGGGAGGTGGAAGGCGGGGCTGCAGATTCGGTGGTGGCCGGCGACGGGGATGGGTGGCTGATGGTGACGATGTGGTGGTGGAATGGTGGTTCAGCAATGTGGTGACGGAGGCTGGACAGTGGAGGAGGAGAGCAGCCTTGGAGGTGCTCACGGCAAGGGAGTGGAATGGAGGAGGTAGAGAGCTTAAGGGGGTGTTTGGGTCTTCTTGTTTGTGGTGGATGTGAATGAACACAAAATCAGATTTTAATTGCTTGGAATGGGTCTGATTTGGGAGGTAGCATAGGGAAAGCAAGCTTGACTATTGCCATATAAGGAGCAAGTTTGGAGTGAGAAAAGAAAGAAAATAAAACAATTTCTTAGGTGTTGTGACTTGATAGGCATAGGGAAACTAGGTAGGAAATTTCACCCATTTAAACATTACAAAGGAATCATTTAGTTGAGCTTTGGATGAAGATGAGAGAAAGAAACAAGAATTGTAGTTCACAAATCGAGAATTTGAATTTCCAAAGGCTAGTTCTCGAAACCCGCTCTTTCGATTAGTTAGAATTTTAAAATTCGGGAATCAAGGTTACCATTTTAAGTTACCTTTCAAAATTTTAATTAGGTTGGAAATCCATTTTACGAAATCAAAGTTCGAGCTAGAGAGTTTTTCCGCTAAATTCTGCTTTAAAATTCATTTTGATTTTCTTTTTCCGAGGACTTGGGATTTAAAAATCCGAGTCTTTACACCAAATCCATTGTATCTAGAAAGCAAAGATAAAATAATAAGAAAACCATCAAAATAAGACAAAACAAGGGGCACAAGTCTAAACACTCAAGGAAACGATAAAACAAAAGGAGCCACCTAGTCGCGGATGAGGCAAACTCAAACCAGCCATCTCAAGCCGGAACGCGGAGAGCATCTTATCCCAGGTAAACCTAGGTGTGTGAGAAAACGATTGTTTAAATTCAGGAAGATTGGAAATAATCGGTTTTTTCACAGGACAAAAACGCCCTGGGACGGTCCGACAATTGAAACCATTTCCATACCTGTCGCCGACCAGGAACCACTTATATTTCCAATTAGGTTTGCTAGAAAGCCTCTCCATGTAACCACAGCTAGAGTTGCACTAATAAAACCTCGAGTCCTGGGTCCCCTTTTTCAAAGAAAAGATACAAAACATAAACATCAAAGAAGGAGTAACCCCGATCTCCTTACACCTCATAATAAAGCTAGTAAAAAACATCCAACCGTTGGGAACAATCTGAGCAGGGCTTAAGTTGTATTCACTCAAGAACTTCAAGAAAAAGGGATGTAAGGGAAGTCGAAAACCCTGAGACAAGCTGGCCGTGTAAACAACCAAGCAATCCTCATAAGCATCCAAACAACCTCCCTCCTCCTCAGGAAGGCAAAACTCCAGTCCCGCGGGCCATGGAAAAACTCGAGAGATGGCGTCAAGTTCAGCCAACCCGAGCAAAGTAGTACATCCCCTCAGCTCCTCCACAGGAGATCGCCACGGGTGAATCCTTTCAGCTACAACTAATGGGCGGTCGGACGGAGGCGGCAGAGGCTTAAAATCTCCAAGAAAGAGACAAGTGTCTAAATCCCTTAGGTCATACAACGGGGTATCCAAATCTGTCAAGTTTTCTTTGGAACGGATCTTTTTCGGAGTTTCCGCTATGCCAATAGGGGAAGCTTCGTAAGGAATCCAAATAGCTTCAACCTCTTTCTCAATGTCCACAGGGTGAGAAGTGGAAGAAAGACCCACATCCTCAGAAGAACAAGCACCTGATTCACCCCCATCTTTAGAATTTTCATCTCCCGCGCATCTCTTCGAAGAAGAAGAAACTGTGTAAGGAGAAGAATAGTAATCAGGGTCAGTACGCTTCCGGCGCCTTCTCACCTTAATAGGGCTGCCCGTAGAACCAACCCGATTTGGAGTCGATGTAGATGTGACAGAAGATGATCCTAATGAGGTACCACCAGAGCTAGAAGAAGAACTCTCAAAAGAAGAGGAAAGAATCTCTTGAGATTGACGCGGTTAAGAAGACGAAGGGACATCACCCCTCCACCCTTCTCCTCTCTCAAAATCATCCAACACATCATGCTCTCCGCTGAGGTTAGCCATTCCCAAAGAAACTAGAGAAAATTGTATGAAGATTTACTTACGCGAAACAAAACCTCGATCAAAAACAGATTCAGACACAAAATCCCACCCTAATTCTCGATCTACCCATCAAGAAAATCGAGGAATTGAAAAGAAAAAGAACCTAGAAAACAACTCGAAGCGAGAAGAAATACCTTGAAGTTCTGAAGAACTTCGCCGAAAACTTCAACCGAACCGCAATAGGAAACCTAAGACCACCACCGGAAAACCAAGCTATAGATAAGAACAAAAATCTTTGGAAAAACAGAAGAAGACAAATGTGAAGTGAAAAGAACGGAACGGGGTAACTTATAGAAAAATTACCGACTGTTGAACTTCCACACGGAAATGGGCCTAATGGGCCCTAAATAGGCCAACACAAAGAAGCAAAAAGCCCATCGTCGATAGGATAAAGCAAAATTGAGACAACCACAGAGAGTCAAATGTTTTCTAAATTTTTTTTTATCGGCCCGCGTCAATCCCTGAGGGAATCGACCCAGCCCGAGGAGCTGTGATGAAACCAACAATAAAAAACATCTGGATAAGCATAAAAATAAGTCACAACAATAGGCAAAAATAGTAAAAATCATCACAGAAGTCACCTCAGACAGTTATCAAGATCATCTGCGGATGAGCATCCAACAGAAAACCATCACTCACATAAGTCATATCATCCGTGGATGGAAGAGAGGGGCACGTGTCAGACATGCCCACACCCCACGAGTTGGACACATGTCAAACAACAAACCCCACGTGGCGAGTCATCCGAAGATCGTCCATCACCTATAAAAGCAAAAACTAGCATACAAAGAAGGGACTTTTTTGGACGGCAAGAGAGGGGAAAAACAAGCGGACCAGGATCGAATATCCTGAGAAGAGTAAAGAAAAGAGAGAGAAGGAGAGAAAGCTGGACACGCGCAGAACTCTTTTTCAGGAGAAGGAACTGTTCCGCGGACATGAATTAAACCCATCTTTTCCCTTTGAAAGCCCGAAGTAAGAATCAAGAATTTATTGGTGTTGGATCCTAAGCTAGCCAACGGTGACAGGTAAGTGATTGATTCCCACTTCGTCTGAGGAAACCTCGATAAGGGGATAATCTATCAAAGCGCCTAATATAATTATTCCCGCGGCACAGGTTGGGCCGTATCGATTATTTTGGTACGGGTCAGGTAAGTCCGTTGGGAATATTGAAGGCCCCACTAGGTTTATTCCCGGGTCCCACTAAAAATGGAGGCCTTTTTTAGTTCGAGGTTCGTCAGTCATGGCCACCTCCTCCACCACCACCGGCGCCTCCTCCACCATCTCCGTGTCTGCCATGGTCGTCGCCCCCACCTCCTGTGTCGCCACCACCTCCGGCTCCATCTCTCTCTGTCTCTCTCTCGCTCTGTCGGATTCTCTCTCTTTCTCGAAAACTCTCTCTCTCTCTCCCTCTCTCTCTCGCTCGGACTCTCTCTCTCTCTCTCTGGAATGGCAAATGTGAGACGAAGGGACACGTTATTTCGTTTTTGAAAAAACGTGTATGCATGTAAAAAACGACGTGCAGTATTGTACGTCATAAATGAGGTGCATACACGTTTTTTTTTTAAAAAATGATGTGCAAGCACGTAGGCACGCGGTGTGCCGTATCCAACATGCACGTTGAAAACGACGTGCATGCACGTCATTTTTGACGTGCAAGCACGTCGTGATAAACGTGCGGATTTGCGGTGTATATATCCGTGCGGATTTGAGTCTTTTTCTTTTCATTTTAACCACACCATATATATATATATATATATATATATATATATATATATATATATATATATATATATATATGTATATATATATATCTGTATGTATATAAGTATATATATATATATATATATATATATATATATATATACATATATATATGTATGTATATAAATATATATATATACATATATATATATATATATATATATATATATATATATATATATATATATATATGGTGTGGTACCAGAGTGCACACCCCTTAAATATAGCTTGTGCACAAATCCGGATCGTTGATTAAAAGAAATGGAAGGTTGTGATTAAAAGAAATTTATTTAAATTGTAATTGAAATTCACGTGGGTCCAGCGAACCAAAATCAGTCCTCCCCACTTTTATGTCACTTTGGATCACATGGAGTTGCTATAATAACTCATGTGAAGTTGGTTAAATCCTAAACACTTAATTCTAAAGAAAAGGTTTGGATTTAAATACATTTAGCCATTTTTTAATTTATGTTAGGGTCGATGCATTTCTATTTTATGTGCGTGTA
The DNA here is from genome assembly GCA_963922045.1 of Persicaria maculosa. Lineage (NCBI taxonomy): Eukaryota > Viridiplantae > Streptophyta > Magnoliopsida > Caryophyllales > Polygonaceae > Persicaria > Persicaria maculosa. Next base: position 44,199,091 of record OY998263.1, on the reverse strand, counting down.
CTTCCCACCACCATTCCCATTCTTTCTTTCGTTTTTTTGGTGGACCCCACCACCATCTTTTTTTTTCCAGTAATATTTTTTTTCTAGTAGTAATTTTTTCGGTTAGTGGGGACTGGGATAAACTTAATTTTATTTATTTTAAAATTTTGGAAATTCCACCGAATAATATTTCACATGCTATCGAATAATTTTAAGTTATTTATTTTCATCCAGTTTAAATAAAAATTTACCAATTTCACTGAATAATTTGTCTCATGTTACCGAATAATATTTTTTTAATGTTTTTTTTCATCAATGTCAAATAAAAAACCCCCAAATCTCTAAATAATACTTCATATTTCACCGAATAGTGTTTCACATTTCAACAAATAATGAAGGTTTTTTTTATATTGTTTGTCAAACCGAAGAATCCATTACTAATGAATAATGAATCAAATTTCACCGAATAATTAACCAACTCATTACCACTATTAATTGAAATTTGACACATTCATCTGAATAATTGACGAATAATCACTCAAATTATACTTTTCAAAAACCCTACACTAAATTCGATACAGACGTCTGAATAATTATTCGTTTTTTCCGAATAATGCGAAAATCACAAGTTAATTAAACAATAAATTTCAACCCTAACCTGATTTGACTGATACCCTAACACAAACCCAAACTCCAAATACCTATGAATAATGAATCAGATTTCACCGAATAATTGACCGACTCATTAACACCAATCACCAAAATTCGACAAATTCGTCTGAACAATCAACAAATCCGAACAATTGACAAATAATTAATCAAATTATGTATTTCAAAAACCAAACACTAAATTCGACTAAAAATCAACACATTGGTCGGAATAATTCGCCTTTTTTCCCAATAATGCGGAAATCACATAAACACAAAATAATCTAGAGGGAATGATAGCAAATAACCCTTGCCTCAGAAATGTTTGCTAGCCTAACCCATTATCCACAACATTTGCAAAGGTTAACCCCCCCCCCCCCCCCCCCCCCCCCCAACCAAAAAATTGCATTTTTGCCGGTTGGAAATAACCAGGACAGAGGAGAGAGAAGGTAAAGGAGGAGAGAGAGAGGAAGCGGGGTGGAGAGAGAGAGGCAATGGGAAGTTATTGTGGAGAGAGAGAGTGGAAGTGGGGGAAGTTATTGTGGAGAGAGAGTGGAAGAGTGAGAGAGGAAGCAGTTTGATTTGAAAACTGTCGACCCCCAACTGCCTCTCACGGCTTACAAAAGAGGAAGAGAGAGAGAGGGCAACATTTGCACATGCAATGATACGGGGTTAGCCGTGAGGTGGTCCGATCTTCGACAACAAGCAAGAAACTCAAGAAAGACTCAAGAACTCAAACTGACGCATCAAACAAACTTAAAGAATCGATCAAGAAACAAGCAAGATCGATCAAGACTCAACAAGGTATGGCACGCCTCAATCCGATAAATATAGAATCCGTACGACCCATTTTACTGAGACGTCGAAAAGCTGTCAATGTTCTGAACGAATTCAATACGTCATTTAAACAAAGTATCTTCTCCCATGGTGGAGCCTTCTTCTTCCTCTTGAGAAGGACATCATCCGAAGGTGTCTTGGATGGTCCCTCATCAATCTCCCTTTCTTGAAAAGGATTCGTCCTCGAATCCAAGGTCGCAATTGATTTCGCAAAGACATCCACACGAGCTCCTGGATCGAAAACCTCATGTCCATGGAAACTCTTCTCAAGGCCGTTTGTTGTAGGGATTGACCACTCCTCAACGGTTTTTGTCTCAGCTTCATCTACAAAATCAAGAAAAGAAACTTTATGAGTGCATAATTCAGATTCCATATCAATGTCATGATGTTCTAACTTAATATGCACTTTAGCTTGGTCATCACTCCCTAAGTTTCCATCCAATGCTAGCAAGTTTTCATCCGTTTGCAAGACTGAATTACACAATTCTTCTCTGTGATCATAAGGCACATGTTGAATATTTAAATCAATCAAAGAATCATCATGCTCATATTCAATGCAATCATTATGATCATAGGCAAGTAAATTAACATCTTGATCATTGTTATTATCAACATGCTTTACATTTTCAGCAATAAAAGAAGCATCTATGCTAGTAGAAACATGATGTGAATTAGCATTATGGGGAGAAATAGGATGAGTTTCTTCCCTTTCAATTGGTGACACTTCATCTCTGGGTAGGACTCCTTGTACAAACACCTTATTAGAGCCAAAATGCTGAAGCTCTATTGTCGTAAAGCGTTTATCCACCTTAACCATTTCATTATTGAACTTTACCAACATCTCATTCATGGCGTTCATGGTGATCATCAAGGTGTTGAATTGCTCAGGAGTTATAGTAGTGGTCGAGTTGTTCCCATTGTTGGGCTCGTTGTTAACCTGAATATTAGACATGACAAAAAGAAGACAAACAAAGAACTATGTAAAAGTTAGAAAAATATAAACAGCTCACAATTGTGTTTCGCTCACACTCCCTCTCTGATTGATATGTCACGCTTGCTAGGGCAATCCGCTTTGGGCAAATCAATAACCAAGCAAAAGAACTTAATAATCAAAGTATGCAATCAAAGGAATGAATGAAACAACAACCAACAAGCACTCGACAAAGGGCTGAGTACTCGACAAAGACAAATCAGTACTCGATAATATCAACAGGGCACTCGATCAGCGAAAACAAGTGCTAGACAGTAGCAATAGGTACTCAAAAACAGTAAACAATCACACAAAGCACTCGAAATCGGAAGCAAGTGCTCGACACAAACAAGTTCAACTCGGCAATGGGAAGTAGATCTCGACAAAACAATTGCACAATGAACAAAAGCTCAACAATGGCAATTTAAGACACAATAGGGACTGATTTTATGTGGAAAGAAAAGAAAGGTCCGATCTTCGACAACAAGCAAGAAACTCAAAGAGAGACTCAAGAAACTCAAGAACGCAGCAACAATAATCAAGATTCGACCAAGAACTTCAAGATCGATCAAGAAAGTGAACAAGACTCGACAAGATTCCAAGAACAAGGGTTGTAATTGAAATCGACTAAAAAGAAATAACAAGACTCGATGCAAGAATTGATAAAGACTCGAAATTGCAATAAAGACACGACCGATAAGGACTGAAATGATCTATATAGAATAAGATAGAGACCCCAGGCTTCCGTAGAAGGTAGGAACCAATACCAATGACTATATAACTCGCCTCTGCAACCCTACACAACCAAGCGGACAACTTGGAGGCACAAGGAGGGGGCTTGTGGATACTAGGATCACCAAGTCTTGCGAAGTTGATGAACGGCAAAGCAAACCAAGATAGATCAATACCAATAGTTTCAATTGAAGAGCACAGCTCTATTCAATCGACAAACACTCATTGTGTTTCACACAAAAAGAGAGCTTTTCTCATAAAATTCAACGTCGCTGATTTAATCCCTTACTTCGCTGTGGATGAAGACTTGGATTCGTGGTCGAATCCTTTTCAAGAAGGGGAGGTTGATGCGGGACCATCTTCTACAGCTCCAGACACACCCATCATTCTTGGAGAAGGACCAATGACTCGAGCTAGAGCTAAGAAGCTTCAGAGAGACTCATTCACCTTTGTGAGTCATGCTTTGTTCTCGAGCAAGGTTCAACTCCCCGAGCCAACATTGAAGACATATATGTGCATTGGAGTTCAAAATGAGGCCGAGCCACCTTAAAACAAGCCTTGGCCGAAATTCTCTAAGTGTAACGCTTATTTTCAGCTTAAGAACTCTATTGGGCTGAATTGGGCTTTTCTAGTTATTATTTTTAGAGACCCTATTTATTTATGTCTTTAGGTGTTATTTTTATTATTAGGCCCAATAAGTTATTAGTTATTTTATTCTTATTATTTTCGGCCAGAACAACCCTTGTAGGCTATATATGTCGTTTCCCTTCATTGTAATCGATTGGAACATTCAGAATAGAAATTAGTCTCTCAAACTTGTGTTTCTTGTGATATGTGGAGGACTGATTTCGGCCAAGCAATCAACTATGGGGACAAGGTATTGCCGCCGGCTTAGGTGCTGCACAAGGGGAATTGCGCACCACTTTGGTCGACTCCACGGTCTCGGCTAGGCTTTGTGTTTAGGCTATGCAACCACAAACAATCACAAACTCAAGATTAGTGCAAGAATCAATAAAGAATGCAAGAAGTAAATAACCAAACAAAGGACTGACTCTATTTTTGTGTTTTTGTGTTTAGGAAAAGAAAAAGACTCAATCTTGATGTCGGAAACCAAGCTCTGATACCAATTTGATACGGGGTTAGCCGTGAGGTGGTCCGATCTTCGACAACAAACAAGAAACTCAAGAAAGACTCAAGAACTCAAACTGACGCAGCAAATAAACTTAAAGAATCGATCAAGAAACAAGCAAGATCGATCAAGACTCAACAAGGTATGGCACGCCTCAATCCGATAAATATAGAATCCGTACGACCCATTTTACTGAGACGTCGAAAAGCTGTCAATGTTCTGAACGAATCCAATACGTCATTTAAACAAAGTATCTTCTCCCATGGTGGAGCCTTCTTCTTCCTCTTGAGAAGGACATCATCCGAAGGTGTCTTGGATGGTCCCGCATCATGCAAACCTGAGGAAAACAAGAAGAGAACGAAGAAGAAGAGGAAAAAGACGACAGAGCGACAGAGCAAGAGAGGAAAAGAAGAAGAGGAAGACAACGACAGTGCAGGAGAGGAGACGAAGAGGCCGATATTGAAGTAAGTAAACTCGCACAATGCCGATTAAATTCGTTTTGCTTGGATTCGTAGGGGAGAAACCTATTTGAAGAACTTAAACTGGTTTTGATTGTGTGAAAATGCGAAGAAGGGGGCGAATGGGTTGACAGTAGGCAATATCGCCCTGTCATGTAGGAAGTAACCGGCATCAAGTGAAAAACAAAGGGTGGAAAGTTTGGGTACTGGGGTTTGCGCGTTTGGGAGAGAAGGGAATTTTTGGAAATGGGGAAATTGGGCAACTGTCTTGTCGAATCCAACTTATCAGGAGCATGGTGAGTGTAGATCCGTTCAGTTTAGGGGGGAATTGGGCGAAATGGGGCGTATGACTGTAGATGCGTTCAGGTTTGGGGGAAATTGGATGAAATGCGGCGCATTAGGGTTAGGGAAAATGTTAGAAAGGGTGAAAAGTTTATGTGGAATCGACATTATCTGGAATAGGGTGACTTGTGTGCAAATGGAGATGGACAGATTGAATAAATATGCTGTCATGTATTCACAACCATGTGTCATGTGTATCTGTGTGTGTGTCATGTGTACTTGTGTTTGTGTCATGTTAAATTTGATATTGATATGAAGGGAACCGTGGGTTGGGGGAGAAGAATTGGTGTGTAGAATACTAAATTTGGGTCTTCCACTATGCAGGATATCTGGTGAATATTAAAAATGTCGCAGCGAAGTGTAAAGAAGATTGTAGACCGTAGAGCTCAAACCTCCGGCGCGGTAATATGGCTTTCGTTCAAGTAATGTAAGTTGTGATTGTTTTGCTGCAGTGTGGCTGACATATTGAAGTATGTGCAGGCTGTGTACGTCGTCGAGGAAGACAGACATTTCAAAGCAAAAATTAACCAACACTCCCGAATAGCGCTCCTGGTAAACATTGACAACCGGTTGAGCGAGTCCAATTGGAAGCGCCTGATGGACAGCCCGTTGGGGGCGTTGCAATACTGGGCACAAGGGTCCAGTTCTCGGGACAACTTGTACGCTACATTCTCCAACGACAATTGAAGACAAAGAAGGAGAATGAAACGTGGTACAAGATCCATGATGCGGTCGTGAGGTTCTCAATAGCTGAGTTCGCCCTTGTCACCGGTCTCAACTGTGGCTATGGCGAAGAGCCCGAGGACGACGACCCGGCGTTCGAGAAGGCAGTGTTTGATTTCTTTGGAGTTTCAAAGATGAGGATGTCCGAGTTCGAGGTGCAGTTTCGTGTGGCAATGGCATCTGAGAAATCGTCAACCAGAAAGTTAAGATTTTTCCTGCTGATGCTGTCGAGGGAGTATTGTTCGGGAAGGAACCCAAAAACTACATTCCCGGGTGGGTGGTCGACCTTGTCGGCGACATTGACAGGTTCCTGGCGTTTCCGTGGGGCCGGCTTTGCTACGAGCGAACGAACGAGTTCCTGAACCGTGCAATCGAGAGGAAGCTCCAACGGGATGAGGGCAGCTCCAATGCACGCCCGGCCTATTGCCTGCTAGGTTTCCCCTCTCGCCTTCCAGGTTCGTACACAGATCTCACTGGACACCGTATACACGTTTACTAGGCGTCCAATATTTATTGACTGGACAGGGAGTGAATATTTACTGGACAACCTTTATTTGCAGCTATGGGTGTACGAACCTCACTCTAATGGCCTACCAATTCACGAATGTCATAGATGAGAAGTTGTACCCCAGGTGTCTGCGATACGAGTTTACAGACACGAACCTCGAGTATGCCTTAATCGAAACCCAACTGCAGGAGGCGAAGGAGCTCGGGCACTTCAATGACCCTGCAGCCGTGAGGCCTATTCTACTCCCCGATGAAGTGGAGGGAGCTACCCGTTTATACCGCGATGCCCGAAACACTCACGACAAGCGGGACAACTTCTTCGACGACATAGTCCAGGAGTTCGTATCATCAAATATCAAACTCCACACAAAGAAGCAACCAAAGGGAGCATGTGGGTCAACGCAAGAATCAGGGGAGGACATGGTGACAGAAGCTACCCTATTAGAGATAGAGTCACGGTTAGTGGCAAAGATGGACGACATGCTTAGGAGTATATCCGCGGAGGTAGCCTCGAAGATGGCCACGCTTGAGGAGGCGATTGAAAACATGAAGAGGGAACTGAGGTGGAAGGGGAATAGGGAGTCGGAGGAGCAAGAGGAAGTTCTGGGAAAGGAGGTAAGGTTCTCCTGGTATCCGATCAGAATTGTCATGTCATTTCATCTGACTGTCATGTATTTCATAATGGATGTCCTGTTAATATCACTGAATGTCATGCCAATTCCAGTATATGTCAATTTACTGAGAGGTCATGTGCTTAGGTTCAGGGATCAGTGAAGGACAAGGATAAGGGCAAGGAGGAGGAGGACAAGGACAAGGACGTTCTGGGAAAGGAGGTAAGGTTCTTTCGGAATCAGATCAGGATCGTCATGTCATTTCATCTGACTGTCATGTTTTTCATAATAGATGTCATGTTAATTTACTGAGAGGTCATGTGCTTAGGTTCAGGGGTCAGTGAAGGACAAGGATAAAGGCACGGAGGAGGAGGACAAGGACAAGGACGAGGGTAAGGACAAGAAAAAAGAGGACAAGTTGAAGGGCAAGGCCAAGTTGAAGGAGGACAAGTTGAAAGACAAGGACAAGGTTTGCGCATGAGACTGTCATGTTAATATATATCTAATGTCATTTTAATTTTGTTTACTGTCATGTTAAACGCAATGGGCTTCAAGTTGCAGGAGGAGTTGGTGGCACCTGGTGCCTCCGATGTTGAGGCTGAGGCTCAGGTGCCCCTCATACGGCCGAGAAGAAGCACCAGTCAACATCCTGATACGTTGTCCCAGGCGGACGAAACTCAGCCAGCGAAGAAGCCGCGTGTGGGCAAGAAGCCAATGGATGCCGTCGAGCTAGGCATGGCAACCAAGGCAGATGTTGATGCGTTCGCTGCGTGGATGAAGGACGGAAGTGACCCCGTCCGGTCAATCGAAGGCACCCTACTGGTGAAGCAGTTCTTTAGGACACTTCAATCACCGACCAATTGGGTGTCATCCGAGGTTATTTACGTTTCCCACATTGTGGTTCGAGTCATCACCTTTTTCCTCATATGGTCTTCCATATTAATGATTTTTCCTTGCGTCCAGCATATTGAGCAAGCTTGCGCCCTACTACGGAAGGACATCAACGACATAACCCTCCTCTCTCACTGGCCTTTGCTTTTCAGGAGTAGAGATGCCTCCCTCCCTCTTTCTCTCACTGTACATGAAACTGAGAGTGGAGTCCAGCTGTACCCCACAGGGTGACCTGCTACCGGCTCCCCTTGTCAAGCGGATATCCGCTTTTGTGCAAATTTTTTCCGGATTGGGTTACTCATGCAAACCTTCCGGTTATGAGGGTCATTTTAGCAAATTACCCAATAATCTATCTCTAATCTCACCCAATTGATTAAACAACAAATCTTAACCGGCTTCACAACGGTGACCTACGCCGTCGAAACACGTACCTCCTGATCTCTGCTTACCTAGTGTTCTCGATGCAGCTCGGCTTCGCCATGCTCTGCACCGGCTCGGTCCGAGCCAAGAACACCATGAACAAATCTCACCCAATTGATTATTTTAGACGGTTGATCGAATAATTGATGAGTGCAATTGATTAAAATAAGTAATCAAATAAATCTCAACAAATCATCAATTGGCTTCCGGCAACGACGAGTCCGAGGAGTCACCGAGCTTGAAGTTCGTCCATCGGAGGCATCACGCCGCTGCCGCCTGCCGCCGAAAGCCTCTCAAAATCGCCGTTGTCGGTTAGCCTGGATCGGATCTCGCCGCCGCCACCGACTTTCCCAGCGAAGCCGCCTTCCTCTTCGTCCTCGATGTCCCTGTAGCCTCGCAATCGCCGCCGCCGCCGGATGCAATTGAGATGCTCACAACAACGCTCTCCCCGGACTTGTCGTTGCCGGAAGCCAGTTCCAACCACCGCACATCACCAACCAAAGTGGCCATCTTCCTCACCCTATCGCCCTTCGTCGGATCCGAGCCCTTCGCCTCCGCTTTGCCTTCTGACTCTACACGATGAAGAAGATGAGGAATGAAGGGATTTATTTTCCAGATTCCACGTGCTCCACTGGGTGAAAATGGGATTAATTTTTATTTGAAAAAAAAAACCGCCCATGACAGATGGCACCATCTCGTCCCTTTGTTTCATATAAATTAAGAGTTCAAATCTGTGCCTAAGATACACCTTAAGGGGTGTAGACAATTGATCCATCTTCTATATTTTTTTGCTAAATTGATCCATCTTCTATATATATATATAGGGGTATGCTCCGGTGAAAACCAAAATTGCGGTAAAAACCCGTCTGGACCGGCTTTTTAGCCCGGTTCACTTGCTTTATAGCCCGGTTATGAATAGAACCGATCTATAAAGTCAAAAATTTTAGCCCGATTTTGAATAAAACCGAGCTATAAAGTCACTATGTAATTTTAAAACATGAGTTTTTAGCACAATTTTTAAGTTTGACCGAACTATAAAGTCATGTGTTATTTTAAAATTGGAGTTTTTAGCACGGTTTTTAGGTTGAACCGAGTTGTAAAGTCACCGTGTGATTGAGGTTTTTAGCACGGGTTTCAAATAAATCAAGCTATAAAGTAGTCCTCACGGGTTTTTACCACAATTTGAGGTTTTCACCGAAGTCAATCCCTATATATATATGTAGTATAGATGAATTGTGCACACCCCTTAGGGTGTACTTTGTGCATAATTATGGGTCATTGATCGGGTGTGGATGGATGACTGAGATTAAAAGAATTTTTTCTATTTTTTTTAATGAAAAGCATGTGTACCCCGTGCACAATTGATGGAAACTGGTTATACTCTCCTCATTAAGCGCGTGTGAGGGCGTGGGGGAGATTTGATGGGAAATAAAAACCTAATCCTTCGTCTTCCTGTACATGAGGAACAATGAAGGCAAAGGGGCGACGCTAGGGTCATAAGGGCAAGAGCGGCAGCGATTTTGGCAACGACGAGAGCGGCGACTCTTGCAGCGACGGCGGTGATTTGAAGTGGACGACGGAATGGTGGTCCAACCTCATCCTTTCGACCTCGCTTAGTAGCGGGCGACGAGTCCAGATGGTCTTCGTCTTCATCGATCTCGACCCGTGGAGCCAAACCGAACCCAGGCGACCCGTCGTCGTTGATCTCCCAGAGGGAGAATAGGATGGATCTATGCCGGCGACAAATGAAGGATGGAGATGAGTCGGCGACGGAGGTACGATGGTGGCAGATCTGGCCGGTGGTGGCGATGGAGGACGATGGAGGCGAGGCTGGCTCCGACTCCCCTATTCATTCTCCCTTTCCTTCAATTCGATTCCCTGTTCACGGCGAGTGGAGTCGGTGTCGGTGGTGGTGGAGTCAAGTATGGAGTTGCGGTGTCGGTGGTGGCGGAGGGCGGTGGAGATGGCGGCGAAGAGGAAGGGATATCGTGTAAGAGATTTTCAAAGAAGCAGTGCTGCAGTAGTGGGCACCAATCGGAGTTTGATTATTTGCAATGGAGATTGGTGGTGGTGTATGGTGGCGGTGGTGTGTGGTAATGGTTTCCGAGCGGTGGCGGAGTCCCGAAATCGAGTTGCAGGCGATGGTGTGTGGTGGTGGTGTTTCCAGGCGAGTCGAGCGAGCTTCCCTTAGCGAGCAAGATGGGGATGTATCATCCATCTTCAATTTCATCCCATAGTGATCGAGCAAAGGGTTTTTTTAATTGTTTGATCTAAAATTTATTTATTGGAAAAAACCAAAAATTATTCAGATGAATGTGTCAAATTTATTGTAGGATTTTTTAGAATAATAATTTTATTTGTCAATTATTCATTGAAATGTAAAACATTATTCGTTGAAATATGAAACATTATTCGTATAAATCAAGTATTGTTTACGGATTCGAGGTTTCTTTTATCTGAAATTGATGATTAACAAAACAACACATTATTCGGTAGCATATGACAAATTATTCAATGGAATTGGTAATTTTTATACGAAATAGATGAAAAAAAAAACAAAATATTATTCGGTAGCATATGACAAATTATTTATTGGAATTGATAATTTTTTATATGAAATAGATGAAATAAGATAACAAAAGATTATTCGGTAGTATGTGAAACATTATTCGGTAGAATTGTCAAAATTTTAAAACGAAATAAATTAGGTGGGAATTAAAAAAACATTTATTTCTCACAATAAAAAACATTTCTTTTTCAAAAATATTTTATATAATTAAAAAAAAATGGAATAACAGAGAACAAAAAAAAAAGCATGGATTGGGGTTGAGGTTACATGTACACGCGCATCAATCAAGGGGTGGGGAAATCTTTCAACTGTGGACCCCACAACACGTTAAAAGAAAATTAAAAAAATCTGTTTTAATCGTGGCTATCCATCTCATATATATTAACAGTTCGGATGTGTGCACAAGGTAACTTGTACACACCCTGTGCATGTTTATATATATATATATATATAGAGAGAGAGAGAGAGAGAGAGAGAGAGAGAGGGTAACTTGTGCACACCCTGTGCATGTTTTTGGGCCGTTGATTTATTGTAAATGAATGGACGTGATGCTGACACGTGTCCTGGGTGGTTTAAAATAAATTAGGGAAAATCAATCCCAATTTCACCTGTGTTATGTGTGAGGCGCATGGGAAGTAAGAATAAAACCCTAAACCGCTTCACACATCTTCTTCAACGTTGTGAAGGCCAGAGAGGTTGGGGGCGAGAGCGATATCGATGGGATCTGAGTGGACGGAGTGGTTGCAGGGGAGGCCAGGGAACTCAACATTGACGCTGAGGAAGACGGAGCTTTCGGAGGCGGTGTTGGCGGCGCAGGTGGGGAAGGAAGAGATGGGGGTGCGGGCTTTGGCGGCGGTAGTGGTGGACGAGGGTGGGAGGGAGTCGGCGACGGAAGGGAAGCCGGGTGCTAGTAATTATTCAATAGAATGGGGTATTTACCGATTGTGAGAGCCGAGGCTCCTTCGAAATCGGTCACCGGTGAATTATTCAGTGGAATAAAAACATTATTCGGTGAATCTCTAGTAATTATTCAATAGAATGGGGTATTTTGTGATCGAAATATGAGATTGTCGATATTATTCGTTAAATTCTGAATAATTATTCAGTGGAATGTGTGTTTTTTGTAAATCAAAAAAAATGTGTGATTGAGATTTGAGATTGTTAATCCATATTATTCGGTGAATTCTGAGTACTTATTCAATGAAATGTGTGTTTTGTAATTAGAAATCAGTGTGTGATTGAATTCTGAGGTTTTCGATATTATTCGTTAAATTCTGAATAATTATTCAATGAAATGCGTTAAAATTTGAATAATTATTCAATGAAATTTGTGTATTTTGTTATTCATTAAATTCTGAATATTATTCAATGAAATGTGTTGAATTCTGAATAATTATTCAATGAAATGTGTGTATTTTATAATTAGAAATTGATGTTTAAGAACAACATATCCAACATTATTCATTTATTCGTTAAAATGTGTAAGATAATTCAAAACTTTGATTATTTTATAATTTGAAATAAATGCGTGATTGAGATGTGAGGTTTTCGATATTATTCGTTGAATTCTATATAATTATTCAATGGAATATGTGTGGAAAAGGGGAAAAAATTACAAACTCATCCAATCCAAAAAAAAAAGATTTAAAAAAAAAAAAAAAGAAAGAAGCAACGTACAATCCAAAGAGCCAAAAGAGATGTTGGATTGAAAGGCTTGTGTGAACTCACGCACCAAGGAAAAGGGAGGTGCGTGTAATATTGACATGGAGCCCACTCTTTTTTAATTAAAAAATTTTAAAAATCTAGATTAATCTCCACCTTCTATTTTTTCAAATCAATGGTCTATACTTGTGCACAAGGTACACTATAAAGGGTGTGCACTCTGGAACCACTTCCTATATATATATGAGTTAAAATGTAAAATTATTGCTTAAAGTGTAAAATTTTGGAGTATATTTTATGGATCTAGTTCTAGTAGAGTTTTAGAGTTTGTAAAAAACTCTATCGGTAGAGTTGAGAGAATCTCAACCACTGATTTTAAAATCAGAGGTTAAAAATCCCACCTCCTTTCTCTCCCCCACCACCATCCTTAAGTTTTTTAAAAGTTTTTTTTTATTTTATTTTTTGAGAGAGAGGAATGAGAAACTCTATTTGTTATGCACGGTCGGTTCAACTTAATCTAGATCAAAGAGCTTGCGTTCAACCCAAAACCTTCCTCTCTCGTTCGCTTTGCCTGTCTTCCTCACTTCAACTCATCTAGATCCAGGGAGCTCGCGGCTGTCGACGGCCAGTGAAAAAGGAGTTGTGAGGACTGAGCGAAGGGAGGATCGGATTCCGTAGAAGGAAGCCTCATGGAGGAGAGAAAGGATTAGGACGGAGAAGATGTCGGGGTCGCGGTGCCGATCGACGAAGATGGGGTTGTGATGAGGGGCTGATGTGGAGAGGGCGACGAGGAGGGAGTCGGGGCCGGCAAAACAGACTCAGTCACCGGTATGGATCTCGATTCCGCTTCCAATTCCATTCAATTCCACGTTGGCGCTCTCTCCAAAATCTCCCCGCCGATCGCTTCCAGGAGGTTCTGATGCAGAGCATCATTTAATTTTGATTGAATTTAACTCTGTCTTGCAACTGATATTTGCCTTCGTATTGTAATAAGTAGAAACATCTAAACTCGTCGTTTAGGGCCGGTGAACTGCGCTTCACCCTTTTCTTTGGAACTCCGGTTCCTCGCTTGTTATGGGTTCAGCTGAACCGGGTTGAGGAGAGGGCTATTAAGCCTCACTCCGTCTCCTTGAGAGTTATCAATTACACACAAAGTTTTCTTCTTCCCCAAACAACTCTCAGTACTGTTTTATTGGCAATCCTTGCTCGATTGGGGGTTTCTGTCACTCATCTTCCAATCCTCGAGGTTTGTACGCCCTTTTCGGATCCTTGAGGTCCCTGATTGGCTTGATTATCCCTAATCGTTATCATTGGTATCAGAGCAGTCGGTCTTCATGGCGGAGGGTACTCGCGGACACGCTGCAGTGCTGGAGATGAGCAAGCGTATGGACGGAATGCAGGATTCGCTGCAGTCGTTTCAATCGAAGCACGATCGGGAGCTCGCGGAGCTGAAGTACATGATCGAAGCCCTTACACACTTGATTCGTCCTCCTCCCGAGACGGAACCTCCTCGGTCGGTTGTCCTGAACGTCAATCGGTCTGGATCTAGTTCGTCGCCGCCAAACTCCCCTCCAGGTAACCCCAATTCCTCCTCACCTGGCTCCGCTAATACCTCTAATGGGGGTTCCGCTCTTCCTGGTGGTTTGGTATCCAGATTGTCAAAATTTGATTTTCCAAAATTTGATGGTAGTGGCCTGCGTCCTTGGTTGTATCAGTGTTAACAGTTTTTTGCTTTGGATAATACTGTGCTTGAATACCGTGTCCGTTTGGCCTCCCTGCACTTCACTAGTGATGCTCTTGAGTGGCACCACAATTACATCCGTGAGCGTGGCCACCAGTTTCCCTCTTGGTCGGAATATGTTGTCGATATCTCGTCGAGATTTTGTGAGTTGATTGATGACCCCCTCGCTGAATTAGTGGGGATTCGTTATTCAGGTGACGCCGTTGCATATCTTAAAGCTTTTGAAGGCGCCTTAACTAAGCTCTCGCTTCCTAAGTCTCAAGCCCTGAGTATTTTCCTTGCAAATCTGAGTCCCCAATTGCAGCTTCATGTGCGTCAGTTCAATCCAACATCTATCCATCAAGCAACCAAGCTTGTAAGGTTGCAAGAGGGGATCCTTCAACTTGGCTCATCCCGCAGCTTCCAATTCCCTACTGTCCAACCCAAAACACAACCCCCCTTACTTCCCAAACCTCCACAAAATAGCCTGCCCAAGCCCACCTCTACTAAACAACTCACTGATCGACCATTTAAGTCTCTTACTTCTACTGAGATGCACGAGCGGCGTTCGAAGGGGTTGTGCATGTTTTGTGACGAACCTTATACCCCTGGGCATCACCTTAAACACAAGAGGGTGCAGTTCCAGGTGATGGAGGGTGAAGAGGCCGACAGCGATGAGGAATTGGTGGTACCTGAGACTGTGATGCAAATTGAGGAATTGCCCCAAGACACCCCATGCCAAATATCTATTAATGCTCTCACCGGGGTCCCTCAATTCAATACCATGAAGGTCACTGGTTACTATGGAGGTCGAGCAATGAGCATCCTCTTGGATTCGGGTAGCACTCACAACTTCCTTGACGAGGAGGTCGCTCGAGGGTTCGGTTGTAAGTTGGACCCCATAATACCTTTAGCTGTGTCGGTTGCAAATGGCCAGAGACTGGGTGCTAAATGGGTGAGCAGAAACTTTACTTGGCAAGTTAAGGGACATGATTTCGCCACAGATGTTATATTGCTGCCCTTAGGAGGTTGTGACCTGGTCCTTGGTATCCACTGGCTTGCTTCTTTTGGTCCTATCGTGTGGGACTTCAGCCAGTTACGGATGGATTTCAAGTGCAAGGGGAAGAAGCACGTTTGGCGTGGGTGTCCTAATGCTACTCATAAGGTGGTCAGTAGCAACAGTTTGATTCGAGCTCTTCACGATAATCCGGAGCTGGCCTTACTCCAAGTGTGTTCTCCGGGCCCCAAACTTAGTCATGTTACTGCTACTGGAGCAATTATCCAACCCACGGATGAGCTGCAACAGCTCTTACAATCCTACGAGCCGGTGATGAAGGTGCCCACAACCATTCCACCTTTCCGGGAGGGGTTTGACCACCGAATTCCCCTCACCAATGGGGCTAATCCGGTTAGTAAACGGCCCTATCGATACTCCGCTGAGCAGAAAGATGCTATTGAAGCCATGGTCAAAGATATGTTGAACGATGGTGTGATCAGGCACAGTTCTAGTCCTTACGCTTCCCCAGTGGTGCTAGTCAAGAAGAAAGATAACACATGGAGAATGTGCGTCGATTACCGGGATCTTAATGCCCAAACAATCAAAGACAAGTACCCGATTCCACTGTTGGATGATTGACTCGATGAGTTGGGTGGTGCCTGCATCTTTTCTAAATTAGACCTCAGATCTGGATTCCATCAGATTCGTATGCACCCTCCGGACATCTTCAAGACTGCTTTTAAGACACATTTTGGGCACTACGAATTTCTCGTCATGCCTTTTGGCCTCACAAATGCCCCGTGCACGTTCCAAGGTTTAATGAACCATGTTTTCCGGGACTTCTTAAGGAAGTTTGTGCTGGTGTTTTTTGATGACATTCTTGTTTATAGCTCAGATTGGCATGCTCACCTCCAACACCTCGATGCTGTGCTGCAAGTTTTGCTTGCCCAACAGCTATACCTCAAACCGACAAAATGCACCTTTGGAGCTACCAAGATCGAATATCTTGGTCATTTTATTTCAGCAAATGGAGTAAGTACCGATCCGGCCAAGATTCAGGCCATTGTTGATTGGCCTCCACCCACTACCCCCAAGCAATTACGGGGATTCTTGGGATTGGCAAATTACTACAGACGATTTGTTAAGGGCTATGGCACTATTTCGAAACCTTTGACTGAGCTGCTAAAGAGAAACCAGTTCCACTGGTATGAATTTGCTGAGGAAGCCTTCAGGAGTCTGAAACAGAGTCTGTCGACTACCCCGGTTTTGGCCCTCCCAGACCTCAATAAACCTTTTGTGATCGAAACAGATGCTTCCGGTATAGGTGTGGGGGCTGTGCTCATGCAGGATCACTATCCGATCGCATTTATTAGTCGGCATTTGAGTCCCAAACAGCAGGGTCTCTCGGTCTATGAGAGGGAGCTTCTCGCTGTTGTGTTTGCAGTCCAGAAATGGAGCTCTTATCTTATGCACCGACACTTTGTTATTCGTACTGATCAGAGGAGTTTGAAATATTTGCTCGATCAGGCTGTGACGACTCCCTTTCATCACATGTGGATCGTTAAACTGTTAGGGTATGATTATGAAATTCAATACAAACAAGGAAGAGAGAATGTAGCTGCTGATGCTTTGTCTAGAGCGTCCCACTCTCAACTGATGCACACTCACCTAACCGTGGGTAATGACGATTTGCTCCAGCAGGTGCGGAATTCATGGGTTACAGATACTCACTGCCAGCAGATCATCGCTGATCTCCAATTGGATCCGAACTCTCATCGTCACTACTCTTGGGTTAATGACGAACTTCGGAGGGGCACAAAGCTGGTGGTGGGGGCTGATATAGGGCTTCGGACCCGGATCCTAAAATGGTTACACGATTCTGGTCGGGACTCCACCACTCAAAGGGTCAAGCATCTATTCTATTGGAAGGGTATGCATAAGGATATTAAGGCCTATGTCCGAAACTGCAATGTTTGTCTGCAGAATAAGTATGACAGTGCAGCCTCCCCAGGTTTTTTACAACCTCTTCCAATTCCAAATGGGGTTTGGGAGGATATTAGTCTGGACTTTGTTGAAGGGCTGCCTCCTTCTAAAGGGAAGCACTCAGTGTTAGTTGTGGTGGATCGACTGAGCAAATACGCTCACTTCTTGGCGCTCAGGCATCCTTATACAACATTGGACGTGGCTCAAACCTATTTGGACCATGTTTTCAAACTCCATGGTTTCCCTCGTTCTATCGTCATCGATAGAGATCCCATCTTCTTGAGTACGATGTGGCAGGAGCTCTTCAAACTGCAGGGTGTGTCTTTAAACTCTCCACCGCTTATCACCCTCAGAGTGATGGTCAAACAGAGGTCATAAACCGTACTCTCGAGACCTATCTTCGGTGTATGTGCTCGGATGCCCCTCACACATGGTGCTCGTGGCTGCCTTTGGCTGAATATTGGTACAATACAACGCACCATACAACCATCGATACTACACCCTTTGAGGTTCTTTATGGCCAACCACCCCCCTTCCATTTGCCTTACCTGCCAGGGGAGAGTAAAGTCCACTCTGTAGATCGAAGCCTAAAAAAGAGGGAGGAGGTAATTCATATGCTTAAGTTCCACCTGCAGCGAGCCCAGCACAGGATGGCTCAGATGGCCAATCGGAAGCGGAGTGACCGTAAGTTTGCTGTGGGGGACTGGGTTTTCCTTAAGCTGCAACCATACCGACAGCAGACTCTCCGCACTCATCATTCACAGAAATTGTCACCTCGCTACTTCGGTCCTTTCTTGGTGCTTGAACAGATTGGGAAGGTGGCTTATAGGTTGCAACTCCCACCATCAGCAAAAATCCATGATGTCTTCTATGTCAGCCAGCTCAAGTTATGTCCTGACCCGTCTACAGTGATAAACACTTCACTTCCGGGTTACCTCACTGACGTGGGCCTGGATCATGAGCCGGAGGCTATTCTAGAGCGCCAATTTGTCCGAAGGGGCAATGCTGCTGCTACTCGAGTGCTGATCAAATGGAAGGACAAGCCAGTTGAGGATGCCACTTGGGAATTCCTCGATCACCTTCACAACCGCTTCCCTTCTTTTAATCCTTGAGGTCAAGGATTTCATCAGCGGGGGAGTACTGATGCAGAGCATCATTTAATTTTGATTGAATTTAACTCTGTCTTGCAACTGATATTTGCCTTCATATTGTAATAAGTAGAAACATCTAAACTCGTCGTTTAGGGCCGGTGAAATGCGCTTCACCCTTTTCTTTGGAACTCCGGTTCCTCGCTTGTTATGGGTTCAGCTGAACCGGGTTGAGGAGAGGGCTATTAAGCCTCACTCCGTCTCCTTGAGAGTTATCAATTACACACAAAGTTTTCTTCTTCCCCAAACAACTCTCAGTACTGTTTTATTGGCAATCCTTGCTCGATTGGGGGTTTCTGTCACTCATCTTCCAATCCTCGAGGTTTGTACGCCCTTTTCGGATCCTTGAGGTCCCTGATTGGCTTGATTATCCCTAATCGTTATCAGGTTCCTCGGTGTTCGAGCATGGTCGATTTTACCCCCCTTTCTTCCTCTTAAATCAGTACAGAGTTTGAATCCTTTCATTTGAACCTCCGTGGACACTCTCTGGTTGAAATTGAACAGAGGAAACCCTAAAAAATGTTGTGAATTTGTTGTTTCTCTGTGCATTAGGCCAAAGACGTCAAGAAGAAAGGTTCCAAGAACAGACCATAAACATCAAAGGAAACATGAGCTGCAAGTCAGGTATGCTTTTACCCCCAATTGTGTAGAAGATTAGGGTTTTTCCTATCAATCGAGTTCAGTAAGCATCTATATTTCACCTTTTTGCCCTAGCAAATTTGATGGTATGTTTTGATTAAATTATCCGATTTGAATCAGTGCTTCGTTTATTGTTGCGTTTGGGTTTGCTTTGTGTTTGGTACTTTAATATCATCACTGCAGTAAGTTGTTTTTCCATGGCTTCATTTATCATGAAGTTGAATTGAAGTCAAGTTTACTGTGTGAGTGAATGGTATTTGTTGCAAGTGGCTGCAAATTCTTGATTTCAATTGCTAATTCTTAATTTGCAATTGGCATCGACAAGAGACATCACAAAGTTGCCTGAACATTTGAGGCGAGCTTGTTTAGCTCATAACGGATCTCTTACTTCTTTGATTTCGTTTATCTAGCTAGGCATTAAATTCTTCTATGTCTCAACTCACTCACGTTTGCGGAGCAAGCAACCTAGAATGAATTGATCATAAACAGGCTAGTTGTCTTGCTAATATTTATCAAAAGCTCTACTTTAAATCAGTTTAATGAATCTTTGCAGGCGTCTTTAAGTGGTCATCTATTTGACCAGTTTCTAATTGATGAGGCTTTGGATATGATAGAAGGTGCTGGAGGTGCTTTTCATCTGGTCAAGTGTCATGTCGGTCAAAGCTCAATTGATTTATCATTCTCCGATCTTGAAGTAAGCAAGCACTCCTCATTTTAACATACTCCGTATATTGATAAAAAAAATCCTCTTTCTCCATTAACTTTCCTCCATTAATTCTTAGTAGCTACTCCCATTTTTAATATAAGGCATTGAAATTTTGTGCACGTAGTTTAAGAAATTTAAAATTATATAAAATATTAATGTTTTTTATTAATTTTTTTTACATTATAATACTTATTAGTAATAAGTATTATAATGTAAAAAAAATTAGTATTTTATATAATTTTAAGCTCATTAAACTACGTGCACAAAATACCAATGCCTTATATTTCCCATCGGAGGGAGTATAACAAATGATTGGAATGTGTTTTTGCTCTAGATGATTAACCTGAGATGTGACTGCATTAAAATATGATTACTATAGAGGTCCTTTCATGGCAAAAAAGACTTGCACTTTTGCTGTAGACTCCATAGTTTTTCTTGAATGCATCAATTTGACATTTAACTATGGAGCAAGGAATGCGTAGTTCAGTCAAGTCCCATCACATTTAGGTCTATAGAATATTTTTAGCCTATTAGCTCAATTGGTAGAGCAATGTGCGTTTGCACAAAGATGTGGGTTCAAATCCCACATAGGTTACATAATAGACAAGAATCAAACAATCCCAAATTGTTAATCATGCACATTATAATCTTAGTTATGCACTTTTTAACCATAATTATGCACATTTTAATCTTATTTATGAACTTTCATTTGAAAGCCTATTATATATGCACAATATAATGTTATATTTGCACAACATAATATTATATTTGCACATTTTAATCTTATTTATGCACTTTAATTTGATAGTGTTATACGTAAAAAAACAGATAGACGATAAGTCCGTGTAAAATAAACATTGCATACCGTAAAAAACAACGAGACCACTGCCGGGGAGCTCCGCTCCTCGAACCCTCCGATGCATCGCCGGTTAAAAATGATTCAAGGCACATTAACTATAATCTTAATTGTGCACTTCATATTATTATTCATACACATCGTCATTTTATTCTTGCACTTTATCATTTTATTTATTCACTTTATATTTGCACAAAAAAAAAAAGTTGAAAACGAAAGTGATGACAAAAAAAAAAAAAATTTGGCCCATTTACCCATAAATTAAGCATATACCCTTAAATTAGGCTCATTTACCCACAAAAATTAGGCTCATTTACCCACAACAAATTTTAGGCTCATTTCCCCACAAAAAAAAAAATTAGCCTCATTTACCAAAAAAAAAAATTAGGCTCTTTTACCCACAAAATTTTTATTTATGCACTTTATATTTGCACAAAAATTAGGCTCATTTACTAGGACTGTGCAGAAAAATACGATACGGTTGACACGACACGAAACCGCAACGAAATGATACGAAAAAACACGAAACGATATAGATACAACACGATTATGATACGAAAGGGTAAAACACGATAATAATCGTGTCGTGTTCGGATCGGCATATTTCCCTTGTCGGATACCCGACATGACACGATAATTTTTTTTTAAATATTATTTTTCTCTTTTAATACATCTAAAATAAATGTCCTAAGATATCATTAAAACCAGGTTGCCCAGATGTTAGCGGGTTTTGTTGCTCGGAGCGCTTGCTTGTGGTATGGGGGAGTGGGTCTAAAGTTGGAATTCTGGAGCCTTTTTTTTTTACATTTATTATCTGTCTTTGTCTAATGTCTAGGGCTCTCTCAGCGTTTTCTTCTTTCCTCTCTCTAAATCTCGCAGACAAGCAAACTCGCCGCCAGCTCCAACTGGCCTCTCCTCTCCAGCTCTCCTCACTCCTCAAGTCCTCAATCTCGTCTCGAGTCGATGAGTGCTCGCCCTGTCGACCAACGATTCAAATCCGACCTCTCCTCTCCTCTCCCGAGTCTCATCTCGATCGAGTCCTCTCGCTCGCACTCGACCTCACTTTAGATTCGGCCTCTCCTCTCCTCTCGAGTCTTCTCGCTCGCCCTATCGAGCCTCGGTTTAGATCCAGTGCTCGCCCTCGGTCGCGATTCAGATCCGCCCTCTCATCTCCTCTCCTCAGTCTCGTCTGGAGTCCTCTCGCTCGGCCTCTTGAGCCTCGGTTCAAATCCGGCACTCCCCTCGACTTCACTTTAGATCTGGTGCTCGGTCTTACTGTAGATCGACAGATCCTGCCTTGCTTCGGATCGACCTTGCTGAAGATTGAAGAAGCTATAGGGGCACTGCAGAGTGTACAGACTACATGCTACATTTACAAAAAGAAAAAAAACACAATAGGATTTTATAAATGTCATGTCGTGTCGTGTTACACGGGTATCCGACACGAAACCGTTTCGTGTTTTCATGTCGGATACCCGGTACTTATCGTGTCGTGCTTGGATCGGACTTTTAACTGTTATCGGTTTCGTGTATCCGACATGTCGTGTCGGATACCCGGTTATGAACAGCCCTATCATTTACCCACAAAAAAAATTAGGCTCATTTTTCCATAAATTAGGCCCATTTCTCCATAAAAAAATTAGGCTCATTTGCATAAAATTAGGCTCATTTATCCACAAATTAAGCATATTTCAATTATAAATTTTTATAATTAAAATAGGTCCATTTACCTATAAGGAATTATTATGTCTGCACAACATAAAGTTAAATTTGCACAACATAATATTATATGTGCACAACATCAAGTAATTATTTGCACAACAGAAAGTGGTGAAAAAAATAATAATCCTGGGACGTAAAAAAAATGGCCCGAGGAGGGGGGCACAGGGAGGGGCGCACATGCATGAGGCAAGGGGGGCACATGTGATTGTCATTTTTATTATTAAATAAGGCCCAATTACTTATAAATTAGGCTCATTAGCAATTTATTTATAAAAATTAGGCCTATTTAATTAAAATAGGCCTATATATATATATATATATATATATATATATATATAAAATTCATATAATAAAGCTATATGGATTTGAACTCAAGACCTCATGATTTAAATTCCCACTACATACCAACTAAACTAAGGACACTTTTTGATTTATTATCCTTTTTAATTTTTTTTACCATTAAATTGTCAAAATAACAATATATATATATATATATATATATATATATATATATATATATATATATATATATATATTTACGTTTTCCACCGAGTCGGGGGCTCGAGACCCCTCATTACCCCCGGTACCACTCCAACATAGTTTGTATGCATGGTCAGAGGCGGAGCCGGGGGGAGGAGGCATGGGGGAGCACGTGTCCCATCCCTCATCCGACAAATTACCTAGGTGTATTCTCCTCGTCGATAGCTTTGTTTTGACATATAATACACCCTAATCCGACATCTGAGTAAAAAGTTATGAATATTTGAAAATTGTAGATCTATTAATCACTTTAATTTTATTTCAATATATGATAATACTTTTATAGTTTACTTAAATTGAAATTTACATATTATAATTCATCTCGAGAGCTTCGAAACCACAAGTTATATTACTTATTTTGAGAATTTGGTAAGAAGTTACGCAAGTTTAAATTTTTTGTATCTAGTTATACACTATTACATGTTAAAAATACAACAAGTTAAATATTGACTTAATGTTTATTTATTGTGTTTTATTCCCTTATTTTGCTAGTTTTCTTTTCCTCGGCTATTTCATTTATTTTTTTAATGGGAAAAATAACAGAGTTTTATTTAGTAGTATAGACCTCTAATTAGAAATGATGAACTCTTTAGTTTATAATGTCGTTTGACACTAGTTTGTAATATCGTTTGACACAACTTTATAATATCAAACACGTTGTGTGTTTTACGAATTTTTTTTCTCAATATCGTTGTGTAGTATTTTTGTGCCCCTCCCTTCAAAACTTCCTGACTCCATCCCTGTGCAGGGTGGATATAATAATATAGTAATATCATAAAAAGATCTAAAGTGAAAAAAATCAGCTTTATTTTTGTGAAAGAAAATTGATAACCCAATAAGATAGTAATTTGTAGGCATGGTTACTGATCATCTCAAGGAGGATCTCCAAATTTATTTGACAAGGAGTTGTTCACGGAAAATACACATAATGGCCGCGGATATCGTTCAAAACACACAGAATCTCAAATGCGTAATAAATTGAGTTAGTCGGCCCAATAAGGAATCTCATGTTAGGCCATGGGGCATATGGCTTTGTTTCCAAGTTGACAACCATATGGTCCATATATATACATATAATATGTATAATGTAGGGTATTTCGGTGTTTCCTCATTGTATAAATTGAATCTGGTTAATTAATTAATTGCAAGGGACAACGCATGTGGGTCGGCCTAGCTGTTCATCGCTTGTGTGCATATATCATCATAATTCACAACTATACGTACACTGCATTACAATTGCTGCCATTGGCAATTCTGTTTTGCAAGTTATTAGCAGGTTCTATGATAAATGGTTTAAAATAGATGAATATAAATTAATTATAAGCGGAGTGCATGAATAAAACGCAAATAATTAATGCCCTACGTACAATTATTTTTTAGATGCTATATAAAAATTGCATTAATATAGTAGAGTGCATGAATACATAGAATTTAATCCTCCTCCTTTTTGGACCAATTTTTTTTTATCCCGTAAAACAATGAATTACCAAACTAAGTCTGGTAAATCGAAATGACACGAGATTGAGAACCCGTCATAATACAACTCACAAACACAACAAACTAAAATATATGAACCAATTGTCCAAGGGAAAAAGAGGAAACAACCTTAAAAAATCTATGAACCAAGTAGAAATCTGTCTGAGCGAGGATGGAAGACTCGGCTGACGATGCCTTAGAAAATAGCCCTCTTGATAAACAGAGGAAAGACATAAAAAATAGGGTACCCAACGCGAAAGTCATACAGAAGCACGATATCGACCGTCGCGATTAAGTTGTCCAAACTCAGTGACTCATCGAATCAACACAGGTCATAAGCCCCCAGTAGAAGAACACTTTGAACGCGATTAGAACACCGGTCACTCACCTCCACGTCATCTTGCCTTACACCAAGAGCAAGCAGCTCGCTGGCCAAGCACCACCTCACTGGCATCACTACACGTAATGGCCCAAATCCTTTGGCATGAGGGCATGAGCTACACGTGTCCTCTGCCACACCACGATGTTGCCAACCAACTGCTCGCTTAGCAACATTATAAATACCCCCCTCAAGCCCACAGAATAGAGATTCGATTTTGGAAACAAAACAAGAGATCTACAACCTTCCTTGAGATAAAGTTCTCGGAATTGAGTTCTTGAGATCCTTGATCAGAGAAGAACGCTTCTAGAACCAAACATCATCTCTCGATATCCTTTAAAGACGACGATTGAACAGTGAATGTAAGACGCGAGTAAAGCTCATCGCGAACCTATTGTCATCCAACCCAACTCATAACAAGGGCCTTAATTGTATAAAAATACACTTTCTGGCTGGCTTTACAGGTAATTAAGAACATTTGTCACCACCTTGAGGTAATAAGTATAGGTGAAATTCTAGAAACGCTTCATTGGCGACGTCTATGGGAACCTTTCACGACGAGAGGTTCCTTCTAGAAATACGCACTACTTTTTTAATCCACGGTTCACATTCTTAAATTCCATATATACTACTCTTTACGCTTTACTATCTACACTAATATTTACAAAAACATGAATTTCACACTGTTTGGTGAAGAATTTGGAAACCAGCATCATGACAAAGGATGGGACAACGAGTTAAATCTCAACAACCCTCCTAATAAGGAGACTCGCCCCAACAAGGCGAAGACATTCCTTCACAAACATTCTGGAACACTGCTCCAGCACCCCAACCTAATCAATACGGAACATGGGGAGGCTTTCCCCCGTATCAATACTTCGCATGCAATTATCATCAGAATCCCTTCTATGGCCAAGCCGCGAACATGGTGCCTCCCCAATATGATCCCTACTACTATTACCAGCTGCAAGATCCAACACATGTTGCATTCAATCCCATTCCCAATCCGGCCGATGGTTCGCTGAACATTGGGCTGGGTCACGAGAACAACAGTGCCAATAAAAGGCCTCACGACAATAGAGCCATGTACATATCGTTGCGTTCTAACTCTTCCGAGGGTCCTGTCCCGGTTCATATAGACGAACCCACATTCCCCTCCGCTTTTTGCAAAAGGATACGCGAGACACCTGTCCCGAAAAGATAGAGAGATGTATCACTTGCGAAGTACACTGAGAATTCTGACCCCAAAGACCACATGGACCAGTTCACAACATCAATGGGGATGAACGTAAACAACGATACTATGTTTTGCTGATCATTTCCATCCACCCTAAGTGAAATGGCTTTGACGTGGTTCACCAACTTTCCCCGGTCATCTATAAGCAGTTTTGCCCAACTATCCGCCATTTTTGTTGCTCATTTCGGTAGCGCCTGCACGCGAAAATGTACCATGCTAGATCTAAGCTCCATCAAACAGGAACCATCCGAATCCCTGAGAAGCTTCTTTAAGAGATTCACCACCATGGTCGTTCAAATTGAAAAATTCAATCAAGTATCCGCCAACACCATTTTGATGGGCAACCTTGCTAAAGGCGACTTCAAAACATATTTATTCAAGAAAGAGCCCCGCGACTATGATATGCTGCGCCATCTCGTAACTTTATAGATCCACACTATGGAAGTCGCCAGCTCTAGCTCGCGTTTAAATTAAATGAAGCAAAGCCCTCCTTGTTCCACAAACTAACCAACAAGTTCCGATGAAGAGGAGGTCAAGATGCCCATCCACGCAATAACGCGCACTGGCAACCCTCTGTCACCCCCCAACAAGGTGCTCGCAACGAAGTACAATACAACCAATTCGCCAGTCCTCCCCCAATCGAGGCCCCAACCAATGTCGTGATGGCCCATCCCCAAACGGTACGCCCTCTGGTGTATGGAATTCCAACGACACCTCCTCCTCATCAAGATGTGCCTTTGCAAATCTGTGTGCCACCCGCGGTCCGGGATCCACCCGTCGCACCACCACTCCATTACAATCCTCACTATGCCGCAAGGGAAAGAGGGAGGGGAGGATACCCGCGAGGCCGTGGTGGGCGAAACGGAAATAGAGGGGACGGATACCGGCCCCCACCCAAAGACACGTGAGGTGCCCCGGAAGCTAGATCCTCGTTAAACAGAATCACACACTCTAACAGGGACAACTGAAACCCGCCCCCGCCTGATGGATGCATTAACACTATCGCGGCTGGACCATCCTCCTTAGGGACCAGTAATCAAGAAAGGAAGAACTACGAAAGGGAGGGTAGGTCGCACCCCTCTGAGTCTAGCATTAAACAGACATCGAAAAGGCACGCAGTATTAAATTTCTTATTTTAAGACGCTCGTGACCTCATGATGCCACATTTGGACCCTTTGTTCATCCACATACAACTAGGCACCTTGATCCAAGCGAGCTATCAAGATCGATTCGAGGGATATTGGAGGAAGATTATGTTGTCCTCAAAAGGAAGAAGAAGGCTCCACCATGGAAGAAGGTCCAAAGGAGCAAGGTGAGATTATACCCACGTTTTGGTTCGTTCTTGAGGTTTGATAGCTTTTTAACGTCTCAGTAAAATGGGTCGTTTGGAGTTCATATTTTATCGGATTGTGTCGTGCCATACCTTGTTGGAATGAGGACGAGAAGATCTACAACTTTCTTTTTGAAGGATTTTCCAAAATCAACCTTGAAGTTGGCCGAAATTCATTATCTTTGCAACTGTCACTGTTTGGACGAATTTCTTATATATTTTTTAATTATTTATTATTTAAGCATTATATTTATTTAGGTTTAATGTAAATTAGAATAATATCTCTTAGTTTACTTTTCAATTAACTGATATTATTTCTAATTAGTTTATTTCCTATTTTACTAGGGTAAAATAAAAGTGGAGAAGGAAAATATGTTAGGGGTTTTTTCTTAATCACTAAGTCTTTGATTTTTATCTATCATCTAGGATTTTTATTTACTTAATTATTATTTTATTGGCTATGTCAATCATTTGCAAGGAAAGAATGGTCTAGGGTTTCTAGATTTATGTGTCTATTTAAACGTTTCTTTTTCATTCAATAGAATTAGATTGATGATATAATTGAGGAAACCCTTTGGCTAAAGGGTTCTTCAATTATGAATCCAAAACCTTTGCTTTCTTGTTATCAAGTTCTTGTTCATTCTTACATTCATCCAAATCAATCATTCGATACCAATTCAAACACAAGTCACAAACACAAAAGCCAATCAGCAGAACCGTCGGAAAACCCAGCATCATCGTCGCTTCAGAGAAGACAATCGCTCCCAATAGAATCCCCGTCGCTGCACCCATGCGACGGCCGCCACCTGTCCTGTCGTGGCCGCTGCCTCTCTCCAGCTCCCGTCGCTTTTGTTGTGTTGCGTTGCTTAGTGTTTTGTTTTCGTTTCCGTCGTTGTAATCCGTCACACATATTATTATCATATTGTAATATTTGTTCTAATTCAAGAGAAGTTAAGGCGATAATTGCAAGATCGGGACATCAACAAGTCGTTGTTCTTGATTCCAAGCCCAAAGGCAAAGGATCGAGAATAGCAACGCATCAAAGTTTTTGAAAGATATTTTAAGTAACAAAAGGACGTTGCTAACGGAGGAGGTGAATTCCATAGCCCTCCCCAAAAAGAGAAGCGTCCTAGGGAAGTTTGCCATTACAATCGGACTCGGAAATTACCGATACAAGACATTGTGCGGCCTAGGAGCATGTGTGGGCCTCATGCCGCTCTCCATCTGGAATAAGATCAACGTCTGACCACAAGCAAGGAAATTTGGACCGAATTTCACTGTTTCGAGTCCGAAGAGGTAAATTCAAGTACGGTACTTAATACCCCTAGGTCCATGCAAGATAATTATGCTAGGAAGAGGGACAAGGCCTCGTGGTATACTAACTTGTGCAGGGCTATCGAAGAAGAAGAAAAGAAAAGTCGAAAAGGGTTATATGACCTGGGCGGGGAGCCTAACACTATCGGGGCGTGCCTTAACTCTCCATGAGCTAAAAAGAAAAAGTCGGCCTAGAAACTTAAAAATCTAGAGCTTGTAAAATAATAATAAAGTTTGATTAGTTAGGATTTTTGAATTTGGATTTGTGTATAATCCGTGATTATGGAGGTATTAGATCTGTATCACTAAATGGTTTTCGGGTTTTGTAGGATTACCAAGGTGCTAAGACGAAGAAAGGAGAAAGACAGAGTTCTGAAGGCCAGTCGACACTGACCTGACGAGGTCAACATCGACCAAGCCATTGGCTGAGCCACACCAACTGAGGAAAAAAATGAAGTAACAGTGATCAATATCGACCACCCTGGAGAGCTGCAGAGGAAACGAGATTGGAGTCGATATCGACGAGGCCCTGTCAACATCGACCACCCGTGGAAGGCCACTCCTATCGACCTCAACCATGGAGCAAGAAGCTAGTCGACATCAACCACGTCTATCGATATCGACTACGGGGAAACTAATTGAGGCACCTATTTTCGGTTCTACACCAGCTCCAACCCGATTTTATAAGTCTTCGTTTACACCCATTTCTTATTTATGAGCTTTTACATTAAGGACAAAGTAATGTTTAAGTATAGGGTGGGGGTAACAACACTACTAGAATTGTGTTAATAGACATCGGGTCTTTTACATCGGTTAGAAAAACGCCTGTTTTTAAAAATAGCTATAACATCATTTCGAAATTTATCGATGTTATTGAGATTTGATACTTCGGTCGTACTGTATAGACAATGTTAAAAGTTTGTTTTAATTTTTTTTTGAAAGTGCGCGTATTAAACTTAGTCAAAATAATAGGTGGTAAAAGAAGAGCTTTGGTAAAATCCAACACTTGAAAAAAAAAAGTAAATCCACTTTATAAAAATTCCCAATCAATAACATATCCCCAACACTTGTAAAATTTCACCCAAACTCAAATTTCCCCCAAATTAAAATTTAAAGTCCCTCCATTCTCATCGTTCAGTTTCTCTGTCTCTCATCCTCAAACTTCTCTAGATCTGAGAACTTCTCCCCTCAGCCATGGATATTCCCGACCCCATCGTCTCCTTCCTCTCTTCATCTCATTCTTTACCCTGTCTATCCTCCTGTCCTCCTAATCTCCCTCCCTCCCTCCTCGCCCTCAGATCTGGAGCCTTGTCTTTCTCTCTCTTCCGCTCGGTTTCTTTTCCTAAATCTCTGTTCAGATCTACAACCATAGCAACTTACCAGCGAATCCAGAGAGAGCTTCAAGCTCTTTAAGCGATGAATATGACGACGACTTCCACCATTACAACAAGTCTGTGCATAATCGAGGAGGGCGGTTCTAGAAGATGACGACGACGATGAGAATGAGATGGCAGTAAAGCATGACGAAGAAGGAGAATACGCTAATTTGGGGGGCAACAAGGACAAAGAAGAGGAAGGAGACTAGGATGTGGGGGCGGCGAAGGCAACTGAAGACGTCGTTAGGGTTTCTGGTTCGGTAGAGTTCAACATATGCTTTAGTTTTTTTTTTTTTTTTGTTTGCGAATTTTAGCCCCAATATTTGATGCTCAATCTGATGTTTAGGTGACTCTTGGCCTAAATTGCAGATTCTTCATCAAACCCCCTTCCATATTCAATTTTCATGTTCAACTGATTTTTCTTTTCAATTGTAATTTTAGGGTTTTCAGAAGTCGATTGATAAGGGACTTGAAGGGCCGGGGCTTGAAAAGTTTAAAGAGGGGTGGAGGGTTCCCGACTTTGAGCAGCTGAAAGGAAAGAGAACGCAACAGGGCTCGTCAAAAATCCCAAACGACGTCACTGTTTTCCGGAAGTGGCCATTACTAAGGTATGCTTGATTTTTCCTGAAAACCTCAACTTCAATATTTGGCTTGGCTTTTGGGTAATTTGTCCTCCAAATTTCATATTCTCAATCAACTCTTTTCCTGGCTGAATACTTAATTTTGCTGGGCTCGGCTGTTTATTTTTTCTTCTTTCTTTTCTTTGAAATTTGTAATTTTGGGGCTTTGGTTTAGAACAGCCTAAGGAGAGAAAGGTAAGTTGCCCATGTTTTGTGCTTTTGTTTGAAACATTCAGGGGATAGAGATAACACATACTCTATTTGATTGATTTGTTTGTTATGTTTTTCACTGGAATTTAGTTTGCGCAATCTGAATGGAGATGCTATCTATTGATCCCAAATCCAGATGTGTCTGTATTTGAATGTAACCGAATCTTCAGAAAAACTAATTTGATTACTTCATAAGGATTTGAGCCACTTGCACCATAATGACACTATATATTATGTTTGTCCTTTTCATATCTTGACTGAACATATGTTGTTGTAGGTTCTTTTGCATGTATTATCGGCTGCTTCAGAGTATGATGAGCTTCCAGTGTGGCTTAATGAGGTAAATCATGAAATTTTTCCTAGGCTGTTTTGAGTTTTGCTTGATCTCAATCTTGTAATGTAATCATTCAGTATTATTTTGCTGAAAGACTTTGCCAGATTTTTATCTACTTTGCCTTATGGAAACTCTTTTTCCAAAACATTGCCCCTCTTACAGTGTGAGCAAGTTCTGCTTTTTTATTTCCAATTTTAGCCTTCATGCATATTGATGTGCCTTATATTCAGCCCATAGCATGTCTCGTAGATACAGATCTTTTAAGCTGAAGTCAGTCAGTTTATTCTACATTCAGTTTTCCAAATAGCAGGGAAGCTTCATTTAGTAAAAGTTTCTATGCACATGGAAGATAAAGCTAGTTACTTTCTTAAAATGTTTTTGATAAGATTTGTTGTCAATGTGCATCTTATGCTCATCCACGTGCTTTTTTGGATTCATAGTGCAAGATATATTCACTTTCACGCGGATATTTGGCATGCTTTACTATTCTTTTCATGATATGGATGATGGTCTATGTTGAATGTTGTACAATAGTGGGGTATCAAAAGATTGACTTACCTTGGACGTAGAGCAAGCTACTATACAATCTCTAGAGTTACTATGATAGTCTAGCCAAGTAGTTTATATTAAAAACTCTGCAAACTGATAATGTTCTGCACTAGGGGGGGGGGGGGGGGGAGTAGGCTATGTGCACGTCTCGGAACATAATTCAACTAGGCTTCTTAATAACATAATTCTGTCTTCTACCTATACTCCGATAATCTATATACAATCTTGGATTTTTGGATATGATTCAAGTTTTAGATTTCCTCTTTTAATTGCATGTTCTTCTTCAAATTTTGGTTTAGGAAAAGTATAACTCAAGGTTGGTTGAGAAACTACCATATATGGTGAGCAGTAATCGACTTGATGACCCACATATAAAAGCAAATATTTTTTTTCAGGTAGTTTATAACTATTAGCATAGTTCATACGATATCAACTTGGTGATTATGATGCCTTCTACTGCCAATTAATTCTTTTGGGCCTCAGACAGACTTTTCTCGGTTATCATATTCATTCCTAATAAATGTTGGACAAATTGATTGTGGTTTGAGAAAGATTATGCTCTGCAAATGGTTTGAGAAAGATTTTGTCATTGTGTTTACGTGTTTACAAGGTTTGTGGTTTTTTACATGTATGATTCTTAATGAGATCAGATTAATATATTGAAGTTACACTGACAGATGTTAACTTGAAAGCTATATCTGTTATTTACGAAATTAGTTTCACCTTGTGTCCAAAACATGCATGTCGCTTCATACCATTTAATCATTTTTTTGCACTCTAATGAATCAAATGTTGTACATTGATGTTTATAGACCAAAAACTGTACGTGTTGAATCATGAAAGAGTTTTAAGATATGACTTCCTTAGAGTCAACTGGGGAGTAGTCAATGCATTTATTTCGCTCCGACTTACTGTGACATTTCTTGGTAAGCTCTGGGAAAAGTTAACTGCAAAAGTCTTTGGTTGCTTATATCTGCAGGGTCTGTAGCACTTACCTCATATTCAGATGAATCTGAAACTCCAAAGAAATGCTGATGGAGGGTCCAGATTAAATATCAGATTGGAGAATGTGAACAGAAGGCGGAAAACATCCAAGAGCATTTTCACTATCTTGTTTGCTTAAATGAACTGGGAGAATGAAAGGTCAGCCAATACAAATCTTTCGAGTATGCAAGCTGCTACTTTAAGCTGGTGAGCTTTTCAATTTCCTTAGGCTTTCATGCAATTTTGGTTTCCTTGTTGTTTTGGTTTCCTTGTTATTATTGAACTGGCTCGTTTCCTTGTTATTATTGAACTGGCTTGTTTACTGTCATTCGAATTTAGGATTGGGAGTGCTTATTAGCTGATTCTGTTGATGTTGTTTGGAGGCATTTCCTAATGTGGTTTGCTGATTTTTTTATAGAGTTGATGGTTTTTCGCCCCTTGAAATTAAGCATTTGGGGCTGCTTTCCGGTGGTGGTGATCTGTTGCGTTTGAGGTTGTTTATGGGTGCTTTTTCTGTTGTCAAGAGCTGAATTGCTGCTACAAATGATGAGGTTGCTATCAAGGATCATGCTATCAAGGCATACCATTAGTTAGCTAAGAGAAGTGTTTGACATGAACATGATGTACACGAATTATTGAAATCTAGAACAATGTTTGAGTGTCATTATTTAATGTATGTATTGGTCTTTCACAATGTTTAATTTTCTATTAGCCAAAACAGGGTCACAATATAGATAAATAGGGGTGTTAAATGAAAAACATTAGACTCGAGAGAAAAAAAAATGATGTGTATCTTTATAGATAAGTCGATCATAAAGATACAAACTGATTTCTAAAACCCAACATATATCAAAACTGTGTTATAAAATGATGTTATAAAATATCAAAAACATCGTTTTTCATATAAAAAATGATTTGAAAATATATAAATAACATTGATTTTTAAAATATTTAATATGGTTCATTATATTTATATAAAATAATATAAAAAATTAAACATGAAAAAAGAGTATGCACAAATTGAATAATTTCCTAACCGATGTGTATATTAATGTAAAACATCAGGTTTATAAAAAATAGCGATGTTAATGTGAACTTTTTTTATTGTCCCATAAATCTTCAAATGGCTAGAAATGCAAAATAATAATGGTTTAACATTAGGTGAATAAATCAAAACGTAACTATATTAATGTATTCAAGTCATTATAAAAAAGAAAAACGATGTTATATATTATTAAAGACATCGGGTATAAACCGATGTGCTAAAGTTGGGATCTTTAACACCACCCACTAACACGTCGAATTTTTTTTTGATTAACATCGGTTTATACCCGATGTCTATGAACAAATTTCTAGTAGTGCAACTTGCATGATTTTATGGTTTGTGGATTGCTTTTTGTTGGTGTTGTTTTGCGTTTTTATCGAGTCTAAAAATGGCATAAGAAAATTGAAAAATGTTAGAAATCACAAAAATATTAGTTAGATTTGCTATTTTTGAGTGAATAAATGCCTAACTTAGATGTCCAAGTATGGGTATTAATAATCGAGCTTGATCATGTAATATCCTAAGGCATAGTTTGGATGGTTTAGCCTAAGTCGTAAAAATATTTTTGATGTGAAATCCGACTTGCAAAAGAAATTGAGCATGTATGACTTAGGATCTAGGGGATTGGAATCCAACATGTCCTAGTGAGTGTACTTGTCCTATAACAGAATTGTGTGTATTACTCTCCTTATGCATTTCCTCTTGATATTGTGTTGTATATCCAAGTCTTGAAACCAATATGAGATAACAAGTCATCGCATAATTTGATCAAATGATAGAGGCACTCTTTATTAGCCACTTTTTATCCTCTTTTACCTAACTTATGCATGTTTACCTTTCTTTGAAACCACTTTGAGCCTTATAGCCTATTTTTGTAGCCCCAAAATGTAAAGGCCCAGATATAAATATCTAAGTTACGTTTCGAAGGTTGGATACCTTCGTTTGGATCTTGGAATTCATGTACGAGTCGAGGTTTCAAACCTCAAAAGATCTGTATTTTAAAGTGGGGATTTCGAACCCCAAAATCAATCGAAGGGTCCTTGGGTACCCTTAACCTGTCCTAAAACTAAGTTGCGGAAATTTATTTGAAAGAAGCTACGAAAGGAGAAGTAAAGTACAACTTGCCACGGCTAGGACGGGTCAAAACCAAACCATAAAACATATGATCAAAATGTCCTTTAGCCGAATTAGTGGAGTTAGACATGTTCTTCGCATTCGCCCAGGAGGTTTTCCCATGCCATAGAAGCATAGAGCAAGTATACCTATAAACAAATATGTGTGGGCGGGGTCAGACCGAGCCCCCCCCCCCCTAACGCACTCTGGGTCCCACAAGCAGGCATACAAATACGCTAATCCTATAATAAAGATGCTCTAATGCAATGCGGAAATTAAACACGCAAGTCATGCTTATCAGGATATAAGTATAAATGTGGAAAGACAATAAAGGCTCCTAGAGAATGCCAAGTGGCATATCCCTCTCCCACCCCCACCCCCTTTTTCATGAGTGGAGCCTGACGAGTACGGTAAGCCATTTCATCATATGTGTGCACATCATCATTATATCATCACCATCATATCATATCATCTCATATCATATCATCATGCTCATCATAGATAAAGCTCATGCCCGATGGTGCTGGCCCAAAAGTTCCGATAAGGTTAATTTATAAGACATTACCCCTTTAAATCCACTTATTTTATTATTTTACCAAGACAATTCCGATAAGGTTAGGGTATTTCCAAAATTCCTCTTTTAAAATTTTATTAAATCAATTTCCGTTTACCAAAACAATTTCCAACCCTTTTCAATTTATTTCTTTTTAAAATCCGAGTCCAATAATATCATATTTTTGTAAATCTCAATAATAATATTACATTGTAAATTTAATCAATACTATTATATAATAATATAATAATTCATTTATTTAATAGTTCGACATTTATATAATATATATACTTTAAAACAAAATAGCATTTTTACATCTCAATCCCAATTACTCAAAATTAGGCCCAAAAGGTATTAGGCCCAAACAAAATCTGATTTATTCTTTTTTTTCTAAAGCCAAAACTTAGCCCATGAATCAAGGCTCAAATCTGATTTTCTTTAAAACCCGAACCGGACATTTTTAATTAGAGAACTGTTAATTGAGTTTACATCTTTTTGGCAGAAAATTTCGTTTACATTTTTAATTTTTTTCATTATTAATTAATTTCTTTTTTCTTTAAAAGGACAAGTGGCAATTATCTATTGGTGGTGTAGAATTTTAATCCCACGCTTAGTGTATGTGTAGAGTTGTCCCTATGAACTGCCCAGCGTTAGAACCCGAAAAGAAGAAGAGATATAGGGGCCTGATAGAGTATATTTTAGTCATGTTTTTAGTGTAGAATTGCATATTAGTTTAGATTATTCTTACATATTTTATAGCTTAATTTGTATTATTTGATTTTCGGAGTCTACACTAGTGTTTTGACATATTTCAGATATTTTCGAGTAAACTTGGAGATAATTCGGAACGTAATGGATAAAAAGTCTTCCAAGTTGGAATTGGTTCAAGCTAAATTAATCAAGAGGATACGAATGGAAAATTTGGAAGAAAGCCGGCCCGGACTATTGCAGCCCAGTTGGATAATCAAGGAAAGACTGTGTCGATGTATTAGGAGGAGTTTCATTATTTTGGCAATCCACTGTTAGATAGAATTAGGTAGATGGAATATTAGATTATATTATATATTATATAGATTAGATATATTAGACTTAGTTTCTACGGAGTATATACTATATATACAATTCCTTCTTACGGAGAAAGAGAGGGAGGCCGAACGTGAGAGGCCGACTACCGTTTGGAACCTTTAACTCTAATTGTCTTTTGCTTTATTTTTATGGAGACCTAAACTCTCCCGTTCTGTCTATAATTTGAAGATTTGTTTGGATTGATTTGTGAGTTTCTAATTCTTGTTCCTTATTTCCTATATTGAGTGTTTCGACTTCTTTGTGCTTGAATGATTGATTGTTTTATTCTGCCTTGTCTGATCAACTTGGTAGAATTAATTCAACTGCTAGGGTTTTGTAGATTCCTGATTGTGAACCTAAACCCGAGTGGCAAACTTATCCCTTTAGGGCTGATTGAACTAATTGAATGGGTAGGAAGTTGGATGTGTTGTTAAATCCCTTTTTAGGGACTGCAAATACCCTGGTTAATCTCTGCTCTTAAAGCTATCAATTGGGTTAAATGCTTCTTTAGGGACTGTTCGATTGATAAGGGTTTCTAGGACTGATTGGACTAGTAACTATATTAGGTTGGGACAAGGGCATTCATAGGAACACTAAAAGGACAAGAGGAAGTTACAATATCAATTCAACCAAATAAAGTGGATAGTTGTAGGTAGAACGATTTTCTCTAAATTGCTTTGCATTAATTTGTTTATAGTTTATTTTATTTTCTTTCTTATTTTCACCACCCAAAAACCCCCCGTTTCATACTAATTGGTAAATAGACTTAACTTAGGAATAACTTGATTCTCTGTGGGATCGACTCGTGCTTACCACACTACATTAGTTAGGTAGGTTTGAATTTATTTTGATACGGTTTACACGACTAAAAACCGTCCATCAAATTGGCGCCGTTGCCGGGGAATCAAGTTTATTTCTTTGTTTTGTGTATTTATTAATTTTTGTTTATATAACTAACTTTGTTGTGAACCTATCTTACGGTTCACAACACCCTTACTACTAACTTTTTCAAGATGTTGAGATTATCGCAGTTTGAAGGTGAGAACTTTCACCAATACTTCAGTAAATTGCATGAGTATGTTGACGACCTTGGTTCATGGGGTTATCAATTCAGCATCCGAGATATGATTTTGTGCATAATTGATGGGATGACTATTGAGACACGAGCGCTTGCTGAGCACATGAGTAACGGAGGCATGAAACGGTTAAGAGGATTGTCGGGGTTGTGGGATTTTTTCTGTTATATGGATTACCATGTTTCACAAGAAGTCTTGCTCGCTACGTCTTCTCCGCCGATGGAGGACTCTATCACACACCTGGAGGATCCATTGCACACTCTTACTCAAGTGGTGCAGCAGTTAGAGGAAGGAAAAATGAGGCGAATCGGAAAATTGGAGGAACAAATGAGCCGCTGTAAAAACTTGGAGGAACAGATGAACCAACTCATTCAAATGTTAAGTGCAAAAGGTGAGAAAGGAAGGAGCTTCAAAGAAGAAGATGGAAATAGGGCAGAGGGTGAAAAATCTGAGGACGGCGATCGCCGTAGTGCTACTAACGAGCCCCCATTGTTGTCTTCTTCTCTTGATTCTCAAGAACCAATCCTACCACCCCTTAAGGCTTTAAAGGATGCAAGGGCGGAAGATCCTATCGAAGTCATTGTGCTGAATTCATTCCCTCCTATGTGGTTTCAACATGACAATGATATGCCGAATGAGAAGAAATTGGTTGCAGACAACGATAGTTTCTTCGACGATGGAGAAAAGGGTCCAATGCTTCCTGACTTGGAATCTCATGAGTCGACGCATGAGGTTACATGTGTTCTGCTTCCTACTCCATATGCACCGTCCATTCTAAGCTCGCCCATTAATGAACCAGGTCTAGAGCAATCAGCCGAGGCTCAAGAGGTAATAAAGGTAACCTTTTGCAATTTTGAAGGTAATGGTGATTATGTTGATCCTTTCGATTGCTATTTTGATAAGCCATCAGCGGAACTGTGTTGGTGGTATCATATTCCTTCTGCAGAGAGTCATGCTAGACTCTTTGATAAATTGAAAGAGTTTTTGAATTCCATATTTTATACTTTCAATTTATTGTGCTATTATGTTCTTTGTAAGTTGTGTGCACAGGAATATGATA
This sequence comes from Persicaria maculosa, assembly GCA_963922045.1. Classification (NCBI taxonomy): domain Eukaryota; kingdom Viridiplantae; phylum Streptophyta; class Magnoliopsida; order Caryophyllales; family Polygonaceae; genus Persicaria; species Persicaria maculosa. Next base: position 44,160,581 of record OY998263.1, on the reverse strand, counting down.
GGCTATTGAGGGCATTGACAATGTCTGATAGGTAAGCACAAGGTATTTTTTTTTAAAAAAAATATATATTTCCGTTTTATTTTATTTTATATATTTTTTTTTAATTTTTAGTTAGGATAAATTTACACATTTATATATTTTTTTAATTTCGGTAAAAAAAAATCAAAAAAAAAATCAGAGCCGCTTCTCTGTTCACTCTCTCCATCACCGCCACGCCTCCAGACCACCAGATCCCCCCTTCCCTCAGACCTCCGTCCGTCATCCACCATCTCCAGCCGCCTGAGATCGAACCACTCCAGCCGTCTTCGACTGCCCGTGCTCTTCCTCCTCCTTTGAACGCCGGAGTCCCGCCAGCGTTCTCCGCCGCTCCAAGTTCTCCTGAGTCCCGATCCATCAAATCGGCCCTTGTTCTCCACCGCCTACATCGTTTCGCCGCCGCCTTTCACCTCCTCTGCCGGGGCTCATCGCCGCGGGACCCCCATTCAGTGTTGGAGCCCTAGCCGGAGCCGCACCGCACGCCCCTCCACCATTCAGTGCCGCTTTCCTCTGCCTCAACACTAAGATCGGTAATCGTCGGGATTCTTGAACTTGACTTCCATATAGAGGTGAGGATCAGGTTTGAAATTCCTTTCTCCTGTTTGTTTTAATTGGTGAAGATTGGTTATTTAATTGTGAAAGGGGATAATGAATTGTGTTGATTTGTCGATGGTGTTATTGGAATTGGAATTGGAATTGATAGTGTTTTATTGCTGAATTAGTGGGTGCATACCGTTGACTGAAATCTACCATGGTGGCACTATTTTGTTTTGCTGAATGGGATGTAATTGTTTTGCTGATCTGACATTGAATTCTTGTTGTTTAATCGAACTGATTTTTATTGTGTTGGATCCTTATTTGTGTGAGGAGTTATAGAGTTTGGAAGTTGCAGCTGTCAATGCCTTTTGTTCATTCTGCTAGACCGGAGTACTTGTTCTATAAGATGCTTCTATTGAGTTTGTTGATCTTAAGTTGCATTTGCATGCTATATTGGATCCCCTATTGTTGGGTGTATTTTTTTTTCCCTAAGGCTTCAGTTGTGTTTTACACCTAATTTTGCTGGGTTGATGTTGAGAGGTGATTGTGTACATTCTTAGGCTCCCCTTGCTTGTCTCGTACTCTCTGAATTCACTTGAACTCCATGTGTTTAGTTTGACATAAGTGATTGAGCATAACTTGCAGGGGCTGATTTATGTTTGACCGATCTTTGTTGTTCTTCATTCTTGGATGATGTATTTCATTGGATATTGGAATGTGGTTGTTGTGGTGCGTTCTTTTTGTTTTGAGTCTTGGCCAGGCGTTTTGCAAGGAGGATAGGCCTATATTTATCCAACTCCAAGAAGGTTCACGGGTGCCAATTACATCCAAGAGTTGCTGAAAGTTTCTGCTAAACACCCAAGGCTATAATTTCTATTCTTTTCTCATATTTTAAGGGTGTTAGTGCTTAGGAATAGTCACCTATCTTGCTGAGTTTTCTACATTTGATATTCCTTTATTACTGAATTGAATATGTTGCTGATTTCTATTCTAGTTTTACTTGTTTTTTATGTTGGTTGTGGTGTTTGATAGGTCTTATAACTATGAGAAGTGCTGAATTTTATGGTCTGTTCAGAGGAAACACCACTACCTCCTCGTGAGTTGAAGATGCCTCATTACTTTGTGAGTTTCATCTACCTTTCTCTCTTTCTTTTTCTTTACTTTGAGGACAAAGTAAGATTCTAAGCATGGGGTGGGGAATTCAAGTGTAGTTCCGTCTTTATATATATGTTAGTTTTATGTTTTATGTTTTTTTTCAATTTTTGTTATGCATTGCATTGCATTTAGGTGTTATTAAAGATACCCATCTTGGTTTTGTTTGTCCTCTAATTCTTTTTTATGATCTTAATTGCATAAATCCCATGATTTGATTGAATTGCTTGAAAATGATTTTTGGAGCATGATTTGTGAATATAATTGAGCAAGTATGGTTCATAGTTGAAGGCTAAATTGAAATCTAGTGAAAAACATAACCCTTGTGAGTTTGTTTTGGCCTTATAGGGACTATTCATAATTATTTCCCTTTTGCTTTTATTGTGTGAGTATAGTCTCCATATGCTTCTTATTTCAATACCGTATTGCACATGTTTGTTGCTTGTGAATTTCAAATGATTGAGGCATGTTTTCTTTAGCCATATTATACCCTATCTACCTTACATATTATCCTTTGCTTCAAGCTCAGCTGAGCCTTAAAGCCTATTCTTTTTGATAGCTTCACAAAAATATATCCTAGCCAATGATTAGCCTGACCCTATCCTGGAATTGGTGAAAAATCTTTATGTTTGAGTTGCTTTGAGAAGAGATGGATGTATGTATGGTTGTGCATTGTGAGAGGCATAGCCAAAATAAGGTAACCCTTCTTGCATAATATAGATGACTTATTACTAGGGGCCTAAGGAGGATAAAATTCACTTAGGAGTAAAAGTCTAGTAAGCTTTGACCTAGGGAGGATAAAATTCATCTAGGGGCAAAAGTAAGCATAAAAGAAAAAAAAAGTCATCATCCAAATGGAAAAATGCATGAGTTGTATGGCTATTGAAATCGAAAGAGCTTATTGCTATGTAATGGAGTTTATGTTATTGGAATGGTTTGCGAAGTATGGAAGTTTTGGTGTTATTCTGGTTAGTTGTTGTTCATTTTTTCCGGATTTTTAGCACTACAAGCCTAAATATTTCCCATGCCTTATGTTCCTACCAAAGCCCCATTGCAACCCTATAAAAGTCCTCATGCTGTTGTTTGCAAGTAATGACTTTCACTGTGTATAAAACATTTTGGATTGAGTTGGGAGTTGTACTTTAAAGTCTAAACACATGAGAGCTTGAGTGAAACACATTCTCCCGGTGAGGTTGGAGTAAATTTGCCTTTACTATTGGATCGCTCATATATTTGCTAGGATATTTGTTCTCTTAGTCATGGCTCCTATTGCTTGATATTGCTTTTCTAAAACTATAGCATGAAAATCTTATTTGTGGGATGATTACTTCTATATTTGTTTTTCATTGCTTGAGGACAAGCAAAAGTCTAAGCAAGGGGTAGTTTGATAGAGTATATTTTAGTCATGTTTTTAGTGTAGAATTGCATATTAGTTTAGATCATTCTTACATATTTTATAGCTTAATTTGTATTATTTGATTTTCAGAGTCTACACTAGTGTTTTGACATATTTCAGATATTTTCGAGTAAACTTGGAGATAATTCGGAGCATAATGGATAAAAAGTCTTCCAAGTTGGAATTGGTTCAAGCTAAATTAATCAACAGGATACGAATGGAAAATTTGGAAGAAAGCCGGCCGGACTATTGCAGCCCAGTTGGATAATCAAGGAAACACTATGTCGATGTATTAGGAGGAGTTTCATTATTTTGGCAATCCACTGTTAGATAGAATTAGGTAGATGGAATATTAGATTATATTATATATTATATAGATTAGATATATTAGACTTAGTTTCTACGGAGTATATACTATATATACAATTCCTTCTTACGGAGAAAGAGAGGGAGGCCGAACGTGAGAGGCCGACTACCGTTTGGAACCTTTAACTCTAATTGTCTTTTGCTTTATTTTTATGGAGACCTAAACTCTCCCGTTCTGTCTATAATTTGAAGCTTTGTTTGGATTGATTTGTGAGTTTCTAATTCTTGTTCCTTATTTCCTATATTGAATGTTTTGACTTCTTTGTGCTTGAATGATTGATTGTTTTATTCTGTCTTGTCTGATCAACTTGGTAGAATTAATTCAACTGCTAGGGTTTTGTAGATTCCTGATTGTGAACCTAAACCCGAGTGACAAACTTATCCCTTTAGGGCTGATTGAACTAATTGAATGGGTAGGAAGTTGGATGTGTTGTTAAATCCCTTTTTAGGGACTGCAAATACCTTGGTTAATCTCTGGTCTTAAAGCTATCAATTGGGTTAAATCCTTCTTTAGGGACTGTTCGATTGATAAGGGTTTCTAGGACTGATTGGACTAGTAACTATATTAGGTTGGGACAAGGGCATTCATTGGAACACTAAAAGGACAAGAGGAAGTTACAATATCAATTCAACCAAATAAAGTGGATAGTTGTAGGTAGAACGATTTTCTCTAAATTGCTTTGTATTAATTTGTTTATAGTTTATTTTATTTTCTTTCTTATTTTCACCACCCAAAAACCCCCCGTTTCATACTAATTGGTAAATAGACTTAACTTAGGAATAACTTGATTCTCTGTGGGATCGACTCGTGCTTACCACACTACATTAGTTAGGTAGGTTCGAATTTATTTTGATACGGTTTACATGACTAAAAACCGTCCATTAGGGCCTCCTCGGAGCTCTTCGTTGGACATCCCCATCCTCTCCAACCACTCTTCTCGACACTAAGAACCACATAATCGACAAGAAAGGGAGGAGGAAGAATGGTGCTCATCGAGATTCTTACGTCGTCGGAAAACTCGATTGGAGTTCGATTTGGCTTCGTCGAAGTCGAAAACCAACGATTTTGGGCCTAGGCCAGAAGGAAGAGGTGTAAAGTTAGGGCTTTAGATGATTTCAAAGCAAAATGAGAAGAATGAAGCCTTACTGAATCCCTTATGCGAAGACAAGGAGAGATGAGAAGGAAAGCGACGCTGATCGACGATGGTGGCTCTTGGGCTGGTGGATGCGACCTTCGGAGGACATAACTGCTACTCGGTGGAGGGAGGGAGGGCTTCTACTACTCGAGATACTTTGTGGGTGCTCGGAGCTCCCGAAGCAGAGGCGGAGGCGTCTCTCGGAGGACAGGGGTAGGCGTTTAGGGAAGGGGTGCTCGGGTGTGTCTGGTGGTGTCTCGGTCTTGTTTAAACGGAAGTGATGAAGGGGCCTGCTGGTTGTTCACGCAGGTGAGATGGTGCCAAGAGTGGTGGTGGCGTGAGCTCGAGGCAAAACATTTGGGGTGGGTTTGTTCCCTATGGAAATTAAAAGAGGAACTTGCTGTTTGGGTTTGCGAAGGAATCAGAGAGGGATTAGGTTTGGGATTCTTGAAACCAAAAGAAGGGTGAAGGGGAATGGAGTTGCTGAATGTTGATATTAATAGGAGGAGAGAGGTGCACAGGCTAACAGACAAGGCATGGAGGAGGGGACCAGCCGGGCTTAGATGTGTATGCCAGGAAAGAGAAGAGTGAGCTGGTGGGTGTTTGGGCAGTCGGACATAAAGTGGGATGAGTGCCATTGTTGTTGTTGTTGGCTCTGAGCATAGAGGAAGGGGACAAGGGAAGGAATTAGAGAGCAAAGGCAAGTGGTCCCCTAAATTTCAAATACCCGAAAATCGGGATGGGATCATATGCAACTCAAGGTGTACCCTTGTACACCACTTAATTATTTATGCTATATTTCAATAATAAAAAAACGTTTCGGCTATACCGCAAATCCACACGTTGCTAAGGACTTGCATGCACGTCGAAAGTAACGTGCATGCACGTCCTTAAGGACGTGCAGGTGGGTTTGCAACCCCCGTGCCCGGACGTGCATGCACGTTTTTTTTTAAAGACGTGCAAGCCCATCTTCTAAATTCGAAGCCGACGTGCTTCGTCGTTCCCAATTCCAGATCCAAAATTGATAGAGAGAAAGAGAGAGCAGCCGACGATCGACGAGCCTGAGAGAGAGAGAGAGAGATTGCCAGAGAGAGAGAGAGAGAAAGAGATCGAGACAGAGAGAGATTGCCGAAGATGGAGCCGGAGAGAGAGAGATCGAGACAACGAGAGAGATGGAGCCGGAGAGAGAGATGCGGGAGGGTGGTGGTGCCAGTGGAGGTGGTGGTGGGGCGGTGGCGATGGAGGCTGAGGAGGGTGGTGGTGGGGCGGTGGCGATGGAGGCGGCGTCAATGGAGGCTGAGGAGGGTGGTGGTGGTGACGGTGGTGGTGGTGGAGCAGCGGCGGAGGCGCAGTTGGAGGGTGGTGGTGGTGGTGGTGGTAGAGTAGTGGCCGCGGCGGCGTCTAGTGGTGGTGGTGGTGGAGCAGTGGCGGAGGTGGAGGATCCTCTATTGCCACCGCGGAAGCGGCGGACTATTGAGGTGTCTCCGGTCCCGACCCCACCGGTATGTTATCTGAATTATTTATTTTATTTGATTTAGTTTTATACTTTTATAATATAGTTTGATATATTATAATATAGTTTTATAATATTATTTGATAGATTATAATTGATAGTATATAGTTTTTATGATTTGTTATATGTTTATAGTATATAGTTTGATAGATAATAATATAGTTTTATAATATAATTTGATAGATTATAATAGATAGTATATAGTTTTTATGGTTTGATAGTATATAGTTTTTATGGTTTATAATATAATTTGATAGATTTAATTATAGTTTGTACATAAGAGGGAATGATAGCAAATAACCCTTGCCCCGGAAATGTTTGCTAGCCTAACCCACTATCCACAACATTTGCAAAGGTTAAACCCCCCCCCCCCCTCCCAACCAAAAAATTGCATTTTTGCCGGTTGGAAATAACCGAGACAGAGGAGAGATAAGGTAAAGGAGGAGAGAGAGAGGAAGCGGGGTGGAGAGAGAGAGAGGCAAGGGGAAGTTATTGTGGAGAGAGAGAGTGGAAGTGGGGGAAGTTATTGTGGAGAGAGAGAGTGGAAGAGTGAGAGAGGAAGCAGTTTGATTTGAAAACTGTCGACCCCCAACTAGGCATGGCCACGGGTCGGACCCGTCGGGTCGACGGTTTCGACCCGCCGGGTCAAGGGTCAGGGTTGGCCGACCCGAACCCTAACCCGTAAATCTCACGGGTTGACGGGTTCGGGTCGACCCGTTGATCTGGCGGGTTACATTATTTTAAAAAAAAAATCTTTTTTTTTAAAAAAAATGACTATTAAAATAAATAAATAAATAATATGTAAAGATTTTATCTTCACAACACATTTTGTCACTTTGATATGAAATGTTAAAAATGTAGGAAGATATATCTCCATATTAATTCTTTCATCCACAATAATTTCATTGTGTGATGTAAGAGAAAAAAATATGAGAATATATTTCTCAAACTTCATTTCCAACTTAATTTCCAATGTAGGAAATGTAGGAAACAAGTGAAGTGGAAGAAATGTGGTAGTGGGATACATATATATAGCCCCATGCCTTCTCATTCTAACTCCATATTTTCGATGTGGGACAAAGCCTTTGTCCCACATTGGAAATGAGGGGAAGGAAGGAAGACTTTCAAGTCTATAAAAGGAGAAGGATAGAGTTTATTTGTCTTACATTGCACATTGCATATTAGTTTATGTATTATTGTGAGTTATTTTAAGAATAATTTACATAATATTATAAATTTATTTTATTACAAATAAATTTTTCAAAAAAAAAATATTTTGAAAAAGCGGGTTGACCCGTCGGGTCACGGGTCACGGATTCCCCGACCCTAACCCTAACCCGCTACCCGTCCCCACCCGCCAACCCGTCAACCCGGACAAAGAGGCCGATATTGAAGTAAGTAAACCCTCACAATGCCGATTAAATTCGTTTTGCTTGATTCATAGGGGAGGAACCGATTTGAAGAACTTAAACTGGTTTTGATTGTGTGAAAATGCGAAGAAGGGGGCAAATGGGTTGACAGTAGGCAATATCGCCCTGTCATGTAGGAAGTAACCGACGTCAAGTGAAAAACAAAGGGTGGAAAGTTTGGGTACTGGGGTTTGCGCGTTTGGGAGAGAAGGGTGAAAAGTTTATGTGGAATCGACATTATCTGGAATAGGGTGACTTGTGTGCAAATGGAGATGGACAGATTGAATAAGTATGCTGCCATGTATTCACAACCATGTGTCATGTGTATCTGTGTGTGTGTCATGTGTATCTGTGTGTGTGTGTCATGTGTACTTGTGTTTGTGTCATGTTAAATTTGATATTGATATGAAGGGAACCGTGGGTTGGGGGAGAAGAATTGATGTGTAGAATACTGAATTTGGGTCTTCCACTATGCAGGATATCTGGTGAATATTAAAAATGTCGCAGCGAAGTGTAAAGAAGATTGTAGACCGTAGAGCTCAAACCTCCGGCGCGGTAATATGGCTTTCGTTCGAGTAATGTAAGTTGTGATTGTTGTGCTGCAGTGTGGCTGACATGTTGAAGTATGTGCAGGCTGTGTACGCCGTCGAGGAAGACAGACACTTCAAAGCAAAAATTAACCAACACTCCCGGATGGCGCTCCTGGTAAACATTGACAACCGGTTGAGCGAGTCCCGTTGGAAGCGCCTGACGGACAGCCCGTTGGGGGGCGTTGCAAGACCGGGCACAAGGGTCCAGTTCTCGGGACAGCTTGTACACTACGTTCTCCAACGACAATTGAAGACGAAGAAGGAGAATGAAACGTGGTACAAGATCCATGATGCGGTCGTGAGGTTCTCAATAGCTGAGTTTGCCCTTGTCACCGGTCTCAACTGTGGCTATGGAGAAGAGCCCGAGGACAACGACCCGGCAATCGAGAAGGCAGTGTTTGATTTCTTTGGTGTTTCAAAGATGAGGATGTCCGAGTTTGAGGTGCAGTTCCGTGTGGCAATGGCATCTGAGAAATCGTCAACCAGAAAGTTAAGATTTGCCCTGCTGATGCTGGTCGAGGGAGTATTGTTCGGGAAGGAACCCAAAAACTACATTCACGGGTGGGTGGTCGACCTTGTCGGTGACATTGACAGGTTCCTGGTGTTTCCGTGGGGCCAGCTTTGCTACGAGCGAACGAACGAGTTCCTGAACCGTGCAATCGAGAGGAAGCTCCAACGGGATGAGGGCAGCTACAATGCACGCCCGACCTATTGCCTGCTGGGTTTCCCTCTCGCCTTCCAGGTTCGTACACAGATCTCACTGGACACCGTATACACGTTTACTAGGCGTCCAATATTTATTGACTGGACAGGGAGTGAATATTTACTGGACAACCTTTATTTGCAGCTATGGGTGTACGAAGCCCTCACTCCAATGGCTGACCAATTCGCGAATGTCATAGATGAGAAGCTGTACCCCAGGTGTCTGCGATACGAGTTTAGAGACACGAACCTCGAGTATGCCTCAATCGAAACCCGACTGCAGGAGGCGAAGGAGCTCGAGCACTTCAATGACCCTGCAGCCGTGAGGCCTATTCTACTCCCCGATGAAGTGGAGGGAGCTACCCGTTTATATCGCGATGCCCGAAACACTCACGACAAGCGGGACAACTTTTTCGACGACATAGTCCGGGAGTTCGTATCAGCAAATGTCAAACCCCACACAAAGAAACAACCAAAGGGAGCACGTGGGTCAACGCAAGAATCAGGGGAGGGCACGCAGACAGAAGCTACCCTATTAGAGATAGAGTCACGGTTAGTGGCAAAGATGGACGACATGCTGAGGAGTATATCCGCGGAGGTAGCCTCGAAGATGGCCACGCTTGAGGAGGCAGTTGAAAACATGAAGAGGGAACTGAGGTGGAAGGGGAATAGGGAGTCGGAGGACCAAGAGGAAGTTCTGGGAAAGGAGGTAAGGTTCTCCTGGTATCCGATCAGAATCGTCATGTCATTTAATGTGACTGTCATGTATTTCATAATGAATGTCCTGTTAATATCACTGAGTGTCATGCCAATTCCAGTATATGTCAATTTACTGAGAGGTCATGTGCTTAGGTTCAGGGATCAGTGAATGACAAGGATAAGGGCAAGGAGGAGGAGGACAAGGACAAGGAAGTTCTGGGAAAGGAGGTAAGTAGGGCTGTTATATGAGCCGAACAGCTCGAGCTCGGCTCGAAAAAGCTCGAGATCGGCTCGTTCGAATATGTAAAACAAGCCGAGCTTGAACAAGGTTTTAGGCTCGAACCGAGCTCGAGCCGAGCTCAAGCTCGAGCCGAGCCGAGCTCAGAAGCTCGTTTTTTTTTTCGTTCCAAAAATGCCCCTAAGGCAAATCATAATGAAAGGCAAGGAAGCGCTTGTGAAGAGTAAAGATTCAAGGCGCCGTCTACCTGTATGTCTCCTACTCTCTCTGCTCCCTTCAGATCCAATCTCTCTCTTTTCCGGCCGCCTCCCTCCGATCTAGATCTACTCTCTCTCTCTCTCTCTCTCTCTCTCTCTCTCTCTCTCTATGTCCTGGTCGACTCCTTCCGTCTCCTACTCTCTTCAACGGCCGACTAATTATACTCTCTCTCTCCGACTTTAATCTCTACTCCGACTCCTACTTTCTATCGATCTCCAACCCTTCCCTGGCAATCTGTCGGCGTCTTTGAGTTGGTTGAGAGTCCCTGAGACCCCGAGTCCCCGTTTCTCCGACAAGCTTCGCTCGAGCAGGACCCGATATCCCTTCTCTCAGCGAGTTAGCCTTCATTCGGTAGAAGTTTTGGACCTGGAATTCGTAGGTATGGTTTTTGTTTTTCTCCAATTGAAGTTATGGAAGTTGTAATTAGGTTTCTCTCTAACCTTTGGTGGTTGTAATTTGTTTTTTTTTTGACAGATCTGAGATATCTCCTGATCTCCTCCTAGGGTTCTTCGTTTCTCTCTCAACTGGGTTTCTCAGAAGTTATGCCGTCAATCTATTATATGTCCGAGTCCGACTACCAGATCTGAACTAGGGTTTGTCCAACCACCAGATCTATGATCTATCCGTCCTCTAGTCAAGCGCCGACGACGAACTCAGTGCCTATTACTCCCTCCTCGGCTCCTCGTGGTTCCTCAGTCTTAGTCCATTCATCTTCCTGTACAACATAAAATGTCAATCGTAATTGATAAATATGGTTGATGGTTGATTAGAAATTTGTAGAGCTTAAAAAGTTAAAATTAATGAATTTTTTTTAGAAATTTGTTCATCTTCCTTTTGTTCTTGTTCATCTTCCTGTACGTGTAATTTACATTTAGGCCTTTGGACACAAACCGAGCCGAACGAGCTTGAACGAGCCCATTTGACGAGCTCAAACGAGCTTAAGCTCGTTCGTTCAGCTTGTTCGAGCTCAAACAAGCCGAGCTCGAGTTTCACCCTAGGCTCGCGAGCCGAGCTTGAGCGCCAAAAAAAGCTCGAATAATTTTTGGGCTCGAGCTTGGCTCGGCTCGTTTCCTGTTCGAGCCAAGCTTGAACATGTCAAGCTCGGCTCGTTCGGCTCGAATATCACCCCTAGAGGTAAGTTTCTCCTGGTATCCGATCAGAATCGTCATGTCATTTCATGTGACTGTCATGTATTTCATAATGGATGTCCTGTTAATATCACTAAATGTCATGCCAATTCCAGTATATGTCAATTTACTGAGAGGTCATTGCGAAAGGCCCCGCAAATGGAAGTTCCTATGCCCCCGCTACGTGCGGCGGCGCTTCTGCAATTTCCCATAAGCGGCACCCGTCCACTCTACCGGCTAAAGTTTCACAGTCGTCGGAAACGCTCCGGTCTTCCCTTTTCCGCGTTGTTATGCTTCCTCTACTTCCCTTACCACTCGCTCCGCCTCGTGATCCCACGGGCTGACTACATCCTCGACGTCACTTCTCACAGAAATTACCTGCATCCCACGGCCATAAGCGACTGCGTTGTCCAACGCATCACTTGGTTCTAACTGGACACGTGGATTATCTAACTGGACGATTGAGCTTTATAACTGGACACTCTTACTTTCGAACTGGACACCTCTTCCTGCTCGATCGACACCTTGTGCTACCACAACTTCCAATTCTTCATCCCTTGCCAAGCGGTTTTTCCTTTTTAACTGTGGGTGATCTTCTTGGGTCAAGTGTGGGTGATGAAGGGAAAACAAGTGGTGCTTATCAACAAGTTTGGATTCGTTCAACAGATTTGACAGCTTTGCGACGTCTCAGTAAAATGGGTCGTTCGGAGTCAATATTGATCGGATTGGATCGTGCCATACCTTTCCGGAACGAGGAAGAAGAGATCTACAACTTTGTTGTTGACGGTTTTTCCAGAATCTACCGAGAACATGGCCGAAAATCAACATCTTTGCAGCTGTTCACTGTTTGGACGAAAATACTTATCTTTACATATTTAATTTATTATTTTATCCTTATATTTATTTAGGAATAATATAAATTAGAATAATATCTATTAGTTGACTTTTCAATTAATTGATATTATATCTAATTAGTTTTTATATTTATTTTCTAGGATAAATAAGGTGGAAAAGGGAAAATCTATCTTTAAGATATTTCCTTGGCCACCAAGTAGTTTGATTTTATCTAGGATTATGTTTTCTATTTAAGACGCTTTTATTCATTCAATAAAATCAGATATTAGAATTGAATTTTTGACAAAAAGTCAGATTTGGAGAGTTCTCCTAGGGAGGAACCGAGTTCCCCTGCGTGGGATAGGTTTCGATGTGTTGTTCATAACTTGGTTTGCTTTGAGTTCGTCAACCTCGCGAGAGCTTGGTGATCCAGGTAATCACAAGTCCCCTCCTTGTGCCTCCAAGTTGTCCGCTTGGTTGTGTAAGGTTGTAGAGGCGGGCTTTGTAGTCGTTGGTGTTTGGTTCCTACCCTCTAAGGAGGCCTGGGGTCTTCATCTCGTTCTACCTAGTTCGAATCAGTCCTTATCGGTCGTGTCTTGCTTTGAATTTCGAGTCTTGGATCTTGTTTCATTGAGTCTTGGTGTTCTTGGTCGTTTTTTTGCTTCCGTTCTTGTTATTTCTAGTTTGATTGTCGAAGATCGGGCCATCCTACGGCTAACCCCGTATCAAATTGGTATCAGAGATTTGGTTATCGACATCAAAGTTGAGTCTTTTCATTCATCATCCAAAAAAAAACACAATTTCTTTTTTCTTCAAAGACAGAGTCCCATAGTGTCGTCAAGTAGCATCGGCCACCACCATCCGTCAGCCTGCACCACCACAAATTACATCTCCTTGGTCAAATAACATCCCGTATTCGAGGACAAATCCTTTTCAAGAAGGGGAGAATGATGAAGGGAAAACAAGTGGTGCTTATCAACAAGTTTGGATTCGTTCAGCAGATTTGACAGCTTTGCGACGTCTCAAAAAAATGGGTCGTTCGGAGTCAATATTGATCGTATTGGATCGTGCCATACTTTTCCGGAATGAGGAAGAAGAGATCTACAACTTTGCTGTTGAAGGTTTTTCCAGAATCTACCGAGAACATGGCCGAAAATCAACATCTTTGCAGTTGTTCACTGTTTGGACGAAAATACTTATCTTTACATATTTAATTTATTATTTTATCCTTATATTTATTTAGGAATAATGTAAATTAGAATAATATCTATTAGTTGACTTTTTAATTAATTGATATTATATCTAATTAGTTTTTATATTTATTTTCTAGGATAAATAAAGTGGAAAAGGGAAAATCTATCTTTATGATATTTCCTTGGCCACCAAGTAGTTTGATTTTATCTAGGATGATGTTTTCTATCTAAGACGCTTTTATTCATTCAATAAAATCATATATTAGAATTGAATTTTTGACAAAAAGTCAGATTTGGAGAGTTCTCCTAGGGAGGAACCGAGTTCCCCTGCGTGGGATAGGTTTCGATGTGTTGTTCAGAACTTGGTTTGATTTGAGTTCGTCAACCTCGCGAGAGCTTGGTGATCCAGGTAATCACAAGTCCCCTCCTTGTGCCTTCAAGTTGTCCGCTTGGTTGTGTAAGGTTGTAGAGGCGGGCTTTGTAGTCGTTGGTGTTTGGTTCCTACCCTCTAAGGAGGCCCGTGGTCTTCATCTCGTTCTACCTAGTTCGAATCAGTCCTTATCGGTCGCGTCTTGCTTTCAATTTCGAGTCTTGGATCTTGTTTCATCGAGTCTTGGTGTTCTTGGTCGTTTTTTTGCTTCCGTTCTTGTTATTTCTAGTTTGATTGTCGAAGATCAGGCCATCCTACGGCTAACCCCGTATCACCTTGAAAAGTGTAACCATTTCGTTACAGTCATTCCAAACCCTTGGGTCCGAGAACTCAGAGGTGAAGTCTCGAAACTGTAATAAAATTAGGGGAAATATAAACAAAACGCAAGGCATACGAAATATATTCACTACACGAATTGTATCCGTACTTGGCAAACTTGGAGACGACGATTGCGTTGCAACTCGGCCATATCGAACTACGTAGGACTTTGTTTTGTTTTGGATGGTGCGGATTCAAGCTATTCCGCTCCGCTTGAAATAGGCAGTTAGGCGTCAAAAGAACGCTATTTTGCACGTCTTTAAGGACGTGCATAATATGCACGTCGGTACGGACGTGCAAACCCTACCCCGAAGATGGCGGACAAACCCTCCCACCCCAGCCAACCCTAAACCCTAACTACCCTTCCCTAACGTTTTCGTTCTTGACGTTTTCGTTCTTGACGTTTTTGTTTTCGTTCTTAACGTTTTCGTTTTCGTTCTTCACGTTTTCGTTTAATATGACTCAGAAGAAATGAGAGGAGTCTACTCAAGATAGAAATATAGAGATAGATACAAAAGCCATAACATAAAAGTATAATATAAAGATAGATACTGCAAAAGCTGTAAAAGTATAAATGTACATCAATGTTTAGGTGGATGGCGTACAACCTCATCCAAAATCTCCGTCACCTCGTCTAAAATCTGCTGAATGCGAGGGTCAGTAGTCAGGGCCCGGATATAGCCCTCTATCTCCCGCATCCGGGTCGCTACCTCCGGAGGGATGACTAGAGGCTGAGGGAGGTCCACCCATGGATCCAGGGTGATCGGATGGACGGGCGCCGGAGCGTCCGGATGGGGTGGCGTAGTCTGAAGCACGTACGACCGGCTCTGAGATGCGTACCAAGCCATGTAATCTGCAGTGACACCGGCCTGACACTCCTCGCTGGTGCGTCTGTGATCGGCCAGCCGGTAGAAGCAACCCTCGTCCTCCAAGTCCTGCCACCTGTCGTGCCCGCGGTCAAACACGGTGACGTACTTGGTGTTCAAGGTGGCGTTGCGGGTGACCTGACTCGGCTCGATGACGGCTAGCGGGACCCCCTGGACTCGTCCGAAGTGCCGAAGGCACCTATCGGGCATATATGACTCCTCCCCGCAGAATGTGATGGTGCCCCGATAGGTGGACTGACGGTGCTCGCCGTCAAAGTTCAGATCACGCCCAAAGGGCATCCACTCCACCTATAATTAAAAAAATCAGGCGTAATTCAATTTTACGAAATATATGTAATATAGTTAGAGCCTCGAAGACATACGTCGGCGACGGTAAGCCGGTCGACCTCGTCCCACATCTTCTTCATCTTCGCCAGCTTGGCCTCTTCTTTCGAGCAGATGGGCGCCTTCGGAGGGATGAACTTCGCATACCAGCGAGGGTCGTCCTTCCTAGCCGGATCGCTGGACCGCTCGCCTTGGAAGCGAGGGAAGTACGCCCATATCCAAGCCTTGACACAAAACACAAAGTGGTTAGAATATAACATAATATAAATATTACTGAACTATAAAACACACAAGGCCGTGAACTCGTACCTATAGAAGCGGTGTGCAGCTATCTATACCCTTCGCACCTTTCCGGGTAGCCTCGCCTAGGCCCCTGTACAGACATGCGAGGGCACCTGCAGCCCATGCAAGGGCGGCCGTCCGGGGGATGTCCCAAACATGGTCAAAAATCTTCCATGGGATCCGGCTCTGCGACGGCTAGGTATCCAAGGTGGAGAAAACGACGCTGTGGCTAGGTACCCAAGGTGGAGAAACCGACGCTGTGCAGGGTCATCCTGTGGCTGCCCCCCTCCCGTATGTGTGCGCAGCCGAATCTGCTCAGGATCAGCTCCGGCCTTAGGGTCATTAGCGGGGGCGGGGTCGATGAGCGGCCCGTGTCTCGCGATCCACAAGGCAGTCAACCAAGTAACGGGAGGGCCGACAATGTGTCTGTATGCGGTCAAGGCCTTTGGGGTGAGCTGGTAGTACTGAGCGACCGTGTGGATCAACGCCTACGGGGCAAGATGTGACAGACACGGCAGACACTCAATCGGCAAACCCAGGAGGCAGGCAACATCGTGCAGCGTGATGGTCATCTCGCCCCATGGAAAGTGGAAAGAGCTGGTCTCCGGGTGCCAATGCTCCAAGAACGCGGTGGCCGTGAACTCGTCCACACCCTCCCAATGGAGGGACCTCAGCTGCGGGATGCCCGATGGAATAAGATCCTGCAACCAGGTCCCCGGGCCCTCGAAAATGTACGGGTCAAACGGCAGCAGGTGAGTCGCCCGATGGTGGAACTTCAACAGCGGCAGATCCACTGTCGGCTCCCTCTACACCTGGTACGCTCGGTGATGCCTGTAAAAATCCAGCAGATCTCCCGGTGGTAAGAATGGGTCGACTTGCATAGCCGGGGCGGCAGCTTGCGCAAGGATGGGCGCGGGCTCTTGCTGCCCCCCTCTTGTGGGCCCCCCTGACCCTCAACCCGCCCCTCTTGCCCCCCCTCATGTGGGCCCCCCTGACCATCAACCCGCCCCTCCTGCCCGTCGTCAGCCTCCTCTACGACGTCAGGGATCCTGTCATTCGCAGAAGCCAAAGAGATCGCCGCTGGTGTGTGGGAGGTCGAAGCCTCAGCGTCCTGTGTGCCGGAAGTAGAAGCCTCGTGGACGCCTGAAGTAGATGCCTCGGGGATGGTGGGGGGTAGACGAGCAGGCGGTCTACTCCTATCGGCCCGTCGACCCACAACTACAGCAGTGAGGCAGCTGCTCAGTACATCGGCGGTCTCCAAAGAAGGCTGCTGCCCCTCCGTCGCATCGCCAGAAGGATCGAAAGAAGGCAGACCCCCCCAGAAGTTGTCATCTTCGTCGGCCGGGGGGTCCCCATCGACTGCTGGTAGCCCTCTGCAAACATCAGCAGATCATCTACTGTATGTGTCTGATCGTGAATATCATGGGGTACCGTCTCCTCTTGTATCTGACTGACCGCTGCCCGGTCGCCGAACCTAACAGGCCGGAGGGTATCATCACCCCTCAAGAGCCTCCCTGCCTGTTATTATGAAATGTTGAGAACCTGTTACTTTCTATGTGGTAATTTATTTCATCTAGTTGGCTATTAATGTTTTTTATTTTAATGTATTTTAATATCTTTTAATGTCTTTTAATATATTTTAATGTTTTTTATTTTAATGTATTTTAATATCTTTTAATGTCTTTTAATATACTGTAATGTTTTTTATTTTAATATATTTTAATATTTTTTAAAATCTTTTAATATACTTTAATATATATTTTTAATGACTTTTAATGTTATTCTATTGTCTTTTGATGTATTTTAATATATTTTTATATGTTTTAATGTCTTTTAATATATTTTAATATATATTAATCACTTTTAATGTTTTTTATTGTCTTTGAATTTTAATGTATTTCTATGTATTTTAATATATTTTAATATATTTTAATGTTTTTTATTTTAATGTAGTTTGTACTTTATGTACAAGGGGAATTTGCTAAAATGACCCTCATATCCAGAAGGTTTGCATGAGTAACCCAATCCGGAAAAAATTTGCACAAAAGCGGATATCCGCTTGACAAGGGGAGCCGGTAGCAAGTCACCCTGTGGGGTACAGCTGAACTCCACTCTCGGTTTCATGTACACTGAGAGAAAGAGGGAGGGAGGCATCTCTACTCCTGAAAAGCAAAGACCAGTGAGAGAGGAGGGAAAAAGTAGTTGATGCGGTGGCAGAGAACAGAAGAGAGAGACGGAGAGAGAGGAAGTGAGAGAGAGAGGTTAAATATAAAAGAGCAGGCTGAGAGGACAGATCAGGGAGAGTGTCAGTTAGGGGAAAAAAATATTCTTTCAAGTGAATTATAAGTTTAAGACAAAACCAATTGAAGAAGGAAGGGTCCGGGGGGTTTATTTTAAGGATCACGTGTAAGCAGTAAGTTGTAACTGGACATCCATATTTGGTAAACATGTCACATATTGTATTTCACTGGACACGATTGTAACTACGAAAAACGCAGGTCATTAACTACCATTATCGAATGGAGAAGATTTATGGGAGAAGCAGATTCTCTATAATGCCATATTATTTTATGTGTGCCCAATATCGAATGGAGAAGATTTACCCATATTGGAATCTAATGGATAAGAGTGATTTCGTTATCTCCTGCCGACACTAGCATGCTTTACCACCAGGAGAGAGAGGGCGGGAGGGAGATTAAATCTCCCGCCCTGTCATTTGCGCCTTAAGAGAAGAAGAAGGAGAGGAGGGAGGAGGGGGAGTCCATAAACCCATTCACGCGCTTGACACCTACTGGGGTTAACTAGACAGACACCGACTTCTTGGCGGAAATGAGTAAGTCATCCTTCCATTTAGGTTATGCGATACGTCTCTCCGTACAATATGTTCTTCTCCCTGTAAAACTTAATGTCCCCCCCCCCCCCCTCTAACTAATGGAACAGGGGAGAAATCGTCCGTGTGTATCACTATATTGTTTGGCGGATGGTGGGATTGTGAAGAGGGCACTTGGGTCGTGAAGTAATCGAGGAGTTAAAAGGCCGTACTCGTAGACGAAACTATTGACTACGTCTCGCTGAAGAAACAACTGATGGCCAAGTTTAATGTCGATGGGAGGAGGCATGACGTCGAGCTCACATATGTAAAGCCGAAGAAGGAAGGGTGCAGACCTTTTTCCATTGGGGATGATGAAGACTTGCAGGCCTACAAGTTCGTAAACGGTCTTTCCGGTGAACGATTCTGGCCTATCCACCTCCATGTCTCCCTGGTACGCAAGGTTGGCGGCGATTTCACCACTACGGAAGGATCCACAACGGCCCATCCACTCGGAGGTGACCCACTGATGAAGGGAAAACAAGTGGTGCTAATCAACAAGTTTGGATTCGTTCAACATATTTGACAGCTTTGCGACGTCTCAGTAAAATGGGTCGTTCGGAGTCAATATTGATCGGATGGGATCGTGCCATACCTTTCCGGAACGAGGAAGAAGAGATATACAACTTTGCTGTTGACGGTTTTTCCAGAATCCACCGAGAACATGGCCGAAAATCAACATTTTTGCAGCTGTTCACTGTTTGGACGAAAATACTTATCTTTACATATTTAATTTATTATTTTATCCTTATATTTATTTAAGAATAATGTAAATTAGAATAATATCTATTAGTTGACTTTTCAAATAATTGATATTATATCTAATTAGTTTTTATATTTATTTTCTAGGATAAATAAAGTGGAAAAGGGAAAATCTATCTTTAAGATATTTCCTTGGCCACCAAGTAGTTTGATTTTATCTAGGATTATGTTTTCTATTTAAGACGCTTTTATTCATTCAATAAAATCAGATATTAGAATTGAATTTTTGACAAAAAGTCAGATTTGGAGAGTTCTCCTAGGGAGGAACCGAGTTCCCCTGCGTGGGATAGGTTTCGATGTGTTGTTCATAACTTGGTTTGCTTTGAGTTCGTCAACCTCGCGAGAGCTTGGTGATCCAGGTAATCACAAGTCCCCTCCTTGTGCCTCCAAGTTGTCCGCTTGGTTGTGTAAGGTTGTAGAGGCGGGCTTTGTAGTCGTTGGTGTTTGGTTCCTACCCTCTAAGGAGGCCTGGGGTCTTCATCTCGTTCTACCTAGTTCGAATCAGTCCTTATTGGTCGTGTCTTGCTTTCAATTTCGAGTCTTGGATCTTGTTTCATCGAGTCTTGGTGTTCTTGGTCGTTTTTTTGCTTCCGTTCTTGTTATTTCTAGTTTGATTGTCGAAGATCGGGCCATCATACGGCTAACCCCGTATCACAAGGACTTGGGTCTGAAACACTGCATGATTTTAGTAATTAAGCGGTCTTGGACGGGGGCGTCGAACCGTCCAGGCGGGGTTCTCCTTGCTTGCGAGCAGTATGGGGAGTACCGACCACGCGAGAGGAAGCTCCGATGCACGCAATCGAAGATAAACGGTTGTCCATTCTCTCTACACGGGCACGAAGCTCCGCCGGGTCACTGGGTTATGACGGTAACCCACGGTGTTCATAACCACAGGCTTCCCACGAGCTTGAAGGGTCACGCCATCGCCGGACAGATGAAAGAGGGGGAAAAGAAGATGGCTAGGTGGATGGAGGAAATTGGTACTCCTCCAAAAGCCATTGGGTACGGATTGAGGCAGTTAGATGAGACAAGCGTCATGTCATCGCGTTCCTTTACCAACACGCTCAACATGATGGTCGCCGAAGAAAGGGGTAGTCGGACGATGACCCAAGATACCCTATATCGTCTGCGGGAAAGAGGGTACTACTACGAGTTCAGACGACATCCGGATGACAACAACGTCTTGAGCGACCTCTTCCTAGCGCATCCTGACGGGATACGGCTACTCCGAAGGTTTCATTACGTCATCGTATTGGACATCACGTACAAAAAAAATGCGTAAGTTACTTAATTACGATTACATTATTGCATATATAGCCAATTATAAAGTGTTGTACATGTAACATATTTACACTTGCAGATATGGGATTCCATTGTGCGAGGTGGTCGGGTTCACACCCTCAGGCAAGACTTACTGATTCGCCTATGCCTTCATGTCGCACGAGAACGAAGACACATACACTTGGGTGTTGCGTCAGCTTCAGATCTTGCTTGGGACGGTTCAATCACAAGCTATTATGACTGATCGGGAGCTAGGTCTCTTGGCGGCGCTAAATGTTGTCTTCCCCAATGTCCAACATCTTCTTTGCTGGTTACACGTGACGAGAAGATGTGTGGAAGCTGCTCTGAAGATCACAAAGAATTTAAACCATGCTAGTAACTTCAAGGGCAACTACTGGGGGTTGTTCCAATCGAGGTCGGAGGAATCATTCAACCACCGTCGTCGGGCGCTACACGCTGCATGGCACCCATTTCCAGGTGTGGTGGCGTATTTAGAGACGGTGTGGCTTCCGTATAGCAGGAACATCCTACGATGCTACGTAGATAATGTCTTCCATCTCGGCACCTGTATGACAAACAGGTACACCTTATTTAGTGGTATGCACTTCAATGTGTACAGAGTTGAGGGTCAACATAAGGTTCTGAAGGAGGCACTACACTCATCAATTGCTGACTTTTGCATCATGATCGATGCAATCCATAGAGTCAACGATTGTCAACTGCATAAGCTGCAGACTGCTTTGGAGATCGACCGCTTCAAATGGCCAACAACGGTGCATAAAGTCAATCTTTTTGATGAGGTAAAGACTTTAATCTCCAAAAAGTGCTTCGATTATTTGTACAAGATGTGGCAGGATGTCGTGAACCAAAACATTCCTCCGGAATGCACGGACCGACATTGGAGGGTTGTTACGGGATCCCTTGTGTCCATGAGATTCAGGCATACGTCAACTCCGGTACTCCGATACCCGCCGAGGACATCCACCCGTTCTAGATGGATTTGTCATGGACTGACATCGACGACACCCCACTGCCGTATGACCTGTCATCTTCATACACGGCTTCCAACGATGTATGCGACGATGAGCTCCACCCACCCTCATCTGCCAGCGTCCGAAGGAAAGGGAGGCCTCGGGGTTGAGGAATGCCGACAGAACCAACCCATTGTCATACGAGGAGTTAAGGGAAAGATTTGAGAGAGAAGAAGCACGTGCTGCTCGAAATGCTGCTCGACATCGTCCACAAGCGACCTCAGCTTGACGTGGACGTGATGATGTATTCGGAGGGTTCAACTGGGGTCGAAACAACATTGATCCCTTCATGATCGGTCATATTGAGGGTGCGAGGGATACTATTGGAGATGGTCATTGTGGCTACCGTGCTTTGGCGTCATTGACATCACCGATCGGCGAGTCTGCTTTCCCGGAACTCAAAACGTTATTATGCAATCACTTGGAGGATCACACCGATCTATACGCCGATTGTTATATGGGAGGGTACCCATTCCACCAGTTCGTCGACTACTAGAGATGGGCGGGACCTGTGCACGGTGATAGGAGACGGTGGATAGAGCTACCCATCATGGGTTTAGTATTTGCAACGGTATATCAGATTCCTCTCGTCGTCCAAACTTGACATCATCCGTTCACATGTCTCCCAATGACCTCGCTGATACCTGCCAACAATCCTCAATCAGCAACCCTTGGTTTAGCCTGCATCGGAAACCAAGACCATTTTTTCGCGGTACGACTTCAAACGTCTTATTTTATTACCTATTCTTGCTTTTCATCTATATGTCAATACTCTAACTCTAATTTTCCATTCACAGAGATCTGGTTGCGTCCTAAAGCTCCTATTCCGCCACCTCCGCCAGAATGGGTCGCACATCATCAACCGAGCGTCGAAGGATTGGATGCTCCGTTTCAAGCTCATTTTGAGAGATTTCGAGCCTTACGTGTCGATTCTGGTCGCCCTTTATACTTTTCCTAGATTTTATTCCACCAGTTTATTAAAATTATGGATGTAAACCTTTTTTTCCGTTCCTTGTAACATTATTCGCATATTATCCGAATGAAAACCTTAACAATTATTGCTTGCCATTTATTTGGACCCAAAATCCTTCAACTCCACTAGCTAAACCCTTTAATTTTTTCAATTAACGATAAAAAACCCTCGGAAACCCTAAATCCTAAACCCTAAATGCGAAATCCTAACTAGGGTTTGCACGTCGAAAGTAACATGCAATATTTGCACGTCGTTAAGGACGTGCAAATATAGCACGTTACTTTCGACGTGCAAACCCTAGTTTGCTAGTCGACGTGCACAGTTCCACACTTGCACGTTGGAAGCGACGTGCATGCACGTCAATAAGGACGTGCAAATCCTTAACCACCATTTTGGGTGTATCTAACAACACCCTAAAAAAAATTCCAAAAATTTTATTAAGGTTGTGTATATATAAACTTATACATTCATAAAAAATAATTATGAAAATTGATATTTTAAAAATTAATATAAATGAAAAGAGTGATTATTTTGAATATTAATTATTATAATTTTTAAAATATATGTTTTCACAATAAAAATATACCAATATATAAGATTCTAAATATATAACCTAAATATAAATTTTAGAATTTTTTTTATTGTTAATTTATAGGTAAAATAATTTAGTGTTGTACATAAAGGTATACAATGGGGTGTAGGTAGACCTGTCAAACGGGTCATTCGGGTCGGGTTCGGGTTCGGGTCAGGTCACTTCGGGTCTCGGGTAAAACGGGTCCTGGGTAAACGGGTTCCGGGTATTTCCGGGTTGACTAGAACCAGGGTTTGACCGGGTTTCGGGTCATTTCGGGTCGATTTCGGGTTTGTTAATTATTTATTTTTTAAATTAAAAAAATCATGATTTGATAATTTTACAATAAATTTTAATTATATATAAAAAAATTAATTATATTTAATGATAAATCAACCGGGTCAATCGGGTCAAAATTACCGGGTCAATCGGATCACCGAGTCGAAACCCAGATTAGCCGGAAAATTTTTGGTTTTTCGGGATCGGGTCGAAAAAAATTTCCGGGTCAAAATTTTCGGGTGTTGACCCAAAAAATTTTGGGCGATCGGGTCGGGTTATGTTTTGACAAGTCTAGGTGTAGGTGATCTCTTCTTCTGAAAATGATATCCCAAAACCCACTTTTTTTGACCTTATCCCATGCCAAATCAAATAACTTTCAAATTCAAATTATTAATGAAATCTGAGAAAACATTCTCAGGCCTTAGTATAGGAAAGCGGCATAAAATCCGTTTTTAATGTCTGTGATAATGCATATTTCATATAGGCATTATAGGTGTTTCTTATTGCTATTAGGTGTTGGCCGGTTTGGTTATGTTTTGAGTCTAGTTCCGTTTATTACTTGTGAAGTATTCGAGTTCGGAATCTATGCGTTTTTAGTGTTTATTCTACAGATTTATGTTCCGACCTTGAATGAACTTTGGGAAGAGCTTAAGAAGCATGTTTTGGAGCATATGGAGGCTAAGGAGGAGCTAAGGAAGAGCAAGGAGGCACACCATTAGAATCCGTTGAAGAAAAATGAGGAACGTCGGACACTGCAGAGACGGCGCCCGCCGCCCCTTGCACGACGCCAGCCGTGACCCCAGATTCCGGATACGCGGTTTCGGATCCGAAGACCATTATTTTATATTATTTTCTACTATTTTCTACTAGGGTTTGGCCGACCTTTGGGAGGCTTTATTAGTTGTTTTTAAATTCTTTTGAGTGTGGTTGATTATTGAGAGAGACTATCAACTCAATTAGAGAGAGAGAGAGAATTGGCCTATGAGTTGCTAAACTCATAGTTTCGCCTGTGATTCGAAGACATGGTTGTTTGGATTGTGATGATTTGATTCTATTTGATTATTCTTGTTCTTAGCTATCATCTTGTACTTAATTTATATTTGTGTTCCTTTCTATTCATGATCAACATGTTAGGAATTGTATCTCTAGCTATGAATTCGTTGTAGTTTTTTTGATAGCAAACAAAGGTATTGATGATAGTGATGTCTTTTTGTCTTTGTAGTGGATGATTTCAATTGATCTATGTTGAGGATATTCGATTAGGGCTGAGTTCGGTATGCGCCTATTAGTCTTAATTGTGTAGAGTCAATGTGACAATTGGTCTTGATTACTTGAGTTCTTAATGCTATTCTTTAGTGATATTGAATAAGATGAGTGAATCTCTGCGGATCTCTCAACTTTAGTCAAGTAGACCTAGAAATATAAATAATTGATAGATCAATCCGAGGACCATGAATTCCAACCAATGTCAGAGAATCACAGGTGAAATGTTCTTTCTACTTTGATATTTATTTGCTTTGTGAATTGCAATCTGGATACTTTTATATATTTGCTATTTGTCAAGAATCATTGCTTTGCTATAAGAGTGTTTGTTTAGAGTTATTGAATAGGAAATCACTTCTCCATGTGTGTTCGACACCGGACTTCATCGCTACACTAGTAGTTATTTGGTTTATCAAGTGATTGATTTGTAACACCCCCTTTTTAAATCTCAATGGAGTGTTGCAGCGCCAGTGAATCCGCATACTTTAATGTCTTTGAATTCACCTGAGGCTTATAAGGACATGCAACCATGCTCCCATAAACAAGATGATAATTTAAGCAAATAAAATAAAATAGGCAGAAGTCAAATAAATATCTTAGTTTAAAATATATGATCACAATAACAGGAAAATACCAAAACCATAAAATATGAATAACTCCAAAATAGCTGAAATTAAAGTAGAAATGCGAAAACTTTAGAGGTTCAAAACTCGTAGTAAAAGATTTAATAAATGATAGCCTGCTCTTCAACTCTCTCTTGCTCCGCTGCTTGCACTAGACCTGTGGAATATGGTCTGGTGTTTCGTGAGAACGAAGGACACCAGCCATCCAATAAATAGGATGGTTAATACAATTAAGACTAGCAAATGACAGGAAAAATGTTCAGATTTTAACCTTACAGTGACCATAAAACGGTATGTCATAGGTTAAGGGAAAAACACGAATATTTAATAGTGGAAACTGAATAAAAAAAAAATAAAAATTCACGACATGACTCGGATGATCATAACGATCGATTATAAGATAAGAAAGGAATTATACCCGAGACAGATGAGTATAATAACTGAAATGATCACCTCTTTAACAGTCGATAACAATCATACTCACAATGATAATAATAACCATAATAATACGTAGTACCGGTCGGGCCTTTAACAAGGACCACGACCTACATCAGATCTTTGTTTTACCACCCCGCAAAGAATGCATTCCGGGATAGTGTTTCATGAAACCTTATAAGGCGGTGGCTTAACGAACCACAACCTGCAAGTCAGTCTACTGCATAACTTGCCAAAGGCCTATGGCCACTCGCATCACGTGGTGCGCATTTTCACATATCATACCTAAGCATCACATGATGCCTATCTTAACTTATCATACATAACCAGTTTATACTAGGTGGTCATAATAACGACATTAAATCAAAAAGGGACAAGCATGGATAATTCAAATGATGTTACTAACACGTGCCACTAGTTTGCATGAAAGAAACAAACGGAATATCATGCAATTTAGGAAGAAGAAAATGGGCAACGGAATATCATATTTAATACGCATATCACTGTAATTAATAATTGCCCATTGACTTAACTCATGTCAATTTATGAATAAAAAGATAAATTATAGGACGAGTATGCAATTTATCGAAATTGGCAAGGAAATTGGCCATAGGGCCGCATCCAACACGGAAGAAGTTAAAAGCACATCAAAAGAATCACGAAATACGCAAAGGGCGTTGAACGAAATCAGCTGATGACAACAGGGCGAGATTTTAACACCTATTGAATCCAACAGAAAAAGGAACATTAATATTGATATTTTATAAAATTAACTTTTCTTCACTCAATTTAAAATTGAATTAATTCTATAAAGTTAAAATCTATACCAATATGAATTCCTCGGAAAGCGGGATCCGGCGTGGGTGCTTTGAGATTTCTTGGTATCATTGAAACGGGCAAGAATTGAATAGCTTAGAAACATTGGCCGCATAACTTAATAGATAATTAAGTTAGAGCCAGAAACGGAGTTAGTATGAAAATAAGGGACATTTCTGCGATTTCTTAAAAAGAAATCAAAATCCCTGCGTTCTTTCTCTTTGAACTTACGAACAGAAACAGAGGTACGGACTTCTCGGCGGTGATTGGAACGGCGAAGGTGAGGGATCCAATCGGCGGCGGCTCGGACAGGGATTGGCGGCGGCAATCGGCCAGGTGGTGGTCGATGGGCAGCAGCGGTTTTGGTGGCGGAAGTCCGAGACGCAGGCCGCGGGGCTCGGCAGTGCTGGGCGCGGCAATCGGAGACGGCTCGAGCGGCTGTTCGTGATCGTCGCGGCTCGGCCTTCGCTTCTCCGAGCAAGGCTGCGACTGCAGTGACACTCGGCGGAGAAGGGCGACACGGGGGAGGCAGAGCAGGCGACAATCGACAATCGGAGGCGGCGGCAATCGGATGCGAAGGCAGCGATCGAGGGCTCGACCTTGGCGTTCTCCGACGAGGCTGTGACTGTAGTGGTTCGGCGGTGAAGGGCGGCTTGGATACAGGTCGCCGGTGGTGGTGGTTGGACAGCGGAGGGCAAGTCATAGCTCACGGCGAGGGTGATCAGCAAGAAGAGTTCGGAGAGCAGAAGGGTCGGTGGGGCAGGTGACGGTGAATTGACTTTGGGTTGTGGGAAAATCCAAAGATTTGACGTGTATGTATATTGTTGAATTAGGGTAGATAAAAGATGAATTTTTCATTCGCGATTAAGAATCAATTAAAATAAATAGAGGTTAAGGTTAGAGAATAGAATTTAAGAAAAAAAAGATAAAAGAAACGGATAAAGATTGAGATAGAAGATAGTTCCTCTCTTATAGCGAGATGAATATTATTTAATTTAACTCTATAAATTAAATAATAAGAGTATTTAAAGAATTTATATAATTAAATCAAATCATATATTATTTCTCTTTAGAATAATTTAATCATTCTAATTCATACAATATATCTTAGGTGAATTTATTAAATGATCAAATTCACAAGATATATACTATGGGTTTATCTAATACTACCTCCGTCCAAAAATACATTGCCTTTACTATTCACGCACGCTTTTTTAAGAAGGTAAAAACTATATAAAATATTAACTTTTTTATTAATTTTTTTAATAATTACAAACTTATTGATAATAAGTTTGTAATTATTAAAAAAATTAATAAAAAAATTAATATTGTATATATTTTTTAACTCCTAAAAAAGCGTGCATGAATAGTAAAAGTCCATGTATTTTTGTACGGAGGGAGTATAGATTTATTTAATTAAATAAAAATAAGAAATAGCCCAAAAATAATTTGGGGTATTTCATACCTCCCAACTAAAAATAAGTTTCGTCCCAAAACTTAGAAAAGAAACGAGAAATGAATTGAAGGTAAGATAGTATCCTCAAAATAGATGAGAGGATATAGACTGATCAAAGCAGAGCTAGGTGCATCAACAATGGTTCCCAAATAGGTAGAATTTAAGCATGCTTCGCTTACTGAACTTATCGAATACGTGAGCGATGAGAATTACATATAAGGTAACTCATTGCTGTCCAAACTCCTCAATGGAAAAGCTTGAAATTTTTAATCCTGTGAAAACAGTGTATCCCTATAGTTATAAATATCTAAAATAAGGATAATAACATTTTGAAAGACATCTTTTAATATTCACACTCGTGCTCGAGATAAGTGAACTTGCATCCCATAGGAAACGGGGTTAACTAGCTTGTCATTGGCTTTCGTCTCAGCCCCATCTGGCTTCCTTTTTCAGGTTGCCAAATGGCCCGGGTGACTTTGAAGGCAACAATTGTGACAAAACTAGCAAACCTCATTCATATGAGATGAGTTATGGGTCTTCGTCTTCTCTTTATCGTCATGAACGTTGTCCGGTTCTTAAGCACATGCGTCATTGCGTCCTTGTCTTCTTCATAAACATAAATCGTGAATATCTATATTTAAAATTATTATTCTCAAGCTTTCTACTAATGAGAGTTTGGTTGCTCGATCATGGAAATGAGAGATGAAATATATAACCCATGATCGTTTAATACTATTATGATTTGGGATAGGTGAACCTGCCTACCTAAAAAGTTACTAATTATCTTCCCGAAGAATCTTACGTATGACATATCGATCACTAAAAATTGATTTCACATGCAGGTATTATTCCTTCTTATACAGAAGTGAAACAGAGGAGCCCTTCTAGAGTCTATAGGGAGCACTTTCCGACTCTTTTTCGATGTCTATAAAAACACGGGTTGACCAACTTGGTATGAAATCAGAAGTATCAATATACTAGAGCTGACTGTATAACATGAGAGGCGTATTAGTAGGGAAGTGTGCCAAGTTTATATGGTACTCAGCGTTAGAATATTACCAATTCGCACACCACTTCCCCACTTTGACTTGAACTTGTACGGTTGTAAAGATGAATCCAAATTGACGACTTATAATAACAATACCGGAATTTTGATTGCTAGATATGGAGTTTATCGGAAATACATGTCCATTGACTCACTTTATTGAAATGCTAGAACGTACTAGCATAAATGAATTACTAAACAGCATGACGTTGCACAACTTTTTCAGTGTAGCTTACTCCTGTTCATCAGTCTCGGTAATGGAATCTAAGGTGTAGAGCTTAAGACCTTACTTAGACGTTCCTTCCATTGGGGCCTTGTTCTTATTCCGCATTATAGGTTACAACACAACTTGCATGTTATGACCCCATGGTTGAGGCGGGTTTGTTGCCGAGTTTGAAGCTCGCGTTGCAACTACTGAAGCTTGTTGTGACCGAGCTTGACCATTACCCGAGTTCTTACAAAACTTCTCCATATTTCCATACTTTCCACATCCTCTACAAACTCGAGTGTTCTCGTCACATGTAGGCCTCTTATGGCTCTGCTTACCGCAGTTGTAGCAAACTACTGACTAACCACCTTTCGCAGAGATAATATCCTGACCTGCCTGGGTGCGGTCAATTGCCATCCTCCCAGTAGATGCAGAAGGAGTTGGCCTCTTCGATCCAGAATACTATTTACGATCTCTCCTCCAATCGTACATCTTTTGAGTCTTTCAAATGACCAGACATATCGAGGGTTTAACTTCCCTCGCTTCTTGAATCGGAAGACTCCCTTCGTGGGTGGCACTTTCATGAACACCTTGTCGCCCACCTTAAAGTTGACCCCTCTACGCCTAGGGTCAGAATAAGACTTTCCGTGACTCTAAGCGGTCAACATTCGTTGCCTGATCATCGCAACTTCCTCAGCTGTCTTCTCTAATAGTTCCGGATCTATATGGATAGCATCAATCGCATCATCCCAACACACTGGTGATCGACAATTCCATACATAAAGAGCTTCAAAAGGAGCCATCCTTATGGTTGAATCCCAGCTGTTGTTGTAGGTGAAATCAATCAGAATCAAACTGATCTCCCAATCTGTTGGCCTATCTAGGACATAGGCTCTTAGTATATCCCCAAGTGTCTGGATCGTCCTCTCTGACTGACCATCTGCCTGAGGGTGAAAAGAGGTACTGAACTTCAGCTGCGTACCGAGTCCCTCATACGGCTTCTTCCAGAACTTTGAGATGAACCGTCCATCCCGATCAGAGACAATGGACGAAGGAATACCGTGAAGGCGGGCTATGTGCTGAAGGTACAACTATTCTAGATTTGCCAACTTCCAGTTAGATCGGATAATAATGAAGTGTGCACATTTGGTGAGTCGATCAACAATCACCCAACTAACATCCTTCTGCCCCTGATCTCAGGAGCCACATAACGAAATCTATCGAGATTTTTTCCCACTTACCATGTGGGTAGTGGGAGTGGTTGGAGCTTCCCACCAAGTCTCTGGTATCAATCTTGATCTGCTGACATACCAAGCATCTGTCCACGCGGTCAGTTACTTCATTCTTCATAGCAGACCACTAGTAGTTCTTCCTCAAATCCTTGTACATCTTACTAGCTCCAGGATGCACCTAATAGCCGGATGCATGAGCTCCTTGAAGGATGGTATGTCGGATCATGGACATTGGAAACACAAATGCGATTCCCAAACCATAAAGATCCATCATCCCTTATGACAAAGCCCGGGCTTTACCATCGAAGAAGTCAACGGTGATCTGCAATAACACAACATCCTCTATCTGTTTCGCCTTTATCTCTGCTAACAGATCGGACTGGACCTCCATCATACATAGTTGACCTCTGTTCCTTTCAAACCATACCTCAACCCCTAACTTGAGCAGATCTTTCTACAGAGCAGGACTTGCTGTCAAACAACTAATCTTAGCCTCGTGCTGAGATTTGAGGCTTAAAGCATCAGCTACGACATTAGCCTTTCCAAGACGATAGAGAAGCTCAATGTCGTAGTCCTTGATCAGCTATAACCAACGTCTCTGTCGCATATTGAACAACTAGTGGGTGAACACATACTTGAGGCTTTCGTGGTCGGTGTATATCTGGCAATGAACCCCATACAGATAATGGCACCAGATTTTTAGAGCAATACCACGTACATCAGCTAGTTCTAAATCATGCCCTAGGTAGTTCTCCTCATACGGTTTCGACTATCGTGATGCATAGGCTATTACCTTCCCATCTTTCATCAACACACAACCCATACCTTTCTTGGAAGCATCACTGTAAATCACATAATCCGTTGACTCCTTAGGGAGTGCCAGAATAGGTGTTGTGGTCAACCGCTTCTTGAGCTCTTGGAAACTCACTTCGCACTTGTCATTCCAGACAAATTTCTAGGATTTACGCAGTAGTAAGGTCAATGGTTGGGACAATTTGGAAAACCCTCCCACGAACCTCCTGTAGTAGCCGGTTGGTCCCAGAAAGCTCCGAATCTCCTTGGCGTTCTTCGGCGGACTCCACTTCTCTATAGCAGCTATCTTTTGGGGGTCGACCATCACCCCTTTCTCTGAGATGATGTGGCCTAGGAATGCCACCTGCTTCATCCAAAAGTCACACTTAGACAGCTTTGCGTACAGCTGATGCTCTCGCAGTGTTATCAAAATAGTCCTCAAGTGTTCGGAGTGAGCCTCCTCACTTGGCGAGTAGATCAGGATGTCGTCGATGAAGACTACGACGAACTTATCCAAATATTGGTGAAAGCAATGGTTCATTAGATCCATAAATACCGTTGGAGCATTTGTTAAGCCTAAGGGCATCACCACAAACTCATAATGCCCATAACGTGTCCTGAAAGCAGTCTTTGGAATATCCTATTCACGAACTCGGAGATGATGGTAACCAGATCGAAGGTCAGTCTTGGAGAATACCTTTGCTCCCTGAAGTTGATCCAAGAAATCATCGATGTGGGGCAGTGGATACTTGTTCTTGATCGTCACCTTATTCAGCTCCCGGTAATCAATACACAGACAGAAAGAGTCATCTTTCTTCTTCACAAAGAGCACGGGAGCACCCCAAGGTGAAGCACTAGGTCGAATATAACCCTTCTATAACAATTCTTCAAGCTGGCTCTTCAATTCTTACATCTCTGCGGGAGCCATGTGATATGGGGCTATGGAAATAGGAGCGGTTCCTGGCTCTAAGTCAATAGTGAACTCAATGAACCGCTTCGGAGGTAAACCAGGAATCTCATCGGCGAAAACATCAGGGAATTCCTGAACTACAAGAATATCGGAGAAGGGACCAGGTCGGACGGCTGATCTTGCAGATAGCATAAGAATCCAACAGATCCTTGACGTAACAATTTGGTTGCCTGCATTACATCAATAACACGACCATCCTCCTCGGGGATGCGCCCACGAAATCTGCACATAACCTTACCGTCCGGTGAGAGGGTCACGATTCTTCGTCCACAATCAATGATTACACCATGACGAATAACCCAATCCATGGCGATGATGATGTCCTAACGAAGGATTGGAAGCAAAACAAGACCGGCAAGGTACTTATCGCCACCTATCGCGATGGGGAAGCGGAATAGAATTTCCCTACCTCGAACTCTATCCACCATAAGAGAATTTCACAAATAAGGAATAATCTAGAGTCACAGAATCTAATCCAAGTCTTTCAACAGTTTGCTCCGCTATCTAATAAATTTGAAAGTCTCTTAATTGTGGATGCTGATGAGATCTTAATCCTTGTTATCTTATGAAAAGACATACATCTCGACGATTTTGTCTAATTCAGAGTCATGCTTCAGTGATCCTGCATCTCTCTCTGACTCTACATGCTCACACATCTTTTTCATCTCCTCCCTAGCACTATCACAGAGTTTTTTTCCAGATCATCCATAATTCACTCTTATTCTTGTATGTTTCCTCGATCTCCCTCAAGCGGAGTCTCTGCCTCGCTCTTCTTGCCTACGAAGCCTAGAATGCTTTATCATCTACTAGGCTTTCCAAAAATGATATCTTCTTTGGCTCCTCCTCACTGGGACTTTAAGATGGTTCCATGTCATACACTCGAACGAGGTTCCGAAGGTACTTTATCATTTTGTCATCCAGGGGAACTGGCATGACTCTCTTTTCCTTTGTGTCCTTTTCCTGGCTGTAGAATCGAGAAGTTCCCAAATTATGTTCCTTGTACCACTCACAGATGAGCTTCTTGCCATATTCTGCGGCTGCAGCTCCTTTAGGAGGGTTGACAATGACATTCTTCCCCTTGGATAGCTCCACTGTAGCTTTTTCCACAACCTCCACCTTTGTGATTGAGTAGAACCCAATGTCAGAGTTGTTGGTGAGGTCAATGCATTGGGGGTAACCTGTGACGTGTAGTCTCGAGGAGGGCGAGAAATCATCGGTACTTGAGTGAGATAATCCAAAAAGCGAGATTTAGAGGAAACAAGAATAAAGAATCTAAAATTAGTCCATTGCAGGTGCAGGAGCTTGAGAAAGACTATCGGACAAATACTTTGAAATCATTTTGCAAAACTGTTTACTTTTGTAAGTAGAAACTTAGTTTTGATAAAAATCTTTTTGAAATTCACTTTAGAAATCATTTTGAAATCCGAATGAAAACGTTTTAAAACCTACAGCTCTGATACCACCTTCTGTAACACCCACTTTTTAAATCCCAAGTGAGTGTTGCAGCGCCAGTGAATCCGCATACTTTAATGTCTTTGAATTCACCTGGGGCTTATAGGGACATGCAACCATGCTCCCATAAACAAGATGATAATTTAAGCAAATAAAATAAAATTGGCGGAATTCAAATAAATATCTCAGTTTAAAATATATGATCACAATAACAGGAAAATACCAAAACCATAAAGTATGAATAACTCCAAAATAGCAGAAATTAAAGTAGCAATGTGGAAACTTTAGAGGTTCAAAACTCGTATTTAAAGATTTAATAAATGATAGCCTGCTTTTCAACTCTTTCCTGCTCCGCTGCTTGCACTGGACCTGTGGAATATGGTCTGGTGTTTCGTGAGAACGAAGGACACCAGCCATCCAATAAATAGGATGGTTAGTACAATTAAGACTAGCAAATGATAAGAAAAATGTTCAGACTTTAACCTTACAGTGACCATAAAACGGTATGTCATAGGTTAAGGGAAAGACACGAATATTCAATAGTGGAAACTGAATAAAAAAAATAAAAATTCACAACATGACTCGGATGATCATAACGATCGATTATAAGATAAGAAAAGGAATTATACCTGAGACAGATGAGTATAATAACTGAAATGATCACCTATTTAACAGTCGATAATAATCATACTCACAATGATAATAATAACAATAATAATACGTGGTACCGGTCGGGCCTTTAACAAGGACCACGACCTACATCAGATCGTTGTTTTACCACCCCGCAGAGAATGCATTCCGGGATGGTGTTTCATGAAACCTTATAAGGTGGTGGCTTAACGAACCACAACCTGCAAGTCAGTCTACTGCACAACTTGCCAAAGGTCTATGGCCACTCGCATCACGTGGTGTGCATTTTCACATATCGTACCTAATAATCACATGTTGCCTATCTTAACTTATCATGCATAACCAGTTTATACTAGGTGATTATAATAACGACATTAAATAAAAAATGGACAAGCATGGATAATTCAAAGGATGTTACTATCACATGCCACTAGTTTGCATGAAAGAAACAAGTAGAATATCATGCAATTTAGGAAGAAGAAAATGAGCAACTTTCACTTATCTTGAGTTATAAACAAACAATCATATTTAATACCCATATCACTATAATTAATAATTGCCCATTAATTAACTCATGCCAATTTATGAATAAAAAGATAAATTACATCAAGCAGACGAGTATGCAATTTATCGAAATTGGCAAGGAAATTGGCCATAGGGCTGCATTCGACACGGAAGAAGTTAAAAGCACATCAAAAGAATCACGAAACACGCAAAGGGCATTGAACGAAATCACTTGCCTTGACCTTCGATGATCAGCTGATGACAACAAGGCGAGATTTTAGCACCTATTGAATCCAACAGAAAAAGGAACATTAATATTGATATTTTATAAAATTAACTTTACTTAACTCCATTTAAAATTGAATTAATTCTATAAAGTTAAAATCTATACCAATATGAATTCCTCAGGAAGCGGGATCCGGTGTGGGTGCTATTAGATTTCTTGGTGTCGTTAAAACGGGCAAGAAGTGAATAGTTTAGAAACATTGGCCGCATAACTTAATAAATAATTAAGTTAGGGCCTGAAAAGGAATTAGTATGAAAATAAGGGACGTTTCTGCGATTTTTTCAGAAGAAATCAAAATCTCGACGGTGATTGGAACGGCGAAGGTGAGGGCTCTAATCGGCGGAGGTTCGGGCAGGGATTGGCGGCAGCAATCGGCACGGTGGTGGTCGATGGGCAGCAGCGGTGGTGGTGGCGGAAGTCCGAGACGCAGGCCGCGGGGCTCGGCAGTGCTGGGCGTGGCAATCGGAGACGGCTCGAGCGGCTGTTCGTGAGCGTCGCGGCTCGGCCTTCTGTTCTCTGGGAAAGGCTGCGACTGCAGTGGGACTTGGCAGAGAAGGGCGACATGGTGGCGGCAGAGCAGGCGACAATCGACAATCGGAGGCGGCGACAATCGGATGCGAAGGCAGCGATCGAGGGCTCGGCCTTGGCGTTCTCCGACGAGGCTGTGATTGTGGTGGTTCGACGGTGAAGGGCGGCTTGGATACAGGTCGCCGGTGGTGGTGGTTGGACAACGGAGGGCAAGTCACGGCTCACGGCAAGGGTGATCAGCGAGAAGAGTTGGGAGAGAAGGAGGGTCGGTAGGGGCAGGTGACGGTGAATTGGCTTTGGGTTGTGGGAAAACCCTAAGATTTGACGTGTATGTATATTGTTGAATTAGGGTAGATAAAAGATGAATTTTTCATCCTTCGCGATTAAGAATCAATTAAAATAGAGGTTAAGGTTAGAGAATAGAATTTAAGAAAAAAAAAAAGAAATAAAAGGAACGGATAAAGATTGAGATAGAAGATAGGTTCCTCTACCAATGACCTCTTGCTCTAGCGGTAAGGGTGAGGTATCCCAAAGGAGAGGTCTCGGGTTCGAATCTCACTTGGTGCATTTAGGCCATATTAATTCCCACAAGCGCGTACGGCCAAGCGGTGTATACCAATCCGTAGGGCCAAGCCGAAGTGGTGAAGTGGTCCGTGTGCAGGTAGGTGAGTTTACGACCGCTGATCGCACTTTGCGTAAGTGGTACTGAGCCTCCTCAAAAAATCCCGCAAGGGGTTTCTGGGGTATGGGGCCACGAAGCGGTGGGGCCAGTCACTATAAAAAGTTTACCCTACCAAAGTTTAGCCCCAGTCGGGGTGGCCTAGTGGTAAGGAGCAAGGAGAGGAGTAAGGAGGTCCCGGGTTCGATCCCTGCTTCCGCCTCTTTCCTTGGGTGAAAATCCAAGGTTTACCTTGCTCCCTACCACTGGGTCGAGCCGGTCGGCGCAAGTCGGTTTACCTAGTACGTGGCTCTTGCCGGCTGGGTCACGTGCTCGGGGTTTGCCACCGAAGGTGGGTTCCTCGTCATCAAAAAAAAAAAAAGATAGGTTCCTCTCCTTTAGCGAGATGAATATTATTTAATTTAACTCTATAAATTAAATAATAAGAGTATTTAGAGGATTTATATAATTAAATCAAATCATATATTATTTCTCTTTAGAATAATTTAATTATACTAATTCATACCATATATCTTAGGTGAATTTATTAAATGATCAAATTCACAAGATATATACTATAGGTTTATCTAATATAGATTTATTTAATTAAATAAAAATAAGAAATAGCCAAAAAATAATTTGGGGTATTTCATGATTGCCTAATCTATTGGTTGTGTGTTTAATTTTGGATATTATTACTATTTGGTAAAGGGAAAAAGTGCCAACGACTTTCGTCCCGCAACAAATTCTTAGCGCCGTTGCTGGGGAGAAGAAAGGAGTTTTTTTTTCTTTAACCTTTTCAATTACTCTTTATTTTGAGTCTGTTGTGTCTTTGTATGGTTCAACCTAGATCTTCTAATTCATCGCCTTTGTCTTTTGATCCCGATATTGAAAGATCTCTTAGGTTGAAGAGGAAGCTTGTGTTTGAGGCAGACGAAGAGATGGCAAACGTTGTTGTTAATCCAAGAAGGACCCTGAGAAACCTAAAGGAACCTAATTTGAGTGTTCAACCACTTGCAATTTGTCTTCCTGATCTCCCTGAGGGTTCAAGATTTGAGTTCAAGTCGAATTGGTCATCTATTTTGCCCTACTTTCATGGATTGCCTGGGGAGAAACCAAACAAGCACCTTCCTACATTTGTGAGTGTGTGTGATAGACTGAGACCCCAAGGCCTGTATGACGATCAATTGATGTTGAGAGTATTCACCTTTACTTTAAATGATGCTGCAAGCGATTGGCTTTACTACCTACCCCCATAAAGCATTACTACTTGGGTGCAATTGAAGAAAGCTTTCCTGCAAAAGTACTTTCCTGTGACTCGCCTCAACAAACTTAAGAAGGAGTTGTCCAGTATTGAGCAATCACCTACTGAGAGTCTTTATTAGTATGTTGAGCGGTTCAAGAAGCTTAAGGGTAGTTGTCCGCAACACGGTATACCCGAGGATGATCTAGTGTTGTATCTTTATGAAGGCTTGCTTGACACCGACAGGAGTTTCATCAATGCTACTAGTGGAGGAGATATTTTGGATAAAACACCCCAGAAAGCAATGCAAATTTTTGAAGGGTTGGCTAATGCATCGCAACAATATGGGAGACACCAAGGAGTTGGAGGAGTTCATAAGTTGGACAGTTCAAGAGATGGACACAAGGATGATATCGATAGGCTTATGGAGATTGTGAACAAGATGGCTATGCAAATGAATCAACCCCATCAGCCTAGACCTTGTGGAGGACCCGATAGGGTCATCAAAGAGGTTAATATAGTGGAAGGGGTTGTTCCACACAGGCTGGGCTTGAGCATATAAAAACAAGGGTACCCCCGCTACCCCATTTGCACAGATCATTCGATATAAATTTCATAGTTAGAACATATCAATTAGCATAAGAAGCACTCAACACAGAATCAATCAATGAGGATTATATTGATCTCCTTTGAGGGAGATCGCCCTCAGGCCCAATTGGTATATAAAACACGCCAATCTATCTAAAGTTGTTCTTTGGGGAGCGACTGACCGGAGGGGCAAATACCTCGCGACCTCTACCTTACTCGCTACTCTATTCGCCGCGGTGCAATTCCTTGGAGTCTTCCAAGCCCATCTGTAAAGTACAAGCTATATTTTGCCTACCATTCCCAAACTACATCTACTAGGTACGGTTTAGCACCATTCTATATTTTGCACACCCTTTTATTTCTTAGGCCAAGTTCATATTAGGTTCATTTAGTTAGCCATATTAAATTCATTTTGCCCCTTTAAAACTCTTTTAAATTCCTTTGAAATCCGTTGGCGGTTTTCAAAACATAAACCCGACCCTTATGTACCCGAATTGCACAACCAACTCTGATACCAACTTTGTAACTGCTCGAATATAAATATTCGAGTTATGTTTCCAAGGTCGGATACCTTCGTTCGAATCTTGCAATTGAAGCACGGGTCGAGGTTTCAAAGTGGAGATTTCGAACCCCAAATCAATCGAAGGGCCATTGGGTACCCTTAGCATATCCTAAAACTACGTCGCAAAAATTCATTTGAAAGAAACTGCAAAAGCAAAAGTAAAGTACAATTTGCCACGGTTAGACCGGGTAAGAACCAAACCATAGAACATATGATCAAAAAGTCATTTAGCTGAATTAGTGGAGTTAGACATGTTCTTCGCATTCGCCCAGGAGGTTTTCCCACGCCATAAAAGCATATAGAAAGCATAATCTAAAAACAAATATATACGGGTGAGGTCAGACCGAGCCCCCTCCCCCCAACGCACTGTGGGTCCCACAAGCTGGCATACAC
Organism: Persicaria maculosa; assembly: GCA_963922045.1. Lineage (NCBI taxonomy): Eukaryota > Viridiplantae > Streptophyta > Magnoliopsida > Caryophyllales > Polygonaceae > Persicaria > Persicaria maculosa. Next base: position 44,121,704 of record OY998263.1, on the reverse strand, counting down.
ATACGCTCATCCTATAATAAAGATGCTCTAATGCAATGCGGAAATTAAATACGCAAGTCATGCTTGTCAGGATATAAGTATAAATGCGGAAAGACAGTAAAGGCGCCCAAAGAATGCCAAGCTGCATATCCCTCTCCTACCTCCACCCCCTTTTTCATGAGTGGAGTCTGGCCAGTATGGTAACCCATTTCATCATATGTGTGCACATCATCATCCTCATCATATCATATCATATCATCATGCTCATCATAGATCAAGCTCATGCCCAATGGTGCTAGGCTTTCGCATCTCATGTAATGATAAGACTGACTCAGGACAAACCCGATGGTGCTGGGCTATCTTATGACCCTAGCAAAGACTCTAGGACTCACAGATAACGGCCGTTCTATTTCTCAAACACATAAAGTATCCAAATGCTCATTCGTGAGTGCAACCCTAGCATGATACTACATGACATGCTTTAAATGCGTATGAAACACCTAGTATGTCATATGACCACAAGCAGGAGATTTCTCTTTCGAATCTGAGTAAGCCCATAAAGGAACTTACCTGGAGAAGCGCAGAATCCAAGACAATCACAGTAATAGCAAGCAATCCAATCAAATCACAATTCACCTAACGAGTAATACATAATATGAATAAATCTAAGTTCTAAAGCATACAATTTTCATGACTCATATAGACAGCCATGACTCAAGCTCATAACATCATCATCATCATTATCTCAAACATCTCATATCTCATCACATTATTTCATCATCCCAATATCTCAATTCAACATCTCAACATTATACCATATAACATTTTTAGTCATCCTGTATCAGCCCCTCATATATAAATTTATATTTTTATACTTAAACACATATCAATAATCATGCTTCTCAATCATATAATATAACATGCTTGCATATCAGAATCTCACACTTACGGACATATATCAACATCTCATATCATAATTCACACTTCACATCATGCTTTATAATCAACATATAACACAACATAAAATTATCACATATTATAATTTTGACTTAACAATCATATCGATATCATAACATCATGCTTTTTACACATACAAATCATCAAGCCGTTGAACAAGTTAGGCAAAGTAAGTCAATTTCCCACGATTTTCCAAAACTCTTTAAAATCTCATGTTCGATCAAATCATCATTAAAAACACTTTTCCAAATCATACTTGACCCAAAAATCAATTTATAAGACATTACCCCTTTAAATCCACTTATTTTATTATTTTACCAAAGACACTTTCGACAAGGTTAGGGTATTTCCAAAATTTCTCTTTTAAAACTTTATTAAATCAATTTCTATTTACCAAAACAATTCCTCTTTTAAAATATTATTCCTCTCTTAAAACCATTTTCAATTTATTTCTTTTTACAATCCGAGTCCAATAGTATTATATTTTTGTAAATCTCAATAATAATATTACATTGTAAATCTAATCAATACTATTATATAATAATATAACAACTCATTTATTTAATATTTCGACATTTATATAATATATATACTTTAAAACAAAATAGCATTTTTACATCTCAATCCCATTTACCAAAATTAGGCCCAAAAGGTATTAGCCCAAACAAAATCTGATTTTTTTTTGTAAACCCAAAACTCAGCCCAAGAACCAAGGATCAAATATGATTTTCTTTAAAACCCGAAGCGGACATTTTTAAGAAAAAATTTGCGAAACAGGCACTTTTGTTGGACAAATTGGTGAATTGTCTACCCTTTTGGACAAATTAGCAAAATGCCCACTATATATACTAATTCTCAACCCTAATTTGATCCCGCAGGGATGAACGAATAGGGAAGGACGAAACTCCGGAGAGCAGATCTCAGATCTCATATCGGAGGCGCAATTGGACGGCGCAATTCCGACGAAGATGTTGCTCCTGGAATCCGAGATCTCATATCTGTTTCTCCGCCTCCTCTTCCCTCTCCAATCTCCGCCTCTCCTCCAGCAAAATCGCGAGAAATCTCAGATCGCTGCAATTACCACAAAAGTGTGAGCAATCAGAGTCATAGACAGTCGATTACGTGCTCGCTTAGCCGCCTGAATCTCCGACGATCCGCGATGACTAATTCGCTTGTCAGGATAAGCACTGTCGAAGTCGATTGGGTGAAAAGAGCACAATCGGTGCTGATCCGACCGTCCTCGCATCAGCAGCGCCGACGTACCTTCTCCTCTGCTACTCATGCTTTGATCTTCTACTTGCTCGCTCTTTCTCTCTCCCCATTCCTTCAATCTTCCTTTGCTCGAATTGTTGTTTGGCTTTGTTTTTTTCGTGCTTTATTCATGTCCATGCTTTCTTTGTTACAGAGAGGAGAATTTGAATTGAATTTTGTGAATTATCGGTTCGGAAGGAAAATTAGGGGTTTGATATGGTTTGATTAGAATTTTTATGAGTCAGATGATGCTCATTGGCGGCCTTGTGTTTGGTGGAGTGGCGGTGCGGCGAAGAATTCAGTTTCCTCGCGAGTTCTTGCTTATTGTATGAACTCTTAGGCTTGGGCATGAGAGAGATTGAAGTGCTGAATCACTGTTATATGAATCTCTCTTTATCGCGTCAACTTGTGTGTTCACTAGAAGATGGATGGTTGATTGCGCGCGATCCAGTTGACCGTCGATCTGAAGCCAGATTTGCCAAGTATGTGAAAATGAAAATCCCAATCAGCTTACTAACTTGTGCCTGTTATGATAACTAGCTTGTGCATGGTATGGTAAGTATGTGAAAATGAAAATGCAGCTATACATGGAAGATGTATGCAGAAAGGGTGGTGAAATGAGCTCTATCTATGGCTTATGGATGCACCTAAATAGCGAGACGAAGAGAGCTAAGCAAAGGTACATCGAATTGTTGTACAATTTCCAGTTCCAAACTCTGGTAAGATCAAATTCTTTGTGCATATGTTATGCAACGATCCAATTCCAAATGAAGATCGATCAATTTGTTGATGAATTATACTTTTTCAAGGCGAGGAAGACGAAGATCCCAATGGAAGACAATTAGAGGGCAGCCTTGGAACACTCACAGGTGCCTAAGCTGCAAGGAGAAGGGGCGGTCCCAGAAGGCGATGGTCATAAGTAAGCACTGAAATTCGATTGCTCATTTGATTTTTGATTTGGTTCGTATTTGTCGAGCATTGGGGGAGGGTGCTGCATGTTTGTGGCTTAGCTCGTTCTAATTCGTGTATTGAAGAATATGTTGGTGTCTTTATTTGATATATGATCAGATGCCTTTGGTTAGGATGAACCATCCCTTAATTGTTTATTTTGCTTTCTCAATTGATATTGTTAACACAACACAACATATATATACATACGTGGAAAGACTTGATAATTCATTTTTATTACTTGCATTTGTCGCGTGAAGAGCAATACATGTCATTGTTATAATGCAAAGTGTATAAAGATCATGAGTTGTGTGCTTCAATGTTTGCATTGTGTGTATGCGATTGCTTGTTTATGTGAGGTGCTTACCCTGCTTGGTATAATCTGTATCCCTCTTTTTGCTTGACCGTTGTGCCTAGTATACCTTGGGTAATTCTAGCTGTATTTGAGATCATAAGGTTATTAGATCATACTAAGAGTAGTGTGTTGGCCCTCAATCCTGGCCAAGGCTAGAAATAACTCGCGGGTAACTCTTTTTGCTTCTCAGTCAGGAGTTCTTCTAGTTTGTGGAGTTGTCAAAGATGTTCAACCAGAGAAGATAATCCTTAAAGATGGATCAGAGGTTCCTCATGGAACTCTTAGTATGGTCTACTAGAGTTGGCCCTTCACCTTTTGTGAAATCTCTTGATTTTATGAAATCTCCTGGTGGAAGGTAAGAAGCCGCTTCCATTTTTGCTTCCTTATTAATTTTATCAATGTTTCTATATCAATGTTTCTATAATCATCGTTACAAATTGGAATTTTGCTTCCAGTAGTGGAATTTTGCATAACTATGGCTGATTTTGAGGTAATTTTAATTTGGCATATGTGATATTTGTAATAATTTGGCTAGTGTTTTCATTTTTAATTTATATTCGTTTGTCTACATATAAGTCCTTCATTTCGTGGATTTCATGTCAGCACCTTATTTTATAGCGGTGATTGGTGCAGTATGTCAGCACTTTATTTCATGTCAGCACCTTATATTTCATTTGCCTCTTTCCTACTGTTTTGCTATAAAAGCCTCTTAGCTCAACGGTAGAGCGATGTGCTTATGCGCAAATACGCGGGTTCGAATCCCGCATAGGCTACAGTTTACATTTTTTAGTAATTTGCAAAAAAAAAAATATTAGCGTTGACATCGTTTTTATACGTATTTTTTACTGTTGACATCATTTTTATGCGTATTTTTATGTACGAAAATTTGCGTCGGAGGTGCAAATTTTCTCATATTATAATTGCACAACATAAACTTAAATTTACACAACATATTATTATATTGGCGCCTGAGGAGCAAATATAATAAAGTTTACATTTTTAGTAATTTGCAAAAAAAATTAGTGCTGACATCGTTTATATACGTATTTTTTAGTGCTGACATCGTTTTGATGCATATTTTTATGTACGAAATTTTTTTCATATTATAATTGTACAACATAAACTTAAATTTGCACAACAAAAAGTATTGAAATGAAAAAAAAAGGGAAAAAATATTATATTTGCACAACAAAATGTTATATTTGCACAACTTATGGTTAAATTTGCACAACTTATGGTTAAATTTGCACAACGCACTCTTATATTTGCACGACAAAATGTTTAAGAGTTGCACGACTCTGTTGTAAGAGTTGCACAACTCTGTTTTAAGAGTTGCACGACTCTGTCGTAAGAGTTGCACAACTCTTGTTTTAAGAGTTGCACGACTCTATTTGCACAACTTACGGTTAAGTTTGCACAATGTACTCTTATATTTGCACGACAAAGTGTACTCTTATATTTGCTCATCAATAGACTATGATTGCACAACACTTTATTTTTGCTCATCAATACTTTATTTTTGCACAACATTCGAGATTTGTGAAATTGTGTCTCAACATGATCTTACTTTTTTTAAATATAATTTTATACTTTTGTAATAGATTATTGCACAACATGGTCTTATTTTTGCTCATCAATAGACAATAATTGCACAACATGGAAGATTGGTGAAATTTTGCTCAACATCATCTTATTTTTGCTCAACTATAGGTTATTTTTGCACAACAATCGAGACTTGTGAGTTTGTTTTCAACATGATCTTATTTTCTCTCAAATAATTTCATACTTTCTCAATAAATTATTGCACAAAATGCTCTTATTTTTGCTCATGAATACTTTATTTTTGCACAACATTCGAGGCTTGTGAAATTGTGTCTCAACATGATCTTACTTTTCGTAAATATAATTTTATACTTTTTAATAGATTATTGCACAACATGGTCTTATTTTTGCTCATCAATAGACAATAATTGCACAACATGGAAGATTGGTGAAATTTTGCTCAACATCATCTTATTTTTGCTCAACTATAGGTTATTTTTGCACAACAATCGAGACTTGTGAATTTGTTTTCAACATGATCTTATTTTCTCTCAAATAATTTCATACTTTCTCAATAAATTATTGCACAACATGCTCTTATTTTTGCTCATCAATACTTTATTTTTGCACAACATTCGAGACTTGTGAAATTGTGTCTCAACATGATCTTACTTTTTGTAAATATAATTTTATACTTTTTTTAATAGATTATTGCACAACATGGTCTTATTTTTGCTCATCAATAGACAATAATTGCACAACATGGGAGATTGGTGAAATTTTGCTCAACATCATCTTATTTTTGCTCAACTATAGGTTATTTTTGCACAACAATCGAGACTCATGAATTTGTTCTCAACATGATCTTATTTTCTCTCAATATAATTTCATACTTTCTCAATAAATTATTGCACAAAATGCTCTTATTTTTGCTCATCAATACTTTCTTTTTGCACAACTCGTGGTAAAATTAGTGCTGACACTGATATTAGTTACAATTAGTGCTGACACTGATATTAGTTACAATTAGTGTTGACACTGATATTAGTTACAATTAGTGCTGACACTGATATTAGTTACAATCGAGTCATCTTACTAAGTAATAACTTTGTAGTTCGGTGTATATTTTTTCCGTGTCAGCACTTTTTTTTCTTCATGTCATCACATTTTTTAGAGTTGCACAACCGTATTTTAGAGTTGCACAACTTTAGTTTATAGTTGCACAACTTTAGTTTAGATTTGCACAACTGTATTTTATTTGTGTCAGCACCTCCAAGAAACATTTTCCATTCTATTTGTCTCCAATTTAAGTGGCTCAATGCTTCAACCAAAGTTTACACAACCAACAACACGATAGCCTATACGGGATTTGAACCCGTATCTTTGTGTTTGTACACAGCGCTTTACCGATTTGAGCTAATAGGCTTCGCAAAATAATAATAGGTCTGCCCATCTAGACCTGTGGCTTGCCTTGAGGTGCTCAGATTCTACTTGACTTTTTCAACTTATGAAAATAAAATCCCTTTTCAGATAGATTTCAAAGTCATAATTTTCACAAGTTCAACTGCCTTAGCTAACCTTTCACACTGTTGTATATTGTTTCATACATTTATAAGTGGTGAAACAAATTGTTAGATGGACAGAGGGAGAAAAACTCAGAAGGGTAGGTTAAGTTATTGCTGAAGTTGCAATCCAACCCAAAGATTCAACATATAGCAAAGACTTCTGATCATGTAAGAATTACTAAAACTCGGCTTATAAAGGTTGTCTATATCTTAAATGTGCCCATCAAAGCAATGCATTCAACTTTCCCCATTCAAATCTTCCAAGTTTCAAACACTATAATACAAAAAATATCGCACTTAAAGGTCTACAAGCTATCAACTGCATCTCCTAATATAACACTGAAGAACATAAAATCAAACAAAAAGAAGAAAAAGAAAGCCTGTGAGCTATCAATTGATAACTGGAGAGCGCAGGAATTTGATCCCTTAAATTGAAATGAGAATAAATACAAGCCTAAAACAATCAAGTGGAAAAATAAATAGAAAAAGAAAATGATCAGCTGCAAAAGTCAATACAAAAGAAAACCTAAAGCCTGTAAGCCTGTAAGCTAATGTAACCTAGTAGTAATTCCAAAGAAAAAAGTTTTTAAAACAAAAGAACACACCAGCAAAGCATAAAAGCAATTTTATAATTCCACTGACATGATATTCTGAGACAGCATGCTTAAGAGAGGGGAGACAAGCAATTGCAAGCACCCATAAACTCTAAGATGGTAGAGATGGGAAGGATAAGAAAGAAGGGGAAGAAAGAGGCAGTGTTAGGGAAAGGAGAAAGGAAACAAACAGACATGTGTTCTTTCTCCCAATGCAGTAAGCTGCCATCGAAGATCTATCCTTGACAAAGGGCATGCTGATTCATTTACATTTATGTCAAACAAAAGCCTCAAGAAGAATGACTAACTACATATTATGTCCAAAAAAAGGAGAGTGGTCTATTCTAAAATCATACTACTAGCCAGGCAGGTGACATCTTACCACAACAATGAAGGGCACACTGCACACCCTTAATTTACCAAGTGCAGAACATCAATGCTGACTTGCTGAGCTTCATTACCCTCAATAGTAACCAACAAGACATTCCTGCAGTATCGGAAGTGGTTTTGTTGTTCACGATTTCTTGCCGGTTAGATGTTGTAGGAGGAAATCGAGAATGCAAATTAAAATATAAATAAGTCACATCAAACCAGATTCCGTCCCTTGCAAATAATTACAAGACTTCCTCCCGATGCAGCAGTGGGAAGTCAGGATCGATCCACGAGGAAGCGTGTCAGCGGATCCTAGGCAGCAGAGAAATCTCACAGAAGTCGACAACAGGGGTCCTAGATCTCGAGTACAGCAACTCGACAGAAGATTGGACAGTCGAACACAACGCAGCAGCAAGCACAGGGTGGTGGTCGATCTCGACTAAGGCATCCTCGAGATCGAGTAAAGCTTTGTCGACGTCGAGTTGGTTCTTGTCGAGCACCTGCACACAGAAGCTACAGCGACCTAGGTCGAAGATCAGTAACTCGAGATCGAGGAGTGCTAGTCGATCTCGAGTAAGACAAAGAATAAAAACGAAAGAAAATAAAGTAAAGGCAAATGCTTTGGGATTTCGAACTAAACTGTATGAAAAGGACTTCCAAGATTGGGGTTTGCAACAACGATAACCAAGCATGCATAAGGCAGGAATAAAACAGATAATCATGTAATTTGCATCGAAGGACTAAGCTTTCGCCTTTTCCAACAATTAGACAACTCTTTCAAGAAACCCTAATTGTCTCTACTGATTTTATGTTTACAATCCAAATTGTTAGCATGGACCTCCATTAGATGGGTAATAAACACATAACAAGTAGTAGATGCTCAAAACATGATAAAAGTCTGATCTTTACCTCAAACACGCAGGGCTATCGTCGGGCTCGCCCCAACCCTAGAATTGGGTGGACTACTCGCGCTTCATCGCAACCTCAGACATTGATTGATGAAAAGAAATAACTACTTGCATTAAATCAAACAGAGCTTACAACCAAAGGAAGCCAATTCCGCTCTCGCTTAACCAACTCCTCTTGGCCACTCACTCTCTCTTTCTCTCTACTACTCCTACTAATTGTCGTGTGATTGAATGAATAGAAATCAGCCCCATGGGCTTTATTTATAGACTTCTAAACCTTGCTACTCAAGGATATAAATATCTATCTATATCTAAATCTATATCTAAAACATTAAAGATAAATAAATTTCATAACATAATTAAATCTAAATAAAGGAATTATATCTAAAGTCTTCAAGGTGGATAAATCTTCTCCTTCGTGATGTAACTTGATAGAATCGGATAGAACTCGGCAATCTTCGGCTCCAAGTAATCCCAATCCGAGTAGGACAGCTCACAACGCGTTACGCGGCTTCTGGAAAGTTCCTCGATCTCGAGTAAGTCTCCTCGATCTCGAGTAGAACTGGCGTCGACTTGGCTGGCTCGGCGTCTCGGGTTGCTGGTCCTCGATGTGGCTCGGACTCTGGCTCCAGGGTGTCCTCGATCTCGAGGAGTGGTCTTCGATCTCGACTAACTTTGGGCTCATCGACTTGTGTGCTCGGTAGTGTCGGGTAGATCTTCTCGACATGCTCGGACATGGCTCCTGGCTTGTCGACCTCGAGGAGTTTCATCAACATCGGGCGCTAGGTCGGGTAGTCTCTCCTCGGCATCCTCGGACATGCTCTCGAGCATGGTCTTCGTGGCCTTGTTCGACATCGAGTAGGGAACTCGATCTCGAGTAAAGGCTTAGTGATGCGGATCAAGGTGGCCTTCTGTGGGTCAAACAATGATCTTGATCCCGGCGAGCTCTCAAGACCGATTCGAGGGCTATTGATGGCGAAGAGTGTCATCCTCAAAAGGAGGAAGAAGGCTCCACATGGAACAAGGTTCAAAGGAGCAAGGTGAGCTAATGTTCAAGTTTGAGTTCGTTCTTAATGGGTTGACAGCATATCGACGTCTCAGTAAAATGGGTCGTTCGGAGTCCATATTTATCGGATGAGGTCGTACCATATCTTGTTGGAATGAGGACGAAAAGATCTACAACTTTGCTGTTGAAGGTTTCTCCAGAATCGACCTCGAGAATGGCCGAAATTCATCATCTTTACAGCTGTCACTGTTTGGACGAATTTCCACATATTTATTTAGTTAATTTCGAATTTTAATTAATTAGATATATTTATTTTATGCAATTAGGAAATAATAAGGTGGAAGGAAAATATCTCATCTAGGTAATTCCTTTTCCACCAAGTTGTTAATTTTCTATCCTTAGTTAGTTTTACTTATCTTAGGAAAGATTTACATATCTTTAGATTATTTGATTTATCTTTAGTTACCAAAACTCTATCTTTTGCACAAGATAGAATTTGTCTATTGTCTATTTAAACTCATGTTTTACATTTAATAAAAATTAGATTGGAAATTATATTGAGGAACCCTTTTTAGGATTAAAAAGGTTCTTCAATCTCCCAATCCAAAAGCATTCGCAATCAATTAATGTTCTTGTTCATTCATCAATCATCCGATACCAAACAAGATCTAAACACAATCCCAAACCACCCCCAAAGGAGAAACCCATCCTGAGAAACCGTCGCTGAACCAGAGAAGCCGTCGCTGAGTCTGTTAGAATCGTCGCCAGCGTCCGGGCTGCCCCGCGGCTTACTTGGCCGCCCCGCGGCCATCCCAGCTCCGTCGCTGCTGCATTGCTTCTGTCGCTGTTTCTTTGTTGGTTTTTACTTAGTTTTATTTACTTGTTTTTCTTTCTTTTGCAATAGTTCAAAGTCTTTATTGTAATTGATTGTAAACATCGAGAATAGCAAGGATAATTGCAAGATCGGGCCATCAACAGTTTGGTGTTCTTGATCCTGAACCCACAGGCGAAGGATTGGGGATTCCAAACGTATCAAGTGGTTCGAGAGCCGTAGGTTTCGCAAGTTCTTATCTTTTCTTGATGTTATTCACAATTTGATTTGATGACTTGGGAAATTTGGGGAGATTTGGAGGATGATCCCGATCCATTGGATGGATTTTTTGCTTTAGAACGTGCTAAACAACAACGACGCCAACAAGAGTTACGTCGGAGAGCTTGGCTACAAAAACAAACCCTAGAGCGTTAACGCGAAGTCAAAAGACGCCAACTTTGGCTTCAACGTCAAGAGGAAGAACAACGTCAATTGGAGATCGAAGATAAGAGGTGTCGACAACGCTATCAGATTCGGCTTCTCCAACAAAGAGAGGCTGAGGAGGCACGGCGACAAGAGGAGGAGGAACGTCACCTAGAGGAGGAACGACGCCGAGAGAAAGAACGACGACGAGAGAAAGAGGCACAAGTTCAAGCGAAGCTCGAGGAGGACTTGGAGGAATTGGCGAAGGCCATCTCGGATAGAATTTGTCAAGCTCTTGCTTCAGCCCTCACCCCTGCTCCAGCGGCTATAGTTGCCTCAACCGACGACGAGGTAATTGAGCCTAAGGAGCCTTCTGTTGATTTCGTTGCCCAGAAAACAGCACAGCGCGTCGAACTTGTTTCGCAGATTCCCGTTGACTCCGACCTCGGAATTGAGTCAACTCAGTCTTGTTGCAAAGCTGACTCGACGAGCTTTCCAACAGTTGGTCACACGCTGCACAAATTCCTCCGGGAAGGCAACCGAATCTGATCTGCAAGATGGATGTAATTTTCTGCAAGATGACGTGGTTGCTTCTGACGACAACGATGAGGACGTTGGGGACACTTCTCTTGAGTTAGCTATTGTACCTCTTGAGAATGTTCCTAATGTTGAGACTTCTGAAGTTCATAGGGTTATTGAGCCTAATGATATTGTTCCTCTTGATTGCTCAATGTTCCCTATGACAGGTGTTGTTTTTGAGGTTCCTTTGCCTCAAATTCTGCTGGCGCCATCTCAAGTTGATTGTCAAGGAAGTTACTTTTTGGTGGTTGCTCCTTCCCCTTTGATCATTAACGACTCGATTCGAGGACGAATTGAAGCTAAGAAGGGGAGAATGATGCGGATCAAGGTGGCCTTCTGTGGGTCAAACAATGATCTTGATCCAGACGAGCTCTCAAGACCGATTCGAGGGCTATTGATGGCGAAGAGTGTCATCCTCAAAAGGAGGAAGAAGGCTCCACATGGAACAAGGTTCAAAGGAGCAAGGTGAGCTAATGTTCAAGTTTGAGTTCGTTCTTAATGGGTTGACAGCATATCGACGTCTCAGTAAAATGGGTCGTTCGGAGTCCATATTTATCGGATGAGGTCGTACCATATCTTGTTGGAATGAGGACGAAAAGATCTACAACTTTGCTGTTGAAGGTTTCTCCAGAATCGACCTCGAGAATGGCCGAAATTCATCATCTTTACAGCTGTCACTGTTTGGACGAATTTCCACATATTTATTTAGTTAATTTCGAATTTTAATTAATTAGATATATTTATTTTATGCAATTAGGAAATAATAAGGTGGAAGGAAAATATCTCATCTAGGTAATTCCTTTTCCACCAAGTTGTTAATTTTCTATCCTTAGTTAGTTTTACTTATCTTAGGAAAGATTTACATATCTTTAGATTATTTGATTTATCTTTAGTTACCAAAACTCTATCTTTTGCACAAGATAGAATTTGTCTATTGTCTATTTAAACTCATGTTTTACATTTAATAAAAATTAGATTGGAAATTATATTGAGGAACCCTTTTTAGGATTAAAAAGGTTCTTCAATCTCCCAATCCAAAAGCATTCGCAATCAATTAATGTTCTTGTTCATTCATCAATCATCCGATACCAAACAAGATCTAAACACAATCCCAAACCACCCCCAAAGGAGAAACCCATCTTGAGAAACCGTCGCTGAACCAGAGAAGCCGTCGCTGAGTCTGTTAGAATCGTCGCCAGCGTCCGGGCTGCCCCGCGGCTTACTTGGCCGCCCCGCGGCCATCCCAGCTCCGTCGCTGCTGCATTGCTTCTATCGCTGTTTCTTTGTTGGTTTTTACTTAGTTTTATTTACTTGTTTTTCTTTCTTTTGCAATAGTTCAAAGTCTTTATTGTAATTGATTGTAAACATCGAGAATAGCAAGGATAATTGCAAGATCAGGCCATCAACAGTTTGGTGTTCTTGATCTTGAACACACAGGCGAAGGATCGGGGATTCCAAACGTATCACTTAGAGTCGAGTTCTTCGTCTTCAGCTTCTTGATATGTGCTCCTCGATTAGTGCAGGTGTCTAGACATGGGTTGTCGAGATCGACTAGGTTTAGTCGACATCGAGTAGACTTGGGCCTCCGTCTTCGCTTCTTGGTTTTCTCCCGAAATGACTCCATATTCTGCAATATTAAACAGAAACTTATGTAGATCTCCATTTCTGACAAATAAGCATATACTACATAAATTCGACATATTCCCAACCTGAAATATGCAAAATGTAAAGAATATGGAACTAAAATATGCATAAAGACATGGTTACTTTAGAGACATCAAATCACCCCATACTTAGACTTGCTTGTCCTCAAGCAATAACCAAACAATGACCAAGACCTACAACACATCCTTCAAGTCTTCGCCTTTTGTCAAAAGCAACATCTCAAGTAGTAGCAATGTAAGACAAGTGAATTTAACGTCATCACACATATATGAGCGATCCATAGGCATAGGCAATATAAATCCAACCTCACAGGGATAATGTGTTTACACTCAACTCTCAATGTGTTTAGGCTATGAAGATCAACTCTCAACTCGATTCCATATACAATCTTATAAACATTGCAATTTAAATATGAATCCACTTCGCAACCAATTATGCAAATGCAACAAGAATTATCAGGAGGACTTTGCTCAATAGAAGTCTTCAAAGAAGATTCTATTCCGCGGGGTTGTAATGGGGCTTGGTAAAAAATATAAGGGTATGGAATTATTTGGCCATGTGGTGCTTAATAAAATTCGGGAATCAAGACTCCTAAATCTCTAACACAACTCAACCATAACTCTCAATCATATGCATCAACCAAACTCTCCAATTTATCTCAATGAAGTATGTAACCTTTCAAACTTCCTCAACCTCTCCAAAGTATGCATCTTGCGAAAATGAAAGAAATAAGGTAAATTTGGCTCATGCACTTTATTCACTAACATATATACAAACTTTTCCTTCCCTTCTCTCTTTTTTTTCGATTTTTTTTTTCGAAACGAAAATAATACTAGTACATTTATAGGGTGAGCCAAAAGTCCTTTTACATAATATGCATAGCAAGATAAAAATATAAAACCAACCCATATCTCAATAAAGTTCATAAATCCTCCTTACTTGAAATGCGACATAAGCTAATTCTTTCCACAAATCTTCATTTCAACCAACTCTAAGTCTTAATTCCCAAATGGGGTCAGGCTCAATTTGGCTAAGGATAATTTTTTGGAGTTTACAATAAAAGTCTCAGGCTAATGTTCTGGCTTCAAGCAGGGACAATGCAGGGTAGGTAAAGAGAGGATAAAATTGGCTTAAAAGGTGCCTCCATCATTTAATTCTCATTAACATAAACATATAAATGCATTGGCTTTGAATAACTAATATTTAGAGATACATAGGAAGAGTAAATACACTCAAGAAAGCAGAGGGATTTTTAATGTTCTCCCCCATAAGGCCAAAATTCTCACTGGGACAATTTTTTGTTGGATTTTAACCTTTAGCTTAGGATCATATGTGCTCAATTTCATCACAAGTTCACAATCCACATAAAAACAATTTCGAGGACTTAGGCTAAACCTTCCAAACACGCCATAGGGTTTACATGATCAAGTCAATCATTATTCATCATCATAGGACATCTAAGTTAGGGTATAAAAAACTAAAACAATGCAAAAATTAAACATGCATATTTTTTTCTTTTTTTTTCGACATTTTCTATTTTTTTTTTATTTTTTTATTTTTTTCTTTTAAAAAACAAGACTAAAGTATGACAAAAGACTAAATGCATAAAATTTAAACATGAATGCATAACATAAAAATTAAAATTTCACCATGTGAAACCAAAAGCAAGACTAAAACATATAATAATGATAATGAGTTCTTCCCCCACCCCATACTTAAAATATACAGTGTCCCCACTGTATAAAATTAAATAATAACAAGAGTAAAGGAAGGAACTCACAGGATAACACATCGAGGAGGGCAGAACAGGCATGTCGAGTAAAAAATCTTTGTCGATCTCGAGTAGTGCAACTCGATCTCGAGGAGGTTTCTGCGTCCAGTGGCTTCTGAAGTCGAGGAGCTTCTGGTGGCTTAGTCGATATCGAGTTGGCCTACTCGAGATCGACAAGTTTCTGGGCTACTCCTCCTTGTCGTTGTCGACTTGGCCTTCGTCGATTCTGACTGTTTTTTCAGGGACTTGTTATTCCACTTTTCGCGATCCTTATATGCTTGCCGACCTAGAAGTGTTAGATTGCACACAAAAACAAGACTATCCACATGAAGTATTCTAAAAGACATAAAATCAAAACCAAAAACCAAAAAGCAAAAAGTTTAAAAGTCCCAAAATTCATAAAGTTTATATACATGCTCTAGATTTTAGAGTCGCTAGGCCGACTTCTCCATTTGCGCTCAAGGACCATTAGTATGGGGCCCGCTCATGCTTGGCCCTTCTCCTGGATCATCTAGGTCCTGATTGTAGTATGCGAGCTCAGCTGATAGGTGGTTGCTTGCATAATCTTCCTTCTCTTTCTTCTTCTTCCTTCCAGCTCTTAGTTTCAACAAATTCTCTCACCACGGGGCCTTACCTCCCCTTAAATTATTGATAAATTTCTTAATGGACTGAGGGGGGGTAGAATTCATACCTGAACTTACCTTTTCGGACCCAAAACAGAAATCTTCGGGCTTGGGGTTAGTCGATGTCGAGTACGGCTGGTCGATATCGAGTACAGGGACCCCATACTTAGGCTCTGGGCAAGTCTGTGGCTCAACAGAGGAAGTCGACATTGACAAAGGCTTGTTGAGATCGAGTAGCACCGTTGTCGAGATCGAGGAGGGTTGGTCGATCTCGAGTTGGCCTTGGGTGGTTTCCTCCGTTGATTTCTTGTTCCCGTGGTTGCTGATGCTTTTTACCTCTAGCCATGAAATTTCCTCCTTTGTAGGGCCAAAAGAGAAATCTAAAACCTCATCTCCTATGGTGACGGTGAGCGATCGATTCTTGACACTAATTTTGGCATCTGCAGTAGCTAAGAATGGTCTACCAAGAATAATAGGGCTAGTAGGATCTTCAGCACAGTCTATAATAAGGAAATCTGCTGGAACAAAGAATTTACCAACCTGGACGGGGACATTCTCAACTATACCTGTAGGGATGACCACTGTATTGTTTGCCATGTATAGTTTGGCATCCACAGGCTCTACGCATCCTATTTTAACCTTCCGCCAGATTGATAAAGGCATGATGCTCACACTTGCTCCTAAATCACACAGAGACTCATATTTATATTGTCCAAAACCCACAGTAACAGAAAACTTACCAGGGTCAGGTCTCTTTTCAGGGAAGTGGAGTACTTTGCATTCGCCTGCGATCTCTGAAATGGATCGCTTCTTGCTTAGAATTTCCTTCAGAAATTTGACATATCCAGGCATCTCTTGCAGAGCTTCTGTAAAAGGAATAGAAACATTCAATTCTTGCAGTATATTAACAAATCTGTTAAACCTACCTGCAGTGGGATCTTTTTGTGCTTTAGAAGGGAAAGGCAGTGCCTTTTTCTGCTTCGGAGCCAGATCAGACGTCGAAGGTGTTGCAGAGTCGTCGACCTCGGCTTGTCTTTCCTCGATCTCGATCAGTGGCTCCTCGAGATCGACTTGGGTTTTCGATTTTGAATTGCTGGGCTGCGCAGTGGAGTCCGAGTTCAGCTTCTGGTCCGTGTCGAGTAAGTGCTTGTCAAGATCGAGTACAGGGTCCTCGAGATCGAGTTGATCTTGCTCTGTCTCGAGTTGCTGCTCTGCCTTGCCTTGCTGTTTCCCGACCTCTGGCTCGTGTAATTGATGCCCACTTCTGAGTATGATAGCTGCGACGTGTCCGGTCTTCCCCTTAGGATTTGGTTCTGTTTGTCCAGGGAGCTGTCCGGATGGTCGTGGAATTAGTGCAGCGATTTGACCCATCTGAGTCTCTATTCCCTTTTCCAGATGTCCAGTTCTCCAAATTTTGTAGTGATGTTCTGGAACTGGTTGTTGATGGTGCCTTGATTCCGACGCATCTCCTCAAGAATGAGCTGCAGATCGTCCTTCTTTTGATCCCTTTCTAGATGTCCTGGAGCTCTGTAGGGTGGGGGGTTCCAAGGGGGACCTTGGTTCCACTGTGGTTGATATAACCTTTGATCTCCCATGTAGCGATTTGGACCCCCAGCGTAAGCTGCCTCTTCATGTGTCTCTGCCATTCTGACTTGCTCAGTGTGTGGGCACTCAGTAGTGGTGTGCCTCTGTGATCCGCATTCGATGCAAGGCTGATTGACAGACAGATATTTGACTTGCTTGAGGAGCTTGCGATTCTGGTCTCTGTAGAACTGCTCCCTGACATCTGGGTCAATCTCCTTTGTTGGCTCATAGAGTGGCATAGATGGTGCTGGCCTGACATAGGAGTTCTCCTCATAGTTTGCAGTAGACCCATATTTGTTGTCATAATTGGTGAGCTTGTCTAGCACACCCCAAGCGTCAATTGGTGACATCGTCAGATACTCATAGCGAGTGTACTGGTTGATTCTGTCCTTAGTGACTTGATCAAGAGAGTTGAAGAAGATATCCTGAATGACGTAGGGTGGCTGTCCATGAGTAGGGCAAGATCGCAGCAGTTCCTTGTAGCGTTCCCATGCCTTTGCCAGCGGTTCCCCAGGCTTCTATTTGAAAGCGGTGATTTTCTGGCGGAGGAGTGCTGTCTTGGCGGGTGGGAAGAATTTATTCAGAAACTCTTGCTCTACTTGGGCCCATGTTGTGAGTGATCTTGGTTTCAACCCTTCAAGCCACTTCAGTGTAGGTCCAGCGAGAGACCAGCGAAAAGCCTTCATCTTGACATATTCCAGAGTTATACCTTCAGCAAGAGTACGACACATGTCAGAAAAATTGGTAATATGTTCAAGAGAACACTCATTAAATTTGCCATAAAAAGCATTATTTTTAAGCTCTATAAAATTGAGTGCGAATTTCAAAAGAGTTTCCAGGGATTAGAATCGCCGATTCAGGCATGACGAGAGTTGGATGCATATAATCCTCTACAGTGGTTGGGTATTGGGCAAGCTCAGCTTCTGCTTGTTCCCTTGCTGCTTTCTCAGTAGCGAATAGCGATAGCAGCATCTTTAGCGGCCAGCTCCCTTGGAAGCCTCTGTATCAGCTGCTCCTGTGTTTCTGCGGCTGTCATGGCTCTTTTTAGCTTAGCTTGGATGTGAAAGAGGCGTTCCGGATCGTCTAAGCCGTCAAACTCAGGTGGTTGACCAGAACGGCGCATACACCTGTAAAGTAACTCAGAGAAAACGTGAGAACTAAATACCTAAGGCGCGAATGATATCTTCCCCGGCAACGACGCCAATTTGTTGTAGGAGGAAATCGAGAATGCAAATTAAAATATAAATAAGTCACAACAAACCAGATTCCGTCCCTTGCAAATAATTACAAGACTTCCTCCCGATGCAGCAGTGGGAAGTCAGGATCGATCCACGAGGAAGCGTGCCAGCGGATCCTAGGCAGCAGAGAAATCTCACAGAAGTCAACAACAGGGGTCCTAGATCTCGAGTACAGCAACTCGACAGAAGATCGGACAGTCGAACTCAACGCAGCAGCAAGCACAGGGTGGTGGTCGATCTCGACTAAGGCTTCCTCGAGATCGAGTAAAGCTTTGTCGACGTCGAGTTGGGTCTTGTCGAGCACCTGCACACAGAAGCTACAGCGACCTAGGTCGAAGATCAGTAACTCGAGATCGAGGAGTGCAAGTCGATTTCGAGTAAGACAGAGAATAAAAACGAAAGAAAATAAAGTAAAGGAAAATGCTTTGGGATTTCGAACTAAACTGTATGAAAAGGACTTCCAAGATTGGGGTTTGCAACAACGATAACCAAGCATGCATAAGGCAGGAATAAAGCAGATAATCATGTAATTTGCATCGAAGGACTAAGCTTTCGCCTTTTCCAACAATTAGATAACTCTTTCAAGAAACCCTAATTGTCTCTACTGATTTTATGTTTACAATCCAAGTTGTTAGCATGGACCTCCATTAGATGGGTAATAAACACATAACAAGTAGTAGATGTTCAAAACATGATAAAAGTCGGATCTTTACCTCAAACACGCAGGGCTATCGTCGGGTTCACCCCAACCCTAGAAGTGGGTGGACTACTCGCGCTTCATCGCAACCTCAGACATTGATTGATGAAAAGAAATAACTAATTGCATTAAATCAAACAGAGCTTACAACCAAAGGAAGCCAATTCCGCTCTCGCTTCACCAACTCCTCTTGGCCACTCTCTCTCTCTCTCTCTCTCTCTCTCTCTCTCTCTCTCTCTCTCTCTCTCTCTCTCTCTCTCTACTACTCCTACTAATTGCTGTGTGATTGAATGAATAGAAATCAGCCCCGTGGGCTTTATTTATAGACTTCTAAACCTTGCTACTCAAGGATAGAAACATCTATCTATATCTAAATCTATATCTAAAACATTAAAGATAAATAAATTTCATAACATAATTAAATCTAAATAAAGGAATTATATCTAAAGTCTTCAAGGTGGATAAATCTTCTCCTTCATGATGTAACTTGATAGAATCGGATAGAACTCGGCAATCTTCGGCTCCAAGTAATCCCAATCCGAGTAGGACATCTCACAACGCGTTACGCGGCTTCTAGAAAGTTCCTCGATCCCGAGTAAGTCTCCTCGATCTCGAGTAGAACTGGCGTCGACTTGGCTGGCTCGGCGTCTCGGGTTTCTGGTCCTCGATGTGGCTCGGACTCTGGCTCCAGGGTGTCCTCGATCTCGAGGAGTGGTCTTCGATCTCGACTAACTTTGGGCTCATCGACTTGTGTGCTCGGCAGTGTCGGGTAGATCTTCTCGACATGCTCGGACATGGCTCCTGGCTTGTCGACCTCGAGGAGTTTCGTCGACATCGAGTTGTGTGTTGCTCTGTGTCCGGGCGCTAGGTCGGGTAGTCTCTCCTCGGCATCCTCGGACATGCTCTCGGGCATGGTCTTCGTGGCTTTGTCGACATCGAGTAGGGAACTCGATCTCGAGTAAAGGCTTGGAGTCGAGTTCTTCGTCTTCAGCTTCTCGATATGTGCTCCTCAATCAGTGCAGGTGTCTAGACATGGGTTGTCGAGATCGACTAGATTTAGTTGACATTGAGTAGACTTGGGCCTCCGTCTTCGCTTCTTGGTTTTCTCCAAAAATGACTCCATATTCTGCAATATTAAACAGAAACTTATGTAGATCTTCATTTCTGACAAATAAGCATATACTACATAAATTCGACATATTCCCAACTTGAAATATGCAAAATGTAAAGAATATGGAACTAAAATATGCATAAAGACATGGTTACTTTAGAGACATCATTAGAGTACTGCAAATAAACTGTCTTCCCCCTAACCTGATTTAAGTCCACATGCGAAAATTGACCAAATCAAAAGAAAAATGAGATATGATTCCAACATGTTTCCAGAGTCCAGTTCTAACCCCCATTGTTAATCAAAACAGAGTGAGGTTTCAAGAACAACATAGCAATTACGTACTATTTGTAAGCAAAGGGCACTTGAATTTGCCTTACGTATGATGTACATTGAAATCGTCTAGCTAAACACCGGTCTCTTCAAATGAGGCATCCTTACTGTAGGATCACCATAAGTAATATGTTAAAAACAATATATACCTAATGATAAGCTATAAATACTTGAGGTCGAATTGATAAATTAAAAGCAACTCCAAGTGCAGGTGCAAGATTACCATTATGTAAGACTCGCCTGGTTTCAAAAGCCTGCTAGCACAATCAAGCAAGTTTAGAGCAGAAAACTCATAACTGGAGTTCAAAAAGTGTGCATGACTGTACAAGAAGGCCATCAAGTTTCAAAAGATTACAAAGTTAAAACCTGCCGACTTCCCCTAGCATCCGATCTGAACGTATTGAAGCATCTGCACCGCACTAGGAAGACATAAAAACCACATGGAATATCAGAAAATGATAAAAACCTTGCCGTCCATCTTCTTATGGTAAATGCACATACTCTTCACCCTTAAGTTATGTATGCAACATCAAGAAAGTTACCCGCGGTTGTCAATTGTTGTAGGCCTATCTTAATGGATTAGAAGGCATGGACTTGGTGTTTCTGGTGGCAGATGATGGTGTGCCTGCAATTACAAACACACAACAATTAAGAAAAGGTGTTAAAAGTTCATCTATGCTCTGCCTAATTGGACATGGACACTTCCTAAAAACTCGAAATGATTACAAGTTAAGGCAGGTAGGCTAAAAATGGATTCTAACTAAACAGCAGGGACATGGAGCTAACCTATGAAAATGGATTAAACAAGTCGCAATATCCACGCCATGACTACAAAGGTCTAAATTCACCCTCCTGAGGACCACCAACACCAAGATGGAAGACCTCAATTTCCTTGTGTATTGGAGTTGAAAACTGCAAACCTGTAGGGTAAAGGCCTTCTTTGTCGGAAACGACACAATTAGCTCGATTCGAAACACGACTGCTATTATTCCTCCGATACTCATCGATTAGGGCTGGGATTGCTCCGAAACCTATATTCGACACACAAGGCAGCAACACTGTACGTGACGAAAGGAGATTCCGAAAGGGAAGGTTGAAGGATTTCGCACCTTGAAGCACAGATTCAGCCCTGTCTTCTCCAACGCCGTGTCGTCCACCACCTCTAGCCTCTCGCCAACTCTTGATCTTAGACCTCCCTCCATCGAAGATCGGCGTCCTTTCCATATGTCGATATGAGATCGCTGCACGGAACGCCAGGTTCGAGCCTCTCGCCATCTCTCGCCATCTCTCGATCTCGAATCTCGGACTGAGATCTCAGATCTCAGGAAACTAAGCCAGTGAAGAATAGAAGCGCCGAATCCATGAACGAGAAGTAAAGCAGGCTGTCCAATTCGAAGAAAATTTGCGCCTTCGGCGCAAATTACCTGCAATACAACCAGATCTGAGGTGATGAAGGCCGCTCGCTCGCTCCGGCTGCTCGACCTCACTCGCTCGTTGCTCCTCTGCGGCAAGACCAGGCGAATCGGTGTAGGTGACGAGTAGATCGATGGGAGAAACGATAAAATTATCGGATCGAAGAGATGATCGGCGTTGGACAGAGCGAGAGAGGTCCGGGGAGAAAAGATCGAGAGAGTGAGAGAGGTCTGGGGACAGACGGAACGCATAGGAGAGAGAGAGACGAGGGGTTTATATTGCAGCCATTTCACTAATTTGTCCCAAAATGTGGCTATTTCGCAAATTAGGTCCCATTTCGTGGCCATTTTGCAAATTGCCCCCATTTTTAATTAGAGAACTGAACCGGCTTTATATTGTAAAAAAAAAGGAGTGAACCCGTCTTCCTCATGAACTACCCAGCGTTAGAACCCAAAAAAAAGAAGAGACACAAGGGCCTCGCCGGAGCTCTCCGTCGGACTCCCTCATCCTCTCCGACCACTTTTCCCGACACTAAGAAATACAGAATCAACAAGAAAGGGAGGAGGAAGAAGGATGTTAACCGAGATTCTTACGTCGCCGAAAAACTCGATCGGAGTTCGATTTGGCTTCGTCGGAGTCGAAAACCAACGATTTTGGGCCTAGGACGGAACGAAAAGGTGTAAAGTTAGGGCTTTACATGATTTCAGAGAAAAAGGAGGAGAATGAAGCCTTACCGAATCCCTTATGCGAAGACAGGAAGAGATGAGGAGGAAAGCGACGCTAAGAGTCGGTGGTGGCTCCTGGGCTGGTGGCTGCACCGGTCGGAGGACATAACTGCTTCTCGGAGGAGGGAGGGCTTCTACTACTTGAGATACTTCATGGGTGCTCGGTGCTCGGGGCTCCCGAAACAGAGGCGGAGGCAGCTCTCGAAGGACAGGGGTAGGCGCTCAAGGGAGGGGTGCTCGGATGTGTCTGGTTGTATGTCGATCTTGTTTAAACGGAAGTGATGAAGGGGCCTGCTGGTGGTTCACGGAGGCGAGGTGGTGCCGAGAGTGGTGGTGGCGTGAGCTGGAGGCTGAACATTTAGGGCGGGTTTATTCCCTTTGGAAATGAAAAGAGGAACTTGCTGTTTGGGTTTGTGAAGGAAGCAGGGAGGGATTAAGTTTGGGATTCTTGAAACCAAAAGAAGGTTGAAGGGGAATGGAGCTGCTGAAGCTGATGAATGTTGATATAAATAGAAGGTGAGAGGTGCACAGGCTAACAGTAAGGAATGGAGGAGAGGACCCGCCGGGCTTAGATGTGTATGGCCAGGAAAGGGAAGAGTGAGCTGGTCGGTGCTTGGGCAGTCGGACAGAAAGTGTGACGAGTGTCGTTTCTGCCGCTGATGGCTTTGAGCACAGAGGAAGGGGACAAGGGAGGGAAGAGAGGAAAGGCAAGTGGTCCCCCAAATTGCAAATACCCGAAAATCATATCCCGAAACCCGCTTTTTCGACCTTATCCCATGCCAAATCTGATAACTTTCAAATTCAAATTATTAATGAAATCAGAGAAAACACTCTCAGGCCTTGGTATAAGAAAGCGGCATAAAATCCGTTTTTAAAGTTCGATTCAAAACTGTGCCGGAATTAGCTTCGGAATAATTAAATAAGATTTAATTGCTCGATGACGGAAATTTTCAAAATTTTTCCAATGCTTAGAAATTAAATTGAATTTGAACCATTATTAAAACGGAAACTAATTTTTAATCCAGAAAATAATTTTTTTTTATTTTTTGGTCTTTACATAAATTTTTTATCGTAGTTGATGTTTAGGCTTAACTCCTACCTGATAATTAGGACTTAGTGTTGGTTGAAAATTGATGTTTGAGGAGTTGAGACATATAATTTGGTTTACGTATGGGGTAGATAGTTGGATTGGTATTTTATTTTCTCACCTTACACTTATTATTGTAAAAGGAATTTTTGGCTCCCATATTAAATAAATGCACATAATTTTTGTAGTTAGAAAATTTATGAGTAGTAAGAATAAATAATCCGTTGTGCTTAAGCCAAATTTCTCCTTGATTATTTTGTGAGATGTATTGGACATTTTGGGTTTTGAATACTAGATGAGTTTAGAAGTATGTATGTATGATGGAGTTGTTGAAGTTGTTTGATGTTGGAGATTTAGGAGTCTTTGGTTCCTGGATTTCTAGCACCACATAGCCTAAATGATTCCTACCTTTACTTTCTTACCAAGCCACGTTACAACTTGACCGAATGGGTCCTTCATTGAAGGCTATTGAGCCAAAGTTCTCTTGATGGTTAATGCATGTTTTGACATTTCAGTGGATTGATTGGTGATATTAATTGCAATTTCTATGTAGCTTAATGTCATAAGAGATTGAGTTGAGAGATGTACTTCAAGCCGAAACACATAAGAGAGGAAGCGAAAACACATTATTTTCCTTAAGTGGATGGATTCTAATTGCTTTGACTAATGTTGCCTAAATATATGTGACAATGTTTCAATGCTTGTTCTTTTGTTCACTTATGCTAAATTAGATGTTGCCTTTGATCATAGCTTGAAGGCATGTTAAAGGTTTTGATATACCTTGGTTATTGCTTGAGGACAAGCAAGTCTAAATATGGGGTTGTTTGATGTGCCCCGTTTTGCATGTTTTGAGTCAGGTTTTTAGCCCATATCTTGTATAGTATTGTGTCATTTCATGTCGGGAAAATGATGTAATATGTAGATTTGCGTTTAATTATAAGATATGGAGTCTACACTAGTTTGTTTGCATTTTGTAGGATTTTTAGAGCTAATTTGAAGTTCATTGCAGATGCATGTGAATCAGAGCACTCGTTACTTCATGATAGTGTCGACTAGAGCACTCGATATCAAGCACCGATGTAAGGTAGACTAGACACAAGATTTATCTCTGTGATCGATATACACCTGGCATCGACTGTATCCAATCGACATCGACCACACTACTTGATATCGACCACTCTTGTCGATATCGACCCGATATCTGCAAAGACTCGTTTGACTGAGCGGATGAGGATGGATCTTTGAACTTACCATATCCGAGATTTGTACATATCTTCGGCTTATTAGCATATTATTTTCCCTTGGGGTAAACATCACTTTATCCCTAGGTAATTAGGACTGACTATTATTTTATTATTGATAGCTCCCTTGCTTTCCCTTGATGAAATACATTTGTTATAGTACTAATCTTTGCAGGATTGATAAAAGACAAAAGTATAAGGTATTGTAGCTTATACAAATTGGATATATTATTTTTGCAGATTATTTATTTTCGGACTAATAATTAAAGGTTAAGTAAATTTATGTGGAATCTATTCTATATCTTTTATTAACACAATATCCTTTTAGCATAGAATTTTTGGTTAAAGATAAATTGGAAAAAGAATTTGTGTTAGGATGGAATTAACCTTGCAGGTGATTTGAATTTAAATTGGAGATAATACATTTCGACAATCCAAAGATCTTGGCAACCATATCTCAGCAACAAGATCTCGGCAACTATAAGATCTCGTTAATTCAATATTCCACACGTATCTCACCAGCAATATCTTTGTGATAGACAATTCAACTGGTCGAGATTTACGGATGAAAATCAGCAGGACATTCAGAGCTCTCGGCTATAAGAAGAGAAGAAAGAAACAATCCATCGACACCTTCACCAAGCCTTCTCTTCGAAACAGAAGAGCTCTCAAGTCTTCCATCGCCATTGCTGATTTTCTTTGCTTTCTCTCTCTATATTTTTTATTCGATATATTGTTTCCGAGAGTTAGGAAGTCTTGAGCTTCATAGTATAAGCTAATCCCTGTTATACTAAGAGTATCATATACTCAAACGTATCACACTTCTGTGTGACAAAGGGGACTTTTATTTCTCTGTATCTTGGGTTGACTAGATAGAAGCGAGGTAGGCTTCGGGTTATAGAAGAGAGGAAGTTCTTCTAGGTTGTATCTAGGACTCATAAGGAAAGAGGAATAAAAGTTGTTGAATCCTACGGGTTGGATAACCCTAGGCAGGGACCTAGGCTGGTTAAGAGCCGAACCTCGTTAACAAGTCAAGTATTATTTATTTTTCTGTTAAGTTGTTTAACATTCTTATTGCTGTAGAAAATTCAAGACACAAAAAGTTTAGTTCAAGACCTTGAGATTGTGTTCAAGGCCTTGAGAATCGATATCAAGCCCTTGACAATGCTAGCTCTTAAGACTTTGCGAAAATCGCTCATACTCTATTCAACCCCTTTCTAGAGTATTTTCTTATTATTATTAATTACTTTAAGTACTCGATTCTTCAATTGGTATCAAAGCTTAACTCACTTATTTGATTTAACAATCTGTGAGATGGATCATGAGTACTGTAGGAGAAGGTGGATTCGCTCAAGGAAGGTCGTCTAATCGCCCTCCTCTCTTCTGTGGTGACAACTTTATACACTGGAGGTCTTTGATGAAAATGTTCGTAATCGATCAAGACATGGAGCTCTGGGAACGCATAGTAAGAGGACCAACTATCCCAATGAAGCCCAATGTTACAGCAGGAGAACAAGTGGCGAAAACAGAAGCAGAATATACCCAGACTGATATGGAAATCGTGGCCAAAAATTATCGAGCCATGCATGTACTTTATTGCGGTTTGAATAATGACGAATTTAATCGTGTCTCATCTTGCTGGAGTGCTAAAGAAATCTGGGACAAACTCGTGGTAACCTACGAAGGCACCAGCCAGGTTAAGGAAACCAAAATCAACATCTTCTTACGGAAATATGAACTATTCAAGATGTTCTCCACGGAAACAGTAAAGGAGATGTTTACCAGATTCACTCAAATCGTCAACAACTTGGACTCTCTCAGCAAAACCTTCACCAATGAAGAAAAGGTGAGGAAAATTCTGAGGAGCTTACCGAAGGCTAAATGGGGACCAAAAGTAACTGCAATAGAGGAAGCTCAAAATCTGTCAACCTTACCATTGGACGATCTCCTCGGTAAGTTGATGTTGTGAGCCTAATTCGCCATGTTTTACACTTACTTTTATATCGATTTCTGCATGCATTTCATGCATTTGGGTTAAAATAATACAGAATCTATGTAGTTTATATTTATTTGCAATATATGGAGGTCTACACAAGTTTTTGTTATATTTCGCAGAAATCGGACGCACTTTGGAGCTTAAAGGAAAGTCATGAAGAAGCTAAGGATGGTGCAGCTGGAGAAAACGCCATTTTTCACCATTCATCGTTCTAAATCAAGCTTTGATGTCTTCATGAAAGTTGTAGCCCTCAAAAAGAGCTTTCCAACGCCTGGTCATATGCGTCAATCCGACAAACGAGGACTCAGAAAAGTGCGTTTCAAGAACAGAGCTGGGAGCTGAACATTTTACTCGATGTCGAGGAATTTACTCGATATCGAAAAAACACCTTGTCGATTTTCACGTCTTGGAGCCGAGATCGACGAAGAAGCTGAAGACGGACCAAGCCTTGGTCGATATCGAGGGAATTTCGTCGATGTCGAGAAAAACTCAAGTCGACATGCATCCTGGTAGCCAACATCGAGTTGCTGAGCACAAGACGAGAAAATGCTACTCGATATCGAGGAATTCTACTCGATATCGAGGAAACCCCAGTGGTCGACGTCGAGCAGTCCAAGAGTCTTGTTAAGATTCTATCCCGAAGCCAATGGTGATATTTTCGAGATGAAATTCTATCCACATCTATCAAGAGCCATCAAGTCAAGAGAGAAGATATTTTATCCACATTAGATATAATCCTAGTTTTATTTATTTCCATGATTTATCTTTAAGTAAGTATATATAAATAGACTTTCTTACCTTGATTAGCAAGGGTTGGAAGTCTATAAATAAAGCCCTTGGGGCTGGATTTTAGTCATTCAATTTCAGTTACAATTAGTTACATAGAGAGTAAGTAGAGAGAGAGAGAGAGAGAGAGAGCTTGTGGTGAGAGAAGTCGGAAAGGCGAAAGCGGATTTGGCTTCGATTGGTTGTAAGTTCTCTTTGATTTATTTAATGCAATTTATTTCCCTTTTATTATTGATGTCTTTCTTGATGATGAAGAGCGAGTAGTCCACCAACTTCTGGGGTCGGGGTGAGCCCGACGGTGGCCATGTGAGGTGATGCGGTAAAGGTTTGAGCTTTTTATGCAATTCGTCTTCTATCCCTATGAGCATGATTCTTTTGCGAGAATTGAAGGTGATCCTTGTTTGTGTTATTGAAGCGAAAGTGATCTTAATACAACTTGGGTTAATTATGTGAAAAGGGTTAGTAACAATTAGGGTTTATGCGAAAGCCTCTATATTCCTATTCGTTAATAACGAAAGTTATTTGATGAAAAGCTTGATCTTTTATGCCTTTATGTGTTATTTTGCATGGTTATTGTTGTGGTGTTGATACCCTGGCCTTGGAAGTCTTTATTTTATTGAATTTATTTCGTTGAAAATCTGCGTTATGCGTTCGAAAAGTAGAGCTTACTCGATATCGAGGAAAGCTTGCCGAGATCGAGTCACTTTGTTTGAATCTGCTGTCTGTTGTCAATACTGAGTTACAGTTGGTCGATATTTCTTGTCGATATCGACCAGTCTGTGCTCTGCTTTATTTTCCGCTTTTATTTGTTATTTCTGTCTTTCTTTCTGTCTTTCTGTCTGTGAGATTTACAGCTACCTGAGATCCGCTGACGTGCTTCCTCGTGGATCGATCCTGACTTCCCGCTGCTACATCAGGAGGAGGTCTTGTAATTATTTGCGTGGGCACGAATCTGGTTTGATTTATATTTCTATATTTTAAACTTGATTTTCTCCTACTAACAAATTGGCGCCGTTGCCGGGGAAGAAATCATTCGCGCCTTAGGTAGTTAAATTTCACGTTTTTCTTGAGGTACTTTGCAGTTATATGCGTCGTTCTGGTCAAACACCTGAGTTTGACGCCTTAGACAATCCGGAACGCCTTATACACATCCAAGCTAAACTAAAAAGAGCCATGGCGGCCGCAGAAACACAAGAACAGTTGATTGAGAGGCTCAAGAGGGAATTAGCCGCCAAAGATACTGCTCTCACCACTAAGAGAGCAGGCAGGCAACAGGAAGCTGCGCGAAGGAGGCAATTGGAAGATGAACTTGCCCAATACCCTACCACTGCAGAGGATTACATGCATCCGACTCTCGTCATGCCTGAATCGGCTATTCTGATCCCTGAGAATAACTATGAAATTCGCACTCCTTTCATAATAGAAATTAAAAATAATGCTTTTCATGGTAGATTTAATGAATGCCCTCTTCAACATATTACCAACTTTACTGATATGTGTCGTACTCTTGCTGAAGGTAACACCTTGGAGTACATCTTGATGAAGGCTTTCCGTTGGTCTCTACCGGGTCTAGTATTGAAGTGGCTTGAGGGTCTCCGTCCACGATCCCTCACAACAAGGGCTCAAGTAAAACAAGAATTTCTCAATAAATTCTTTCCTCCTGCCAAGACAGCGCTCCTTCGCCAAAAGATTACATCTTTCAAACAGCAGTCTGGAGAGCCGCTAGCAAAGGCATGGGAACGCTATAAGGATCTACTGCGATCCTGCCCTACACATGGACAATAACCTTGCGTCGTTCAGGAGATCTTCTTCAATTCTCTTGACCTGGCTGCTAAGGATAGGATCAACACATATACTCATTATGAGTATCTGACGATGCCGCCAGCTGACGCACGGGCTGCCCTCGACAAGCTGACCAGCTATGACAACAAGTATGGGACTCCGATCAACTATGAGGAGAATGCCTATACCAGGCCAGCCCCATCCATGCCCCTCTATGAACCCCGCTAAGGAAATCGACCCAGATGTCAAGGAGCATTACTACAGAGATCAAAATAGGAAGCTTTTCAAGCAAGTAAAGTATCTTTCTGTCAACCAGCCCTGCATCGAATGCGGATCATAGCGGCACACCACTACTGAGTTCCCACACACAGAACAAGTCAGGTTGGCAGAACACCATGAAGAGGTAGCTTACGTAGGGGGTCCCAATTGCTATATGGGGGACCAAAAGTTCTATCAACCACAATGGAACCAAGGTGCCCCTAGGAACCCCCTGCCCTATAGAGCTCCAGAACATCTAGAAAGGAACCAGCGAAAGGATGACCTACAACTTATCCTTGACGAAATGCGCCGGAATCAGGGCACCATCAACAATCAGTTCCAGAACATCAATACAAAACTTGGAGAAATTGATGTCTGGAGGAAATCAATTGTTACACAGATTGGCCAGCTAGCAGCAGGTGTCCCCAGAAAGTCAGGTACGCTCCCTGGATCTCCAGAGCCCAATCCCAAAGGGAAGACCGGACACATCGCAGCAGTAAAACTCAGGAGCGGGCACCAACTACGCGAGCTAGAGGTCGGAAAACAACAGGACGAAGGAGCTGAACAGCAAGTCGATATCGACCAGACCTTGGTCGATATCGAGGAAGGGCAACTCGATATCGAGAAAAAAGATGTCGATATCGAGGAGATACCTGGCAACAACTCGCCTGCACAGTATAACAACTCGACATCGAGGAATCTGGTCGATGTCGAGGAGAATCAAGTCGACGTCGAGAAAGCTGCAACACCTCCGACATGTATTCTGGCTCCGAATCAGAAAAAGAAGCTTCCCTTCCCAACAAAATCTCCAAAGGACCCAACATAGAAGAAGTTTCAGCGCTTCATCAAGATGCTTCAAAGGCTCAACGTCACAATAGCTTTCACAGAAGCTCTCAATGAAATGCCATCCTACGTCAAATTCCTCAAGGAGATTCTAAGCAAGAAGCGGTCAATGGCGGAGATTACAGAGGAGTGCAGCCATATGGACATACTTGAGAAGAGGCCAGATCCAGGTAAGTTTGCTATAACTATTGGATCTGGTCAATACAAATTTAATGCATTATGTGATCTTGGAGCTAGTGTGAGTATAATGCCTTTAACAATATGGTCCAAGATTAAGATAGGTGCCCTAGAGCCTGTGGATGCTAAGCTTTATATAGAAAACAACACGGTGACCATCCCAACATGCATGGTGGACAATGTGCCAGTACAAGTAGGTAAGGTCTTTGTCCCTGCTAATTTTCTAGTTATTGATATGGCGAAGGACCCTGCTTGTCCAATTATTCTAGGAAGGCCCTTCTTGGCAACGGTGGATGCCAACATAAGCGTAAGGAAAGGAGTACTCACTTTCAACATCAGCGATGAGGTAACTGAGTATTCTTTTAATAAAACTGGAAGGCACACAGGTCCCATGGAAGAGGTAAAATTTATATCAGCTGGTTACATTACTTGCGGGGAGCCTAAGGTAAGAAATATGACTCCTAAAGAGCTGGAAAAGAGGGATACGGAAGCCCAGGTGGAGAAGATCATGGCCATCCTGAACGACGACACAGAGGATCTGCTCGACATCGACCAAGGTAAGTCGACGTCGACTAACTATTTTTCGGATGCCTTGACAGGATGCAAGTATGGGGTCGGAGTCGACCAGAATTCCTCGACATCGAGGAATTTAGTCGACATCGACCAAAAGCAAAGGTCTCCACCAGCAGCAGCTTCGTCAAGCAGCAAATCCGAAGCCAAGATCTCCTCTACATCGACAAAATTGGTCGATATCGACCAACCATCTTCGTCCTCGGCTTCACCTTCCTTGATGAGCAATCCACTAGAGACTGAGACGACCTCCTCGATATCGACTAAATTAGTCGATATCGACCAAATGCTGTCGTCCTCGACTGCTCCTTCCTCGATGTTGATTCCACCAGACGAGATGAACTCCTCGATATCGAGTAAATTACTCGATATCGACCAAAATTTGGCTTCTTCCACTCCAGCATCCTCGAGCAGCATCCCACCAGGAGAAGAGAGTTACTCAATGTCGAGTACTCCTGCTCGATATCGAGTAGACTTTGAGGTCCCCGAATCTGATTCCGCGAAGGTAAGCCAAGGTATGGATCTTTCTTCTCCTATTTCCATTAAAGATCTATCTATACATGTGAGAGGTTTGCCTTGGTATGTGCGCTTATGTAGGATTTCCAATGATGAGCCCAAGGAGTATGAAGTTGGAGACAAGCTCTATGTTTCCAAATCAAAGGATCATTGGTTTCCTAACAAATTCAACAAGAAGAAGATGGGGCCTTTCATTGTAAAAAAGATCCATTCAGGCGGATTGCAGCTGATGGATAAGAATGGAGTCTTATTTGAAGCCCAAGTGACATGGGCCCTGCAAATGCCACCTTGAGCTTAATGGAGAAAGTCGGCCTAGCGACTATAAAATCTAGAGCCTGTAAATAGACATTTATTTTTGGGACTTTTGGACATTGTTGCTTTTTGTTTTTGGTTTTGAACCTTTTGGTTTTTCTATTTTGGGTATATGTCTTCTACATTTTTCAGGTCCATGGGGATAGAAGCAAGCTAAATTCAGACTCGGCCCAGCAGCATAGCACTCGATTCTGATGATTAGCACACCTGTCTAGTGAGTTTCTTTCTTTAACCTTTTTTTTTATACAGTGAGGACCCTGTAATGTTTAAGTATGAGGTGGGGAAAGGGCTTACTTTATGAATATTTGGCTTTATTTGACATTATGTGTGCATATTTAAAGTTTATTTCTTGAATTGCTTATGCATGGCTATTTTGGAATTCATATTTGATTTATGGGCTTATATGCAAGTTTTTCAAAGTAATGTCATGGAAGCTTATATTGAACTCGACGATACAAAATTGGATTCATTAGAGATATAACATGAAATTGCCTAGTAAAGGGAAGTCACAATGAAGTGCATTATTTCTTGAAAACCATGAAAGGAGGTAAAATTTGAAGTTGCTTTTGACATGTTGCATGATAAGAGGATGGAGGACTTTATATTTCTATATAATGCTCATTGTTTATATTCCAATCCTTACCTATGCTTATGCATTACACAAAAGCCATATTTATGCCTTATTTCAATTATTGCTCCACATGATCCAAATATTTTCCATTCTTTACCTTATTTCCTATCCAGGGATTATGTTGAGAATGATGTTACATTATGGAGATTATTATATGGTTGTTGTGTTGTTATTATCATATTTGGAGTTTGGTAGGAATGTTTGAAATATATGGAAAATTGAATGAGTGAAAGAAAATCCAATCACCTCAAGAGATAAAGGTAGATTGACCCTGCTCGCTAAGATAATAGTTTGGCGAGATGGGACACACAAGTGAGGAGTCCAAAGCACTAAGTATCCGGGGCCATTCATTACACCCATGTTTGCGACTCGCGAGAAGGCAGTGCTGAGGTTAGAGAGGTGAAAGCATTATTATTGGAAAAAGCATTGAGCGATTGAGAGAAAGGTGATGAATCTTATGATGAAGGAATGTGGAAATTCAGTTTGGAAATAATGCATTTCCCCGGATTATTAGCACCATATTGCCAAAAAATTGCCCACCTTTAGCCTTTTACCAATCTACTTCTTACTGAGCTTAATTAAAGTCCTCTTGATTATTAATGCTTTGTCAAATAAAATGTTTTTGCATTACCCTTCTTTTGTGAGTAAATGTTGTTTTTATTGCACATGCATGGATTTGTGACATTAGTACCTTTTTGATGATGGTAATTGATTGCAGGGACATATGAGAATGAATCTAATATGTTGAGAGTTTTGATTTCTTCCCCTGTATGACAAATATAAGTATTGCTTGAGGACAAGCAAGCTTAAGTATGAGGTGTTTGTTGTGAGCCTAATTCGCCATGTTTTACACTAACTTTTATATCGATTTCTGCATGCATTTCATGCATTTGGGTTAAAATAATACAGAATCTACGTAGTTCATATTTATTTGCAATATATGGAGGTATACACAAGTTTTTGTTATACTTCGCAGAAATCGGACGCACTTTGGAGCTTAAAGGAAAGTCATGAAGAAGCTAAGGATGGTGCAGCTGGAGAAAACGCCATTTTTCACCATTCATCGATCTGAATCAAGCTTTGATGTCTTCATGAAAGTTGTAGCCCTCAAAAAGAGCTTTCCAACGCATGGTCATATGCGTCAACCCGACAAACGAGGACTCGGGAAAGTGCGTTTCAAGAACAGAGCTAGGAGCTGAACATTTTACTCGATGTCGAGGAATTTACTCGATATCGAAAAAACACCTTGTCGATTTTCACGTCCTGGAGCCGAGATCGACGAAGAAGCTGAAGACGGACCAAGCCTTGGTCGATACCGAGGGAATTTCGTCGATGTCGAGAAAAACTCAAGTCGACATGCATCCTGGGAGCCAACATCGAGTTGCTGAGCACAAGACGAGAAAATGCTACTCGATATCAAGGAATTCTACTCGATATCGAGGAAACCCCAGTGGCCGACATCGAGTAGTCCGAGAATCTTGTTAAGTTTCTATCCCGAAGCCAATGGTGATATTTTCAAGATGAAATTCTATCAACATCTATCAAGAGCCATGAAGTCAAGAGAGAAGATATTTTATCCACATTAGATATAATCTTAGTTTTATTTATTTCCATGATTTATCTTTAAGTAAGTAGATATAAATAGACTTTCTTACCTTGATTAGCAAGGGTTGGAAGTCTATAAATAAAGCCCTTGGGGCTGGATTTTAGTCATTCAATTTCAGTTACAATTAGTTACATAGAGAGTAAGTAGAGAGAGAGAGAGCTTGTGGTGAGAGGAGTCGGAAAGGCGAAAGCGGATTTGGCTTCGATTGGTTGTAAGTTCTCTTTGGTTTATTTAATTCCATTTATTTCCTTTTTATTATTGATGTCTTTCTTGATGATGAAAAGCGAGTAGTCCACCCACTTCTGGGGTCGGGGTGAGCCCGACGTTGGCCATGTGAGGTGATGCGGTAAAGGTTTGAGCTTTTTATGCAATTCGTCTTCTATCCCTATGAGCATGATTCTTTTGCGAGAGTTGAAGGTGATCCTTGTTTGTGTTATTGAAGCGAAAGTGATCTTAATACAACTTGGGTTAATTATGTGAAAAGGGTTAGTAACAATTAGGGTTTATGCGAAAGCCTCTATATTCCTATTTGTTAATAACGAAAGTTATTTGATGAAAAGCATGATCTTTTATGCCTTTATGTGTTATTTTGCATGGTTATTGTTGTGGTGTTGATACCCTGGCCTTGAAAGTCTTTAGTTTATTGAATTTATTTCGCTGAAAATCTGCGTTATGCGTTCGAAAAGTTGCACTTTCAAGTTTCTGTCGCTAGTCGATTCAGAGGAGTTTTAGGTGATATCGAGTAGAGCTTACTCGATATCGAGGAAAGCTTGCCGAGATCGAGTCACTTTGTCTGAATCTGCTGTCTGTTGTCAATACTGAGTTACTGTTGGTCGATATTTCTTGTCGATATCAAGTAGCTTTTGTCGATATCGACTAGTCTGTGCTTTGTTTTATTTTCCGCTTTTATTTGTTATTTCTGTCTTTCTGTCTGTGAGATTTACAGCTACCTGAGATCCGCTGACGTGCTTCCTTGTGGATCGATCCTGACTTCCCGCTGCTACATCGGGAGGAGGTCTTGTAATTATTTGCGTGGGCACGAATGTGGTTTGATTTATATTTATATATTTGAAACTTGATTTCCTCCTACTAACAGTTGATTACCCACGAGATGGTTCTTGGTGAAGAAGATGGAGAAGTAGCCTCTACTGTAAAGAACTTGGCCCTAAAAGCAAAAAAGGAAGAAACTACCTCGGATGATGACGAGAGTGACGATGAAGATCCATTTGCACTCATCACAAGAGGATTAACAAGGATACTCATGAAGAAGAAGCAATTTGCAAACCGAGAGTACATCGGCACATCAAAACAGAAAGGTAAGCCATATAATTCCAATAAGAAAACTAAATCAATGGCTTGTTTTGAATATGGAGATACAGAACATCTAGTAAAGGATTGTCCACAAAAGAAAAGGAACAAGTTTCGAAAGGACAACTGAAAGAAGAAGGCTATGATGGCGGCATGGAGCGATTCTGACTCTTCAAGCGAATATGAATCCAAGACCAAATCTTATCTCAAGTCCTACTGCTGTCTTATCAGAATTTCTTCAAAATATGATTTTAAATGAAGAAAATTTTATAAATGAAACTAACGTCTTGAAAGAGAAGCTTTTGGAGCAGGAAAGAAGCATGAGTGAAATGTCACTGGAAATGAAAAATCTCAAAACTTCTCAGTTAGCCCTTGACAGTAAAGTCAAGGCCTTGGAGACAGAAAATTCTGTCTTGAAGCAAGATCATAAGAGCCTTGGACAAACCTTGGAGAAACCTCAACATCACAAGCGCTTAAGAGAAGAAAATTTAAGCAAGCGTCATCTCATCCAATCGATAATATCATCTCAAATCCGAAATCCGGTATTCAAACTCGTTCCAAATTAAGAAATTTATGTGCTTTATATGCGTTTGTGTCTCTTGCAGAACCAAAATCGCCTGCCGACGCACTTCAAGATCCAGATTGGATTGTAGCCATGCAAAGCGAGCTAAATGAATTTGAAAGAAACAAAGTGTGGACACTCGCCCCAAGACCCAAGCATCAATCTGTAATCGGTACAAGATGGGTCTTCCGAAACAAGTTGGATGAGAATGGAAAGATTACTCGTAATAGAGCTAGACTCGTAGCTCAAGGGTACAATCAAGAAGAAGGTATTGACTACGAGGAGACATTTGCTCCCGTAGCAAGGTTAGAAGCTATTCGTATCTAACTTGCATTTGCATCATACATGGGTATTAAACTTTTTCAAATGGACGTAAAATGTGCTTTTCTAAATGGCATTTTAGAAGAGGAAGTGTATGTTGCACAACCTCATGGTTTTGAAAATGAAGAATTTCCAAATCATGTTTTAAAGTTAGATAAAGCAATTTATGGTCTCAAACAAGCCCCTAGGGCATGGTATGAGAGATTATCAAAATATCTTCTTGAAAACGGTTTTAAACGTGGTTGATCGATAAAACCATTTTTATCAAAACATGAGGTAATGATCTATTAGTTGTACAAATATATGTTGTTGACATTTTATTCGGTGCTACTAATGATTCTCTTTGCAAGGAATTTTCTAATATTATGTGTAGAGAATTTGAGATGAGCCTTATGGCAGAATTGACATTCTTTCTCGGACTACAAGTTCATCAATAAAAGAAAGGAATCTTCTTGAACCAAGGTAAGTACACGTGGGATCTACTCACAAAATACAAGATGGATCAATCAAAGGTCGCTAAGACTCCCATGAGCTCGACATTGTCCTTGGATCAAGACAAAAACGGTAAGAGTGTGAAACAAAAGGAATATTGAGGTATGATTGGTTCACTTCTCTATCTCACGGCAAGTAGGCCCGACATCATGTTTAACGTATGTATGTGTGCAAGATTTCAGACTGACCCTAAGGAATCGCATCTCATCGCGGTTAAAAGGATCTTTCGCTATTTAAATGGAACTCAAGACCTTGGTCTTTGGTATCCAAAGCGAGGAAATTTTCATCTAATTGGTTATTCAGATGCAGATTTTGGAGGTTATAAGGTTGATAGAAAAAGTACTTCAGGATGTTGTCAACTATTAGGATCTTCCCTAATTAGTTGGCACTCAAAAAAACAAAATTATGTTGCTCTCTCAACT
This sequence comes from Persicaria maculosa, assembly GCA_963922045.1. Classification (NCBI taxonomy): domain Eukaryota; kingdom Viridiplantae; phylum Streptophyta; class Magnoliopsida; order Caryophyllales; family Polygonaceae; genus Persicaria; species Persicaria maculosa. The sequence goes on along the minus strand of OY998263.1, from coordinate 44,084,345 downwards.
GCTGAGGCCGAATACATAGCTGCTGGAGCATGTTGTTCTCAAGTCTTATGGATAGCTCAACATTTACGAGATCTTGGTTTCGAATTGAAAGATATCCCAATTAAATGTGATAATACAAGTGCTATATCTATCACTAAAAATCATGTGCAACATTCTTGAACAAAATACATTGATGTGAGACATCATTTTATTCGGGATCATGTCGAAAAAGGTGATGTATCTATATCCTTTATCTCCACTGATTTACAGCTTGCTGATATTTTTACTACACCATTACCTGAGGATAGATTTAACTTTATCAGATTAGAGCTTGGTATGTTAAATAAGGATGCATTTGTTTAGAGGGAGCATAAACGAATTGACTCTCAAGGTCTCGAAAAACAATTTCAAGACCTTGAACATTCATATAGTATGAAGCAAACATTGGATCATATCTTCTGGCTTTTATTTTATCAATATTGGCCAGAGGAAATTTTTCGGTTTTCAATTTTTTTTTTAAACCGAGATTTTTATAGATTTGATTTACTTAAACTTTTAACAAATAAAGATTTGAATCTTAAAAAAGGGGTATTCGGTTTTTTTTTTTAAACAGATTTATTTTTTAAAGATTTGCTTCACATACATGAATTTATTTTAATCTTTTATGGATAAGTTTTCCAAAGTATATCTCTTCTCTAGACTAATTATAACCGGTTATGATTTCCCCCCTTTGGAAAGATCTTGAACCGTTTTTCCTCCCTCTTTCTTTTCTTTCATTCGTTACCCATCACTTCTTTCTGCTCCACCCCTCTCTCTCCTCTTCACTGTTCTCTCCATCTCCTTCCCAAGATCCCTTTCTATGGCACCCAAAATGTCGATCGGCAAACCTGGCTCCTCTGGCAAAGAAAAGCGCCCGATTGCAAGGAAGGTGAAGGAGGTCGACACCGAGGACTCGTTCAACATCCACTCCTGCTCTTCTGATGATGCCCCTTCCCGAACTGAGACGAAAGCACCGGTGCCTATCCTCCCTTCGTCTTGGTTCCGGAACTTCAAAACCGTAGGTAAGTGGCTCGATACTTTCAGTTCTCGCAAGCTTTGCCTGTGTGACTCCGTTGATCCCACTTTTCTTGAGTCTCTTGACCTCCCTTGCATTACCAATTTCAAAGCCTCAGGCCTTTGGCCGATTCTGAACCTAGGCGAAGTCCATTATCCCCGTCTTACTCGCCTTTTCTTTGTCAATCTCACCTACTCAAGGGACCAGGGCAAACAAACGGTCAAAACCATCGTTTGCAACACCAAAATCGAGCTCACCCCTAGTGTAATTGCATCTCCCTGGCCAAAGCAGATACTTTCTCCCCCTAAAGCCGATTGCATCTCCCTGGCCAAAGCAGATACTTTCTTCCGGCGTCATCCATTCCTACTTCCCGTCAATTGACCCACAATGTCCTAAATCTAGAAGCCAAAATTGTTTTTACAATCATCGCTCGGTGTATCTTTCCCTGCTCTCACTCCAGGGAGTTGGTCACCGACCAACTTCTATACTTGATGTACTTGGTGCTTACCGGGTATCAGCTTGACGTTCCAAACCTAATCCTCAAACCCATGATCAACTCAATCTCCTCGGCTGGTGACATTCCATTTCATTACGGTAATCTCCTTCCCCACATATTCAAACACTTTCGCCTTGATACCTCCCTTGAGGAAAAGGCCTCTCTCTCAAGTAAAGTGGATGCTAATTGCTTCCAAAGAATCGGGTTTATCAATGTCACTAACTAATAACATGCATTTAGGTAGGCATAATAGGTTGTATTTAGCTTAGTTAAGATGCATTTCATGGATCAATTAAGTACAATTTGCATATATTTGCTCTCTATGTTAGTGGAGTCGGAATCTACACACTTTTATTGATTATTTCAGGTAATCGTGGATCCTATGATGAGACAGGAGTTGTTAACGCAGTAGATGAGAATGTCTAGTTGATCGAAGAAGCTTACATGAAGATCTCAAGAGGTCATGAGAAGAGGAAGCGAATCTAAACGAAGAACAAGTCTACAGAAGTTTTCGCCAAACATGCTGAACTTGTTTTGCACTTTCTGGAGGCCTCGGTTGTCCGATTCACTATTATGACCATGCATTGGAAAGCGCTTTCAGAGAAATACAACTTTCCCGTTGACAAGAAGAGCAAATTCGGGATAGATTTTCCGTGAAAGGCCCCTGGCTGCGGCCGCAGCAAACATGACGCGGCCACGGCAAATCAATTTGCAGCAGGGATGGATGAAGCTGCGGCCGCGGCCGCAGCACGTGTTGCCAGCGCGACGCTGTTTTAATTAAAAACCCTAGTTTTGTGTTTTCCTTTTATGTGGCCGCCTAGACTTTTATAAGGCCGAGTTTTATGTTATTTTGAGAACTTCTATTCTATTCTATGTTCTATCAGACAATTAGAGAGAGAGCGATGTTCGCCATGGGCGGCTAAACTCTCTTCGTTCTACTTGCAATTTGAAGCTTTATTTGGATTGATTGTGAGTTTCTAATTCTCGTTCCTTGTTTCCTATATTTGAATGTTTCAACTTCTTAGTGCTTGATTGTTTATTGTTTTGTTTTATCTTGTCTGTCCAACTTGTTAGATCAACTCAATTGCTAGGGTTTTGGAAATTCCTGATTGTAAACCTTAACCCAAGTAGCAAACTTATCCCTTTAGGGCTGATTGAACTAATTGGAGGGGTAGGAAGTTGGATGTGTTGTTAAATCCCTCTTTAGGGACTGCAAATAACTTGGTTAATCTCTGAATTTAAAGCTATCAATTGGGTTAAATCGTTCTTTAGGGACTGTTAAATTGATAAGGGTTTCTAGGACTGATTCGACTAGTAAATATATTAGGTCGGGACAAGGGCATCAATAGGAATCATAAAAGGACAAGAGGAAGTTGCAATATCAATTCAACCAAATAAAGCGGATAGTTGTAAGTAGAGCGATTTTCTCTAAATTGTTTTGCATCAATCTGTTTATAGTTTATTTTGCTTTCTTTCTTGTTTCAATCACTGTTGGTAGGAGGAAATCAAGTTCAAAATATAGAAATATAAATCAAACCAGATTCGTGCCCAAGCAAATAATTACAAGACTTCCTCCCTATGCAGCAGTGGGAAGTCAGGATCGATCCTCGAGGAAGCATGTCAGCGGATCCTAGGTAGCTGTAAATCTCACAGACAGAAAAGCAAACAGAAAGACAGAAAGAAAGACAGAAATAACAAATAAAAGTAGAAACTAAAGCAAAGACAGCAACTTGGTCGATATCGACAAAGGGGTACTCGATTTCGACTAAGCTCAGTGACGACAGAAAGCAAACTCAGTCACAGAAACTCGATCTCGACAAACCCTTACTCGATATCGACAAAGCACTACTCGATATCGACTAAAAACTCCCCGAGATCGACAACACAGAAACTTAAATTGCAAAGCTTTCGAACTCAGAACACAGATTTTCAACGAAATAGATTCAATAAAATAAAGACTTCCAAAGTCAGGGTATCAACACCACAACGATAACCATGCAAAATAACACATAAAGGCATAAAAGATCATGCTTTCCATCAAATAACTTTCGTTATTAACAAATAGAAATATAGAGGCTTTCGCATAAACCCTAATTGTTACTAACCCTTTTAACATAATTAACCCAAGTTGCATTAAGATCACTTTCGCTTCAATAACACAAACAAGGATCACCTTCAACTTTCGCAAAAGAATCATGCTCATAGGGATAGAAGATGAATTGTATAAAAAGCTCAAACCTTTACCGCATCATCTCACATGGCTACCGTCGGGCTCACCCCGACCCTAGAAGTGGGTGGACTACTCGCTCTTCATTATCAAGAAACTCATCAATAAACAAAAGGAAATAACTTGCATTAAATAAACTAAAGAAAGCTTACAACCAATCAAAGTCAAATCCGCTTTCGCCTTTCCAACTTTTCTCGCCACAAGCTCTCTCCTCTACTCTCTCTATGTAACTAATTGTCTGTGCAATTGAATGAATAAAATCCAGCCCCTAAGGCTTTATTTATAGCCTTCATTCCCTCTCTAATTAGGAAAGAAGAACTTATCTATATCTATATCTACTTATCTAAAAGCTTAAAGATAAATAAATGGAATTAAATCCAAAAAGGAAAATATATCTTAAGTAGGTAAATCTCTTCTTGTGTTGTTAAATCTTCTCTCCATAGATAGAACTTGATATATGCGGATAGAATCGGACAGCTTGGGCTCCAAGCAAGCCAAAACCGCGTCGGACAGCTCACCGCGTAACGCGGTCCAGGATAGCGCTCCTTGATATCGACTAAAATACTCGATACCGAGTAATTGTGGCATCGACTTCAGCTGGCTAGGGATCTTTAGTAGCTGGTTCTCGATCTGGCTCGGACAGGTGTGTATGGGTTACTCGACATCGACCAATGTTGTCGATATCGAGTAAAGTTGTGCTCGGCATGTCTTGTCATCGGCCTCGGCTTCTCGATCAGGCTTTCTCGATCACAGGTGCAGCTTCAAGTCCTGGTAGATATCGAGTAAGCTACTCGATATCGAGTAGAGCTCCGGAGTCGGGTTGGCTTGGTCTTCAGCTCCTCGATCAGCTCCTACTCGATCAGGCACTGCTCGGACATCTTTGTTCGATATCGAGTAAAGGTACTCGATATCGAGTAACACTTGGCCTCAGCTCGGTTTGTCCTGATTCCGTCGCTCTTTAACTTTGGACTTCTGTAGTTGACTTCCGAGCTTTTTGTCCTTTCTCAGAACTGCTGTAAATTTCCTCGAATTCTGCGAATTTAAACAGAAACTAGTGTAGATTCCATAATTTGGCAAATAAGCATAAACTATATAGATTCTGTATTATTCTAGCCCAAATGTATGAAATGTATGCAGAAAACGATATAAAAATAAGTGTAAAACATGGCGAATTATGCTCACAACAATCACCAAAACCCCCTTTTCTACTAATTGGTAAATACACATTGCGGAGAAATACTTGATTCTCTGTGGGATCGACCTCTTACTTACTTGCTATACTAGTTTGTAGGTTTGAGTTTTATTTTGGTACGGTTTATGCGACTAAAAATCGTTCATCAAATTTCCCTCTTTAGGGACTGCAAATACATTGGTTAATCTCTGAATTTAAAGCAATCAATTGGGTTAAATCCTTCTTTAGGGATTGTTCAATGGATAAGGGTTTCTAGGACTGATTGGACTAGTAACTATTTTAGGTCGGGACAAGGGCATCAATAGGAATCATAAAAGGACAAGAGGAAGTTACAATATCAATTCAACCAAATAAAGTGGATAGTTGTAAGTAGAGCGATCTTCTCTAAATTGTTTTGCATCAATCTGTTTATAGTTTATTTTGCTTTCTTTCTTGTTTCAATCACCAAAACCCCCCTTTCTACTAATTGATAAATACACATGGCGGAGATATATTTGATTATCGGTGGGATCGACTTCTTACTTACTTGCTATACTAGTTTGTAGGTTTGAGTTTTATTTTGATACGGTTTACGCGACTAAAAATCGTTCATCAAATTTGGCGCCGTTGCCGGGGAAATTTATTGATTCTTGTGTGTTGTTGGTGCTGATTTTTGGTGTGGACCACTTACATGGTCCGCACTCATGCTACTAACATATGTTGAAGGGGAGGTTATTGCAGTTAGACGGAGAGAGTTTTCATCAATACTTCATTAGACTGCAGGAGTACATTAACGATGTTTATTCATGGGGATATCAAGCTAGTATAAGGGAAGTGCTTCTATGCATCTTTGATGGCATGACTCCTGAGACACGGAGTCTTGCTGAGCGCATGAGTGATGGAGGTTCATTAGATATAGGACTCTCGAAGATGTGGGAATTTTTCTGCTACATGGATCATCAATGTGCGCATGACGAGTCACTTCCTGCAGTATCTCAAATCGTTGAGACCTTTGTTGCACCTCTTGAGGTCATGGTGGAAAATCACATTGAGAAGGTAGAGGAAGAACACAGTTCATCTGACGAGATCATCCCTAGCTCCCCCATTGATGAATCAGGTCCAGAGCCTACTGTTGAGGCTACAGAGCAAGTAAAGGTTGTCTCCTGCACTAGAGAGGATATTGGTGGATAAGATGATCCATTTGACTTCTATTTTAACAAGCCACCAATAGAACTTAATTGGTGGTATTATATACCTTTTGTGGGTAGTCAAGCTCATGAATACAATAAGTTGAAACGGCTTTTAAATTCTTTTTTATTTAGTTTCAATTTATTTGTTTGTAGTGCATGTTTGTTTGTTAGTTGTGCACAAGAGTTTGACAGATTGATGAGGGCTTTGACTATGTCTGATTAGTGTCTTGAGCTTCAATATTACGTCGAGCCAACGACTTGAAATAAAGGCGCCTCTCGGGAGGCAACCCGAGGTAAGTTTTTCTTTCTTTTCCTTTTCCTTTTCCTTCACCCTGAGTATATTTGATTTAATTTTGTTGTCTCTACTGTTTCATCGAGGACAATGAAAACTATAAGTGTGGGGGAGAGGAATTCTGTATATAGATGCATATAGGAGATCATATTTAAATTTTCTGCATCATGTTTAAGTTTCTGTAATTTCTGTTTAGTTTGGTTAATTTATAATTTTCAATTTTCGCATATATATAAAAATAAATTCAAAACATCCAAAAATAATCATGCATTGCATACATATGTGTTATTCAAATACCCATATGGCTTAGTTTGTCGTCTTATTTGAATTTCAAGCATGATCATATAAATCCCATGGAGTTTTGGATGTTTTGGCCTTATCTAGATTTTATTTTTGTGGGACATGAGCTAGCAATTATAATTGAGCATGTATGATTGAGCTAAAGTATGATTGAAATCCTCAAAACATGACCCTGTGAGAATGTTTGGCCTTATTTGAAATCTTTTGCTCAATTGTGTGAATTACTCTCCTTGTGTTTCTACCTCTGTGCATTGACTGCAGTATCTATTTTTCAAGACCGACTCACATGTTTGTTGCTTGCGGAGTTTATGTTTATATTTTGAGTATTTTGTTTGAATTTGTGCATGTGTAGTGAATAAGGTGGCAATGGTTGATGCACTTAGTAATCGGGTCTACGCATGACACCCATGGGTATGGTTCACGCAAAACAGTGTTGAAAAATATCCACTAGGAAAGAAAGCTTGATCATTGAGTAACCAGGTTCATTCATGACACTCATGTTTGCAACTTGCGTCAAAAGATGTTCAAGAGGACTTCATATTAGTAGGTTGTGGTCTTGATAGACCGGGGCCATTCATGACACCCATGTTTGCGCATCGCGTAAGGAAAGCACCAAGACAAGAAAAATGAAAAAAAAAAGAAAAAAAAAGAGAAGAAAAAAAAAAGAACGTCACATTTTATTTAGTTGTCTTTATTGTGTCCCGCAAGTAATGACATTTCGGTAGATATTTGGTTATATGGTGGTCAATGTCTATGAGTTTAGTACATGTTGTTTTGAGTTGAGAGTTGTACCTTAAAGCCTAAGCACATAAGAGCATGAGTGAAACACATATTTCTGGTGAGGTTGGATGATGTCTACTTCTAAGTTTTGATCACTAGAATACATGCTAGGACGTTTGTTTGCTTGGCTTATGTTTTCACTTGCTATGATGTTGCTTTTTGATGAGGTTGAAACTTGAAGGGATTCCCTGTGGGATGCGTTGATTCCTGTTCATTCTATCAGTGCTTGAGGACAAGCAAAGGTTAAGTGTGGGGGAGTTTGATAGCATGCATTTAGTTAGGCATAATAGGTTGCATTTAGCTTAGTTAAGATGCATTTCATGGATGGATTAAGTACCATTTGCATATTTGCTCTCTATGTTAGTGGAGTCGGAATCTACACAATTTTATTGATTATTTCAGGTAATAGTGGATCCGATGATGATACAGGAGTTGTTAACGCATTAGATGAGACTGTCTACTTGATTGAAGAAGCTTACATGAAGATCTCAAGAGGTCCTGAGAAGAGGAAGCGAATCTAAACGAAGAACAAGTCTGCAGAAGTTGTTGCCATACATGCTGAACTGGTTTTGCACTTTCTGGAGGCCTCGGTTGTCCGATTGACTATTATGACCATGCGTTGGAAAGCTCTTTCAGAGAACTACAACTTTCCCGTTGACAAGAAGAGAAAAATCGGGATAGATTATCCGTGAAAGGCCCCTGGCTGCGGCCGAAGCAACCACGCCGCGGCCGCGGCAAATCAATTTGCAGCGGGGATTGTTGGTAGGAGGAAATCAAGTTCAAAATATAGAAATATAAATCAAACTAGATTCATGCCCAAGCAAATAATTACAAGACTTCCTCCCTATGCAGCAGTGGGAAGTCAGGATCGATCCTCGATGAAGCGTGTCAGCGGATCCTAGGTAGATGTAAATCTCACAGACAGAAAAGCAAACAGAAAGACAAAAAGAAAGACAGAAATAACAAACAAAAGTAGAAACTAAAGCAAAGACAACAACTTGGTCGATATCGACAAAGGGGTACTCGATATCGACTAAGCTCAGTGACGACAGAAAGCAAACTCAGACACAGAAACTCGATATCGACAAACCCTTACTCGATATCGACAAAGCACTACTCGATATCGACTAAAAACTCCCCGAGATCGACAACACAGAAACTTAAATTGCAAAGCTTTCGAACTCAGAACACAGATTTTCAACGAAATAGATTCAATAAAATAAAGACTTCCAAAGCCAGGGTATCAACACCACAACGATAACCATGCAAAATAACACATAAAGTCATAAAAGATCATGCTTTCCATCAAATAACTTTCGTTATTAACAAATAGGAATATAGAGGCTTTCACATAAACCCTAATTGTTACTAACCCTTTTCACATAATTAACCCAAGTTGCATTAAGATCACTTTCACTTCAATAACACAAACAAGGATCACCTTCAACTTTCGCAAAAGAATCATGCTCATAGGGATAGAAGATGAATTGTCGATATCGAGTAAAGTTGTGCTCGGCATGTCTTGTCCTCGGCCTCGGCTTCTCGATCAGGCTTCCTCGATCACAGGTGCAGCTTCAAGTCCTGGTCGATATTGAGTAAAATACTCGATATCGAGTAGAGCTCCGGAGTCGGGTTGGCTTCGTCTTCAGCTCCTCGATCAGCTCCTACTCGACCAAGCACTACTCGGACATCTTTGGTCGATATCGAGTAAAGGTACTCGATATCGAGTAACACTTGGCCTCAGCTCGGTTTGTCCTGGTTCCGTCGCTCTTTGACTTTGGACTTCTGTAGTTGACTTCCGAGCTTTTTGTCCTTTCTGAGAACTGCTGTAAATTTCCTCGAATTCTGTGAATTTAAACAGAAACTAGTGTAGATTCCATAATTTGGCAAATAAGCATAAACTATATAGATTTTGTATTATTCTAGCCCAAATGTATGAAATTTATGCAGAAAACGATATAAAAGTAAGTGTAAAACATGGCGAATTATGCTCACAATAGGGATGGATGAAGCTGCGGCCGCGGCCGCAGCAGATGTTGCAAGCGCGACACCGTTTTAATTAAAAATCCTAGTTTTGTGTTTTCCTTTTATGTGGCCACCTAGACTTTTATAAGGCCGAGTTTTATGTTATTTTGAGAACTTCTATTCTATTCTACGTTCTATCAAACAATTAGAGAGAGAGCGATGTTCGCCATGGGCGGCTAAACTCTCTTCGTTCTACTTGCAATTTGAAGCTTTATTTGGATTGATTGTGAGTATCTAATTCACGTTCCTTGTTTCCTATATTTGAATTATTAGACTTTTTTGTGCTTGATTGTTTATTATTTTGTTCTATCTTGTTTGGCCAACTTGTTAGATCAAATAAATTTCTAGGGTTTTGTAGATTCCTGATTGCGAACCTTAACCCAAGTAGCAAACTTATCCCTTTAGGGCTGATTGAACTAATTGGATGGGTAGGAAGTTTGATGTGTTGTTAAATCCCTCTTTATGGACTGCAAATACCTTGGTTAATCTCTCAATTTAAAGCTATCAATTGGGTTAAATCCTTCTTTAGGGACTGTTCAATTGATAAGGGTTTCTAGGACTGATTGGACTAGTAACTATATTAGGTCGGGACAAGGGCATCAATAGGAATCATAAAAGGACAAGAGGAAGTTACAATATCAATTCAACCAAATAAAGTGGATAGTTGTAAGTAGAGCGATC